>VDFB02000007.1:45198922-45261647 GCA_007258455.2 Sequoia sempervirens | reverse complement strand
AGGCTTAAGGGGAGAGAGATAGAGGGAGTGAGTGAGTGACCCATTTACATATTATTATTTTATTCTTCATTAGTTAAATATTTAGTTACCCATTTACCATTAGCAGAAATGACCCAAGAATTTAATAGAATGGACTACTCATATAATACCTTGCATTATGGAGCTCAATTCTCTGATATATTACTACTTATCAAATCCTTTGTAAATAATTGTAAACTTATGACTCCATTTAGGAATTTAATTGATTTTCTTGAATTAAAGCAAAAACATAGAAACATAGTTGAACAAATTCTCAAAAGAAGAATGACAACATCATTAACATTTCATTCAAAATTCACTCAAATACACATAAGGAGAGAAAATATATTAGAATTATACATTTATTCATGCTTATAAGTCATCTATGCATACAATTTAAGAAAATTTGCATATATTCATCCAAAACTCAAAACAGACTATCTATTCTATTCCTATCTTTCTACCCATGTATTCAACTCAAAACCTAGCTAGAGCTTTCATCAGTTCTCTCCCTACAAATGAGCCTTGAATTCCCTTTTATATGACAAGGGAGAACCAAGCTTTGGGCTCAAATGTAATTTCACCACAAATTTTTATTTGAACAAAATCTTCGTTGCATTTTACTTTCATTTCAAAACTTCCCACCAGTTGAATCTGCAAAAAATAGTGCATGAACTGGGGAAAGCTAAAGTTGTAACTACCATCAGAAAAGGGAACACAAATTGTCATCAAAATCACCTTTATTGCTATCCACATAAAAAAACCAGGCAACCAAATTTCCACGAAGGCACACAATCGACATCAAAATGTGCCACACATGCAGAACCAACACCACCAACATCATCAACACAAAATTTTACATCCCACACAACTTCTTATTTACCTGCCACCCTGCCCTTACCAACACTTAGACCCCGGTATACATGCCTGCTTCTAGTTGTTGCTAGAGGAGGAGATGAAACCTCAGCGTCCTCTTCTTTCTTGTCCTTTCCCAATATGGTTCTAGTCCATCCGCTTGTGGTTTTAACAACCAATGGCACCATAGATATCACTTCCTCATCAGAGGACATATATCTTTCTACCCATATATTCAACTCAAAACCTAGCTAGAGCTTTCATCAGTTCTCTCCCTACAAATGAGCCTTGAATTCCCTTTTATATGACAAGGGAGCAACAAGCTTTGGGATCAAATGTAATTTCACCACAAATTTTTGTTTGAAAAAAATCTCCATTGCATTTGACTTTCATTTCAAAACATCCCACACATTGAATTTGCAAAACATTGTGCATGAACTGGGGAAAGCTAAAGTTGTAACTACCATCAAAAAAGGAAACAAAAATAGTCATCAAAATCCCCTTTGTCGCTATCCACAAAAAAAAACTAGGCAACCAAATTTCCATGAAGGAACACAATCGATATCAAAATGTGCCACACACGCAGAACCAACACCACCAACAACAACAACATCATCAACACAAAATTTTACATCCCACAAAGTAACTTCTTATTTACCCACCACCTTGCCCTTACCAACACTTAGATCCCGGTATACACGCTCGCTTCTAGTTGTTGCTAGAGGAGGAGAGGAAACCTCAGCCTCCTCTTCTTTATTGTCCTTTCCCAATACGGTTCTAGTCCATCCACTTGGGGTTTTAACAGCCAATGGCACCACATATATCACTTCCTCATCAGAGGACAAATATCTTTCTACCCATATATTCAACTAAAAACCTAGCTAGAGCTTTCATTAGTTCTCTCCCTACAAATGAGCCTTGAATTTTCTTTTATATGACAAGGGAGCAAAAATCTTCGGGCTCAAATGTGATTTCACCACAAATTTTCATTTGAAAAGAATCTCCATTGCATTTGAATTTCATTTCAAAACTTCCCACACTTTGATTTTGCAAAACATAGTGCATGAATTGGGAATGCTAAAGTTGTAACTACCATCAGAAAAGGGAACACAAATTGTCATCAAAATTCCCTTTGTTGCTATCCACGCAAAAAAACTAGGCAACCAAATTGCCACAAAGGCACACAATCGACATCAAAATGTGCCACACATGTAGAACCAACACCACCAACAACAACAACATCATCAACACAAAATTTTACATCCCACACAACTTCTTATTCACCCACCACCCCACCCTTACCAACACTTAGACCTCAGTATACACACCCGCTTCTAGTTGTTGCTAGAGGAGGAGAGGAAACCTCGACCTCTTCTTCTTTCTTGTCCTTGCCCAATATGGTCCTATTTCATTTTCTTGGGGTTTTAACAGCCAATGGCACCACAAATATCACTTCCTCATCAGAGGATAGATATCTTTCTACCCATATATTCAACTCAAAACCTAGCTAGAGCTTCCATTAGTTATCTCCCTACAAATGAGCCTTGAAATCCCTTTTATATGACAAGGGAGCAACAAGCTTCAGGCTCAAATGTAATTTCACCACAAATTTTCATTTGAATAAAATCTCCATTGCATTTGACTTTCATTTCAAAACTTCCCACATGTTGAATCTACAAAACATAGTGCATGAATTGGGGAAAGCTAAAGTTGTAACTACAATAAAAAAAGGGAACACAAATTGTCATCAAAATCCCCTATATCACTATCCACGCAAAAAAATAAGGCAACCAAATTGCCCACGAAGGCACACAATCGACATCAAAATGTGCCACACACGTAGAACCAACACCACCAACAACAACAACATCATCAATACAAAAATTTACATCCCACACAACTTCTTATTTACCCGCCACCCTGCCCTTACCAACACTCATACCCCGGTATACATGCCTGCTTCTAGTTGTTGCTAGAGGAGGAGAGGAAATCTCAACCTCCTCTTCTTTCTTTTCCTTGCCCAATATGGTTCTAGTCCATCCGCTTGGGGTTTTAACAGCCAATAGCACCACATATATCACTTCCTCATCAGAGGGAAGACCGTGATTGAAGTGAGGAAAATATCGACAGTAGTCGGAGTTGGTCTCAGTTACATCATCAGAAGTGTTACTCATAAGGTCAATGGGCGAGTGTTGGCATCTAGAGGAGCCATGCCCATACCTTATTTTCCTACCGACACTAGTAATAGAGCACACCAACTGCTTGCCTTTGTCATCTACCAGTTGAGCAGCAATGTCCTAGAATTGCAACCTTCTACTACATCTAGTGGGCACAAGCATGGGCTTTTCAACCAAAGCACCTTCCTGAATAGCAGGACCGAGATTTTGTGAGCTCAAACGAACAAACCTCCTTACTGACTTACTCATTTTCTCTTGTCAGACAAGTACTCAAATTTGATTAGACTTAGCCCACAAAGTTCTCTAATTGCTACAAGAATGACACTATTAGTAGTTAATTCCTCTAGTATTTATTGTGCGAGGTAATGGCAACCTTCATTAATGCTTAGTAAAAATGCATGTGCAAACATGACAATTTGGCGGTGTATGTACTGTCACCGTTTAACTTGAGTTGCATGAGAATCTACAGATCACCCTTCATGATTGCCAACAACATCTTCACACAGATTGAGATCGACGCGACTACACAAGCAAGGAATAATTCATTAATGCTTCACCAATTGTACGATAAAATGACCACCATGTGTCATTTTCCAACTTTGAATACTTCTTGCTGATCTCCTAAAGAGTTGGAAGATCAAACGGTTTATCTCGGGCTAACTCGGTTTGACATCCAAAGAAGCATCATTCACCTTCCTCATGACCAATAAAATTAATTCATCTTGGAAACCAACTACCATGTCGGCAGGTCCTATGCACTTTACAAACTGAACGGCTGAAGCTATGCATCGCAATCTCGTTGACCTTGCGGCTTTTAACCAACCTTTATCTTCCTCCTGCAAGCTAGCAGGGAACAACAAAGATTTACATTAGCTTTTAATCTTGGTTGTCAATCTAAAACCATGGGTTATGAGCTCAATAGTGGAGATTGGGCCCCACATTCCATACAAGACACACATCTACCTTTTGCTAACCTCACGCCAAATAATAGGGTGACACCTTAGGTCTATGAGTTGGTGGGGTACGGTCGAGATCTTTTCCCATATCTTTGAATCTGAAAAACCTACACATTGCATGGTTAGTATTTAATGAAAGGTTTTGGCTAAGCCGTTAGTGACATGACCATTGGGGTTAATGGATTAGGCTTACGTCACTGGATTAAAATTAAAACCCAACTTTGATTTTAATACTTTATTTACTCTGCAGGGTTTTATTTCCTAAGTCTCGGTTGGCCCCATGTTTCATCTTTTAAAAAACAATTTATGTTGTTGTTTACCATTGGCCTAGTGATGTCCCCTCTTCCTTTTTAATGAATGTTTTATTTTGTAGAAGGGATTGAATTCATGCTACCATTGATCAAATTTCCTTCGGATATCAACGGTTGCCTTCCATCGCGTGATCGGAAGCTGCAAGATTTTTACTAATTGTGATATCGCGAGCAGGCGCCACATGTCCTTTTGGGGGATGAAATTGCGCGACCATTGATCAACTACTGTTTGATCTCGGTTGTTCCCTGCCATCCCGTGATGGCCCCACCGTCGATCATGATATCACGGGCGGTTGCCATGTGTCTCATCTGATGAAGCAGAAAGAATAAAGGAAATACCGTGGAACATTAATCCAGCCTTAAATACATTAAAATGTGAGTTACTAAAGTGCTCTTAAGATGCATGTGATTCAAATCCATGGATGTGTTATAATCTTGATGGAAAGGTTGCTCAAGAGTTAATGATAGGGCCGATGACTATGTTGAAGGAACGAGATCATTGATGCTTAAGATCTACGGTTGCCCACCATCGCGTGATCAGAAGTTGTAGGATTTTTACTGATTGTGATATCACGGGCAACCACCATGTGGACTTCCTTCGCAGCGTATGGTATGGTGAGCCCCTTATGGCCATGTTGGAAATTTTTTCAGCTTGTTTTGAAGGTAGTCGTTGATGATTTGATCAAAATGAAGGATCAACAGCTCGAATTTAAATCTGCATCAAATATGGTTGGAGTCATTCGTGCAGCACACGAGTGAGCTTTAATAGTGGATGATACATTTACTGGCACAATTTGATAGAAATAAAATCAATTATCCTGCTTTATGTGTGTCACAAAGCATTAAGGTATTTTGCGAAGTAGTTTCAGAGTCGAGAGCAAGGTTGTGAACTCTGACAGCCGAAATTTGAGATTTCTGTGAAAAGAGCCAAGTTAATTTTTGTGTTTTCCGATCACTCTATGCTTGAATTAAGGAAAATATTTTTTGTACTTATCATAGGGATTTTTTATAAACTTTTTAGGGCTATAGTTTATTTAAACTGTGAGAAATTGCAATATTTTGTTCTGTAATTTCATATCTCTTGTTAGTCCTAGCTATTTGAAGTGTGAAGTTATAAGAAGCCCTAGTTTGTCTGAAATGGCACCACCTAAGCAACATTCTTTCTAGATTGACTATTTAAAAAGAAACATGTATGATGATTTCCTAGATCAATTGCCCTTGTCAACGAATGATAGAAATAAGGGAATGGTTTTGATGCAAGGAAAAATCCTAGGGGAGTGGTTAGTATACAATTGTTCCAACATAGCTGATGCTAGGGTTTCTCTCATGGGTTTGGAAATGTTTAGATTGTGGTATGGACAGAGGAATTTGGCTCACCCTTTTTCAAATGGATGGATGTATGATATGGGGAAGCTAGTGGT
The DNA here is from genome assembly GCA_007258455.2 of Sequoia sempervirens. Lineage (NCBI taxonomy): Eukaryota > Viridiplantae > Streptophyta > Pinopsida > Cupressales > Cupressaceae > Sequoia > Sequoia sempervirens. The sequence continues at coordinate 45,255,909 of VDFB02000007.1, read as the reverse complement.
GTCGAATGTTTTCCCTGATGTAGAACTACTTAGGGCAATAGCTGCAAGATATGACCCTATCACATGGGTAATTAGGGATAATGATGGAAAGGTTTTGTTAAGCATTAACAGAGATGATATTCAACAGATTTTTGACTTGAGTGAACTGAATGAAGACTTGGTTCCTATCAACCTTGAGGAAATGAAGTAGGAATATGCAAATTTGAAGTCTCTTTTCAGAGCTAAATTGCTTCCACCTCATCTGGCTAGGGTAGAAGGTTCAAGATTTCATATCAGCCCCAGTGACTAGGAACCTTTCAAATTAAATTGTTTTACAAAACATTTCCTGGCCACTTTTTATTCATTGTGTTAGATTTTGGGTTTCAGTCCTGGTGCAGTGATGCCCATTGTATACATGTTCATGGGGGTGAAAATACAACACCCTAACTTCTTTGTCACATATGACTTTGCTTCTTTCTTGGCTGAGAGGATACATGAGGGGTTGTCAAGGCTGTAGAAAAATGATACCGGCACTCAATATTTTTTGTATTCTATGTTGATGCATATGTTTTTATTCAAGAATGCTGACTTCTTCTCTGAGAAGATGAAATTAAGGCAATCAGTTGATGGAGAAAGATTTCCAATACAGATATGGGCTGTAGATTTATCTTGTAATAAGGAAAGCACTAGTTATGTGCAATTTGATAATTGTTTTTCTTCCAGATTGAGGGCTAGATTGATGGTGAATGTACCTAGGATTCTTGAGGAATTACATGATTTCCTCATGCCAAAGGGGAGGAAGCCAGAATTAAAAGTCAGCCATAACTGGGGTGAGATTATCCCATACCTAGTCAGCATTTTTTTGAGGGTATATGGTTTTCAAGGAGCCCCTCATATACTGCCATACAATGTGCCACCAAGAGTGGGGTTTGCAGAAGTTATGTGGCATATAGGTTGCATCCATGAGGACAACCTCACAAGGAGGGGTAAGGGAACATTTTTCCTTGATTATACAGTTGTATCTGATTTTTCCTTTCGAAAAGGAGGTTGGGTGCACTTTGAGAAATTCTTTGAGGATTATCATTTGAGATGTGGTCCAAAGTGGCAACATGATCCTGAGGGTTTCTTTACCCTTTTTAGACAAAGAATAAAGGCTGGAAAGTTTGTGCATGAGTTCAACTTCCCTGAGGACCTGATCAGAAATGAGTTTGACCTAAATAAGCAGGAGTTGAACAAGGAGAAATGGATAGCTTATGATAAGCTATTATATATTGTGCACAACATGGATCCAAAATATGATCCACTGTTGGAGTTCAATCCTCACCATAAGAAAATTGTTTTCTGATGGAGAACTTCAAAGAGATTATGGGCACTTTGAGAACCAAAAAAGTAAACTTAGAGCTGAGTCTGGGTGTACAATAACAAGGTGCCAGACCATTTGAAACAAGGCCAACATACCAGTCTAAAGAAAAGTGGCCCATTTACAGGAGAAAAAATGATAGCAACACTAATGAAGAAGAAGTGGACAGAAAGGGGAAGCAAATTATTAAGTTTCCTTCACAACCAGGTCCAAAATTCAAAGTGCTTGGGGCAATTAAGATCATTGATTTAGAGTCATCACTAGAAGAGAGTTCCCCATCACCACCATATGAGACAAGCCCTAAAAGGAAAAGAATTGATCAACCACATGAGACTTTGATGGCTGAAATTATTGTTACTGATCAAGACATGTAGGTTGGTATTCCTTCCCCTCCTAGGCCAGCTGAATTGGTTTTATCTGATTTATATATGAAAGGAAAAAGTGTACAAGATGCAAGAATGGAAGCATGTACGGAGTTTCTAGATGACAATGCATTTGTAAAGACTATGCATTCTTGCAATTGGTATGGAGGATGAAGTTTGAAGAATATCAAAATAAATGTAAGGAGAGAAGAGAACTAAGACCTGATAGGTCAGACCAGGAGAATGATGAGGAAGTGAAAGCTGAACTAATGGAAGAATTTAAGAACATCACTCCTGAGGAAGGAAGAAAATTGGTGAGTCAGGCTGGTGTATTGATTCTTCCTGAATGGGACATTGTAGATGTAGTGGCCTTTAATGCTATTAGGAATTCCAAGCATCCCTTGCAAGAATATGAAGAAGTCAAGGTAGCACTTCAAGATTCTGCTTTCAGTGAAGAGTATGAAACCTTGGCAATTTGGGCATTGGCCCCACAAGGTAGAAAGCCAAATATTACAGACATTAATCTAAATTTTAGAGGGGGATTAATAATAAAGAGAGCTTCAGAGACCTCAACCACTGAGGCCACTAGTTTAACTATGAATGTGGCCAAATTGGCCCAAAAGACTGCTAAAAGGGAGGAGGCTGAAAAGAAAAGCCTAATGGAGAAGTATAACCTTTTGATTGAAGAATATAACAAGATGCAACAGAGGAATGTTGAGTTGCAAATTGAGGTGGAAAGGTTAAGGTATAGACAGATTGGGGAGACATCAAGTGCTCTAGGAACCAAAACATTACCTTCCACAATAGGGTCAGTGCCTCTTGCTTCTCCAATTATTTCCACACCAGGGTCTCCTAGTCAGAACCCTGCCTTCACCCCTTCTTTAGAGGAAATTGATGAAGAAACAAAGTGCTCTATTGATCCTACAAAGAAGCAACTCTTGCAAAGAATTGTTGAGTTACATGCATCTTTGAGGGTAAGTGACGAGGGATCTCTTTCAAAGCAAAAAGAGATTGTTACTACTGTTTTAAGGCATTTGAATGAAAAGGTTGATAATAAATTGCTATATATACATTCTTTATATTCTTTTCTATTAGATGCAATAAAAAATATTGATAGGGATTAGGAGGTAGTGATACCAATAATTGAAAATTGGATCCCTAGGGCTAGTGATCTGGATCTCATGTATAAGGCCTCAAGGTTTGATACAAACAATAGGCCCCAATCATTAAAGCCTACTCAAGTGTTAGTAAAATCATTGCAAGGTTTTCATACCTTACCAAATGACTTGAGTAGGAAGATTAGGGAGTTGGTGAAGAATTTCAATGATTGGGGTAACATATTGTTACCTGATATAATTGATGAGCAGGGGAAAATCAAGTCATTCTAGTAGTGGCAGGCTCAGGCAAGTGAGGTCATCAATGATCAAATTACATTAATTTGTGATGACTCATATTATGACTTGTTGGTGAGTTGTATGGAGAAAATCATTAGTTCCAGCTCATTCTTGGAATCTTTTGAAAGAGATGCAAATCAGGTAGCAGTAAAATACACACTTTATAATGCCAAGGTGAATGAGGTAATTAATTTTGGCTGGCTGACTGATGAAGAATATCAGGGGTGGGTAAATAAATATTTGACTAAGGAGGAATAAAAGAATGAATTACTAACAGGTGGTAAATCAGATGATGCGGTTACAATGGCCTTTGGTTTTGCTTTGATGGTGGTCTCGGTGTGGGTTTCTTGTGGTTTTTTGTTGTTGCCTCAATTTTCCTCAGCTGACATGATGAACGGGAATATTCTCCACGGTGATGGCTGTTGTAACGATTTTTGGAATATCACCAAATGCTTCATTTGGCTGGTGACATGTGTACTTTTTGGCCTGATGCTTGTTTGCTCCTTCATTTTCTATAAGAATAATTTCAAGGCCAGAAGTACGAGTTAGCAAGTTAGATAATTTTTGGTCGAGTCTAGGTAAAGTTGCAGAGAAAATTGTAAAGTCTGATGGTTTTAGAGAGAAATACAATTTAGGTTCTGAGTTATTATGTAATCGGTTTTGAATTCATGGGGATTTAATGTTGTATAACAGTACTAGCATAACAAACCAACACCCTCTACCTTTAACCCAGCACCCTAAACCATTAACCCTTAAACTCTAAACCCTTAAACCCTCTACCCTCTATCCCTCTCGCACTCTAAACTCTAAACATTTCCTTGTATTCTTTTATAATTTTCATTATTCTTATTTATTTTACACTTACATTTACAAATACACATACATATGCATTTGTTGTTTTCATTTATTTCTCATGTAGTTTAATAGTTTGATCGATTTCATATTATATGTGTTGAAGAATTTAGAATTTCAATTACATTAATTTATGGATATGTTGTATCTATAACACTACAAAACCATATGCTATTTGAATTTACATTTGCATTTAGAAATACACATTTATACACATAGATATAGATTTCTTTAATCATATGATGCATTTATTGTTCTAGAGAGCATCCAGTAATTGCATTTACATTTACATTTAAAAATACATATACATACATACATATATACATATATATATATATATATATATATATGTATATATATGTGCGTGTGTGTGTATATATATCATTTATATTCAGTGTTTAGAAACAACCCATTAGGTTTGAACATGGATAAAAATTCATAAAATTAGATCTCCCATACATGTTTTGTTGAAACGTAGGCTTAAACCTCTCATTTCACATGCTTTTCTTCACAAAACTCTTGAGGACAATAGCTATACCATCTTTATTTATCATCCTACGCTCTATTCATGCATCCTACAATTACAACAATATCCATGGGGCCTCTTACACAAACTACAATAATCACAAAAAGTGTAAGAGCCCCTTTATATCATGTTTGGACTACAAAACCCTCAAAAACAAGGTAACTGGGCTGTATGCAAAGAAATGAAGCTTTCTAACTCAAATCAATGCCTTAAGCCGTCAAATTAGATTCAAATCAAAGATAACACATATCTTCATGACCTGGAATTGATTTCACATCAAAATATGGCTGCATGTGACCGTATAGTGCTGCATAACAAGAAAAATATAATTTTTTTGAAGAAAAACATAGATTTTTGAATGTCAAGAGCTTTTATTTTAAATCCTCAACCATCAACAACCATTACAGTGATCAATTTATGCCTTTTAAAGGCCTTTACACGTCAACCACTAAACAACCACCTCTATAACTAACTTTTTAATCTTTTATGATCACATGAAACATAAAACACACTAATTTCAAGGTTCTTAACATCACTATTGAAATGTTTTACTTTTTTTACCTTTCAAACATTAAAAAGTACATCATTAAATTAATTATGTAATGGCATAAAAATTAAAAAGATCATGAATTAATTATGTAACCACATAAGTCAAATATAATTCTATCAAGAAATTAATATCAAATAGATAATATAATCACATAACTTATACATTTCAATGTCATTGATCTTCTTCTTCATCTAACTCTTTGTCTGTATCATCCGATCGAGATTCGACATTGTAAGGATTGGTCATATCATCATCATCGTCATCGATATCAGTTTTGATAATGTAATCATCCACACAGATATCATCTTCATGAACATTAACTCCTACATCATCATGATCTAGTTCCTCCTCTTCGACATCTTCATCAGGGACATCATCAACTAACTGTTGATCATGATCATAATCTACATCATCTTCTAGTTCTTTAGTATCTTCTTCTTTCACCACATTATACTTTACTGGCCTTCCTCTTGGATCATGTCTAACAAAAAATGACCAACCCGGTTTACCTAGAACCTCTGAGTAAAATACCTACTCACATTGGCTTGGAAGAACATAGGGCGCATTTCTAGCTCGCTTGATCAACCTTGTATTAACCATGGTAAATCCATTATCATGTTCAATAACAGTTCTCTCAGGATCATTTTCATTCAATTGTAGCTTGTACCATAGGACAAAGAACATAATTAATTTGAAGGACTTAAATTCACACTCAAGTATATCATCCAAAATCCATAGTATCAATTTTCTGAGACTTATGGATGTATGTCGCTTCTAGAAGAAACATTAATCACCTGAAATACTGCAGTTATACTAGAATCACAAGTTTTCTTCATGTCATCCAACATTTTGATTCAAAATTTATGACCATTGCACCACATAGCCTTGTGGTGTTTCACCTGCAATATGTCAAACATGCAATAATTATTGCAATATCGTTAGTTGATAAACATATTTATTCTTGGCTGAATGTATGAAAAGAAAACAATCTCAACATATATATACATCAATATACTTGAAAATAATTAAATAATATAGGTGATTAATATATTTATTCGTACCTGTTTATCTCTTAAACCATATGCTAAATCAATTTCTCTTTGTGTAACATTGGAATTTCCATTATGATGAACCTCTTTAACCAATGAAGCCACACCTTCCCATGTTAATGTGCGACCAGATTGTTGACATCATTCAATCCATACCGTCATCCAATCAAGATTGTTGGTGATGTACAAATGTAGTGCATCCCACTCTTGACCAACTGTATCAAAAAAAATTGAAATTCACAAATGACGTATAATTAGTTAAATACCACAGTATATGACCTTAATTTATAATTGATGTATATTGAAGATTAAAAATTAAATAAGTACTTGATATACATAAAAACCATATGTAAAATTTATTCCAATTAATCTTCATGACCATCTTATAATTACCTCTCACTTTCCTCAATCTACCTTTCCTCATCATGTACTCCCCTTCAAATTTGTTAATGGAGTTGGGATCCCAAATGGGATCTACATGGATCTTTACTGCAAACTTAGGAAGATATTCACTAATGTACACCATGGTTTGGTATACCATATATCCCTCCACCATAAAACCCTCAAGATGTGCTCTTTGTCTAACCAAAGCCTTCAAAAATTTCAAGTGCCTCTCAATCATCCCCATTGACCTTATGTGTATAGGTCCACACAATTCAATCTCCTCAACTTGGTGTATGAGGTAGTGTTCTTGCGTATTAAAAAATGTTGAAGGTAGACACTTTTGCATTGCACACATTAGATGAGTAATTTATCTCTTCTAATAATTTATATCTTTTTTATGGATTTCTTTAGATGATAGTCATCTACAAGTGATTCAAGGCACAAATATATTAATGAAATTTAACAAAAATATATATTATATTACATAACAAGTAAAACAAATGGAAATTATAAGATGTATACAACAAATTGAACAAATCTCGCTACTTACCTCATGTATTTTCCAAGATCATAAATAACTTGCTTGACATTGTTTTCAAAGTTGTTTGGGAGAGATAGTGGTAGAACGTATTGCAACAATTATAAAATTATCTTTTCATTATTTTTCCAAAAGTAGTAAACACAATACACTAAAAATTACATGCATTATACAAGTGTATATAATATATCAGAATAATTAGCTTAATGAAGGTATGTCAATCACGCATTTTCATCCCTGACTCAAATTCACCTTTTTTTGTTATTATATTGTTTATGTTTGCAACAAATCCTGTGCAAAATCAATTTTTTCATATGACTTCTTTTATAGCATTGCTTTGCTACTCTATTAATAACCAAGGAAGGGCACTTATATTAATTTGGTCTCCATCGCTATTTAATTGAATGACATTTTTCTTTGCATGATTGGCTTCCTGAATGTCACTACAAATTTTGACAATTTTTTCTTTGTCATGCCTTCCATCCAATATTTTCCATAACGTTTATGTTATATTCTTTCTTATATGCATTGTATCAAACAAATGCACAATTTGTAGCTGCGCATAGTAGGGCAACCTACTAAATTGTCTTGGATAACTTTTTAGTCCTCATGGAAGCCGACCATTAATGCCTTGACGACTTTCATGAAGCATATAAGTTAAACAAATTAACAATGACAATCATTGTCAATTACAACATGAGTAATCAAAAAATATCATATATGATAGATAAAAAATTTCATCCAATGTATAACCTTGGCGAATAATTCTATTATATTCCAACTTCCATAGGCAAGGTGTCATTCTTCATGGTTTTGATATAGTCTCATTTTTCCCATTGAAAAGATATTTTTCAGTAGTTCAATACTTATGATTTCTATGGAGAAAGTGCATATACTCATCAAACACCTGCTCTCCTAAACTTGTTGAACGATGAGATTTCATCTTTGGACCACAAATTAGACATGCAAATTTTCCCTTTTTTTGAAGACCTGCAAGATCATATATAATTGGATTAAATATGTCAATTTTTTTAATTATATATAATGAATAGATTATTTTAAAAACATGCATGATATCTACTTCATCAAATTAAATATTGTTAAAGTGCATTTGAATGTAATAACATACCACAAAAATGTGTTAGCCCTGGGGCATCATGAATTGTCCATACAAGCATTGTATGGAATTGAAATTGTCTTTGTCCTATTGGGCTAGAGATGTCATACATAGTGATGTCATTCCATAACTTTAGTAACTCATCAATAAGAGGCTCGATATATACATTCATATCTTTAACTTGGTACTTACCTAGTTTAATGAACATAAACATTACATAATTATTATAACCATTTTGCTGCAATATATATAAATTAATGTACATGACTATTGAATGAAAAAAATATAAGTCATTATGCAACAAATAAGAAAAATGAGATGATACTACGTTAAAGAAAATTGATGTAAACAAATACTTGGAACAATCATTGACAACATTATGTGCTCTCTCTTTATTGACATCCATGGAGCAATGTTATTGTTGATAACAAAAATAGGTCACACTAAGTAAATAGATCTCATCTCTCCAAATGGATTGACACCGTCTGCTCCCAATGAAAGACTGAGATTACGAGGTTCTTTTTTAAAGTGTGGCCATTTTCCCTCCATGTCCCCAAATGCAGAACCATCTATAGGAATTTGAAGAATGCTATCTCCACTTCTATTCTATGCATGGTAATCCATAAATTGTGCTAAGCTTTCACACCTAAATAATCATTGCATACATGGAATAATGAGAATATAACCAAGAACCTTGCGAGGCACCTTTTTTGTTAGTTGATCTTTTCAATATCTATTGATATGACATTCTAGGCATTCTATTGAAAATTCCTATTGTTTATGATATATAATATCATCATTGGGACATACATCTATTGCTTGATACTCCATTCTGATATCTTTCATAATGGCAGATAAATCTCGGTATGAGCGAGGTAAAATATTTGATGGTGGTAACAAAAATTCACCAATCAATCTACAACAAAAAATAATTTGTTCATATAAAGAATATTAATGGTACATATTTCATCCTTTATTTACTAGTGATGAACTAACAACAATTAAAATAGATGAAAAAAGATGACATATATGACATACCGTAACATCCATGAGATTGCTATTTTTGATAAACTATTCATAACTTTGAATCTCAACAACAACAATACAGTAGAGAGAAGAGTTTTTTGGGAGCCTTCATAAAGGGGCTCGTATGCCTTCTCAAGTATAAGTAAATCATGAACATCATCAAAGTCATCTTGATCAGCTCTTCCACTAAATGTGTCATGGATCAATGTATTCATGCCATCATCTTCAACTGTGTTTTCTGGTGCATGATCATCTTCTTCCATAGGATCATTAACTTTATCTTCGATATTCATAGCTCCATGTTCATCCGCTTGCAAAACCACATTCTCTGAGCCATGATAATCCATATCATCTGCCCTAGGGCACCCCACCTTTATAATAATGATAGACACAAATAAACCATGATCATGATCAAGTGATTATATATATATATAATGTTAAAATGATATAAACATTTACAAATTCAATCAATATAAGCACATATAATGAACAACTTACCAATGGATGATAATCATGCCCCCCTTCAATGTGACCATGTTTCCTATAATGTTTCTCAACTATTGTGATTAAAAGTCATCTCGTCTTTAAGCCCTTGCAATTATTGCAAGGACAATAACATTTCCCATCACCCTTTCTTTTCAATCTAGCCCACAATCTATCAAGTGTCTCTTCATTTTTTTCTAGACTAATATTATCTCGACATGATTTTTCTTTACCAAGCTTGACTATTTAGATCTTCAAAAAATATCAAACTCACACTCCAATAATTTTTATTCATAGACAGGTAACATAATCTAATAATTCTGATATTTTACACCAAGAAAATTTGGCATGCAACCACCCCTGCAAAAGAAAAGATAGTCTGAAGTTATTGACCCCAAAAAACACTTTAAAATGCTAATTCCAAAACTTATTAAACTATGGTTTTACTATGATTTCCAACCGTTAAGACTCCTAAAATTAGAATATTGAACTTGATTGCAAACTTCCTACAACAATGGAGGTAGCGAGCTAGTAAGAGCAAGTGACCTATTCCTAAGGAGCAACAAGTCAGAATCATCATTGCTAATGTTAATATAGATTTATCCTTTTAGTTAAAGATGCAATGTGTCACTTCTTATGACAAGCTTATCCCTAGGGCCCTCAACATTGAGAGAGCCCTAATAAAAAATAACAAAAGCATTGGTAAGAGCATGATTAGGGTACAAACCCTAGGCCTTTGTAGAAACATAAACAATAACTATAGCGGATAGTGAGTTTGCAATACCAGAAAGATTGAGACATTGTAGGTAATAAAAAAATCTTGCAATCTAAGATTGTAGCCAATAACAAGCACACTATGTAGCTTAGTGACATTTGTAAATGCAATCTATGGTAAGAAGAGTGACAGTCACTTGAGATGTGACAGTCAAAAAAAGGTTGAGCAATGATGATAATAAAGCTCAAACCTTGCATTGTAAAGTGGAGATTTTAACAATGAGTTTCCTTACCCCCTTGCTGACCTTAAGGGTTTCAAATGATTTTGGTAGTGTTAGACAAGGCAAATGCAATTAGAGAATGACTATCCAAATGAAGTAACAATGGTAATCATAGGTTCAATGTTTCTTCTTAGCCATTAATGTATAATGGAGGTAGTGGATTGCATGTTTGAGCAGTGTTTTGAGACTCATCAAAGATGGGAGAATAGTGAATAATACCTTGTGGACTGTGAAGTAGTGTCAATAAGGTTGAAGGATCTTAAGAACTACAATACCATGAAACAATGAGTCCCTTATAGTAAGTAGGAATTCTATAGGGCATAGTTTGATTTTATAGAAGGATGCTCATGAAAGGAATCTTCAAGTGATAGTGAGTGAGTTGTTTGAGATTGCAGCTAAGGGTGCAATACCCAGTCTTAAAGAAAGTTAGGAAAGCAGTAAATGTGCAAGAAAATCAAATCATATACAACAAACAATTCACAATGTTATCTTGCATAATTCCTTGAGTTTGAAGAAAAAAATTTCATTGTATCTTCATGATGAAAATGGTGACCTTAATGGTCAATCACTGGAAACCAAGATTTTAAAACATGCTATTGTGCTTATGGAGGCAACATTTTAAGCAAGGCAGTGAGTGGTGGTTTGGAACAATGGAAGGTATGAAGGAATTACTTTATATTCATACTATGCAATCTAGCTTAAGACACTGTTCTTAGAAGAGATTGAAGGTGGATTATGGAACTCAAGGGTTACCATGAAAATGATTAAAAAAAAGACTGAGATCTATTTAAAATCCACGGTCATGAAGATATTAAAGATGTCACATGCAAAACCTAGTAGCTAGAGTAATGAATACAGTGCCAAAGAGGATAGTGTGTTAGGGAAGATTTAGGAGATCTCCACATTAAATCTAATTACAGGGAAATACGTCATTTATTTATTTTTTTAATTAAAAGAAATCATTATAAACCCTATATAAGATACATTGATACTTCAAAAGCCTCTGAAGGAATTTGACATTATGCAAATATATGTCAAGTAACATTCATAAGGTTTAGAAAATTTTGATCACTCTCTAGAATAGCCCATTAAACATGGGTTGTGCTTGAATGCACTACATAACTGATATAACATAACCACTCTGCATATCAACTAGAGTTAGAGGCTCTTTATTGCAGCAAGAGGTAATCACTCTTCAATCATGTTATAATTACATCCTAACCTATTAAACTTGAGACAACCTGAATGCACCCAATGATGATTGACATCTACATTATACAACTTGAATTAACTACATTATATGAGTGCCTCCATTTCTATCACAACATAGCCACATTAAACTTGGGTCACACATGAAGGCATCCTGTATTTGTTATAGCACAATTGTGCCACATGACCAATAGAGTTATGGATCACATAATTACAGTCACAAGAATATGTTCCTTGGTTGTGATCTTATGGTGATTCCACACAACAAAATCTACACATGAAATTCTCAAAACCATAAACCTCTAAAAATGAAATCTGATGAGATGTTGCTTTAAAATATGATTTTCAAACCTGGAACTACAAATCTGACTTCACAACTGAATTCTACAAAAAGACAATGACTACCCTCAACCTGGCGATATCTTCTTGAATTTTTTCTGATTTTTCCCAAGAAAATCGTCCTTAGTTCTCCACAAACTCTCTCAAGTAGAGAAAAACATTGTTGCAATAAATCAGGCGTGAACTCACTTTTCTTTATGTTGGCCACAATTTGATTTTTTTCTATTTTTAATGTTTGTCAAAAATTTGACAAAAATGATAGTCGACATTTTGACCAATGTCAGGGATAAACTTTCAAAAAATTGAAAATTACACATCAAATTATACATATTTCGTCGGACAGTTTCGTCGGATTTTGCAGTCAAATGAATTAGTGGAAGAAGATCGAACGAAGTGTGAAGTAGTTTGTGAAGGAGTTTTTTGTGCTTAATTGGAACTATAATCAGGCTTGTGCAGAAGCTATTTTCTTAGTTCATACCCTCTGGATTTTAATCCTATTCTGTATTGTTGGGCAGTGAGCTCTAGGCAGTGTTCCTAAATGCATGTGCATTCCCCTTTATTGATTTCATTATACTTTTAATAGTGTATAATCTTGTGGACTAACATCCACCATGGTTTTTCCCCTAACAGGGTTTCCATGTAAAAATCTTGGTGTTCTCTATCTCTCTGATGTGTTAATTATTTATGGTTAATTGCTTATTCATTAGATCTGAGATTAAGTTAAGTTTGAAAATTTTATTATTCTGTGACAACTGATTCACCCCCTTCTCAGTTGTTTTTCCTTGTTTTTCCAACATGTTGTTGGTCCACATTGATTGTTGTGCTCACAATTGGTGATTTTCTTCTTTGAGTTCATGTTTTTCATGATCATGACCGATAGGGTGATTGTAGCATGTTGCGGATATTCGAGGCATAATTTTTTAAGGTGTTTCATGTTTGAGGATGTTACTTTGGGTCCTTACTATGTTCTGGTTGAAATTTTTTGGTTTGCATTGATAATTGTTTATTGATTAGGCCGAAAGTTTGTACACATTTTATATCTTGTTAAAGCCGACATGTAGTTGATATTATCCTTAGTTGTGGATATATATGATCAATTGTTTATATCATTTGAGTGTGTGGTGTGTGATGGTGTGCAAGTTCTATGTGTGAATAATGTTCTAAACTTTCGAAGGAAAAAGTGAAGTGTGAAGAAGAGTGAGCAGAAGAAAGAGTTTATGTGCGTAACCAAAACTGTAACCAGATATTATAAGATGTTATTTTCTCAGTTCAAAATCTTCTATATGTAATCCAAATTTTTCTGTAAGATAGTGATTCTTCCTTTGAGTAGTAAGCGTTTTTGTATTTGAGCAATGAGCTCTAGGAAGTGTGCTTGAATTCATGTGCATTCCCCATTTATAATTCTTTTATACTTTTAACAGGGTATAATCTTGTGGACTAACCTCCACCATGGTTTTTTTCCTAATAGGGTTTCCACGTAAAAATCTTGGTGTTATGTGTATTTCTAATGTGGTGATGGTTTATGCTTTCACGTTTATTTATCAAATCTGAGAATAAGTTTAATAAGTATAATTTTTGTGACAACTAATTCACCATCCCTCTTAGTTGTCTACCTTTGTGTTGCCAACAAAACCAATGGAGTAAAAAACACAATCCACCCGACCATGTGGAACCCTAAGGTCCACCCCCCATGCTAGGAGATAAAAATAAGGTCTCACTACACAAACTAGTTCAGAAGACAATAACACAACACCAAAGGGATAACAAGACTCCAACATACAAATGTACAACATAACATCACATAACAAAGACACCACTTCCAAAGGCACACAAACATCAAAGGAAAATGTAAGACAAGGGAATGCTAGGTTGTAGTAGGGAAGAGTGTCATCACATGGTTCTAACATGGGTTATCTTGGTTGTCTCTCACTAGATGTCAACCCTCATCTATGGTTATCCTAGCTGCCTCACACTAGGCGTCGGCCCCATAGGGTAACACATGCAGAACCAACTTCCTTTCATGAGGAAAAGGAAATTGATCTTGCCAACTAGGCCTTCTCAACCCATCCTTAGCCTAAATGAGAACTATAGGCATGGGTGAGGCATCCAATTATCTTAATTAATGTGAAAGTTACCCATCCCCCCAATTCATTAATTAGGTTATCACTTAATTAAGAAACTACCACATGGGTTATCTTGGATGCCACTTTGTGCATCGACCCCTATTGAGAGCCACTCCCCCTACTAGCATCTAGAGGACCCAACACATCAAACAGGGTAAACTCATCTTGCACAAATTACAAACTGTATGAACATACACATAAGGTGAGGCATGGAACATATCGCACACAAAACCCAATCATAAAAGTAAATCAGCGGTGCAAGGCTAAAGAACCTCATATACCCATTTCAAAGACATAATCCAACATTTCAAAATGAATAATCCTAAAATCCATCATACATGCTACTCCCCTAAGCCTCTAGAAACTGACCTTAACCAACTTACACTTCCTAAAGACAAAGAACCTTGAACATACTTTGCACAAACCAACCCATCATAAACAACTTCATAAACATTTAATCAAGACACTCATTCTAATTTGAACATTTACTCATCATATTATACCCTTGAAGACATATCTTAAATCAAAGCATTACTCAATACATGCACACAAATAAAGGATGCAACCATTTCAAGCATTAAACCTATCATACAGAAAATCCTTCTAGCCTCTGGAAGACTTCCTTAACCACTTAGCACAAAGGAAATCCCACATAGAATAGTAACCATAACCACCCCAAATTTCAAATAATCAAACATAAAGTTACCTACAAGAAAAATTCAAATAACAATCGTGATACTCAAGGTGGATTTACTATTCCACTAAAAAATGGTTTTAAAATGAATTAGTGTTCATAGTCAATGAAGAAAATAATATAACCTTCTCATTTATCAAACTCTCCAATTATTTAAATACCAATAAATATTTATACGTAGTAACCATGAGTTCAAATATTAAGCATTTAAGAAAAACACCAATGTTCCTAATTAACAGGGAAATATCTAATTATTTCCATTAAACAAATCTTCCAATTCACTTCTATATAATAAATCATGTTTTCCATTTTGTTTCCAACTCCTCTCATTTAATATATGCAATCATACATTATATACATATATATATATATATATATACATACCTATTTGTCATATATATTTATATGTATATATATATATATAAATATGTGTATAAAAGGAAACTTTCAATATTACAGAATTGATAAAACAAAATACCTATTTATTAATAATAAACATACACCAATACAAACATACACACATACATATATATGTATTTATATAAATAATATCAAAATGAAAGCCAACATAGATGTTGAGCATACATTCACTTAAACATAAAATAAATAAGATCATCTTTCCTATTATATCTGATTCAATCTCTAAGTTCTCCCCATCTACACCAAAAGGGAACTAGGTTAAAGGTCAAAAAAACTATAATAACATATAAGGGGCGGATAGACATTAATCCAAATGCAGAAGTATAGATATTGCATTGGGTTTGCTTGATAGAAACAAATTTCAATTCTGAAAAGGTTGCTTTAGTAAACAAAGATAACATGCACTTGGAAAAGTTATTCTATTTTGAAGGAAATATGAGATGTCTTGCATACCTATTTACTTAAATTTTCACAAGGAAATAGATAAATACTAGAACATACTACTTATAGACTCCGTAGACACAAAACTCTTTTCCCCATTCTCTTGTGCCATAGACTGCGTTGAAAATTTCTAATATTATTAAATGAGGCATTAGATGACATAAACATGTTAAGTTATCTCATCTGAGAGGTTAGTAAGGTCATAACAGATGATACTAATAACATGACTTCAGGATTTATATAGACTTTTATTTATTTTGGAGGATTTGGTCCACCATTGACAAACATCTTGTTGTGGTGTTTGCTTCCTAAGACATAATCTATTGTCAATTGGTGAGAGATATATGAATCAATGAATGATATAGAAAAGTCTTGACTTAAGGGAATTTTCTATAAAGAATTTAGTACGATAGAGGGCATAAATAGAATTAATTTAAAATTGCCAACAATGACCATTAGAGGAAGAAAAGTTGATAGTTTTAGAGATCTTTCCAATCATGCATTCTCTTCTGATTCAGAGGAATAGATTGAGAGATTATATGACTATTAAGGTTAAGAAAAATATGCAATAACACATCACATCCTCTACTGAGATTGTTAGTGATGATACTATAAATATAGCGATGTTGAAGATATATGGAAAATTATTAAATGGACACAAAAGGTAACTCTAATCATTGCCAAGATTACTCTGTTTGATGGGATTATTTTTCCATTTGGTTTGAATTAATTTATACCATGCTCCCTCATTTGATTCACTAGGCATTATATATTGGAAAATGCTATAAAGATTGATTTTTCTTACTCTCATGAACCACAATTGCCACAAACCTCCTATGTGCCCAAGGATTAGATGTCTCGCCATTTAAGAATCAATAGCGACTACCAAGCTTTTTATATCAACATCGGTATAATTGGAAACCTTATATAAATCAACAATCAAAAGGTCCATTGAATTAAAATTGCATGCACAAGACTGTTGGCAAAACAAGGACAAAAAAATGAGAGGGGGTGTGAATCATTTATCACATAATATTAAAAATTTTCCAGCTTAACTTAACTTAATCTCAAATATGATGAATGAACAATAAACCATAAATAATTAGCACATCAAAAACACAGAGAACACCAAGATTTTTATGTGGAAACCCTGTTAGGGAAAAAACCACGGTGGAGGTCATTCCACAATATTATACACTACTAAAAGTATAAAGAAGCATCAATGGGAATGCACATGCATTAAGGCACACTTTCTAGAGCTCACTGCTCAAATACAAGAGGGCTCACTACCCAAGAAAGATTTAGATTAAACCATCTAGATTGTGAATTGAGAAAATAGCATTTGCTAATGCCTAATTATAGTTCCGGTTAAGCACTTGAACACTTCTTCAACCTTCTTCACTCTTCTTCACACTCTGCTCTACCTTCGTATGATTTGAACAATATTTGCACAATATTTGCACACTTCACACACTCACACACATTCAAATGACAAAAAAATCACCCTTATATATCCACAACATGGAATTACATCACTACCAGTCGGACACAAATAAATAATATTATAATTACAAACAATCAGCCCAAAACACATAGAGATTATTCATGGGAACCCACCAAAGTTGTCCACAACATAGTGTAGAGCCAAATCAACAACTCCAACACAAAAAGACTTCAATTAATTTCTCCTCAAAGATCCACAACACACTTCAACACCTAGTCGGCCATGAACATGAAAAACATGAACACGCAAGAGAAAATATTGGATCACGAGCACAATGTTCAATGTGGAAATGCAGCATAGATAGAGCATGAACTAGAAACATCCAAAAACACCATGAAACACCAGAGAAACATTTGCAACAAATAAACTTACAAAAACCATATGATATTCATTTAGGAACACAAACTGAGGTAATAGAAAATTTGTTAGAATATAGGTCTTCATAACTTGACCAAATCTTCATGCGGATCTCTGGAACTTGATGTGGATAAACTAGACACTCTCAGTAAGAAACCCTTTAGTCCACGACAACTGATCATCAACATGTTGATCACACCGACCAACTAATCTTCACTACTCCACTGACAACCTGAAGCACTACATATTACAATTTTCTTAATATCCTCGACATATGCAGCTTAAAATACATAAATGTTAATAGTGTTGACATCAATGGAAACCACATATCAGCAACACAACCACAACATCCAAAAATATCCCCCTTTGGCATTAGTGGCAACACATGATGTGAAAAATACCATCAACACAACAACACTTGCTCCTCCTTAGGTTCTGACTCTTCTCTTCAATTATTCTCTATGATCTTCAACTCACAAGGCTCTTCTCCCCAGATAATAACCAATTTTTCAAATTAATCTTCTCCCCCTTTGACATCAATGGAAAAGATAAACATTATCTTTCCACATACAATTTTTGAACCACATATCTGCACATTTGACTACTCCCCCTGAGTAGCAGCCACCAACATCAATCCAAATCAAAGTATGATCATGAAGCTCATGGATTGATGCAAACCAATGCACCTCTAGTTCATATCAGGAGGGGTAATCACCCGTAGCATCCCTCTGAGATACTCAAAAGTATCCTTTGGCAACCGCTTTGTGAAAATGTTTGTAATCTGCTCTTTGGTAGGCACATACTCCAGTATGAATTCTTTCTCACTCACTTTCTCCCTCAGAAAATTGAACTTGATTGATATATGCTTGGTCTAAGAGTGTAGCACCAGATTCTTCGATATGTTTATTGCACTTGAGTTGTCACAGTATATAGCAGTAGGCTCATCATATACTACTCTGATATCTTTCAACATCTATTTCATCCACAACACTTGAGTACAATTATTTGCAGCAGCAATATACTCTACCTCAAAAGTAGATAGGGAAATGAAATTCTGCATTTTACTCAACCAAGACACCAACTTCTTCCCTAGGAAGAAGGAACCACCGCTAGTACTTTTCCTATCATCTATATCTCCTACCCAATCCGCATCAATATAGGCACTCAAGATAAGATCATCATCTTTAGAATACCAAAGCCCAAAATCAACTATTCCTTTTAGATATCAAAAAAATTCTCTTAACAACAGTCACATTAGATTCTTTTGGATCAACTTGAAATCTAGCAACCATACACACAACATTCATGATGTTTGGTTTGGTCTGAGTTAAATATAGAAATCCACTAATCATTAACTTGTATCTTGTTTGATTTTCCTTGGGAGAATCATCATTCTGTGTTAAATTGCATCTAGTTAGAATGGGTGTACCAACAGGATTTGAGTATTACATGCCAAACTTCTTCAACAACTCTCTCACATATTTGGACTGAGATATGAAAATCCCTTTTTCCAACTGAGTAACTTGCAATCCCAGAAAGAAATTCATCTCTCCAATCATACTCATTTCAAATTCACTTTTCATCTCATTAGCAAACTTCATACATAGTTGATCATCTCCTCCAAAAATAATGTCATCAACAAAGACTTCAATAATCAACTCTTTATCATGATCCATCTTAAAGTACAAGTTGTTGTCAACAATACCTTTATTGAATCCAAATTTCAATAAGTATTTATCTAGTGTAGCATACCAGACTTTGGGGGCTTGCTTGAGTCCACACAAAGCTTTCTTTAATTGAAAAATCATTTCTTCCTTATCAGTCAGTAGAAATCCACTTGGTTGTTCAACATATACCTCTTCTTCTAACTCACCATTCAGAAAAGTTGACCTCACATCCATTTGATAAACTTTATAGTTCTTATATGCAACATAAGCAAGAAATAATCTTACAGCTTCAATTTTGGCAACAGTAGCAAAGGTTTCTTCAAAATCAATACCTTCCATTTGAGAATACCCTTTACATACTAGTCTTTCTTTATTTTGAACCACTTCACCTTGTTCATTCATCTTATTCTAAAAGAACCATTTAGTACCAATCACATTTTTATCTTTAGGTCTGGGAACAAGAATCCATGTATCATTCTTTTCAATTTGCATCAATTCTTCCTTCTGATGCAGTAGGAAAATACTGCTACTCACAAAACACAATGCAATATATATCTCTATTTCAACAAATAACAATCATTCCATACACAAACTCATAAAATCATGAAGACCACAGAGAGAAAATCATTAATTCAAAATTAAATCTTCTTTCATTCTCATAGAAACAATTACAAAATTTTCTCAATCCATCAAGGATTCAAATCTGCTCAACAAGCTCTTACTATAGCTTTCTTTCGCTGCCCCAAAACTCTTCATACCTTTCCTCCAAAATCTCTGCACATTTCTCTTGAACTCACACTATCCTCTTCTTCCTTTCGTCTCAGCTTCTAAAACCCATCACATTCTTTCTACCCATGCTCCCTCATTTTTCTAAATCTCCTCAAATTGTTTTTGGGTTTGGTGCGCCTCGTTTCCAGCTTTCCAGATCATTTTTAAATTCTTGATTTTAATCTTGTATGAGAAAGTTATGTCATTTTTATAGAAACTGGGTCTCACAGTCACGACCCAGACAAACTTCCTCCCCCTCCAAATATTCTAGTCAAACCTTTTCCTCCCTTCTAGGTGTAAGATTCAGGCATTCAGCCCCTTAATTATTATTTCCTAAAAATTTTCCCCATATTTTCCTATATTGACATCTATTATCTCATTCTTGCACCTCCACTCCAACACTTGCACTCCAGAAGATTTCAACATTAATGCTAAACAAATTCAAATTCTTGGGAGTTACAAATGAATAAAAATATAATATCTCCCAACCAAATGAAATGATTTTACAATAAAAAAATTCATGCTAAAACAAGTGTATGGAAAGGTATCCCTTTCAAGGTTGTTGAAGGAAGAAAAATCATGAAATATATCATGCCTACAAGACCAACATCACACCAAAAATAAAGAAAATAAAATAAATTTATTTTCCGGCATACAGGATTGCTTGGTACCCCTAGATGCTCCTACATTAGACACCTGGGGTAAGTGAAATGTTTCATGAATTGAAAAATCATGAATATTTGAAGACCATATGTTTCCTTTGAATCCACCATTCTTCCTTATTCTTCTCAAATTTTCTCTTTCTCTTCTTCCAACACTTACTTGGAACAAGCAACCTTCTTCTCCAACAACTTTGCTCTCCATTCATCTCTCCTCTCATGGACCTGTATTCACCATGTAACATCCTTCTCCTAATACCATACATTCTCCTCTCTGCTTTTGTGGGATTCAACCCACCATAAATTAACCACCTCCACCATGTTTCACCTGTAATATCCTCTACAAATTCTACATCCAAATATGTATTAGCCAAATAATAGTCAAAATCCACTACATCCTTATACAAATCTGCAATTACCACTCCATGGAAATTAGAAATTTGCATCTGCATACTCTCTTCTTGCTTGAAATCATCTTCTACACTCATCAAAGAAGGTATAGAATCATTAAAAATAAAGTCAAAATAAAAATTTACCTCATTCTTGTTCGCTGCCCTGACATATTTTTCCTCATTCTTTGTTGCAATATCATTTTCAACCTCATCAAAGCATTCATCAAAATTTGATTTCACCTCATTACCTTTTGAGGCAATCTTCACTCCACCTATCAACACTTTCCATTCCTTTTCTACTGCTGAAATATTTTCATCTACACAAAATCCACTCTCATCTTCATCATAAAAATGAAATGTATTATGCATTACCTTTTTCTGTCCAACCTTTTCTTCGCCATTTTCTGCTGCCATAACTTTTTCACCTTCACCCTCAACGGAAATTTCATTTTCCATTACTTTCAATTCCTCCAAAGGAAACTCATCATCCTTAATTATTGCTGCACTTTCCTCTTCTTTTCCCTCTTTATCCTTTTGAACAAGGATTTCCTTATTTTCCTTTTCATCCTTCTTCCCTACACACAAAGTTTCACATGCAAACATATCAATACCAAAAGAACAACAAGATTCAACCCTTCCCATTTTATTTTCCTTTTTATCCTTATTATCTTCTACAACTTCTTTTGCCACTTCCTCTTGCCTATCCTGCAAAGGATTCAAAACATATTCTTCTCCATCCTTTATGATGTATGTATTCTTCCTACCATCATGTAGAGCTCTTTGATCTTACAACCATGGTCTACCCAGCAAAAAATGGCATGTATCCATATGTACTATATCACATACAATCACATTCTTATATCTACGAATTTAAAAATCAACCACACATTGCTCACTTACCCATATCTGGCAATCTGCTTGCAACCAAGAAATGTAGTATGGACTAGGATGCTTGATTCTTTTCAATTTCAGCTTGTTTACCATCTCTTCGGATACAATATTATTGGTGCTACCGCTATCCACAATGACTTTGCAACATTTCCCACTCACTTTACACCTTGTTCGGAATAAATTACTCCTCTGGATGGGCTCTTGATTCTCTTTTTGTGGCTCTAGAAATTCTTTCTTCATCACAAAACATTCTCCTGGCTTCCAAGAAATTTTTTCAAACACTTTTCCACTCTCTTTGCAACTGCTTTACTCTCTACCCGTAGGCCCTGGTGCAAACTGCTTCTGCCTGCACACTCAAGAACAACCTACTCTAATACCATTGATGCAGTAGTAAAATACTTCTGCTCACAAAACACAATGCAATATATCTCTATTGCAACAAATAACAATCATTCCATACACAAACTCATAAAACCATGAAGACCACAGAGAGAAAATCATTAATTCAAAATTAAATCTTCTTTCATTCTCATAGAAACAATTAAAAAAAATTCTCAATCCATCAAGGATTCAAATTTTCTCAACAAGCTCTTACTATAGCTTCCTTTCACTACCCCAAAACTCTTCATACCTTTCCTCCAAAATCTCTACATATTTCTCTTGAACTCACACTATCCTCTTCTTCCTTTCCTCTCAGCTTCTAAAACCCATCATATTATGTCTACCCATGCTCCCTCATTTTTCTGAATCTCCTCAAACAGTTTTTAGGTTTGGTGCGCCTCGTTTCCATATTTTCAGATCATTTTGAAATTCTTGATTTCGATCTTGTATGAGAAAGTTATGCCATTTTCACTAAAACTGGGTCTCACAGTCATGACCCAGACAAACTTCCTCCCCCCCCAAAGATTCCAGTCAAACCTTTTCCTCCCTTTTGGGAGTGGGATTCATGCATTCAACCCCTTAATTATTATTTGGACTGAAAATTTTCCCCATATTTTCCTAAATTGACATCTATTATCTCATTCTTGCACCTCCACTACCTCCAGCACTTGCACTCTAGAAGATTCCAACATTAATGCCAAACAAATTCAAATTCTTGGGACTTACAAATGAATAAAAATATAATATCTCCCAACCAAATGAAATGATTTTACAATAAAAAAATTCATGCTAAAACAAGTGTATGGAAAGGTATCCCTTTCAAGGTTGTTGAAGGAAGAAAAATCATGAAATATATCATGCTTGCAAGACCAACATCACACCAAAAATAAAGAAAATAAAATAAATTTATTTTTGAGTGTACAAGATTGTTTGGTACCCCTGGATGCTCTTGCATCACCTTCATGGCTTCCATCCAGTGTTCATCATCACAAGCTTCATTGACATTGTTAGGCTCAATCTTGGAAATCAAACAATACTCTTCTGCAATCTGTCTTCTAATATGCACACCTTTACTCTTATCTCCTATAATTTGATCTTCAGAATGATTTAACCTGACATACCTCAAGATTTTAGGATTCTCTTTCACTTCTGGTTCTTCTATTCTTTCTTCTGCACTTCCACTTGTCTCTTCTTCATGACTTTCTTGATTTACCAAAACAATTTGAGCTTGATTCTATGTCTGAGCATTCTTCCCTTGGTGTGTATTAAATTTTTGGTCATCTAAATTATATCCATGGTATTTGGATGATCTAGCAGAGTCCTCATCAACTCTGACATTTGCACTTTCAACTATTTTTCTCAGTCTTCTATTATACCATCAGTAAGCTTAGATTTTAATAGAGTAACCTAGAAACATTCCTTCATCACTTCTTGCATCAAACTTTCCTATGTCCTCATCTCTCTTAATATAACACTTGCTTCCAAAGATCTTTAAATATTTAATAGTAGGCTTATAACCAAACCATAGCTCAAAAGGAGTCTCTCCAGAAATACCATTGAAATTTACCCAATTTAAAGTGTACACAGTAGTGCTTATAGCTTCTCTCCAATAGATGTGAGGTACATTTCCTTCTAATATCATTGTTATAGCAGCATCCAAAATTGTTCTATTCTTCCTCTCTACAACTCCATTATGTTAAGGGGTTCGAGGAGCAGATGTATGTCTTCTAATTCCATGCTCTTCACAGAAAGAATTGAACTATTGGGAAGTGAACTCACCACCTATGTCTAACCTTCAACATTTGATCAAGAGATGAGAATATTTTCCATAATTTTAAATAGAGACAATGTTCTTGTAAAGATTACTAGTGATGTTAATTGATACAAATATGAAAATAGGCATGCACTATAATATTTTGTGTAGCATCAGATTTGAATAAGTGATAGATGATAGTTATCAATGTACTAAGATATTCCAATCAATGGCCTAACAAAACCAAGTGCAATGGGCATGAACCAGTGGACTAACATAGTCAATAAAGTGAAAGCATACCTTTAGTTAGGCTCAAGTCCTATTTTGTTATTCCTAGAATTACTAGCATGGTGAATAAAATTTGAGGGCTTAGAGATAAGCATACCTAGAGATATAAATGTGGGAATACAAGTTGAATAGATGCCAAGGGATGAATAGAAATATCGCTGCAAGTATTCACCACCCAACACTACGCACCCCTCTTATTGCAAGTAGATTTCAGGCTTCAAATCCAATCCCACAACTGAACCTATACTCCACATAACTCAATCTCATGACATGGTTGGGATAGTTTCTAAGGAAACATAAAATGGTACAATATAGATTCGCAAGAAGGCATGCCATGGATTTGTGGTATCATGTAGAAGTCTGTATTTTGTCGAGCCTAGAGGAAACTCCTGTATGAAAAGGGATTAGAATTCAAAACGATGGAAGATATCTAGCACTTCAAGCCCTAACTTCACCCCCCAAAAAAAAGCTGCAATTTCCCCCATGCCCAACAGTTACAAAACCGTACATGCAATAACCTATATTTAGATCTTTCTTAAAACTGACATAATAATGCATTGCATTTTAATTTATTTATCATACTATTATTTATTACTTCCACTCTAATTTTTATTTTATTTTAATATTTATTCCATATTTAATTTATTATATTATTTCATTAAATTCTTAATTTATCATAAACCATAGTGTTTTAATAAATGTATTTATATTAATTGACAAAGTGTCCTTTTGACCTAATAATTTATTTTAATGTAAAAAATAATCCCCATTCACCAATCAAACAATTTTAAATCAAATAAACCAAATATCAAACAACACCTGATCATGAAGCATGTTCAAAAGCAAGACCAACTGACATCACTCATAGTCTCAATCATGGTGGGGCACTACAGAAGATACCTTCATTGTACCTTGTATCAAATTTTCCTAAGTTTTCATCATCTCTTCTAATATAATATTTTCTTCCAAACACTCTAAAGTACTTGACAGTATGAATCCTTCCATACCAAAGCTCATTGGGAGCCTTTGTGCTATTAGCTTTTGCTTCAACTCTGTTAAGTATGTAAATAGTAGTATGTATTACTTCTCTCCAGTAGACTTCTAGTAGGTTAGCTTCTCTCATCATAGTCCTTGCAGCTTCTTGAACAAACCTATTTTTCCTTTCAACCACTCCATTTTGGTGAGGAGTCCTAGGGGTAGACAAGTGCCTCTTTATGCCATGATTCTCACTAAATATGTTAAATTCATTGGAAGTTAACTCTCCACCTTTTTCATATCTCAAGCATTTGATCTTCAAATCCATATCATTTTCAACCAAAGCTTTGAATGCTTTAAATCTATCTAGAGCTTCATATTTTTCTCTAAGAAAGGTAACACATTCCATTCTAGAGTAATCATCAATCAAAAGCATGAAATACATGTCACCTTGAAGACTTCTCACTCTTTTCAAACCATAAAGGCCTGTGTGTACCAATTCCAACGATACAGTAGAATATTGTTCCTTTTCCATGAAACTACTTCTAGTTTTTTTTCCAAATTGACAAACTTTGCAAACAACATTGATAGGCTTTGTAATCCTTGACAAATCTATCACTACTTGAACTAAACTGATTATAAAAAGATTACCAAAATTGATGCGACACATTCGCCTATGTCATAACCAACTATCATTAATCTAAGTCATAAAATAGTGAACATCAACACCCTTAAGTTGATAGATGTTTATGTTTTTCCTCTTTCCAACAACAATTACAGTTTTGGATCTTTTTCTAATCTCACATCCATCATCCTCAAACATAAGACTGTATCCTTTGCTACACATTTGTCCAAAACTCAAGAGGTTATGCATTAATCCTTTAACATAGTACAAACATCTTCAGTAATATTCTCGCCATCAAAACTAATTGATCCTATTCCACAAATCTTAACACATAAATCATCTCCAAATTTAACAAGTCCTCCATTATATTTTTCAAGTTTAACAAACTTACTCTTATCTCTGGTCATATGATTTGAAAAACCACTGTCAATAACCCAATAGTTCTTGTCTTGTCTGACATGAAAAGTAGATACCAAAGTTCCTCTGGTTTTATCCTTTTTCTTTGAAACACTTTCCTTCACACATCTTTTAGAGTTAGCATAAAAAAATTCATCTTTTAAATCCAAGAACAAACAATCATTATCATCAACATATCCATAATCAGATTCATCATCAAACATATACCAACATCTTCTCTAACATAGTAGCTTTTCTTGAAAATCTTACCTTTGTTTTCCTTCTTATTGTTCAAAGTTTTGTTTGGACATCTTGAAGCATAGTGACATATATTTCTACAACTAAATCATTTGAAAGTTAATTTACCTTTGTACTTACTAGTTCCCTTTTTCATTCTTCTTCCAAAATCTTCCACATCATCAAGATCATCTCCATCTAAATCTTTAAATTTTTCTAATTTTCTAGTCTTGAAAGAAGTCTCCACTTTTGTACCATTTTTCAGACCAATTTTCCTCATTTCAAATGTATTTAGTGTACCATACAATTGATCTCTAGTGTATGTATTAAAATCAGAAAATTTCTCAACAACAAATTTTTTTTCACTTTAAGAATTAGGAAGAGTTCTAAGAATTTTCTTTACCACTTTAGGTTATTTGACTTGTGCACCAAGACCTCTCATAGCACTTATTAGTTCATTAATCCTATGCATGTAGCTTGTGATTGTTTCATCATCAGAGATCTGAAAATTCTCAAATTATGCTTTCAAATTCTATAACTTATCTTGTTTAACCTTATCATACCCTTCATAGATACTTTCTAGCTTAGTCTATACTGCTTTAGTAGTTTTTTAGATCTAGAAATTTCACTAATTTAGTATGTATAAGACTAGTAAAAAGAACAAACCTTTCCTTACCATCTATCTCATAGGCCTTGATTTCATCACTTTTGTTTGGTCCCTTTGCAGGTATGGTGTATGTAGTCTTTACTTACCTTGCAACTTCATATCCAAGATAGATCAAATAGCCTTCCATCTTCACCTTCTAGAATGCATAGTCTGCACCATCAAACATAGGGATATCCTTCTTGTTTTCTATTCGGATCTACCTCAAGCGGTCAATATTTTCTACAAGGAAATTTGCTTTGATACTAATTTTTCATTGAAAAAGAAAACTGAGAAGGGGGGTGAATCAGTTGTCTCAATTTAGAACATTAAAACCCTCAATAGTAAATATAAACACATGAATTCATTAAATCCTTAATCTATTATAATGTTTAAACATAGAAAGCAGATAACAAAAATTGAAACAACCAACACCATACACAAGAGAACACTAGATTTATGTGGAAAACCCAATGAGGGAAAATACACAGTGAGGATTAGCTCAAAATATAAGTAATTATAAAAATTGTTACAAGGAGGCTCACTTCCAAAATAAGATGCACTATCCAGAAAGGCTCACAACCAAGGCTCAATATTGGAATAGAAAGAAGAAAAGAAGATAAGATGTTACACATAGAACATTATCTCAATGGAATAGAGAATCCACCATAACCTCTCCAACAATGTTAGGAGGCTTCAAGAGATCAAGATACCTCATCCCACTACATTCAACAATCTTGCATTATAGCTCGCACTGCAATTCACACTTTTGTACTTAATTTCACATCACCAAACTTAACTCTATTCCACACCTCATCTTGCATCAATTCACTTTTCATTTATACCATCCACAACTTGAAAAACATCTTAGGTCGGCTACACTCACTTTAATCTTTACAAATTCAAAATAGGTTGGCACTAAACATTCCCACAGTGGATAGGAACAAAATTGGACCCAAAAAAAACTTAGCTAGAACCCAAATTAATTCTCACATGCCATGCTACACCTTCATTAATGTTCAACCATCTTCGAATGTAGTGTAAACACTAGGTCAACCATTACCCATGAAAACAACATTAAACTTTGAATTACACACTTCCTCAAATCTAAATATGACTTATGAACCACATGCCACACATCATCATGATCTAGAATATTTCTCTATCCTTCTAAAATCCATCAAAATCCTTCACAACAAATCACACCTTTAGAATGTACACAGCTTGTACATTCAGACTACACTACCAAACACTGCAACACTAAAATCCATCTTCTAGAATACCAAACAACTAATCCTCTTGCCGCAAGAAAGAGATAAACATCATGAAAACACCTTTAGAATCGCAAGACCTGAAGAAAAATTGTATAGAAATGTGGAGCCAATACATTTATCCTAGACATCTCTCTAAGCAGCATTGCAAGACCAATTCACACAATGGTGAACATAACTTCCTCTAACCATCAATCCATAAGACAATATTTTGGATATAGAAACTTTGAACACCTCTAACCAACATATCCAAACAACATAAGAAGATCTTCAATCTAGAAGAAATGTGAAACAAAACCAGAACACCTCTACAAACTAGAATACCTTTGCAACACCTTGTTTCCTTATTTTATCAATTTTCTCAATATCCTCAACATCTGAACCATAAATAGAAGCTTATCAAAGCAACACTAGAGGTTAACACCAACAACTTAACTGATGACAACATAATGCAACTAACCAAAGCAACAATCTCTTCTGAACTATTGTACCAATATCATCAATGACAACACCTTCATACTTGCAACAATCTTGTGATCCCTCATGCTTGCCTCTTTGGGTTATTTATTATCTCTTTGAGGACCCATGATACCCTTATATGTACATGGATATAGGTTAGATGAAATTTTTTCAATTCTTCTATTTATACCATCATTCTTCTATTTATAAAAAATATATATATTTTGAAGTTGATGCAAAGTGTTGAGGCATTTGTGTTGACCCAAAATTTTTATTTTGTTTTCCTGTGTCTTTCTTTCTTTGTGCTCACAATTTCACTATAATTTTGGAATGATAAATTTACACCTTCTTACTCTAATGATATACATTATTATTATTATTATTATTATTATTATTATTATTATTATTATTATTATTATTATATTGATCGTAATTTTATGAATCCCTTTGTGAATGTTTGTAGTAGTGATTTATATTTTATATGAAATCCCTACCTTGTGTGATGTCATTCCATGAGCACAATGTTACACATTACATGATGTAACATCCTTGTTGATTTTTATATGTTAATAATATATATTTCTTCTCTCTCTCTCTCTCTCTCTCTAAAACACCTTGTATTCTTGAAATTACGTAATTATTGAAAGGTTGCTCTCATAATGAACACACTCCACTTTCTTAATTTTCAAAGCATTGATGATCTTTGAACTCTTTATAGCTTGGTAGAATATGACACACCTAGTATAATACATCTTGTTATCTTATGAATTCTCATATGTTGTACCCCTTTCATGGTTATCCTACAACACAAATTTTAGTGACCACAACCAATCAAAAGAATCATATATGTACTCTACCATAATACAACTTGCTAACCATACATCTTTACTCCTTTGTTTCATGATTTATTTTATTCCTTTTTTAGCTAAGCATGCTTATTTATGTGTTTTTTTACATGAATGTTTATCTTGTGCTCCTCTTGTGTGTAGTAAGTTTTTTAGCTAACATAGTTGTTTATTCTCATGTAATATTCAAGATTTTGGTAAGAAGTCTTGGTTATTTT
Source organism: Sequoia sempervirens (assembly GCA_007258455.2). Taxonomy (NCBI): domain Eukaryota; kingdom Viridiplantae; phylum Streptophyta; class Pinopsida; order Cupressales; family Cupressaceae; genus Sequoia; species Sequoia sempervirens. The sequence continues at coordinate 45,225,739 of VDFB02000007.1, read as the reverse complement.
ACAAGTATTCTTCATTGGGGCATATATACCTTGTTTGAAGATTCTAAATCATCTATAGTATCCTTGTGTAAAATTTGTGATTTTACTTTTACTTTGGCTAGCATATTTAGTATAGTTCATATGCATACTAGAAAGTGGGGAAAAATATGATCTCAAAATTTGTACAACCCTACAATTTCACATTACATCGAGACTCCTCACTTTATCCCTCTAATCTAGAACACTTCAATTATAAAATGATAACACTAAAATATCATATTTATAGCATTTTCATAATGTTTCTAGATTTTTTAATTTGAAATTCTTTGGACAATAATGGTATGCATGCTAGTATCCCAAGAAATTTTGTGCTTTTAGTAGCTTTTGGAGCATTACCTTCCCCACATATAATTAAAAAGAAATGCTCCTACATGAAATCACATTAAAGAAAACTCTTTTGACTTACCATTTTAGAAAAGTGGAAGTTGATATTTGACTCTCAAGAATTTGAACTCTACAAATCTTGAAAAAAATATTTCATTTTCACTATCCAATAATATTTTTCACATTTTTCATGCAATTATCTTGAAGCTTTCTAACTATCACTTTTGTGGGATTACAAATAATAGTATAATTGAAGCAACATCTTCCTTGGATATTTTTCACAACTTCTAGGTGATTTTTTTAATTTGTTGTTCCCTTACTCATTTTCCTATCATTTTATGTTTTCATTTGAAAATTTCAAGTGTTAGCATAGAGTAGTTTGATTATTCTATATCACAATCTATTGAATTTTGATTTTGAAGAAGTCACATTTTTTTTTCTTGAAATTATTTACAATAATGGTTGGTGTAGAGGTGGAAAGACTAAAACAAGGTTTTGATTGAGAAAATCCACTCAAACATAAAAATAAAATAAAATTATTTCTCCTATTGTGTGTAAGTTTTATTTTGAAGAGGAAATCTTAGTCTAGTGATACTGTTATAAAATATCTCCTTATTATTTAGTCTTTCATTTAAGTATTTGAATAGTTTTTTTATTAGCAGGAAAAATAGGTTTTGAAAGGACCTGAAATAAGTATTGGAATATTTAATCTCATTATCATTTTTATTATTCCAAATATTTTGTGTACTTTGGTAGATATGTTTTTGATAAGGAAAAACTAGTTTTGAAGGGGCCTCGAAACCCTTTACAATGGAGAAAAGTTGTAAGAAATAAAAAACCAATAAAGCCCATAGCCCAAAAAGACCAAAATGCTAGCAATAGAAATAACAAGAAAATCCTATTAGCAACCCTACAGTAAAACACCAGCAACAAGGTTGACCAAGCAAAAGAAACAACAAAGCTATAACTTTTTTTCAAGAACATTAGCCAAGGCCATACTTTCCTCAATGACCCCCTCGTGCATCTCCATCACATGCTTGAGCTCCTCAAATGAAATAGCAGCCCTTTTCTTGGTCTTGCTCCTCGTTCTCAAACACGGGCTGGCATCCACATTCCTCTCCACAGCAAGACTAAAATCCTCAGTCTTCTCCACTAGATTCATGCAATTAACATCCTCCATGGTATTCTCTAGATCACCAAGATCCAAAGACTTACCAGTCCATTTATGGATTTCTCATTTAAAATAGAGAGGCCCTTAGTAGTCAATTTCAAGGAATTATTGCTAATGTTAACCACAGTATTCAAATCACCAAACATCTTACTAATTTTCTCCTCGATATTAACAAACCTCTCCTCAAAATTATTTTGGATAGCCAAATCTAGGGATGTAATTCTCTCCTCATGAGTTTTACCAAGATGATTAACATAAAAAACAAGTCTATCAAGCATAACATTCATGGTATTAACCTTACCTTTGAATGACCGTTCCTTCTAGTTTCTATGCACCAACACCACACAAACATCTTTCCAATTCTTAAGATGAACATTGAGCTCCTTAACTTCTAAGAAAATCCAGTTCACCAATGAGAGAAAGTTGTGAGTATTTCCCTCAACCATCCTATAAAATATTCCCATGTTAACCTCATCCCAATTGACTTGTGGCGCAACTCGAGAACCAAAATTCTCAATGGGATCCTCCCAAGCCTCCTCTTTAACCTCCATTTCCTCCTCAATAAGTGAATCCTCCACTTCAATCACCTCAACTTTAACCTGATGCTTATCTGGCATATTTTCCAAGTCTTCCAGAATTTCTAGCCACTCCACCATCACAACACTCCCCTTAACTTGCTTAGAACCAATGGGAGAAACTAAATTATCCTAGTTTGGGCCAACCCCCTTTGAACACACCAATCCCTCAATCCCCTACTCAAAATCCTCCATAGGATGCTCAAACCCTGGGAGGCCTTTACCCACACCATGACTAACCTCTCGAATAGGGGAAATCTCCATATCACTTGACTTGCTAGCACTCGGGGTATGTTTGACATCAGAAATAGGGGGCTCCTCCACATATTTAAACACATCCACCTTCTGATTGATAGCACACTTCTCTTTCCTAGGGCATTTTTTCTTCCCCTTTACAATCTTCTTCACTAAAGACACCACAACTTCCTTCAATTCATTATCAATTTAATAGCCCTTAGACCAAGAATCAGAAGCCTCAAAAACCTAAAAAGAATCACTATCCTCCGCTAACATCTCCTCAAAATCAGAATCATCATCCTTCAAAATTCCCTTCCCATTCTGCCACTGAATCACCAGTATCATACCTAGTATTTTTTCTGCCCTTTTTACAAGATGGGGTCTTAGGAGAAACATGAACAAACTTCAGCTTTATGTGCTCAAAAATGAGATTCATAAGGCCTTCATGGAGAATAGTCTTCTTGGGATTCTTCATGGAGAAATTGCCACCTTGAGATCGAAAGAAGGGAGCACCAAGAAATATGAGAGGAAATTTTCCTTAATGGCTTCACAAATTTTGAAGGCCAGCCTAGAAGGCGAAAGTTCTAGCTAATGGAAAACATGATCATTACATTCTTCCAAACTCCCCACCAAATGCGGTAGGATAAGATACCACAACATTGAGAGAGTTGAACTAAGAGTAGGAGCCGCCCACTGAAACCATAAATCAGAGAAAGAAGTAGGAAAAACCCAAGATAAATCCCACATCTAAAAAATATTATTTCACATCTCCCAAGTATAACTACAGCCAACCACCAGATGAAAACAATCCTCAACAACTTCTTTACATAATAAATACCTATTCGGAAGAAACATTTCCCTTTTCACAAGATTATTGAGAGTTAAAATCTTGTGTTGAAATATAAGCTAGAAGAAAATATTAATTTTAGGTAGAAGCTTCACATTCCACAAATGACCCTAGAAAGGATGGGGGCCAACCAGCCGAGTCTGAAAAGAGAAGGACAAAGAAACATAAAAATTTCCATTGGGGGCCAACCTCCACAACACAAAATCATTAGGAGAATCAACAGGGATATGAATCAAAGAGAGAAATAGAAAGAGGGGTTCCAAATCTCTATTAACCAGATCGATTCTGATCCAACTACCATGAAGGATATAATTAGACACAAAAATGCTTTGAAAGGGGCTACCCGAGGTTCATCCTTCAAGGGATTGTGACCAATCCACCAATCATACCAAAACAAGATCCTCCTACCATTTCCAAAGACCCACTGCTGGCTTGCAGCCACAGTCGAACAGGCACAAAGCATGAAGTTCCAAAGGACAGACCCCTAAGAAGGAAAAAAATTCTCCCTTGACAAATCTCTATACTTATCCACCCCTGCCAAATATTTTGAAGAGTAAATAGAAGTTCATTCTTTGTCACTCACAAGAAAATTCCATAACTATTTCACCATAAGGGAGAAATCAAAATCTTTCATCTTACGTAGGCCTAAGCCACCTTGGACTTTCGACCTGCGAACCTCCTCCCAAGATAGCAAGTGTAATATTTTCTTCTCCTCCACCCAGACCACAAGAATATTTTTTGAATACCCTCAATCTTTTCCCAAAACCTTTTAGGAATTTGGAACAAGCTTAAGGAATAAACCAAAAAAATCTGCAAATTCAACCTAATTAACTGAATTTTACCTGCTTGGCTAAGCAGGGCACCTTTCCAACTAGCAAGTTTTGAGTGAAACTTATCAATGATACCATTCCAAAAGGAATTAGGGACACCATTAGCATAAAGGGGAAGCCCCAAATAGGTTGAGGGAAGCTCCCCAGTACCACATTCTAGAATACAAGCAATCCTCAACTGATGATGCTCTGAAGTATTAAGAAAAAAAGTAGTGCTCTTAGGAAAACTCACCTTCTGACTAGAAGTCGCCTCATAGTGCTGAAAAATAAGATAGGTAGATTTAGCTGCAGCAATAGAAGCCTCAACAAGAATAATGGTGTCATCAACAAATTGTTGATGAGAGCAACAAAGTTGATGTGAAGAGGGATAAAGACCTTTGAAGGCCCCATTAGACATTGTCTGAAGAAGAGCCTTGCCCAAAGACTCCACCATAATGATAAAGAGAAAGGGAGAAATAGGATCCCCTTTTCATAGACCATGAGATATTTTGAAAACGGTAGAAGGAAAACCATTGAAAAGAACTGAGAAAGAAGGTGAGAAAATTAATTTCCAAACCAATTGCAAGACCCAGTTTGAGAAACCAAATGCCTTAAGAATATTGCTGAGGAAAATTCAGTTCACCTAATCGTAAGATTTCACCATATCCAACTTTAAAATGATCCCATGCTTCTTGTTAACTTTGAGAGAATGAATATTCTCATGCACCGTGAGAACAGAATCCAAAATCTACCTTCCTGACACAAAACCATTCTGCTGGGGCGAAATAATCTTAGGAAGGACCCTTTGCCGCCTTAAAGCAATCACCTTAGAAAAAATATTATAGATAGAATTACATAAACTAATGTGCCTAAAATCACCAAATTGCTCAGTCCCAGGATTCTTAGGAATTAACACAATAAATGTGGAGTTCAATTCCTTAAGAAGCTTTCTACTCCCAAAGAATTCTTTAGTGGCATTGATAAGATCCTTAGAAATAATATCCCAATAATACTAAAATAATAACATTGGAAACCCATTTGGTCCTAGAGATTTTTTTCCTTCAAAAGAGAACACAACCTTTCTAATCTCCTCATCTGATGAAATACCAGCCAAGACCCTATTCTCCTCCTCCTACACCAAGTTAGGAATAACATTGAGAAAGCCCTATCGGCTGGCATGATCAAGAGGATGATCCTCTGAGAGAAGATCCTCAAAGAAAGACTGAGCCACTAATCTTATTTCATCATCCTCTTCAAGAGAAGAATTATTCACAAAAAATTTAGATATCCTATTACAAGATCTATGCTTCAAAGTCATAAGATAGAAAAAATGGGTATTTTTATCCCCACTTTGAAGCCAAATAGCTCTAGACCTCTACTTCCAGAACTCCTCCTACCTAGCCACAATGTTATGCCAACCAACCAAAAGGACACTTTCCTCCTGAAGGAGCAATACATCAGATCTAGAAGCTTGCATTTTGTGCTACACAATATCCATTTTAGCCTTAAGCTCTGATTTCTCCTTAAAGAAGTTTCCAAAAGAAGACTTATTCCACTGAATCAATTTCTTGAGAAAAGAAGCTTCTTAGAAAATTTATACATAGTTGAACCATCAACAATATTATTCCACCACTTCACAATTTTGGAATGCAAATCTGGGTGGCCAGTTCACATTTTTTCAAATCTGAACGGAAAGGAGATTTTTTGACCAAAAAGCTTAGTATTCACAGATATAGGAAAATGATCAAATCCGAGTCTAGTTAGAGAAAAAAGAGAACAAGCATAACATTGAAACCATTCAAGAGAAATAAGAGCTCAATCCAATTTAACCTGAATAATAGCATCCCCAATGCACCTATTGGACTAGGTATAGGACGCCCCTCCTAAATCCAAATCTAGTAGAAAATTATCATTAATGAAGTTCATGAGATCAAGATGACTATCATCCGCCACTTGGGAGCCCCCAAAATTATCAAAATCATTGAGTGGGTTGTTAAAATCCCCCATCACCAACCAATTTTGAAAAGAGAATTGATCCTTAAAAGTATTCAAACTTCTCCAAAAATGCTTTTGAGAACTTTTTGAATTAGGAGCATAGATATTCAACAACACCCAAGAGAACCTATCCTTGGGGAATGAAAAAGAATAGAAACATGATTCTCAAAAGCAAAGAATGTGGAGCCAACCACAACCTTAGGATTCCAAAACATAGACACCCCTCAAGAAGCACCACTAGAATCAAAAGCCTGATAGCCACAGTCCTTAAAAAATATATTCTTAATACTTTCAACCTTCTTTGCACTCATCTTAGTCTCCTAAATCAAAATGATATTAGGATGATGATCTCTCACAATGTTTACAAGAAGATCTTGTTTATGAGGATTATTTCATCCTCTTATGTTCCAGGAGAGGATCTTCATAAAATATTTTGCAATGGAACCTTTAGGCCCATCTCAAGCAGAGTAACTTGTGAACCATCAGCAGTATCACATTTTCTTTGACTCTCCCAAAATTTCTCCAAAGAAGGCCTTCCTCTACCCCTTGGCTCTGAACCACAATCCAGCTTCAGCTAGTTCCTTGTAGCCATACCCCCCAAAAAGGGATTCAATTTATTCTTATTACAATACTTGGAAGTAGAGAGAATAGGGATCCATGCCTCATCTCCCTGAGAATCAGTAGATGAACAAACATTGATAGAAGAGGTGAACAACAACTTCTCTGACATAACTGTCTCCACCAATAACTCTTCAATAGGTAGATCCTCTTTGACCACAACTGGTTCCACCATCAAGGAACATGATACCTCATCCTTGGATGATAGAAACGAACCTTGAGATACCATCTTCAAAGGGGTCACCTTCTCTGGCTCAACAACCACAATAGCCAAATAATTGGCACCAACCTCCTCCACCAAATCCACAACATGCTCCTCAACACACGAGGCCTTAATCTCGCCCTCTTTAGAAAAAACTACCTCAATAGGGCACGAAAAAATAGGATCACCAACAGGTTCCTTCACAACAGAGTCACCGAGAGGCATGCCCTCACACACCACCTCCTCCAAAGGCTCAATAGAACTTGACTCAACCCTAGAAATAGGACGTTTTCCAACCTCCTTCCAATTTTTTTCCTGCATCAAGTCTTTTTGAGAGGGGGTCAAGGCCTTTTAAGAAGGAACCTTTGGCTTGAAAGGACACTTCTTTTCCTAATGACCCACCTTCTTGTAGTGGAAACAAAAAAAAGGGATCGAATCAAACTCAATTGCCTACTCCCACACTCCAAGCTTAGAGTTTGTCTTTATCATCAATGAGAGATCTGTAGCCTGGTCCAGAATCACACACAACCAAGTATAAACAAGCCTACACCTTGAAGTAGTGAGATTATCAATAGATAACAGATGTCCAAAGGTAGACATAATTCCTTTAAATACTTGCTTGTTCCAAAATTCAAGAGGGATCCCAGGCAAGCAGAACCACATAAGAGCTGAGTCAAAAGAACATGAACTCAGAGAGAAACCTGCTTGCCATTTCTTCCACTAGAGTAGATTTTCCAATAAGCCAAGGCTCCCCACCACAAAATTCAACAAATATTCATCACAAGAGAAGGAAAATTAGAAGAATCCCTTCACAAGGGTTGCTACCTCAACCTGACCTTTCAGATGTCATCAATTCTTAGACAGGTTGTGAACCATTTCAATATTAGGACAAGATCCTAAAAAATTACCAACCAGTGATTGCTCCATGGAAAGAATGCCCTTGTCAATAATACAGTCTAGCACAAAGACAAAATAATCACCAGCTGATAGGTTAGAAAAGAATTCCACCAGAGGCAAAGAGCTCTTCTCTTTAAGCTTTGCACTTTAAACAAGTCTTCCCCTCCATTGAGGTAGAAACTTGTTGAGTAGCCAGAAATAGACCCCACCTTGTCCAAGGAAGTAACATTTGGACCCAGACCTCCAGAGGGAGGAAGGAATTTTGAGTTACCCAATGGAAAGGACCCACAAGATGTCCCATCCAAAATACAACCATCAACCACCCTCCTAAAATCAGCCTAACCTCTGCCAATAATGCCAACCCCTCGAGAAGGGTTTCCTACCTTACCAAAATATGAAAAATCCTTACCACCATCTGAATTCACAGCAACAGCTCCTTCCAACAGCAACTCCATTGATTAAATGTTATTTTGATGATTGATATATATGTTTCTTTTATGTGCATATGCGAATTTATTCTACCCTATACAACACTTTCCACTTTCTATTTTATGTCTAGGTTGGATGATAACACAATGTGAAGATGTCTATGTGATGTGTTGGTGTCCATGGTAGAGACCTCTTGAAAATTACCACATTTTATTTGAAGTTAATTATTTTCAATTGTGTTAATATTGCATTATAATTCATCTCCATCTAGGAGATATTTTTATTACTTTGCTACAAAAAGTATTTTATATTGTAAAATTATAATTTACTATTTAGTTGTAAATTTTATTTGTAATAAAAAATTATAATCAAACTATTTAAGAATATAATAACCCTTAAAGTGTAAGGTATAACATTTACTTTTGAGAGATCTTAGTATTCCTTCTTAAGAGTTAAATTTTATACACTACAATCACAATAGTTTCAAATAATCAAAAAAATTCCTAAATTATTTAGCTTAATGGCTACATTGAAGTCCTGAATTCATCATTAAAACAAGAAAAAATATATAATAAATTTTATATAATTATCTACACATGTAACTATGAAGAAGAAATAGGTAGGTAAACAAATTTTATATTCTACTTCTAATAGTTTTAAAGTTAGTTTTGAATTTAGTTTGCAAATATAATTGTATTTAATAGGAAGTATGAAATATTTGAAATGAAATATGAGTGTTACGCCCTTAATCTTCGAGTATACATTGGGTTATGATTAGTCATTTTGTAGCTACCTTAGCTCCTTATTAAGTCATACTATCATTATTATAATATTATTATTTATTTATTTAGGTGTGCCTAGGGCCTATATGTTGTTATCTAAGTTAGCTTGGGTAATATCTTAGGCATAAATAGGGTATACATAAGAGAAAGTGTGTTTATTTCATCATTATATCATGAATTGTGTTCTCATTGGAGATATCTGGAGGTCTTCCCCCTTGAAGTGGCTTGTTATTATCATCTTTCATAAAGTATTGGAATATCATTTCATATACTACTCTTTTGTGCAAGTTATTTCATTACAATCTTGGTATCAGAGCATGGTCTTGGCGACATGAAGGAAAGACAAATTTTTTTCAATTTTGGAGGTCATTTTGGGAAGAACGTATCTCTCTTTTTCTTAGTTTTATTACATTTTTTAATAAAATATTGACACATCTATAGTCAAAAAATTTAGAGGAAGTGGAGTAGAATTGAGTGATTTATTGTAGCATTAGGGTTTCTAACAAAATTATCTAGGAATTCCATATCTCTAAAATATTAGAAATTTTTATCTTGATTTCTAGATGGTTTTTCAATAATTTATTGAGGCATCTCCAATCCAAATTTTAGAGAAATTAAATCCCAATTCAATTATTTATTGAATATTAGGGTTTCCAACAAATTTTGTCTCAAGGATGGCAATCGGTTAATTTTTGAGAAAGTGCAAGCTAGGCTTGAGTAAGTTACAATAAAAAAAAATGATTTTGACTTATTTTTTATGATTATTATAAAAAAATCCATCATGATAGGGCTTGCAACAAGAGGAAGAAAGTAATGTTGTCACACCTAGGAAAAATATGGATAAGGATGCTATAAAAATTGAGGATAATACTCCTAATGAGGAAATAAAAAAGGTTAAGGAAGAAATTTCATCATTGAAGAAGGAGATTACTAAGGAAATTTAATTAGTGGACATGGAAAAGGAGATGAATTGAGAAGTTTCATAAATGAAAAGGGGCATGCAAAAGGATATGAGTGAAGTCAAATCACTTATTTATAGTATGAAATATAAGGGTTAAGTATCACATCACATGGTGGAAGATAATGATTTTATTGTGGAATCGATGAAAATGGGGGAATAGATTGATGAATTTATGTATGTATTCACACCCACTTTCAAAGAGGTTCCACTCAAGGATAACCCTAGAGACTTCAATGCAAAGGAGATTGAAATCTAGCAATAGGGCTATCCTAGGGATTGAATGATAGCTAATGAGGGGTTCACCACCAAGTATAAACTTGGAAAAAATAATGAGTTAAAAAATACAGTGTGATATGCAAACAAATGCTAAATGACCTAGAAGATGTTGTAAAACACAATGTGATATGCAAAGTAAATCTAAATGACCTAAGAAAGTGAATAAAATGCAGTAAAAAGCTATAAGACTGGAAGTGTGCACCTGGAATGTTGGAGAAGAAAAAATGGAGGTTTGGATCACTGAAAATCTTGTTGTTGATTTTGACTAGGACTCATGCACCATGTTGGGTGAATCAGTCCAACTTCCAAGAAAATGTGCAGGAACAGGTTTTAGCCAAAAGGGTATCCAAATTTGTAAAAATATTGATCAAGCCTGTACAGTGGGACTCATTCTCCAATAGTGGTGAATCAGTCCACTTCTGCTTTTTTAGAAATTCTGAAGTGGATTTTGTGCCTCTCGGTCTACTCTGCTCATATTGACTGGTTTTTGGATTTGAAACTGAAAAATACCACCTTTAGGTCTTCTCCAAGCTTCTTCAAGGCTTGATGACAACTTTGATAACTTTGAGGATTTGACCAATTTTTTCCAACTTTGCTTCTTGCTAAATATGCAACCTAGCCCTGCAAATCCACACAATAAGAGGGGAAAATGTTGTGGGGGTTAGTGAATAGGGGTTTACCTTGGTCAAACCCCTTATTGGTAATTAAACCTTGAAATGAAAATAAATATGAAAGGATAATGATGAATGAACAAAAGAAAATGTTGCAACTCACCAAACCCTAGCAATAAGGTGCTGAAAATATGTAAGTAATGGTTACAATGGATGTAGACTTTGAATCTTGCATGATGTTGATAGATCTTGAATGAAGAACTTTCTTGAAACACAAAACCTACATCACAATTGTTAGCTCTAAAACAACATGATGCAACCAATATTTGACATGATGAATAACACTTGAAGATTCTCTAGAATGATTGATAATCTGCCCTTGAAATGCCTTGAATGGCCTTGTGAATGATCAAATGCTCTTGTGAATGCTCAAATTCTCTTGTGAACTCACTAAATGATCTCTTGAATGATAGGTATGAATACTTGAATGCTTGGGATGAAAATTAGTGAAAGAACGTTGTATTTATACTTAATTATGAAAGAATTCTTGAAATTACAACACTACAAGCTGAAATCAGATCTAGGAGAATAAAATATCACCAGAAATTTGATTTAAATTTGAATTTTGGTCACATGGGACTCATTCATCCAAGGTGGTGAATGAGTCCCATCACACATAATGTATGGGACCAAAAATGAAAAAATCCTAGAAATGTGTGAAACTTGCATCGGGGCCAAAAAGACCTAGGTGGGACTCATTCACCCAAGGTGGTGAATGAGTCCTAGACACTAAATCTGGGCCACACAAGCCAAGAACACCTGAATTATGATTGGTTACTGATTGGTGTCAGGATTATCCTTGAAAAGATGCAATAAATGAGGCTTGTGGATGCAAAATAGGGCCAATTAAAGCATAAGAAAGCAATTATTAATGATAAGCATAGAGGAATGTGAAAGTGTGTCACAAAACTTTACAACACTCCAAATTATAAGGAAAGATTAAAGTTAATTATGATTAAAATTATGTTTATTATGCTTAGTTATTTGATAAAACCCTAGAAAAGTGTGAAAGTGTGTTAGAACACTTCACAACACTTTTGCAAGGAACCATTGAATTTCATTAGTTCACAAGGGCCCAAGACCTAATGTGAATATTTTATCCACATTGCAACACTAAATCAAGGAAAAATTAAGCCAAAATCACAAGGAGGGCCCAAACAAGTCAGAAAAAGTAGAAGGGTTACTTTTTCGGTCACTCCATATTGGACATGATTTTTTCATGCCAAGGTTGGATATGAGGAAGTTTGATGGAAAGGATCTAGCCAATTGGATTTTCCTAATGGATAAATTATTTGATATTCACCATGTTTCAAGTCAACGTAAGTTGGCTATGGAATCATTATACTTGGAACTAGACTAATTTATTTGGTATCACTGGTTATATGATGAGAAGAGAAAAAGGGTTGTGTGGTCACATGGTAAACTTCTTAAGTGGAACTTGCTACCCATTATGGAGATAATTTTATGGATAGCTACTTATACCAACTCACTAAGTTAAAGAAAAAATGTATGGTCAAAGATTATACAAATCAATTTCAAACCTTGTCTCTAAGAGTGGAGAATGTTATAGATGAAAATTTCAAGGAATTATTTCTAAGAGGTTTGAAGGTCCACATAAAAATATGAGGTACATTTGCTCCAACCATAATCCTTGTCCCAAGCTACACTTATGGAAAGGGAAGTTGAGGAATTTTTTTTGTCCAATAGGAAACAAGGGCTTGTAAACATAAGCAAAATAAGCTCTCTTACACATTTTTTACCTCAGCCTACCAAGTGGCATATTCCACAACAAATTGAGGAGAAGAGAGAAAAATGGTGATTTTTTAATTATGATAGAAAAAATAGTCATGGTTATAAATATCTTGAAAATAAATTATTCTATATTGAAGGTCAAAATGAGGAAGAAGAGGAAGAGGAAATTTTAGATGGAGGGAAGGAGATGGCATAGGACTATGAAGATACACAATGAATTGTTGTTATGCTTTTACTAGATTTAGTTCCCTAAAAAATCTTAAAGTGGTAGGTTTCTTAAAGAAAGAGAGAGTAATAGTTTTGAAGAAATTAGGAAGCACACAAAATTCATTAATAAGAAATATACTCATCTAAACTATTTTATATACCATGGTCTAGAATTCCAAGTCTAAATTACAAATGGTGGTAATATTAGTTGTTCAAGAAAATGTCATAGCAATGAATTAACCATGAGGAATTATTAGCTTGATTTCTCATTTTTTTATATCTTCATGGGAACAATAGATATTATTTTGGGAGTCCAATGGATTACTAATTTAGAACAATTTAGATGAACTTCTAGGAAAGTTCATGATATTTCAATTAGAAGGAAAGATAGTGAAGCTAAGAGGGTTGTACGCAAAGTCCCTATAGATAATAAGCTCTCATGAAATGCAAAAGTGTCTCAAGAAAGCATTTGGTATCTATTTTTTTCTCAATTATTTTTTTTAAAATTCTATTAATCAAATGCTCCTACCCATCCATATTACTAAGAAATTATAGATTGTCACTCAGTAGTTTTTGGACATATGTGTAAAGGAATTCCTCTTAACAGGGGTCATGCTTATGCCATACAACTTGTGTAAGGGATCCAACCACCCAACATTAGACCTTACAAGTACCCATATATAAAAAAGTGATATTGAATATATTGTTCAAGAGATGCTAGAGGAAATAATTATCATGCATATCCAAAGTTCTTACTCCTCTCCCATGGTGATGGCACATAAAAAAAATGAAAGGTGGCAGATATGCCCAAACTATAGAGTTCTTAACATGTACACCATCAAAGATAAGTTTCCTATTCTATCCATTAAGGATTTACTAGATGAAGTAAATGGAGCTATGTTTTTTACAAAGTTAGATCTTAGATGAGGTTATATCCAAATTTTAATTAAAGAAGAAGATGTTCGTAAGACAAAATTTAGGACTGATGAGGGTCATTATGATTTTTTTTTTATGTCATTTCATCTTACTAATGCATCATGTGCATTTCATAGTTTGATGAGCTCCATCTTTAAGATTTTTTTTAGGAAGTTTGTTTAGTGTTCTTTGATGATATATTAATTTATAGCAAGACATGGGAGGAACATTTTTAGCACATGTAGATAAAGCATTGTGAGTTCTCCAAGATTGCAGTATCTATTGTAAGGCTTCTAAGTGTTCTTTTTTTCTCAAAGAGGTGGAGAACTTGAGATATATAGTTTATAATGGAGTAAGGGTAGATTATAACAAAATTAAGGCTATCATAGAATGGATTTTTTCCTAAACCATTAATAAATTGAGGGGTTTCTTTAGATTGATTGGATACTATAGAAGATTTGTGAATAATTATGATTATATAGCAAAACCCCTCACAAATTTATTGAAGAAGGATTATTTTCAATGGAATGAGTTAGCTAATACTACATTTGATAGATTAAATGAACCTATGTGTACTTCTCCACTTATTGCTACTCCAAACTTCACCAAAGATTTTATTATGTAATTCAATGCTTCAAAAAATGGTATAGGAGAAGTTCTCATGCAAGAGGTTCAACCCATTACGTTTGAGAGTAATCAATTAAAGGGTAAGAATCAAGTCAAACCTATTTATGAGAAGGAAATGCTAGTTATTATTCATGTATTAAAATAGTGGAGGCCTTATCTAATAGGTAGAAACTGCAAAGTAAAGATAATTAGGATAGCCTAAAATATTTTTTGGAACAAAGATTATCTTCTAGAGAGCAACAAAAATGGGTCATAGAGATGTTAGGTTATTACTTTGATATTATATAAAAGAAAGAGAGGGAAAATATTGTGGCAAATGCACTATCTAGGAATGATAAGTATGAAGCTTTATTATGTGTTATTTTAATATTAAAAGTATATTGGGTAGTAGAAGCCAAAGAAAAGTGGTAGAATGATGTTACTACAAGTAATATCATTCAACGGTTGCAGAATGATCCTAGTAGTTCAGATAAGTTTTATGGGAAAGGACATGCTTTATGATATAAAGAGTTCTTGTACCTATGCAATAATTCTTTTCTCAAATAAAATAATCAAATCTTCATGAGCCTCTAGTTGGTGGTCATTCAATATTTATGAAGATATATCATCAATTCAAACAATACTTCTTTTGAAAAGGGCTAAAAGGGGATGTTCAAAAATTTGTGACTAAATGTTTGGTTTGTCAAAAAAATAAAGGGGGGACAAATAAGATGCCTAGTTTCTTACAACCCTTAGTTATTCCTAGCCAAAATTGGGAAGAGGTGTCCATGGAATCCATAAAAAATTTATTGCATTATCACATCCTTTATAGAAAGTACAATGGAATTTTTTTTTTTGAGAATATACAAAAGTTACATGTTACACCTATGGTTATTTTAAGTGATTGTGATCTTAAAAATTTACTATTAAATTTTTGATATATTTATTTTCATGTTTAGATACTTAATTGGCTCATATTTCTTCATACCATCCTCAATATGATGAGAAAATTGAGGTTGTTAATAATTGTTTGGAAGGATATTAGTGTAGGGGTACCCTCAAGTTTCATGCCTTCAATAGGTAAAATTGCAATTTTGTTTTGATTTTGTGGTTTTCTCAGTTAATCAGGTCTTCTAAGACCATTTTATATGTGTTTGAGTCCATATTAGGTTGCTAAGTGTGTTGGAGTGTCAAGTTGCACAAATTGTCAATTTTGCAAAATGTTGTCAATATTGTAAAAGTAGCAAAAACATGGAATATGAAGTCATAAGTTGTAAATGATAGAATTTGAATGGTTGTAAGTTGAAAATTTGGTTGAGAACCATTAAAAAATGGTTGTAAATGTTTTAAAAGACTTGGTAAGCTTGAAGACATAGTTAGAGGTTGTGGTGGTTGAATATTTGGAAGTTAAAGCAATAAAAATACCTCTATTTTCTGTATTTCTAAATGTTTCCTTGTTGTTATTTGATGTATTACAGATATGTACGATCCCATAATAAATCCAAATCAATTGTGTTTGATAAATATGTGAATCTAGTGTCTATTGGTGTTGGTTTCATGTAATTTCATCAAGTTTCTAGCAAGTTGTGTCTATTTTATTAAAATAGGTCTGAAACCCTAGTAAGCCTAATTTGAGGGAGAACAGTCTATATTTGAGTCTTGTGTTCCAAAAAAACCCTACCCAAATTCCTAGTATGTTGTATAAAGCCCAACAGGGTATATAGAAATGTTTTTATATTTTTGGTATCAAGTCTGGTTTGTAAGTTATGACCAAAAACATGAAGTTGTTGCTCCACTTCAAGCCTAGTCAAGAGTAGAATAGTCAAGTTTTAAAACTTACTTTCCAAAGTAACCATACCTAATTTCTTCATATGTTGAATAAAGTCATAAAGGGTATCCAAATCTGGTTTTTCTTTTGGAAATCAATTCAACCTGGGAATTTGTGCCCATTTTAGTCAATCTAAAGTACTACTAGGAGATTGAGGCCTAGAGACCAAAAACCCACCATTTAATGCTTCAGACCTTGAAAGTTTGCTTCATTGGAGCTCGTTCAAGATTATCTATCTCTAATCTACATCATATATCTATGTTGTTTCACTTCAAGTAAGTAATATAAATGAGTATATATTGGCTACCACTAGTAGAACGGTGGTATAAGACTTTCCTAATTAGTTCATAAAATTTTCTCCATTTATGGCTCTATATGGATATCATCCTCCTCCCATTGCATCATCATTAAGGGGGTCACCAAGAGTTCAAGCTATGCAATACCACATGAATCATCATCAACAAGTACTTTTTTAACTCAAGGAGAATCTAACCATCGAAAAAAAATGAATGACATCATAGGTGGACCAACACTGTAGTGAAAGAAGTTTGAAGTTGGGGATTGGGTGTTCTTGAGATTACAACCATATAAGAAAATTTCAATGAAGTAATAAAAAAAAGAAATTTTCCCCAAAATAGTTGGTCAATACTAAATCATGCAAAAGATAGGCCATGTTACCTACAAGCTTGAGTTTCCACCAAGAAAAAAGATATATCCAATTTTCATGTTTCTTGTTTGAATAAGGTAACCGAGTGTAATATCCCTAAACAAACAATATTACCAGAGATTGATGAAACAAAAGGAATCATATTGGAACTAGAGTTAATTCATTAGACACACACAAAGAAGTTGAGGATTAGATCACTCATCAAGTATCTCATCTAATGGAAAAATTTATGAATTGAAGATGCCACATGTGAAGATGAAGAGTTTATTCATAAGCATCCACACTTGATTGTTGGGATAATGTCTCTCAACCTTAGAGTATTAAGATTTTTAATTTAATGTATTATTGTATTTATTTTTATTATTTAATTTCCTATAGTGTCATGTCATAAATTGGGAACCACCAACTAGGTGGCATCCCCATTGGAGGTGACTAGATGACACATCATCATCCCAAGTGGACATAGGCATCCAAGAATCTTTGAATTATGATAGACTATATGACACATCATAAGGAATACTTATGCATGGAGAAAGTTGGTGCCCAAGTTGGGTTATTATAGGTTGTAAGAGAATCAAATATGTGGTCAATTATGATGAATTATATGACATATTTTATGAAGGATCTTGTAGAAGATTTTATGGCAGATTTAAGATAGATTTTATGACACTTGCAAGGAATTTTTCATAGCCTATTATGAGCATATTTTTGGTACCCAAGCTTGGAGAGAGAATATTCCATGTTATGACAGTTGTAAGAGGTGTAAGGGAATATTGTACATGTGTCCAAATGCATGTCTATGTGATGTAGTCAATAATTGAGAAACCAAAGAGGTTTGTCAATTGTTGCAGCCTTCCTTAACAAAATCAACACTTGAGATGATTTAAAATAAAAACTACAGTATAAAATATTTTATTACATTAAAGTCTACAAACTTATAAAAATAAACATTACAATCTATATTGGAAGCCCCATCTATAACTACAATCAAGTATATGCAAGATTCAAATCTAGAATGCAAAACACCTACAAGCAAGTTTCAAAAATCAGCTACAAATCCACAAACCCGTCACTTCTGTCCATCATTGCCCCTTGATTATCATGAATCTTTTAAAATGATAACATGTTTTTTGTGTGTCTCCTTCCTAGCTTTCCCGATCATTTTGAATTTTTCAATTTCATTACTGTTTGAGAAAGTTATGCCATTTTTACTGAAGCTGGGTCTCACAGTCATGACCCAGACAATATTCTCCTCTCCCCAAAAATGCCAGTCAAACCTCTAGCTTCTCCATTTTCACATGGTAATTCATGTAGTTTTCCTCTTAATTTTTCTTTCATGACAACTTTCAAATCTTTCCCCAAATTAACATCCATTATCTCATTCCAAAAGCTCCACTATCAAGCACTTGCACCCAGAACATTCCAACACTTACAAAATAATTTAATATTGAAGGAGCATGAGGAGAAAATAATTTAAAAATAAATCATGTCTGCAAGTCCACAACCAAAAGAAAGAAATTAAAATAACACAAATAATTTTGGTGTGCAAAATTTCTCGTACACCTAGATGCTCTTGCATCAAACAACCTGAGCAAGAGAAATGTTTCATGAGTGGGAACTCATAAACATTTGAAGATCCTATATTTGTTATTCATCCATTTTTCTTCCTTATCTTATTTAATTTTCTTCCTCTTCTTCCAACATATTTTTTCACTATTTTTCTTTCCTATCTTTTATTTGTATCAACCATAAACCATCCCCCTCTTCCAATGTTTGTCTTCTTTATTAACCTCCTTCGTGGGATCCAACCCACCAAAACATGACTGCCTCCATCAATTTCCTTCATCATACACATCAACACCTACAAAAAACACAAAAATATTCCCCTACAACTCCATGGGAATCAATAGTTTCCATTTGTTCTTCTCCATATGTCTCAACCTTCAATATTATAAATGAATGCGACATATTATTAGCACAAAATGCAAACAATTTTACCTCCTCTTTCTTCGCTACAATGTTTTTGATGTCTTCTTCAGCTACAACCTTTATCTCATCCTTCACTATTAGGTTTTCA
Source organism: Sequoia sempervirens (assembly GCA_007258455.2). Lineage (NCBI taxonomy): Eukaryota > Viridiplantae > Streptophyta > Pinopsida > Cupressales > Cupressaceae > Sequoia > Sequoia sempervirens. The sequence continues at coordinate 45,206,854 of VDFB02000007.1, read as the reverse complement.
TCCACCTCATCTACTCCCATTATCATCTTCATGTTTTCAACCAGGGTATGTGTAGGATCATAATGGAAAAAATAGGCCCTTAAGTGACAAAAAATTAGAAAAATCAAAGTTAGAAACTTGATATAAAATTTGAATAATTTATCTATATTATTTCAAAAATATGTAGAATAGAATCTGTAGCAAATTGAATGTAGTTTCTAAAAATACTAGGTTTATTAAAAAAATATATTTGGTGAATATTTGAAATTTCAATGTAGTAGTACTTAAATTTCAAGGAAAAATAAGAAGTGGTGTCTGACCACCCTAACTACAACAAAATGATAATATTTTTTTATAATATTTTTGATATAAGTATAAGACTCATGTCCTGGATGTGATGCATATTTTTTTATAATTTTTCCCAAGTAAATAATTAATTATGATTTTTTACTGCAAACTTTAATAAATATAAAAAAATCAGTATGTCAACTAATCTTAACTTCGGGTCAAAATTCATGAAATTCATTTTTTCTATTAATCTTATAGTATGTAGCATAGAATGTGACGATATTTCAGATTCAAAAATGTGATATCGTTTGAAAGCTATAGATGTTTTTTCAATCTCCTATCAATAAGGACTTTAGTCGTAATTCAAATAGAAAATGAATAATAATTATTTATTAAATTCAAAGTAAAGCATAATTTATATGGATGGAAAGCCAAGAATCTCCTTTAAAAACCCTTTTCGTTTCATCAATTTTGGGTAAAAAAAAAGTCATCAACCACATACCCTACACATACCCATCATATCACCACTTTTTGCCCCATCATGATCCTGCACATACCCACCATTGTACCATCTTCAATAAATTCACACAAAAATGTTACAGACAAATATGCATCTTCTTTTATTTTTTTCCCATCTATTTGCAACTTCATATCCATCTCAGCAACAAACAAGTCCCCATCAATTTCCTCTTCATATAATTTTGAAAAATTAGAAGTTACTTATCCACTTATAAGGTGAAATCACAATACCGTGTTCCACTTTTTGCCCAAGATGGACATTTATATCAATATTTTTAATTGAATATTCATCTTTTGAGACCTATAGCAGCTAAACTGTTAAGAATTTGATGATGCAAACTAGTGATTTGTGAAAATTTGTGTGTAGATTCTAAATATATATATTTTATTTTTTTCGAAATAAATCATGAATCTTTCAACATCTCCTTTAATAACTAGTTTTAAACAAAAAACATTTTTAGAAAGTAATGTTTGTGTCGTACTACATAATTTTTTTTCTATAAAAGATAAAATTCTAATTTTTGGAATATAGATTTTCAACATCAATATCTAGGGAATGGATATTTTTTTATAGTTTTTTGTTACATATATATTTTTTAATTAATTTTTGAAGTCATTGTAACTATAATTTGGACATGCATGTGTGTCATACAACCTAACTTGTTGTGTATATATCGAAATCCAATTTTTATTTCTTTAGTGAAACAAGGACATCAATACATAGGGAAAGGGTATTTTTTGAATTTTTTTACAATGGTTTACTATTTTTCCATCTCTATAGAATGAATAGCTTGATGTTCATAGAAAAACCTATGTTTAGTAAAAATTGAAAATTAAATACAAGATAAAATGAAAACATATCAAAACTATACTTGTTAGAAATCACATTTTGAGGGATACAATCTTACAAAATATCATTTCTAAATGACATTATTTAATCCATCAAAAGGTAAAGTAAATGTGCTTTTTGTCAACATTTTGATAGGTGCGAAGGAGACTTCATTGTGGGTATAATTTAATACTAGAGGGGTTCTATGAAAGGGGGTTTGATATAATGGGGTATTATCTATCCCTCTTCAATTAAAACCCTTTATATGGAACCTCTTAGGCCTAAAATCATTCATTTTTCTAAAAAAATTGATTTCAAGCAAAAAATCAGCATGTCCAAAAAGTGAGACACACTATTGTGGTAGCACCCCTTAATAACCTTTCTATTCCTCTTATCTCCTCTCTAAGTAAGAAATATTCTTCACCAATTTCCTCATCGAAGATGGGACTATAAAAAATCCCCACTTTCACACCTTCATCTATCTCACTTTCTTTAGTCACAAACAAATCAAAATTAGAATTATCAAATTGTACCTAATTTATTTTTGCTGTCCCAATTTCTTCTTTTCTATCTTTTGTTGCACCCTTCAAATCTTCATGATTCTTGACTCTATCTCCTTCTTGTAGTAGCTCCAATCTATCCAGCTTTGCATTTATATCCACAATCATCTAGATGATTGTACTCTTTTGATACTTGTTCTATCCTTCCCATATCACAGGATTCTTTCTCATGCATATACCCATCTCTCTCACTGTTACAATACATCACACACTCTACAAAAATAATTTCTCACAACACACTACCCTCTATCCAACAAAGACTCTGGAAGATGCTTCCTCTACCCATTCTCTCTCAGTGGAAGAAATATACACCTACCTAGCTTTATCTATGTTGGAGGATAGTAGTCACAAACCCTCTTTCATGCCTGCAACAAACATAAATTCTCACAACTCTCTCTCTCTCTCTCTCTCTCTCTCTCTCTCTCTCTCTCTCTCTCTCTCTCGTAGCTTCACCACTTCAATCTTCACTAAAATAAGCTCCTACAAACAAACTCATACTCATCACATCTCACAACCCAACAAGATCAACCTGCTTTGATACCAATTGATGTTGTCAATAATTGAGAAACCAAAGAGGTTTGTCAATTGTTTTCAACCTTCCTTCACAAAATCAACACTTGAGACAATTTAAAATAGAAACTCCATCATAAAGAATTTTATTACATTCAATTCTACAAACTCAGAAAAATAAACATTGCAATCCATATTGGAAGCCCCATTTGCAACTACAATCAACTACAGGAAAGATTCAAATCTCGAATGTAAAACCCCTATAGTTTCAAAAATCAGCTACAACTCCACAAACCCATCAATTTTGTCCATCACTACTCCCTGATTATCATGAATCTTTTAAAATGCCAACATGAGTTTTCTACATCTCCTTCCTAGATTTCCAGATCATTTTGAATTTTTTCAATTTTGTTATTGAAATTGGGTCTCACAGTTGTGACCCAAACAATATTCTCCTCTCCCCAAAAATTCCAGTCAAACCTCTACCTTCTCCATTCTGGGATGGTAATTCATGCAATTGGCCTCTTAATTGTTCTTTCATGAAAACTTTCAAATATTTTCCTAAATTAACATCCATTTCTCATTCCATCACCTCCACTATCAAGCACTTGCACCCAAAAGATTCCAACACTTACAAAATAATTTAATATTGAAGGATCATGAGGAGAAATTAATTTAAAAATAAATCATATATGTAAGTCCACAACCAAAAGAAAGAAATTAAAATAACACAAATAATTTTGGTGTGTAGGATTTCCCGTGCACCCGGATGCTCCTACATAACTATGGTGTGGGATATTGTTCCATGTGGATTTGGATTCCCATCCTCTTCTAGATGCTTATTTTGGATTGTATTCTCTCTATATTGTATGCCTTGCATTATAGAATGCATGGTTCTTTTTGCAGATAATGAAGTGTTATGGGATTCACTCCAGAACAAGTGTTTGTTTCAAAACGCTTTTTGAAAAAGCATTGCGCTTGGAGCTACATTGTAACCTGTATTTGATTTAATATAGTAGTACTATGTCTTTGGAGGGTGGGGTTTTTACCCAAAGGGTTTTTCCCCACTTATATTTGGTGTTTGTTGTTTATGTGTACTTGTTATTCTATCTCATTCTTTCTATGTTTTTCTCTTTACTATAACTGTATAAGGTGTTAAAAGAATTTTTTTGTAACTCTCCCCTACTTAGATTAGTGTAGGAAGGTGTTTCCACTCACTCAGCTTCCTTTCATTGATTATCATTGAGGACAATGCTTCTCTAGAGAGGGGGTCATGTTATGCCCTATATCTTAGAGTATACATTTGTTGAAAATGAAGGTAATATTGTAGCTTAAAACTTGTAAAACTATGAGACTGTATATCTAATTAAGTGTTCTTTGTTACAATTATGTGCATGATTAATCTATTTATATCAATTTTAACAATTGTAGAAAGAGACAAAAGATTGTAGAAGAATGATACAAGGAGATAGAAGTGACACAACATATACGTGTAGAAACCCTTTCAGGAAAAACTCCACTAGAATCAATAGTGTTTGTATTATTTAACCTTAGAACAAAATTACAATGATACTATGCCAATGCTTGATTGATATGCTTCCTTTCCTTCAACAATCCTTCTTCACAACCTACAATAATTTCTCATGGAACTCTCATACACTTGCTAAAATTAATAGACAATAATATGAGCATGTAAACTTATAAGAGTTGTTCAATACAAGAGCATAAAGCTCCTCAAAAAAATCTATGACTAGATTAGGCAAGTAGAGTTCCACAATGTAATATGAATTCAAACCAAAGTATTCCTCAATTTAGGTGCCCCAAACTGAACACTTAACTGAACTTTGGTCAAGAAGATATCATGCAAACTTAACCTCAAAGTTGGCACCCAAGAATGGGCCCACTTGACTGAGCCTTGTAAATATCTTCTCATGCAAATGGTGTTAACTAAAAGATGCCAACTTGGGCGCCCAATGTGGACCCAAGTCAATCTTAGTTAACTGAAACATATATCTCCACCAATTCATGCAAACATTATACATGATCGACCATCCCCACTTAACTAAAAGTATCCACCTATTATCTACATCATGCAACTCAATTCAACTCAAGTAAACTAGAATTCAACTCAAAATAACTAAATGCAACTAAAGATAACTGAACCATAACTGAACTAAACTAAACTAAACTAAATTGAACTGATATGAAATAAACTGAACTAAACTGATACTGAACTAATACTGAACTAATAGTCCCACTCTACTCATGTAAATATCAATCCCTAATTTGTAGGATCAAAACATGCATTAATAAAGTGTTATCAATCCTCCAAACAGTTAACTAAATTAAGGTGGGTTCCACCTTCTATGTGGGTGCCCCATGTGCTCCTATCTTGTAAGATCTCTTCTTGGACATCCCCACACATTCCTATCATTTAGGAATAATCACAAATGTCAATTTACATGTTCATTTCATTTGAATTTAATCTCTTTCTAATCCTAGTGTTGGGGAACACTTTCTAAGGACTTAGGAGATACATGAAATATGTTTAAGATTGCAATTAAATGGCATCCTATTCCCAACATTCTCCTACTTGACATTATACATTGCAATTATTCTAAACAAGGAATCATTATTATAAATCAAGTACAAGACTCAAGGCCAATGGCCTTCCTACACCAAGAGAACTTATTTGTAGGAACTGGTTTCGTAAGATAATATGCAACATTGATCAAAGTGTCAACTTTCTCAATCAATACATTCCCAATCTCAACCATTTCTTGCAGAAAGTGATACTATACATCAACATGCTTAGTACAAGCATGATACATAGGATTTTTGGCTAAACAAATATCACTCTGATGATCACATTCAAGTCTAATTTTCTTACAATTAAAACCAATACTTTTCCCAAGTCTCTATAACCAAACTGCCTCTTTAGAGGCATGTGTAGCAGCCATGTACTCTACTTCTGTGGTGGACAAAGAAACCGTGGGCTGCCTCTTACTCATCCAACTAACCACAACTCCAAACAAAGTAAACACATAGCTACTTTTCGACCTCTGACTATCCAGGCCCCCTGCCCAATCTGAATCAACAAAACCCTATATGTCCAATGATCTATGCATAATATCAATATCATTAGCACCATGATAAACCAAACAGTAATAAGAAGTACCTCGTAAATATCTAAACACCCTCTTAACATAATTCTAATGTTATTTACTAGGGTTAGACATAAACCTACATAGAACTCCCACTGCTTGGGCTATATCTAGTCTTGTATAGACCATTGCATACATCAAACTACTAATTGCACTAGCATATGGAATTTCAGACATTTCCTCATGATCAAAATAAAATTTAGGACCCATGTCTAAACTTAACTTCGTGCCAACTGGTAAAGGAATATTAATTGGTTTACTATCATGCATGTTAAACCATTTCAAAATAGTATCGACATAGTTGCTTTGAATTAAGCAAATCTTTCTATTACCTCTATCATTGATGATATCCATACCAAGGATATATTTTTCAGCCCCTAGATCTTTCATCTCAAATGTGCTAGAGAGTTTTGCGTTCAATTCTTTGATCATTACCTTTTTTTTCCATTAAACAACATGTCATCAACATACAAGATAATAATTAAAAGTTGATCATCAATAAATTTTATGTAAACACAATGATCTTCCTCACTCCTAACATAACCAATTTTCAATGCAAAAGCATCAAAATTCTGGTACCACATTCTAGGTGATTGTTTCAATCCATATAAAGATCTCTTTAACCTGCAAACCAATAATTATTTTCCTTTTACAAAAAAACTATCAGGTTGCCTCATATAAATCTCCTCATCAAGATCCCCATGTAAGAAAGCGGTTTTCACATCCATTGTCTCTATTTCAAAATCATAAGCAGTAGCAATAGATAAAAATAATCTAATAGAAGTTAATTTAGTAATGGGAGAGAAGATTTCATTAAATTCAACTTCCTCTCTTTGGGAGTAGCCCTTGGCTACTAATCTAGCCTTGTACCTTTCGAGATTACCTTTTGCTCCAATTTTCTTTTTAAAGATCCATTTACAACCAATGGCCATTCTTCCTTTGGGAAAACTCTCAAGATTCCATGGGTCACTAGTATCCAAGGAAACCATTTCCTCATGCATAGCTTGTGACTAAAGCTTGTTATCATATGAAGATAAAGCTTCCCTATAAGATCTAGGTTCATCATTAGTACTCATTAAAGTAAATATACAATGAAAATTAGGTGGGCTATACCTATCAATGGGATTTTGTTGTCTTGTGGATCTTCTATAAGAAGGTTCTTCTTGTTCATCAATATGCTCATCATGAGCATCTATCTCAGAACTCTATGAACTCTCCTAATCCAATCCATCCAATTGTTCTTCAACATGTGCATCTTCATGCTTCTTAGTATTTTTCTCAAAATGCACTGTTCGAGAAGTATCCTTCTCCTTTGGTTGTTCTTCTCCTGTATAAGATCTAAATTCCCTGAAAATCACATCTCTAGATAAAGTAATTTTTTAGGTTAGAGGATTCCAAAGCTTTTAACCTTTTACATTTTCACCATAACCTATGAATATATATTTCTATGCTTTTGGATCCAACTAGACCTCTTTTCTTTAGGTACATGAGCAAAATCCTCACAATCAAAGATCCTTAAATGTGCAACACTAGGTTTCCTACCTAACCACATTTCATAAGGGGTTTTATCTTCAATAGATGAACTAGGATATCTATTGATTAAATAACAAGAAGTACTTATAGCCTCGGCCCAAAGGCACCAATCTAGCTTAGCACTACTTAACATACTCCCAGCTCATTCCATTAAGGTTTGGTTCATCCTTTTTGTTACTCCATTTTGTTGAGGTGTATATGGAGTAGTTTTCTATCTCACAATTACTGCATGTTTACAATAATCATCAAATTCCTTAGAACAATATTCACCACCATTATCTTATCTCAACACTTTTATCATATGATCTTATTGTTTCTCAACTAAAGCCTTAAATTATTTAAACTTATTGAACACATCAGATTTTTTATGCATAAAATAGATCCAAGAGTATCTTGAGACATCGTCAATAAATGTGACATAATATCTATATTTTCCAATAGAGTCAATATCCGCATAACCCATAACATTTGAATGACTAATCTCTAATAATCCTTTAGTTTTATTTGTTCCATTTAGAAATGAAGATATAGATTGCTTTCCAAACACACA
>VDFB02000007.1:44985020-45198822 GCA_007258455.2 Sequoia sempervirens | reverse complement strand
GTTTTGGAGATATGTGTAAAGGAATTCCTCCTAAGAGGGGTCATGATCATGTCATACAACTTGTGTAAGGGATCCAACCACCCAACATTAGACCTTACAAGTACCCATATATAAAAAAGTGATATTGAATATATTGTTCAAGAGATGCTAGAGGAAATAATTATCATGCATATCCAAAGTTCTTACTCCTCTCCCATGGTGATGGTACATAAAATAGATGAAACATGGCACATGTGCCCAAACTATAGAGTGTTTAAGATGTACGCCATCAAATATAAGTTTCCTATTCTATCCATTAAGGATTTACTAGATGAAGTAAATGGAGCTATGTTTTTTACAAAGTTAGATCTTAGATGAGGTTATCTCCAAATTTGAATTATAGAAGAAGATATTCCTAAGACAAAATTTAGGACTGATGAGGGTCATTATGAGTTTTTTTTTATGGCATTTCATCTTACTAATGCATAATATGTATTTCATAGTTTGATGAGCTCCATCTTTAAGAATTTTTTTAGGAAGTTTGTTTAGTGTTCTTTGATGATATATTGATTTATAGCAAGACATGGGAGGAACATTTGCAGCACATGCAGATAAAGCATTGTGAGTTCTAAGTGGGCCTTTTGTCTCAAAGAGGTTGAGAACTTGAGATATATAGTTTATCATGAAGGAGTAAGGTAGATTATAATAAAGTTAAGGCCATCATAGAATGGATTTTTTCCAAAATCATTAATAAATTGAGGGGTTTCTTTAGATTGATTGGATACTATAGAAGATTTGTGAAGAATTATGATTATATAGCAAAACCCCTCACAACTTTATTGAAGAAGGATTCTTTTCAATGGAATGAGTTAGCTAATACTACATTTGATAGATTAAATGAACCTATGTGTACTTCTCCACTTCTTGCTACTCAAAACTTCACCAAAGATTTTATTATGGAATGTGATGCTTCAATAAATGGTATAGGAGAAGTTATCATGCAAGAGGGTCAACCCATTACTTTTGAGAGTAATCAATTAAAGGGTAAGAATCAAGTCAAACCTATTTATGAGAAGGAAATGCTAGTTATTATTCATGTATTAAAATAGTGGAGGCCTTATCTAATAGGTAGAAACTGCAAAGTAAAGATAATCGGGATAGCCTAAAATATTTTTTGGAACAACGATTATCTTCTAGAGAGCAACAAAAATGGGTCACAAAGATGTTAGGTTATTACATTGATATTATATAAAAGAAAGAGAGGGAAAATATTGTGGCAAATGCACTATCTAGGAATGATAAGGATGAAGCTTTATTATGTGTTATTTTAATATTAAAGTATATTGGGTAGTAGAAGCCAAAGAAAAGTGTTAGAATGATGTTACTACAAGTAATATCATTCAATGGTTGTAGAATGATCCTAGTAGTTCAAATAAGTTTTAGGGAAAGGACATGCTTTATGATATAAAGAGTTCTTGTACCTATGCAATAATTCTTTTCTCAAATAAAATAATCAAATCTTCATGAGTCTCTAGTTCATGGTCATTCAATATTTATGAAGATATATCATCAATTCAAACAATACTTCTTTTGAAAAGGGCTAAAAGGGGATGTTCAAAAATTTGTGACTAAATGTTTGGTTTGCCAAAAAAATAAAGGGGGGACAAATAAGATGCCTAGTTTCTTACAACCCTTAATTATTCCTAGCCAACATTGGGAAGAGGTCTCCATGGACTCCATGAAAAATTTATTTCATTATCACATCCTTTATACAAAGTACAATGGAAAAGGAAATTTTGAGAATATACAAAAGTTACATGTTACACCTATGGTTATTTTCAGTGATTGTGATCTTAAAAATTTACTATTAACTTTTTGATATATTTATTTTCATGTTTAGATACTTAATTGGCTCATAGTTCTTCATACCATCCTCAATATGATGAGAAAATTGAGGTTGTTAATAATTGTTTAGAAGGATAAATTAGTGTAGAGGCACCCTCAAGTTTCATGCCTTCAATAGGTAAAAGTGTCATTTTATTTTTATTTTTTGGTTTTCTTAGGTAATCAGGTCTTCTAAAACCATTTTAGATGTGTTTGAGTCAATATTAGGTTGCTAGGTGTGTTGGGGTGTCAAGTTGCACAAGTTGTCAATATTGTAAAAGTAGCAAAAACATGGAATATGAAGAGTCATAAGTTGTAAATGATGGAATTTGAATGGTTGTAAGTTGAAAATTTGGTTGAGAACCATTGGAAAATGGTTTTAAATGTTTTAAAATGCTTGGTAAGGTTGAAGACATAGTTAGAGGCTATGGTGGTTGAATATTTGGAAGTTAAAGCAATAAAAATACCTCTATTTTCTGCATTTCTAAATGTTTCCTTGTTGTTCTTTGATGTAGTACAAATCTGCACGATCCCATACTAAATCCAAATCATTTTTTTTTGGAAAAGTTGTGAATCTAGTGTCTATTGGCATTGGTTTCATGTAATTTCATCAAGTTTCCAGCAAGTTGTCTATTTTACTAAAATAGGTCTGAAACTCTAGTAGGCCGAATTTGAGGGAGAACAGTCTATATTTGAGTCTTGTGTTCCAAAACAAACCTACCCCAGTTCTTAGTATGTTGTATAAATCCCAAAAGGGTATATAGAACTATGTTTATATTTTTGGTATCAAGTCTGGTTTGTAAGTTATGACCAAAAACATGAATTTGTTGCTCCACTTCAAGCCTATTTAAGAGTAGAATAGTCAAGTTTTAAACATTACTTTCCAAAGTAACCAAACCTGATTTATTCATATGTTGAATAAAGTCATAAAGGGTATCCAAATCTAGGTTTTCTTTTAGAAATCAATTCTTCCTAGGAAGTTGTGCCCATTTTAGTCAATCTGAAGTACTACTAGGAAATTGAGGCCTAGAGACCAAAAACCCACCATTTAATGCTTGAGACATTGAAAGTCTAATTCATTGGAGTTGGTTCAAGATTCTCTATCTCTACTCTGCATCAGATATCTATGTTGTTTCACTTCAAGTAAGTAGTATAAATAAGTATATATTGGCTACCACTAGTAGAACGGTGGTATAAGACTTCCCTAGTTAGTTCATAAAATTTTCTCCATTTATGGCACTATATGGATATCATCCTCCTTCCATTAGATCATCATTAAGGGGGTCACCAAGAGGTCAAGCTATGCAAGACCACATGCATCATCATCAATAAGTACTTTTTGAACTCAAGGAGAATCTGACCATCTAAAAAAATTGAATGACATCATAGGTGGACCAACACTATAGTGAAAGAAGTTTGTAGTTGGGGATTGGATGTTCTTGAGATTACAACTGTATAAGAAAATTTCAATGAAGTAATAAAAAAAATAAGTTTTCCTCAAAATAGTTGGTCAATACCAAATCATGCAAAAGATAGGTCATGTTACCTACAAGCTTGAGTCTCCACCAAGAAAAAAGATACATCCAATTTTCATGTTTCTTGTTTGAATAAGGTAACCGAGTGTAATATCCCTAAACGAACAATATTACCAAAGATTGATGAAACAAAAATAGTCATATTGGAACTAGAGTTAATTCATTAGACACACACAAAGAAGTTGAGGACTAGATCACTCATCAAGTATCTCATCTAATGGAAAAATTTATGAATTGAATATGCCACATGTGAAGATGAAGAGTTTATTCATAAGCATCCACACTTGATTGTTGGGATAATGTGTCTCAACCTTAGAGTCTTAAGATGTTAGTTTAATGTATTATTTTATTTATTTATATTATTTAATTTCCTATAGTGTCATGTCATAAATTGGGACCCACCAACTAGGTGGCATCCCCATTGGAGGTGACTGGATGACACATCATCATCCCAAGTGGACACATGCATCAAACTTTGGAATCTTTGACTTATGATAGATTATATGACACATCATAAGGAATATTTATGCATGGAGAAAGTTGGTGCCCAAGTTTGGTTATGACAAGTTGTAAGAGAATCAAATACGTGGTCAGTTATGATGAATTCTATGACATATTTTATGAAGGATCTTATAGAAGATTTTATGGCAGATTTATGATAGATTTTATGACACTTGTAAGGAATTTTTCATAGCCTATTATGAGCATATTTTTGGTACCAAAGCTTGGAGAGAGAATATTGCATGTTATGACGGTTGTAAGAGGTTTAAGGAAATATTATACATGTGTCCAAATGCATGTCTATGTGATGTAGTCAATAGTTGAGAAACCAAAGAGGTTTGTCAATTGTTGTAGCCTTCCTTAACAAAATCAACACTTGAGATGATTTAAAATAAAAAATCCATTATAAAATATTTTTTTACATTCAATTCTAAAAACTTAGAAAAATAAACATTGCAATATATATTGGAAGCCTCATCTACAACTATAATCAACTATATGCAAGATTCAAATCTAGAATGCAAAACACCTACAAGCAAGTTTCAAAAATCAACTAAAAATCCACAAACCCATCACTTCTGTCCATCACTTCTCCTTGATTATCACAAATATTTTAAAATTCCAACATTGGTTTTGTGTGTCTCCTTCCTAGCTTTCCTGATCATTTTGAATTTTTCAATTTCGTTACTAAATGAGAAAGTTGTGCCATTTTTATTGAAGTTGGGTCTCACAGTCATGACCTAGACAATATTCTCCTCTCCCAAAAAATGTCAGTCAAACCTCTAGCTTCTCCATTTTCACATGGTAATTCACGTAGTTGGCCTCTTAATTGTTCTTTCATGAAAACTTTCAAATATTTTCCCAAATTAACATCCATTATCTCATTCCAAAACCTCCACTATCAAGCACTTACACCTAGAAGATTCCAACACTTACAAAATAATTTAATATTGAAGGAGCGTGAGGAGAAAATAATTTAAAAATAAATCATGTATGCAAGTCCACAACCAAAAGAAAGGAATTAAAATAACACAAATAATTTTAGTGTGCAGGATTTCCCGTACACCTGGATGCTCTTGCATCAAACAACCTGAATAAGAGAAATGTTTCATGAGTGGGAACTCATAAACATTTGAAGATCATGTGTTTGTTCTTCACCCATTTTTCTTCCTTATCTTCTTTCATTTTCTTCCTCTTCTTCCAACATATTTTCTCACTATTTTTCTTTACTATCTTTGATTTGTATCCACCATAAACCATCCCCCTCTTCCAATGTTTTTCTTCTTTATTAACCTCCTTCATGGGATTCAACCCACCAAAACATGACCGCCTCCATCAATTTCCTTCATCATACACATCAACACCTGCAACAAACACATAAAAATATTCCCCTACAACTCCATGGGAATCATTAGTTTCCATTTTTTCTTCTCCATATGTCTTAGCCTTCAACATTATAAATGAATGCAACATATTATTATCACAAAATGCAAACAATTTTACCTCCTCTTTCTTCGCTACAATGTTTCTAATGTCTTCTTCAGCTGCAACCTTTATCTTATCCTTCACTATGAGGCTTTCATCTACCTCATCTACTCCCATTATCATCTTCATGTCTTCAACCAGGGTATGTGTAGGATCATCATGGAAAAATAGGCCCTTAAGTGGAAAAAAAATTAGAAAAATCAAAGTTAGGAAACTTGATATAAAAATTTGAATAATTTATCTATATTATTTCAAAAATATGTGAGAATAGAATCTGTAGCAAATTGAATGTAGTTTCTAAAATACTAGGTTTATTAAAAAATATATTTTATGAATATTTGAAATTTCAATGTAGTAGTACTTTAAATTTCAAGGAAAAAATAAGAAGGCCCCACCCAACCAACCACAACAAAATGTAATATTTTTTATAATATTTTTGATATAAGTATAAGACTCATGTCTCGATGTGATGCATATTTTTTGTAATTTTTTCCCAAGTAAATAATTAACTATGATTTTTTATCGCAACTTTAATAAATATAAAAACTGTACGTCTAACCACCTTAACTTGGTCAAAAATTCATGAAATTCATTTTTTTCTATTAATCTTATAGTATGTGAAGCATAGAATGTGCGCATATTTCGTGATTCAAAAATTGTGATACTGTTTGAAAGCTATAGATGTTTTCAATCGCCTATCAATAAGGACTTTAGTCGTAATTCAAATAGAAAATGAATAATAATTATTTATTAAATTCAAAGTAAAGCATAATTTATATTGATGGAAAGCTAAGAATCTCCTTTAAAAACCCTTTTCGTTTCATCAATTTTGGGTAAAAAAAAAGTCATCAACCACATACCCTACACATACCCATCATATCACCACTTTTTGCCCCATCATGATCCTGCACATACCCACCATTGTACCATCTTCAATAAATTCACACAAAAATGTTACAGACAAATATGCATCTTCTTTTATTTTTTTCCCATCTATTTGCAACTTCATATCCATCTCAGCAACAAACAAGTCCCCATCAATTTCCTCTTCATATAATTTTGAAAAATTAGAAGTTACTTATCCACTTATAAGGTGAAATCACAATACCGTGTTCCACTTTTTGCCCAAGATGGACATTTATATCAATATTTTTAATTGAATATTCATCTTTTGAGACCTATAGCAGCTAAACTGTTAAGAATTTGATGATGCAAACTAGTGATTTGTGAAAATTTGTGTGTAGATTCTAAATATATATATTTTATTTTTTTCGAAATAAATCATGAATCTTTCAACATCTCCTTTAATAACTAGTTTTAAACAAAAAACATTTTTAGAAAGTAATGTTTGTGTCGTACTACATAATTTTTTTTCTATAAAAGATAAAATTCTAATTTTTGGAATATAGATTTTCAACATCAATATCTAGGGAATGGATATTTTTTTATAGTTTTTTGTTACATATATATTTTTTAATTAATTTTTGAAGTCATTGTAACTATAATTTGGACATGCATGTGTGTCATACAACCTAACTTGTTGTGTATATATCGAAATCCAATTTTTATTTCTTTAGTGAAACAAGGACATCAATACATAGGGAAAGGGTATTTTTTGAATTTTTTTACAATGGTTTACTATTTTTCCATCTCTATAGAATGAATAGCTTGATGTTCATAGAAAAACCTATGTTTAGTAAAAATTGAAAATTAAATACAAGATAAAATGAAAACATATCAAAACTATACTTGTTAGAAATCACATTTTGAGGGATACAATCTTACAAAATATCATTTCTAAATGACATTATTTAATCCATCAAAAGGTAAAGTAAATGTGCTTTTTGTCAACATTTTGATAGGTGCGAAGGAGACTTCATTGTGGGTATAATTTAATACTAGAGGGGTTCTATGAAAGGGGGTTTGATATAATGGGGTATTATCTATCCCTCTTCAATTAAAACCCTTTATATGGAACCTCTTAGGCCTAAAATCATTCATTTTTCTAAAAAAATTGATTTCAAGCAAAAAATCAGCATGTCCAAAAAGTGAGACACACTATTGTGGTAGCACCCCTTAATAACCTTTCTATTCCTCTTATCTCCTCTCTAAGTAAGAAATATTCTTCACCAATTTCCTCATCGAAGATGGGACTATAAAAAATCCCCACTTTCACACCTTCATCTATCTCACTTTCTTTAGTCACAAACAAATCAAAATTAGAATTATCAAATTGTACCTAATTTATTTTTGCTGTCCCAATTTCTTCTTTTCTATCTTTTGTTGCACCCTTCAAATCTTCATGATTCTTGACTCTATCTCCTTCTTGTAGTAGCTCCAATCTATCCAGCTTTGCATTTATATCCACAATCATCTAGATGATTGTACTCTTTTGATACTTGTTCTATCCTTCCCATATCACAGGATTCTTTCTCATGCATATACCCATCTCTCTCACTGTTACAATACATCACACACTCTACAAAAATAATTTCTCACAACACACTACCCTCTATCCAACAAAGACTCTGGAAGATGCTTCCTCTACCCATTCTCTCTCAGTGGAAGAAATATACACCTACCTAGCTTTATCTATGTTGGAGGATAGTAGTCACAAACCCTCTTTCATGCCTGCAACAAACATAAATTCTCACAACTCTCTCTCTCTCTCTCTCTCTCTCTCTCTCTCTCTCTCTCTCTCTCTCTCTCGTAGCTTCACCACTTCAATCTTCACTAAAATAAGCTCCTACAAACAAACTCATACTCATCACATCTCACAACCCAACAAGATCAACCTGCTTTGATACCAATTGATGTTGTCAATAATTGAGAAACCAAAGAGGTTTGTCAATTGTTTTCAACCTTCCTTCACAAAATCAACACTTGAGACAATTTAAAATAGAAACTCCATCATAAAGAATTTTATTACATTCAATTCTACAAACTCAGAAAAATAAACATTGCAATCCATATTGGAAGCCCCATTTGCAACTACAATCAACTACAGGAAAGATTCAAATCTCGAATGTAAAACCCCTATAGGAAAGTTTCAAAAATCAGCTACAACTCCACAAACCCATCAATTTTGTCCATCACTACTCCCTGATTATCATGAATCTTTTAAAATGCCAACATGAGTTTTCTACATCTCCTTCCTAGATTTCCAGATCATTTTGAATTTTTTCAATTTTGTTATTGAAATTGGGTCTCACAGTTGTGACCCAAACAATATTCTCCTCTCCCCAAAAATTCCAGTCAAACCTCTACCTTCTCCATTCTGGGATGGTAATTCATGCAATTGGCCTCTTAATTGTTCTTTCATGAAAACTTTCAAATATTTTCCTAAATTAACATCCATTTCTCATTCCATCACCTCCACTATCAAGCACTTGCACCCAAAAGATTCCAACACTTACAAAATAATTTAATATTGAAGGATCATGAGGAGAAATTAATTTAAAAATAAATCATATATGTAAGTCCACAACCAAAAGAAAGAAATTAAAATAACACAAATAATTTTGGTGTGTAGGATTTCCCGTGCACCCGGATGCTCCTACATAACTATGGTGTGGGATATTGTTCCATGTGGATTTGGATTCCCATCCTCTTCTAGATGCTTATTTTGGATTGTATTCTCTCTATATTGTATGCCTTGCATTATAGAATGCATGGTTCTTTTTGCAGATAATGAAGTGTTATGGGATTCACTCCAGAACAAGTGTTTGTTTCAAAACGCTTTTTGAAAAAGCATTGCGCTTGGAGCTACATTGTAACCTGTATTTGATTTAATATAGTAGTACTATGTCTTTGGAGGGTGGGGTTTTTACCCAAAGGGTTTTTCCCCACTTATATTTGGTGTTTGTTGTTTATGTGTACTTGTTATTCTATCTCATTCTTTCTATGTTTTTCTCTTTACTATAACTGTATAAGGTGTTAAAAGAATTTTTTTGTAACTCTCCCCTACTTAGATTAGTGTAGGAAGGTGTTTCCACTCACTCAGCTTCCTTTCATTGATTATCATTGAGGACAATGCTTCTCTAGAGAGGGGGTCATGTTATGCCCTATATCTTAGAGTATACATTTGTTGAAAATGAAGGTAATATTGTAGCTTAAAACTTGTAAAACTATGAGACTGTATATCTAATTAAGTGTTCTTTGTTACAATTATGTGCATGATTAATCTATTTATATCAATTTTAACAATTGTAGAAAGAGACAAAAGATTGTAGAAGAATGATACAAGGAGATAGAAGTGACACAACATATACGTGTAGAAACCCTTTCAGGAAAAACTCCACTAGAATCAATAGTGTTTGTATTATTTAACCTTAGAACAAAATTACAATGATACTATGCCAATGCTTGATTGATATGCTTCCTTTCCTTCAACAATCCTTCTTCACAACCTACAATAATTTCTCATGGAACTCTCATACACTTGCTAAAATTAATAGACAATAATATGAGCATGTAAACTTATAAGAGTTGTTCAATACAAGAGCATAAAGCTCCTCAAAAAAATCTATGACTAGATTAGGCAAGTAGAGTTCCACAATGTAATATGAATTCAAACCAAAGTATTCCTCAATTTAGGTGCCCCAAACTGAACACTTAACTGAACTTTGGTCAAGAAGATATCATGCAAACTTAACCTCAAAGTTGGCACCCAAGAATGGGCCCACTTGACTGAGCCTTGTAAATATCTTCTCATGCAAATGGTGTTAACTAAAAGATGCCAACTTGGGCGCCCAATGTGGACCCAAGTCAATCTTAGTTAACTGAAACATATATCTCCACCAATTCATGCAAACATTATACATGATCGACCATCCCCACTTAACTAAAAGTATCCACCTATTATCTACATCATGCAACTCAATTCAACTCAAGTAAACTAGAATTCAACTCAAAATAACTAAATGCAACTAAAGATAACTGAACCATAACTGAACTAAACTAAACTAAACTAAATTGAACTGATATGAAATAAACTGAACTAAACTGATACTGAACTAATACTGAACTAATAGTCCCACTCTACTCATGTAAATATCAATCCCTAATTTGTAGGATCAAAACATGCATTAATAAAGTGTTATCAATCCTCCAAACAGTTAACTAAATTAAGGTGGGTTCCACCTTCTATGTGGGTGCCCCATGTGCTCCTATCTTGTAAGATCTCTTCTTGGACATCCCCACACATTCCTATCATTTAGGAATAATCACAAATGTCAATTTACATGTTCATTTCATTTGAATTTAATCTCTTTCTAATCCTAGTGTTGGGGAACACTTTCTAAGGACTTAGGAGATACATGAAATATGTTTAAGATTGCAATTAAATGGCATCCTATTCCCAACATTCTCCTACTTGACATTATACATTGCAATTATTCTAAACAAGGAATCATTATTATAAATCAAGTACAAGACTCAAGGCCAATGGCCTTCCTACACCAAGAGAACTTATTTGTAGGAACTGGTTTCGTAAGATAATATGCAACATTGATCAAAGTGTCAACTTTCTCAATCAATACATTCCCAATCTCAACCATTTCTTGCAGAAAGTGATACTATACATCAACATGCTTAGTACAAGCATGATACATAGGATTTTTGGCTAAACAAATATCACTCTGATGATCACATTCAAGTCTAATTTTCTTACAATTAAAACCAATACTTTTCCCAAGTCTCTATAACCAAACTGCCTCTTTAGAGGCATGTGTAGCAGCCATGTACTCTACTTCTGTGGTGGACAAAGAAACCGTGGGCTGCCTCTTACTCATCCAACTAACCACAACTCCAAACAAAGTAAACACATAGCTACTTTTCGACCTCTGACTATCCAGGCCCCCTGCCCAATCTGAATCAACAAAACCCTATATGTCCAATGATCTATGCATAATATCAATATCATTAGCACCATGATAAACCAAACAGTAATAAGAAGTACCTCGTAAATATCTAAACACCCTCTTAACATAATTCTAATGTTATTTACTAGGGTTAGACATAAACCTACATAGAACTCCCACTGCTTGGGCTATATCTAGTCTTGTATAGACCATTGCATACATCAAACTACTAATTGCACTAGCATATGGAATTTCAGACATTTCCTCATGATCAAAATAAAATTTAGGACCCATGTCTAAACTTAACTTCGTGCCAACTGGTAAAGGAATATTAATTGGTTTACTATCATGCATGTTAAACCATTTCAAAATAGTATCGACATAGTTGCTTTGAATTAAGCAAATCTTTCTATTACCTCTATCATTGATGATATCCATACCAAGGATATATTTTTCAGCCCCTAGATCTTTCATCTCAAATGTGCTAGAGAGTTTTGCGTTCAATTCTTTGATCATTACCTTTTTTTTCCATTAAACAACATGTCATCAACATACAAGATAATAATTAAAAGTTGATCATCAATAAATTTTATGTAAACACAATGATCTTCCTCACTCCTAACATAACCAATTTTCAATGCAAAAGCATCAAAATTCTGGTACCACATTCTAGGTGATTGTTTCAATCCATATAAAGATCTCTTTAACCTGCAAACCAATAATTATTTTCCTTTTACAAAAAAACTATCAGGTTGCCTCATATAAATCTCCTCATCAAGATCCCCATGTAAGAAAGCGGTTTTCACATCCATTGTCTCTATTTCAAAATCATAAGCAGTAGCAATAGATAAAAATAATCTAATAGAAGTTAATTTAGTAATGGGAGAGAAGATTTCATTAAATTCAACTTCCTCTCTTTGGGAGTAGCCCTTGGCTACTAATCTAGCCTTGTACCTTTCGAGATTACCTTTTGCTCCAATTTTCTTTTTAAAGATCCATTTACAACCAATGGCCATTCTTCCTTTGGGAAAACTCTCAAGATTCCATGGGTCACTAGTATCCAAGGAAACCATTTCCTCATGCATAGCTTGTGACTAAAGCTTGTTATCATATGAAGATAAAGCTTCCCTATAAGATCTAGGTTCATCATTAGTACTCATTAAAGTAAATATACAATGAAAATTAGGTGGGCTATACCTATCAATGGGATTTTGTTGTCTTGTGGATCTTCTATAAGAAGGTTCTTCTTGTTCATCAATATGCTCATCATGAGCATCTATCTCAGAACTCTATGAACTCTCCTAATCCAATCCATCCAATTGTTCTTCAACATGTGCATCTTCATGCTTCTTAGTATTTTTCTCAAAATGCACTGTTCGAGAAGTATCCTTCTCCTTTGGTTGTTCTTCTCCTGTATAAGATCTAAATTCCCTGAAAATCACATCTCTAGATAAAGTAATTTTTTAGGTTAGAGGATTCCAAAGCTTTTAACCTTTTACATTTTCACCATAACCTATGAATATATATTTCTATGCTTTTGGATCCAACTAGACCTCTTTTCTTTAGGTACATGAGCAAAATCCTCACAATCAAAGATCCTTAAATGTGCAACACTAGGTTTCCTACCTAACCACATTTCATAAGGGGTTTTATCTTCAATAGATGAACTAGGATATCTATTGATTAAATAACAAGAAGTACTTATAGCCTCGGCCCAAAGGCACCAATCTAGCTTAGCACTACTTAACATACTCCCAGCTCATTCCATTAAGGTTTGGTTCATCCTTTTTGTTACTCCATTTTGTTGAGGTGTATATGGAGTAGTTTTCTATCTCACAATTACTGCATGTTTACAATAATCATCAAATTCCTTAGAACAATATTCACCACCATTATCTTATCTCAACACTTTTATCATATGATCTTATTGTTTCTCAACTAAAGCCTTAAATTATTTAAACTTATTGAACACATCAGATTTTTTATGCATAAAATAGATCCAAGAGTATCTTGAGACATCGTCAATAAATGTGACATAATATCTATATTTTCCAATAGAGTCAATATCCGCATAACCCATAACATTTGAATGACTAATCTCTAATAATCCTTTAGTTTTATTTGTTCCATTTAGAAATGAAGATATAGATTGCTTTCCAAACACACAATGCTCACAAAAATCATTTTTTTTCCAATATTATAATTAGGAATACCATCAACCAATTTATTATTAAGAATGGACCTAAGACCTTTTTCACTAATGTGGCCCAATCTATGGTGCCACAACATACATGTATTTTCAGCTTCAATTACATTGGCTAATTTATTCAAATTGAAGGTATCAAGCTTAAACAAAGTCCCTTTTCGGGATCCTTTAGCAACAACCATATTCCCTTTCACCAATTTGCAACCACCTTTTTCAAATGTCACATGAATTCTAGAATCATTGAACTTAGATACAAAAATTAGATTACTAACAAGTCAGGGAATATGTAAAACTTCACTAAGGGTCTTAACCCTACCATCACTGAAACACAACTTTACCTCTCCTTTTCCCACAATATTTTTTGTGCTATTATCTCCAAAGAAGAAATTCCCCCCATCATATGTAGTATACTTAGTGAGTCACTCCTTATTAGGATTCATTTGATAGGAGAACCTAAATCAATAAGCCATGATTCATCACTAACAATACTAGATGTAATGATCAATGCATCATTATCGTCATCCAAGGATCTCTCTATAGAAGCATCAGAACTCTTTTTCTTGTTCTTACAGTCCTTCTTTACATGTCCTAGTTTCCCATAGTTCCAACACTTTAGCTTACTCTTACTAGGGGTTTTAGACTATCCTTTGGACTTACCCTTTCCTTTCTTGTCTCCCTTAGGTGCCTTTTCCTTAGGCCTACCTCTTACAAACAAGGAATCTTGGGATCTCACTTTAGACTTCCCCCTCATCTCCTCTAATAGGAGAGTAGGAATTATGTTGTCCATCTTAGGATCTGCACCACTACCACTGATAGCAACAATTAGATTTTCCCAAGACTCTAGTAAAGAACAAAGTAACAAAATGCATATATCTTCATCTTCTAGCTTTAAATCTATAGATGCTAATTGACTTAGAATCAAATTGAAAGCATTTAAATTATGTACAACAAAATCACCATCTTTCATATTTAAAGAATACAATGGTCTTTTCAGATACAACTTATTAGTAAGAATTTTGGTTTGATAGATATCACCTATCCTCTTCCACATATTATATGCAATAGCTTCATCTAAAACATTCAAGAGAATAACATCAACAAGAAATAACCTTATGGTCCCTCTTTCCATATTATCAAGCTTAGCCCAAATCTCATATGACATTGTTGTAGATGGCTTTGTCTCATTACAAACAACTAACCACTAATCTCTCTCTTCAAGGATATACTCTATTTTTAGTTTCCACATCTCATAACTAGATCCATTGAATCTTTCAATATCTAGACAAGAAGTAGAACTCATTGTAACACACTTCTTTTAAAAATCTGCAATAACAAAATAGTAAAAGCTCCCACTACAACCAAAAAACCTTCAAACTTTTAAGACAAATTTGTCCCAAACCCTAACCAACCATTAGCTTTGATACCAAATGTTGATAATGAAGGTAATATTGTAGCTTAAAACTTGTAAAACTATGAGACTATAGATTTAATTAGCTGATAGGCTATTTATTTGAAATTTTCATCGGGATTTTCGTTAGCCCAACTGTGAATAGAATTTCTTGGTGGTGGAAATCTCCTGGCTAGTAGCGAGTTTCCCAGAGTTGTTTATGATGATGTGGAGTTTGATAATTACATGGGTTGGTAGTGGTGGAGTTGGTTGCCTCGATACGTGGAAGCAAATTAGTAAGTGTTTGCTTGCATGAGGGTTAATGCATCTTTGCATTGTTGTACGATGGCGCAAGAGGAAGTAAATGCAATATCCAATGTTGCAGTATGGGAAAGTATACTCTAAAATGTGCGAGAAAATAAACTGATTAAGTTGCATTGTCAAAAGAGCCATTGTGGTGTTGGTTTGATAGCAGAGGCTCCCTTTTATAGCAAATTGGAGGGTTTTAATACTATTGTGCTTTGGAATCTGTAAGTCGGTTTACATGGATGTTTTGCATTAATGATTAATTTTTTGTTCATGTATGTTTTTATCTTTGGCGTTATACCCATTTTGGAGACTTCAAAGAGATTATGGCTTTTATGGATAGAGAAACTGTAGTTAAATCTTCTTTCTTTCATCAAAAAATATGGTTAGGCTTAGTAATTTTTTTCCCTTCATTTATTGTTTGTAGTTATCTCTATGCATCTTTGGTGTTATACCCATTAACATAGGAGCAATTGCAAATTAACATAGGAGTAATTCCATATATATATATAGAGGGTTAGTATGAAAGCATAAAGATATTCAAGGTAAAATTAGTTTAGTGGCTGTTAAGTGTTATTCTAATTACAATTTCTCTATTTGTCTATAATATTTAGTGCCAAGTAATGTAGCTCAAATTTTCAATTAAGTTTGTGGGGTTATACCCATTTTTCATAGGTTATTGCTACCCATTGGCTTTACAAGTTCTAATTAATGTGGGTTTGTTTCCAAAGAATGTAGGTCAAATTTTTAATTGAAAAGCCAAATCTTACATAGACTATTTGTCTTGTATCAATATGTTTAATGTGGGTTTTTGATCATCTATCATTTAGCTGTGATTCTTAAGTGTTTTTCTAATAGTTCTTTCACAATTTCTCTATTTTGTCTATAATATTTAGTGTCAAATAATGTAGCTTGAATTTTGAATTGACAAGCCAACTATTATATAGATTTCTTGTGTTGTATCAATATGTTTTATGATATTCTTTTTTCCAGTTTCACAAAGGAAACTATTCATTATTGTAGTTTCCCTCTTCTATTATGCATATTTTAGTAAAAATGGTTATCAAATTAACAAGCCAGTTGTTACATAGACTTCCAACTATTACATAATGAACAAATTGTTTTGTGGAACCATTCTACTTTCTCGTATCGAGGCAACCAACTCCACCACTTCCAACCCACATAATTATCAAGCTCCACCACTTTCATAAATAGCCTCGAGCAGTTTGTTGTAAGGAGCTTCAAGTAGATGAGAAAACAAAGAATATCATGAAACATATTGATACAAGATTCATGCTATGTTCTTTGGTAATAAATATTGAAGAAAAATAGAGAAATTATATAAGAGGTGTTAGAATAACACTTATTTGCTACTAAATATTATTGAAAAAAAGGGAAATTGCATTGAATTCCCCATAATATAGACAAGTACACACACACACACACACACACACACACACACACACACACACACACACACACACACACACACATATGTATTGAATTCTTTGTTTCATATTTAAAAATATACATATAGGTAGAAATATATATCCATATATACAAACCAAGACCATTGTGGCTCGTTTGACAATGCAACAACAATCTATATATACACATGTATATCTAAACAGATGTGTATGCTATCTTTATTTGTATTTATGTAGACTTTGATTTAAAAAGAGTTAAAAATAGCATATGTAAGTATTATTTAGCTTATGAGAAAATCACTACAATATAGCCATAGCATTCAATGATATAACATTGAGATGTTTTTAATAACATAAAATTTAATGGTACAGTATGTGTAACATGTTCATAAAAAAGCTATAAAATTGTTTGCACTTTGGCAGTGCAATGTGCCTATTGAAACTGAATACATTGAAAAACACCAAAAATAATGCACAAAACTATAGTTCAAGCAAACAACAATGTAATTTTTTGAGGCTGCAAACATTGAATATTGCATTTTCTTTCTCCTGCCATCTTGATTGCCATTGTCCAACACCACAAGCAACCATTTACCATTCTTATTTTGTGTTTGAAGGTGTCCAAGATCCCCTTGTTGCATATATATTTTAATAAGTTGCAATGTTTCTAACTCGCAGAACTTTCGCCCTCTGCTTATTGTTCCTTCTTGTCGCTATGCACCTTTGACTTTATGCCCATTTTTAAGGATGTCCTTGCTTGGCATGTCAATGACTACAAAGTCAGGAATAAATATAGTATACACATCTATTTAGATATAGCAATGTATATATAAATAGATATATACATGTGTACATATGGATATATATATCTGGTTCTATGTGTGTTTTTTAATGTGTAGACAAAGGGGAGATTCAATGCATATATGTACTTAATCATTTTTATTCTTATTGTTGTATATCCTATTGTTTGGATAAGAAAGGATGAAGGGACTAGTTAGCAACATATAAAAATATCTGCATATAGGTATATGTAGAAATATAGTAAAAACTGCATGCATACATATATAAGAAACCTCAAAGATAAATAGATACATATAGGGATATATACGTTTGCATTTATCATTTTTATTTATGTTGTTCTATCTCCTACTATTTGGACAGTATTAAAAGTGGAATGATTATACCCATTTTCATTTAATCAAATTAGTAAAATGGTTGAAAGATTATCGATATTTCTAAGTTGTTTACCAATTGCCATTGGATGTTGCAATACATCAATCTTTTATTTTTATTTTGAAATAGAGCTCTCAATCAGTCAACTCAAATTGCAACATTTTTTCCCTGTAAAAGTTCCCAGAACTATGTCTACGGAATCGAGCTTTGTGGATGGGTCTCTAGAGCCCCCCAATATTGATTTGTTGATATCCACCACAGGTTCCACTATGGAGTCCAACTAAGAGGGTGCGAACCGCCAGCCTTCAGATCCTGATTCTGTAAGTTTATATTTCCTATTTCTTAAACCTATTGCAAATTTGTTATTATTGTTTCCTTCCTCTTTTGTATTCAACCTTAACATAACCTTTCAGTTTATTTAATTTTATGATTCTCAAATACATAAATGCACAACACATACCCTTTCATATTTATGTTTCTAGTTTTCTTGGCTTTTAGGTGTATACAAATATGGATGACCTTGGTAAAGCATATAGATGTGGAAGTAGATATGCATTAATCTTTTCAAGCACATAAAAACATCCCTTTGCAACCTTTATTTTCCTTACTCATTTTATTCATTTGGTGTGATCAAGTACATTTTCCTCAATTTAACTTGTCTTTGTAGAATGCAAAGAAACAACCAACTTTGACTTCATAGCATTCTACAACATTACAATCAAATGTTGTTAATAAGAAAACATTTAACAGTGCAGTATGTGGAACATGTTCATAGCAAAGATGTAAAATTGTTTATACTTTGCCCCTACAATCTATTTATCATAACTGAAAACATTGAAAAATACAAAAAATAGTGTATAGAACTATTTCAAACAATTAGTTGTCATATCTGCACATCTTTGGCATTATGTTGATCAAACCCAAAAATACTCAAAAATAACCCAATAGAATTGAACTGTAGTATTCAACAGTATAGCATTTAAATGTTAATAACAAAGCATTTTATAATGTAGTATGTGCAACATATTCATAGAAAAGTTGAAAAATTGTTTGGATTATACCAATACAATGTGTCTACTGAAAATTGATACATTGAAAAACACCAAAAACAGTGAACAAAACTATGGCAAGAGCTTCAAAGCACATGATCATAATTTAAGGAAACCATTCAATAGTATCCTTCTTATTATGTTGGTAATTATAATGAAATAGTGATTGTGTTAGTTTATGTATGCAACAGTTACATCCTGTGTGTGTGTATGTATATATATATATATATATATGTATATATGTATTTATATATATATATATATGTATATATATATGTATATATGTATGTATATGTATGTATACATATATGTATATGTATGTGTATATATATGTGTATGCATATGTATATGTATATGTATATGTATATGTATATGCATATGCATATGCATATGTATATGTATGTATGTATATGTCTCTATATATATATGTATATGTATATATATATGTATATATATTTATATATATGTCTATATATATATATATGTATATGTATATATATGTATACATATATATATGTGTGTGTGTGTGTATATGTATATATGTATACACACACACACACATATATATATATAAATGTATATACATACATACAAACAAACATACATATGTGCATATATATATATATATATATACTCCCACACACACAAACAAGATGTGTGTGCCACCTTTTATCAATTTCTAGCAGCGACAACTATATATTTAGAATATTGCATGTGTTTGGATGTAAACTAGCCAAAAGTCGAAAGGAAGTCCTATATATTAACATTTTTGTGTGCATATTTTTGCATGGTGAATTTAAAAAAAATTGTATTACTAAGAATAGAGAACCTAGCAAACAATAACAAAATTTTCTTCCATGTCTAAAGTTGAGAAGGATGCAAAGCAAACAAATATCTTCAATGTTGCACCTGATTCGAGCTACATAATTTGGTACTAAATATTATAGAAAAATTGGGAAATTGTAAAAGAGCTATTAGAAAAACACTTAAGAATCATAAGAAAATGACAGATGATCAAAAATATGCATTAAATAGAACTTTAAAATATGTAGAATAAAAGAGTTGAACTAAGATAATCTATAAACACATTGTTCACAAAAAACATATAACATGTTCTATTCACACAAAACACAAAACTAAACATACCTTCACAACTACTACACTAATTTTATCTTCAATACCTTTATGTTTTCATACTAACCCTTTGCATATATATATTGTTGGAATTAGGGAACACTGAGAGGGGGGGTGAATCAATGTTCTGCAATATTTAACTTTATCAATCTGATCTTTAAACCACTTATAACATTCAACCAAGAGAAAGATGCAAACACATAAAGCAATCATCCACAACACAATAACACAAGGATGTTTATGTGGAAACCCTGTTAGGGGAAAAACCACAGTGGAGGTCAATCCATACTTTGAGTACTCAAATATAAGTTTTTTATAGAAATGGGAATGCACTTGCATTCAGGCACACTGCCTAGAGCTCACTGCTCAGATACAAAAAGAAGACTCACTAACTTATAAAAGATTTGGATTAGATCCATAGGTTTGAACTGAGTGAGTAGCATCTAAAAATGCCAGATTACAGTTCCAATTAAGCTCATCAATCGAATTCTTGACCTTCTGTCTAATTTTTCTCTTCTTCTCTACTCTGCTCCAATTCGCATCACAAAATCCTTTTATGCACAAGTGAAATTGTGCATAATCCCTCTGCAACCCTTTTGATATTCACAATATACGTCAACACACTTCTAACAGACACCAAAATGATATAATCGATCTCATATATATATCCACAACAAAAGATTTAATCAACCATATGTCAGCTTGAATAAAACATAAAATATTTTCAACCATTGGCTCAAATCATAAATGATTTTCAATGCGCACCACCCAAAGTCAGCCACAACATAGTGAAGACCAAAAACAAAATCCTCAAACCAAAAAATACTTCAAACATCCACAACATGTCACAATCACTTAGTTGGCCTTCTAACACTGTTAAATAGAAAATCAAACAACCGGATCTCCTAACTTGTACACCAATTGATGTGATGACACAAAAAATACAAAATAAGGTATTCCAAATACCCAAGATGATGATCTAGTAGTTCATATGGATTGAAAAACTCAACTTCAGTCGGATACCCTATTCTTCACTTTGTCTTCTGGTATGGACAAATACTGAAGTGTGGACTAGATCAATAACTTAGGTTTCCATCAATGACAACACCAGAAGCCATATGCCAACAATCTCCCTCTTTGGAATTGATGGCAACACTTAGTGAAAAATGACTTAGTGTCGGAACCAACATACTGCAATCCTTCAAGACTTCAAAAAGTCATAGCTAACACAGCTCCCCCTGAATTTGATAAGGCATTTTTCACTGCTCTCTCTCCCCCATTGACATCATTGAAAAAATAATTTTCCTAGAGTAATCCCTTTTGAGGTGTAACAAAAAAACTTCCTTACTCAAAAAAAACTAATTCAAAATTTTGAGGAAATACATCTGCTACTTTAGAAGATTATTTTATATTTTTTCTTCATCTTCAAAAGAAGCTTCTTCCATGCTTCTACTGCAATCTCGATGATTATGATCATGATATTTTTTTCAGATGTCCAGTTGATAATATTGATGAGGGATTCCAGAATGGTGATAGATTCTTCTAATTTCTCTCCTTTCCTCAGTATCTCAATCAATTGTTCCAATCTACATTCTGTTATGTCCTTCACTTTCCAAAAGGTGTCCAAAATCCCGTTCCTAGAGTTTTTAACATTTGTATGCTTTGTCTGTAATTCTTGAATTCTTTTCTTAATTGTGCCATCTTGATCCTAAGACATGTTAAAATCTTGTCCAATACTGTTCAACTTTGTTTCAATTTGTTCCAACTTTTCTTTGTATCTTCCAATTGCATGAGGCCATCGAAAACAATAATTGTAGATGTTGTTTGATGTGTTTATGCATTGCCTTAGCTGATTCATGTGCCTTTTTTTTATCTTGGTGAGTATATGTACTACTTTTTTAGGTGTAGAATTACCTCTTTTTATTCCTTGTTCTGAGACTTAGAGTCCATGATTTCCTTGATGCATTCAATCAAATCTCTTCTGGCAATGTATTCTGTAAACTCTCCAAATTAATATGGTTGTGCACAAGATGAGCACTTAGTATGTTCTCAATCATGTCCTACTCATATGAAGGTCTGATAGACCATATGTTTGCTATTTTCTGCATTCCATCTTCCTCATGAAGAAGCTGCAATAGCTCTTCTTTGGTTAATTCACCTTCTTCTTTACTTCTTTTTTCCCTTTCCTTTTCTTGTACAGTTGTTTCCAATTATTTTCTTTGGGTGTCCTTAGTTTCCTTATCAGATTCCTCATCTGGTATATCCACAATCACTTGTTCTTTTCGTTTCCCTTCAATTCTTAGAGTCTTGCATGTTGGTGGAGTATCAACAACAATTTATTTTTCTCTTTTCTTCTTTCTCTCCAACTCAACAAAGGAGGAACCAACTTCAAGTGTCTTTACCAGAAGGGGAATACCAATTGAGCCAAAATTTCCTATCAAAATTTTAAAGAAACTTTCATATTCTTGATCACAGTTTTCCAAATTGTTAGAATGAATGTAAATTTGCTTGCAAACTGGTTCACTCTCTTCCCATATCACATTGTTGATTAGTGGCAAGAAATTCAAAAAATACATCACAAGAAATATAACCAAAGTACCAAACCTGAAAGGGTAACATGTCATCTTTGTCAATTGTGTGTTCTCCATCAGTTGATCTTTTAGTAATCTGCAAAGGTCAAAATCCTCATCTTCCATTATCATCTTGTGTGAAATGTAAATAGCACCTGCCAAAGTTACACCTACTCTATTTCTAAAAAATATTTTGTAGGATACTCCATGTGCAATGTGTAACGCCCGTCGTGCAAACCCTAGAGAACCGACATTGTACAACAATTTTTTTTTTTTTAAATAATACAAAGTAAACATGCATTCAACATTAAATACATTTACATTGCACATTAACATCTTAATGTTAAATCCTCTGGGGCACGCGAGTTTACTTCGCAAAACAACTAATAACAAAAGTAAAAGATAATATTAAACCACTTATCCAATAATATTACAATACCCATAAATAAGAGTACATCCACTTCACATCAAGTATATTCTAACATATATCCTAAAAACAAGGTTGACATGTACCAAACATATACAATAGAATAAAACTTCAAAAAATGACATCCATGAACTAAGAGTGAAAGTATCACTACATCAGATATTACAATCATAAAAGAATCTCTTATAATAATGTCACAAAGGATCCTAACTATTACATCATCGTTATCACATTACATAATTTGATAAATGAATTACAATACAATTCCCCAAACATGTGGGATGATACAAGTACAATAACATGTGGATATCAAAGAGAACACTAGTATGACTCCAACTGCAGAATGCTGAGAAGATAGGATGTTGATGGGGAACCCAATAGGTGTGGAGCACGTTCCACCCAACCATGTGAATTATAAATAACTCACCCCCCATGCTCAGAGGTGACAAGGAAGAGATCATGACCATGATTGTCAAACCGACTCCATGAACAACAAAGTACAAACTCAAATACAAACTCAAAGTTTACAATGACATGATCAACAACATTCATGAATCATCATAATAAGATAAATCTATGAAATTCATCACAATTAACCAAAGCAATAACAATTAAACAAGTCACCAAAGAACATTCATAAATCATTTCCAAAAATAATCTAAAACAACATATAAATTACAATTCCAGAGGCCACAAGAAACAATGCACAAGGGTGTCTAGTGGAGAGTGTCATCGCATAGCTCTCATGGGATCTCCTGGCCCTTCCTCCAACTGAGGCGCTGACACCCATCTATGGATCTCTTGGCCCTTCCTCCTACTTGGGGCACCGACACCATAGGGTAGCTCATGCAGAGCCAATAACCTCTCATGGGGATGAGGTTACGACTTTGCCGACCATGGCCTTCTCATTCTATCATTAGTCTATGATAGCCCTAATGCATAGATGAGGTATCCAATATTTATTATCTTGTGTGCTTTACTACCCATCCCCCTATGTTCTATTTTTAGGTTATCACTTGTTATACTACTCTTACGTGGGTTATCCTATGATCTTCCTCCTTTCGAGGCACTGGCCCCCATGAAGAGCCACTCTCCCTAAGACCCCTAACATAAACCAAAACCAGGCAAGGGTTGTACCGTAACAGATAAAGAAAATAATCTCAAGACTAAACCATGCAAGGCATTACTCATCTCGCGATAAATCATAATCACAATGACCACAATCTCGTACAAACCTTCCCAATAACAATGCTTAAAATCACGTAACATTCTGATCACAATAGAACAAGAACAAACATCCAAGAATATAAAACATGCCTCTAGAAACTAGGGTTCACAATAACAACAAATGGGTTCATAGCCACAATAGGGTTCCCACATTAAAATCAAAATGATAAGTCAAGGAAACAAGGAAGTCAAACAGGTTTAAAGAATAGAGTAACGTAATAACCTCCACACCAAGATAACATAGTTCATTTAATTACATTTATAATTTTGAATTATAATCAAAAATTACCCTATCACATATAAAACATTTTTCCCTTCCCAATTAACCCAAATTATTTAAAATTCAACAGCTCACATTTATAAGCACAAGAATTTAGTATAACATTTACAATGATACACATATATATATATAGAAATATGTATCTATAATTTTAATTATATTTAATATTTATACATTTATATTCTGTTAGAAAAAAAACATTTAATTATAATTATGCAACTGAGATATATATATATATTAAATTAAAATTATTAAAAAAAACACACAATAAAAAAAATGATTTTTAATTTTTAATAAGGGGAAATCCCAATAGAAGTGGGTTGCGTGCAATCCAAGGACTGGCGTGACAGTCCTTTAGACTACTGTGATAGTCCTTTGGATTGTCGCAGCTCCAAAGGTCAGGCCATGGGGTGGGTACGGCCAGGACGACCCACCTCCCGGCGTGAACTCCAAGGCCTTCCCTTTTATGGGTTCGGCCCAACCAAAAATAAAATAAAATAAATAAAAACAAAACATAATATCAATTCATTTGATTTGACCCACTTAGAACATTTCAAAAAATAAAGATTTCAGGTAAAAATAAAAATAAAAATAAATATATATATAATATATATATATAATATATATATATATATATTGTAGGATACTCCATGTGCAATGTACCTTGTCATTGAATCTCTAATTTTTTAGATTATTAATGCCCTTTGATCTCCAGTTACTCCAGTTAGGGTTTCATCTTCCTTATTTCAAATTAACTTCTTTCTTGGCACATCCCCAACATTGCATAACCCAGTTATAGTTCCAATCACTTCTTTCGAGATATGGTAGGGTTTATCCAGAGTTAGAATATCATCATTCAATCTGTCCAGAATAAACTCAATGATTTCTCTATTCTCGAAATAGGGGAATTCACTCCAAATATCTAAGCTTTTGTGTTTTTCTTCTTTCAGCCATTTAATTTCATCGAGCAACATGTTTCTTGCAACTCTAATCTTCTCAATGCTATACTCATCTAGGTTTATCATTCCTTTGATTTTTTCCATTTTACCTTTCGTACTCATGACTTGATTCTACCAAAAAATTTCTTCAACCACACAACAAATTAAATGGAAATTTCTCAATACAACAGAGGCACTTGATGGATTAAGGTTTCACCACTGAATTGACTTCATTTTTCCAAAATTCTATTTGTAGAATTCTTTCCTTCTTCTTTTCTTCGATATAGAGTGGAAAATGAGAGTTCCAACTTGCCTTTTATAACTCGCACACCTAACTTTTTTATTGTAATAAATGCTTTTTCCCTAGGTGTTCCAGAGACCCTATTATCTTATTCAGCAAGAGAAAAATTCTTCTGCGGACCTTCAACTCTGCATAAATACTCCTTTTCACTATTTCAACATCTGTAAACAATTGTTGATAATATTCTGCATTCTGGCACCAACTACCGATAGGGGAAAATAATTTTTCTTGAAAAACTCCCCCTAGGCCAATTGCTTGAAATCAATTCCCAGAGGAATTACCAGAAGCAGGATGTGGTGCTGACTCATTCCTTGTAACAAAATTTCTCTTTCTTACCCATGTATTCTTCACCTGATCTCTTATTTCATCCATAGTCACTTCCCCTTTTCCTTTATCATCTTTCTACTTATTTATGCCTTTGTATGTCGAACCTCTTCTATCTATATTTTTTGTTTTTGTAGAATCTTGCAATGTGACTGTATTTGTTGTAATTGTAACACACACCATTTCCTTGTCCAGACCTGTCATTCCATTCATTTTTTTCTTGATCTGCACTGGTTAGCAATATGCCCAAATCTTCCACAGGTATAACATTTAACATTCCTTCTATTGACAGAGTTGTCTGACATATTTCTGGATTCAATTGAATTATGACCAAACTTATTGCAATTGAAGCACTGATCTGAGAATGACGAACCTCTTGATTTCATTTTACTTCTACACTGAGCAGCCATATGACCAAATTTATTTCAAGAAAAATAGTATCTATTAAACTTTTGAACATTAGGTTGTCTTACCAAATTCCTTTTTTCTTTGTTCATCTAATTTCCTTGCCTCAAATTCCTTTGTCCAGATCCAGAGCTTTCTCTTTTCTCATATCCAAGACAAGTTTCTTGTCATTTCCATTCTTCTAACCTTGAGTCAACTCATCAAGCTTAACTAAGCTAATCTTGAACTTCTCCTTGTATTCATTTGTAGTAGCAAGTTCATCCCTAAGAATAATAATTTGTCTTTCAAGCTCTTGTTCATTGTTTCTGGATTGTTGCAGTTCAATCTCCAACTAAATGATTTATCCATTAACTCTGTTGCATTAATCAAATCTTTCTTTTAGGGACTAAGCAATATTCTCCTCATTCTTCTTTCTTTCTTCAATCTCCTTAGTCAACTTCATCACCATTGATTCCATCTCATGCTTCAGGGTAGCATTGTCTATGGAAAGCTTTTTGCATTCTTCAGTTATTTACTTCAAGGTTTGATTCAGGTGATCATCATCCATCCTTCTACCCTCTTCAATATTTTTTCCCTCTTTTTTCTTTATCTGATCACAGAGATCCTTTCTCTTCTCCCTGGACTTAATAATCTGATCCCTCAACTTTTGAATGAATTTATCAACATCCTTAAGATTTTATTTCAATTCCTAGACTTCTTCTTTGCACTAATCAAGATCATCAAGTGCCACCAAAAGCTGTTGTTGAAGACTACCAGAGTCCATTACATTCCAAGATACACCTCTTCTTCCGAGGAACTAGGCTCTGATACCAATTGTTGGAATCAAGGAACACTAAGAGGGGGGTGAATCAGTGTTCTGCAATATTTAAATTTATCAATCTGATCTTTAAACCACTTATAACATTCAACTAAGAGAAAGATGCAGACACATAAAGAAATAATCCACAACACCATAACACAAGGATTTTTACATGGAAACCCTGTTAGGGTAAAAACCACGATGGAGGTCAATGCACAATTTGAGTACTCAAATATAAGTTTTTTACAAAAATGGAAATGCACTTTCATTCAGGCACACTACCTAGAGCTCACTACTGAGATACAAAAAGAAGACTCACTATCTTATAACATATTTGGATTAGATCCAGAGGTTTGAACTAAGAGAGTAGCATCTACAAATGCTAGATTACAATTCGGATTAAGCTTATCAATTGAATTCTTGACCTTTTGTCTGATTCTTCTCTTCTGCTCTACTCTGCTCCAATTCACATCACAAAATACTTTTATGCACAAGTGAAACTGTGCATAATCTCTTCACAACCCTTCTAATATTCGTAATATACATCAACACACTTCGAACACACACCAAAATGATATAGGTTATCTCATATATATATCTACAACAAAACATTTAATCAACCATATGTCGACTTGAATAAAACATAAAATATTTTCAACTGTCGACTCAAATCATAAATGATTTTCAATGTGCATGACCCAAAGTTGGCCAAAACATAGTGAAGATCCAAAAAAAATTCCTCAAACATGAAAATACCTCAAACAATTCCACCTCAAACATCCACAGCATGTCACAATCACTTAGTTGGCCTTCTAGCATTGTTAAATAGAAAATCAAACAACTGGATCTCCTAACTCGTACACCAATTGATGTACTGGCACAAAACTAGAGAATAAGGTATTCCAAATACCCAACGACCTTCCCTAATATCCACAACCCAAGCTGATGATCTGGTAGTGAGTATGGATCGACAAAATCAACTTCAGTTGGATACCATGTTCTTCACTCAGTCTTCCGGTATGGATAAATACTGAAGTGTGGACTGGATCAATAGCTTAGGTTTCCATCAATGACAACACCAAAAGCCATATGCCAACATATATATAATTTCTCCTATGTTAATGTGTATTTAAAAAATATACATATGTAGGGGAAATTGTATGTGTATGTTTATGTAGTATAACATTAAAAAAAATACACTATTCACAAAAAGCATATAACATGTCCCATCCACACAGAACGCAAAACTGAACATACCTTTACAACTACTAAACTAATTTTATTTTGAATATCTTTATGCTTTCATACTGACCCTCTGCATATATATATATGTGCAATTGCTCCTATTGACAAGTATTGATACAAGACAAGTAGTGTACATAACAACTGCCTTGTCAATTCAAAATTCAAGCTACATTCTTTGCTACTAAATACTATAGACAAATAGAGAAATTTTATAAAAGGTATACTTCCTCCTATTTTGTTCATTTCCATCATGCAACAATGTAAGCAAGCATTTTCCACTCTGCTTCCGCCTATCTAGGCAGCCCAGCCCTCCAAAACTGCCATCCCACATGGTAAACAAACTCCACCTCCATGGACCGTCATGGTTAATAGCCCTGTGAAACTCACTGTTGACCTTCCAGACATATTCATTTCCGATGATGAGGAATGTTTTTCACACCTAGGCTAAAGAAAATCCTGGTGGGAAACTTCGAATAGATAGGCCAAAGATAATTTAATGGGTAAGGAAAACTTAGGGTATATAGGAACAAAAAAAATGCAAAGCGCAACATAGCTACACAACTTTGGACTGGTTGTGTGCATCCAATATTGTTTTTTTCTAAACGTGACATATATCAATAGTGAAATAGTGAAAATGGTTAACAAAAAAAATTGTAGAATACTTTTATATATATTTTTATATATTCCAATGTTCAAACCATGTTATTCCTCTTGTGATCATCCATAGATATACATTTATATACACCTAGATACACATATTTTGTTATATGTTTATGTGTAATTACTACTTTAAATATATCTATGGTTATACATGTATATTCATATATGCTAATATGGTTGAGCTTGTATGCATATTCCTAGGCCATCCCAATACATTCAAGTTCAACAATACAATCAATTGTTGAATTAAAAAAGGCTAAAAAATAGAAATGAAACCATTTCTACTATAGCCAACATAAAGAGAAAATTTGTGCAAAGTGTTGTACAAAATACTTGCAACAAAGGCTAACTTTAGCAAGCACACCTGTAGGTTTTCCTGCTATCAATCTTCCCTCGTAGCCCCCATTGGCAATAGTAAATGCCACTCCTTTTGCCCCAAATTTTCTTCTTTGCCCAAGTTTCCAAAGTGTGCATGGTATTTTGGACATAAACATACCAATATCGATGTCACAAGATATGTTCAATATACAATCTTAGATCAATCCCCCCACTGCACCAACACACCAACAACACCTCATATAAATTTTCAATGATTGCTACCTTTCTTCGGTGAAACAGTTCTGGCACATCATAGATGCATTGTCGAACATTGTTGTTTGTCAAATATGCAAAGAAAGCTACACTCGGATGCACACTAGTATATCTGATTCAACAACCATGTGTGCTAGATGTTATTATGAGAAAGGCTCCCACCATTTCAGCTCTGCAAATGGCATGGACCCAAGCCCACAACCATTCTTTCTCAAAAAGCTGACATAAGTTGAAGAAATGCTTATTGAGCTAGGGTGGCTCTATGCTATAGGAGGGCAG
The DNA here is from genome assembly GCA_007258455.2 of Sequoia sempervirens. Taxonomy (NCBI): domain Eukaryota; kingdom Viridiplantae; phylum Streptophyta; class Pinopsida; order Cupressales; family Cupressaceae; genus Sequoia; species Sequoia sempervirens. The sequence goes on along the minus strand of VDFB02000007.1, from coordinate 45,168,849 downwards.
TTTAAATATAGTGGTCACATGATAAGATTTCCTCAAGATATCTCGAGCATTGCAAACAAATTTCCACGCCGATTACAAGACCTTGAGGTTGTGATCGTATGACGAACCACCATTGAAGGTGGAAACTATGACTACTATGTTAATAAACATCATGTCATGGATGCATTGAAATATAAAATTCAATATGGCAAATACTACAATGATGTTGAGATTGATGTTGAGGCTCTTAATATGTTACCTGATATTGTTGTTGATGTCTCCAATTTATTGCATACAATAGAGCAAATTTCTGATGAAGAGTTGATGCCATCAACCAGCTCTACAAATGTTGTTGAACATGAAAATGGCTCTTCAAACTTTTCATCATTTATCCCTTTCTTTCCAAATGGTACACAAGAGCTCCAAGCAATCAAACAGGTATTACAAATTGAAAAAAAAGAGTAGAATATCTTGTGTTGGCCAGAAATTAGCTCTTCTCCTGTTAATGAATACAACACTAAATGTTTATTTACAATGGCTTTTCCAAAATTGTTCCCCACTAGAGCAGCACTTCCCCTCCAACCAAGAAATATTCAAATTAAATTGCATGATTATGCCCTCCACTTAATGAGATATTTTTACCATAGATTTGGCAAACATGTTAGGTTTAGGTATTTCCTCTATAACTTGATAATGAGACATCACAGTCAACAACTTGTTTATGTCTTCTTCAAAGCGGATTTGGAAGAAAATATCCCGAAGTCTTTGTCTGCATTGCGTGAACGACTTCAAGCTTCTCCTGATGACCAAATAGCAGAGTAACTGATGTGTTTTGGTGCATCATTGCGTGGGACTCACTCTTTTTGGAAATCTTTCCAGACCCAACTATTTGCAATGATTGAACAACTTGGGATACCTACCCTTTTTTCACACTGAGTTGTGCAGACACAAAACGGCCTGATCTGCAAAATATTTTCTCTTTTGTGGCTCATTTGGTGACGGAGCCTTCAAAAAAGACCCTGATAGATAGTGTTATTCAAAATACACATATAACATCTTTATATTTGCATCATAGATTCTCAATTTTATGTGAAGAGGTGATTGAAAATATTTTGCATGCAAAAGATTATTGGTATAGATATGAATGGTAGCATCATGGCTCTGCACATGTGCATGGTTTTTTATGGCTTCTAGAAGCCCCAAACATGGACACTCTTGATTGGTCCAATCACCATGATGTTACCATGGAAAGGAAATTTTTTTGATATATATGTTTCAGCTTGGAATCCACGTTGCCTTGCACAAAGATTGCTCAGAATGTATTGTTGTTTTGAAGAAAATGTGTGCTTTTTTTCCATGAGCTAGATTATTTCTAGTGATCCAATCATAGATTATGAGGATTTTCTAAATACAATTCAAAGGCACATAAAATGCTCTGAATATTCTTGTTTAAGGAAAAAAGGAGAGCAATTATAATGACAGTATAAAGAACCTTGGCAACAACAACTTACCTCTACATTGACATCTAATGTTGAGTCTAACAAATCCTACAAGCCAACAAGAAATGATGATCACCTAAATATTCATAGCCCACCCATGCTTGCAATATGGCATGCCAATGTTGACTACCAACTAGTTTTTTTCTGGGCAAATGTGTTATATTATATCTCTAAATATGCAACTAAATATGAGAAGAAATCAAAAAATTACCTTGATATGTTGAAAAGACTTGCAAATACAAATATAGTTGAGGATAGAGCACTACTTTCATATCAAAAACTCATGATGAAAATTCTTGTGGAGCGTGACATCTCTACATAGGAGACGTGCCATATGTTACAGAAATTGCCCCTTGTCACTTCAAGTCGACAATATGTTTGCTTGAATGTTGGTAAAAAGACATGGTTCTGTATAAATAAATATGATGTTGATGAAGGCCTACCAACAAATTATATTCATTGATATATCCAAAGGCCTCTAGAGCTAGGTGTTGTATCCCTAATCAACTTGGTCTGCTTATATACACATTCAAACCAGCGCAAAAAGAAAAAATGGAAATCGAGACACTAGCCTGCAATTGTTCTTGTGTACCCCTTGTTCAAGATTGTTCCCCTTGAAGATACAAAAATATTTGACACATTTTTTTGGACTAAACTTATGTTATACAAACCTTTTTGAAACATACACATAGATATAAGTCTTTCTAAACAAGACATAATACAAAATTGGAAAGTTTTTAAAACAACCAGTTATCACCCTTGGTATGTTAATAGAATTCCAATTGCATCCATGATTGAAGAACACCATGGTAGTGATAGTGATGATTTGAACCTTCAACCTTCTATGGATGAATATGAATGGTAAGTTTTCTCTCAGGTTGGTTCTACTACTAACTTTAGTATAAATCAGCTCCAACTATTGGGTAGGTGAGACTTTGATATGAACCATTCATGGAATACAAACCATGTGCCTGAAAAACTTCATAATATTGATTTGCAGTTCATCCCATTGGCCAAGGTACAATGTGAGAAAGCTACGATACAATGCTTGACTGCAAATACGTCAACCCATCATCTTTCACCAAAAAAACAACTAACTCTTCAAATCATCCAATCCCATCACATGCAACCTTCCCCCAAAGGCCCTCTCTGCATGATCATTCAAGGAACAACTAGAACTGGTAAATCCTTTTTGATAAATTGTATAAGACAACAAATAAATTCCTCTACTATTGGATGCAATAGCCCGCTACTCACATTGGCCCCTACAGGTGTTGCTACCTACAACATATGCACCTCCACAATCCATACAACCCTCTGCATTCCCATAAATGATATGAATCCTTTTCAAGGCCAACCATTGACAATATTCCAAGAACAATTTCAATATATTCAATACATTTTGAAGTGATGAAATGAGTTTTCTAGGCCTGAAGTTGCTGCTCAAAATAGATAGTTGGTTTCGCCAAGCATTCCCCGATAACTAAAGGTAACAATTTGGTGGTGTTTCTATCATCCTTTTTGGTGATCTTTCTTAGTTGTCACTAGTCATGGATACTCTTATTTATGCTTCATGCTCATCAGCTATAAACTTATGGCATACTTTCATAGTCTCAGTAACATTGGACACTATTTTCTACCAACAAGGAGATAGTCCTGCCCAACAAAAGTTTCGGGAAATCCTTTTCCATATAAGAAATAGCGAGGCTCTCCACAATGACTAGGAAAAGCTTATGAAATAAACAAATAAAATTCTCTCACCCACATAAAGAGAACAATTTGATGTTTTAACACATTTGTTTTCCACAAATGACTTAGTCGCATTCCAAAATAAAAAATGATCAAACAATTAAACCTGCCCATAGCCATTAGCACTACTCGAGTAGCACAACAAAAGATATCTGATTATGGAGGTGATGACCAGTTTCTCCCAGAACTACTGCTTTGTGTTGGTGAACAAGTGATGCTAACAAAAAATTTGTGGATTCAAGCTGGCCTAGTCAATGGATCCCTTGGTCTTGTTATAGCTATTGTGTACAATGCACATTGAAAACCACCAAATCAGTGTGACTATGTTGTTGTCCACTTCCAAAATTACATTGGCCCACCATGGGACCCACAAAACCCAAGATAAATCCCCATCCCAACAATAACTTGAGGTAGTTGAACACAAATTCCACTCATCATGGCATGAGAAATCACAATACATAAAGCACAAGACTTAGCATTAAATAGAGCAATGATAAACATAGGAAAAAAAGAAAGGAAGGGGTTAACTTTGACATCTATCTCTCATGTTAAATCAATTGAAAGACTTCACATTGATCCAACATTCTCATTTGAGAGATACTCCAGACCAAGCAACAACAAATACACTACTCGAGGTCATAGCGAAGAGGCGCGGTTAGAACAGCTCCATCCTCCGCCAAATGCTTATGTGCCCACCTTGTATTCTGGATTATGAAAAAGGTTATGAAAGATTTATTATCACATTGACTCCACACTGTATACCATCCTCTTTTGAAGGATTTTAAGTTAATTTTTATAGAAATATACCAAGTAATAACCTGTGGAAAATGGGTATAATGCAAAAGATGCACATAGATACCAAGGAACAATAAGCAGAGGGAAAAACTTGTACACGTCAATGGCATGTTTTGATCATTCCAGTCTATTAAAATATATATTCAACTATTATTTTTAAGAATATTGTGTTGCATTTGACTGATTAGTTTTAAATTATGCACCTATGCTCTGTTTTCCATTTTTTATGCCTATATACTCTAAGTTCTACTGCCACATTAAATTGCCCCTATTTATTCAATGCTTTACATCCTCTTTAGCCTTTCACATTAAAGATAATTTTCTTCCTATTTATTGTCTTTTATACCTTCAACAATACATTTTTTGTTAAATTCACTATGCAAATATGCACCCATAAATATTAATCTGCCCACTTCTCCTTTCAACATTTCGTTGTTTCATACTTTTTGTATATGCCATTTAGAAGAATACACTCTTCTAAATATTCCACCTATCCATGTTTTTCCAAGTGTCTTTAAATTCCATGATGCCAATTCTTTATCAAGATACCTACAATTCTCTTTCAATCGATTTTAACATGCAATACTCTAAACATACAGTTACAACTGTTACAAATTGATACATATGCACATACAAACAACATTAAGTGTCAAAGATGCAAAGAGATACCAAACAAAAATAAGTAGAGGCTAAAATTTATATAACTCAATAACACGTTTTGAACATTCCAATATATTAAACTATATATGCACATACTCTAGAAATATTTTCAAAAAAATTGTGTTGCATTTGACTAATAAGTTTAAAATTCTACCACTATGTTCTATTTCCATTTTCTATGCCTATATACCCAGATTTTTGTCATTTTTCCGTCATGATTTGCTTGCACATATTCTTATATGTTCTTGTTATCTTTTCAATTAGTTTTAAATATTTGATTCAAATAGATGGAAAATGTAGATCTACATAATTCTCTTTTGAACATTTCATTGTTTCTCTCTTCTTGTATATTGCATTCAAAAATATAAAGTCTTTTCTACATTGCATTTTTTGTCTAATATATGATAAGACTCCATGCAATTTGCGACTGGTTTCCCAGACCTGTTTACAATGACAGTGGAGTTTGTTGACCACGTGGGTTGGGGGTGGTGGAGTTGGTTGCCTCAATCAACACAAACAAAATGGTAAGTATTTGCTCACGTGAGGGTTGATTCATCTGGAATTGTTGTACAATGGCACATGAGGGAGTAATGCAATATTCACTATTGTGGTATGAGGAATATATTGTTTTGGTTGTATTGTGAAATGAGGCACCATGGTGCTTCTTTGATAGAAGACTATTGAAAAATCTTGCCATTCACCTCCGTTAGATACCATATTAGAGGGTTTTACAATTGTTGTGCTCCGCAATCTACAATGTTTGGCCTCATGTTGTTGTTGTAAGTTGTTTTGCAATGAATTTTTTGTCATTCCATACACATCTAACCAGAGACATATATTTTGATATATTCAAATAAAATGTTGCTTTGTAGTAATATCATGTTGGGATCAATGCAAGCATAGATGGACAAAGATATATGAAGCCCATCTATGGGACAATTGGTACCTGAAAGATGACCATAGTTGTAAGTATAAACAAGGTTTGTTTTATAAATTTATATTTTAGTGAGTTATACATTCAACCCTTTTCTTCCTACATGGCTAGATAAGCTCCATATATTTGTTGCTATATATATATACATGCATGCACAAATTCTTACATGCACTTGACTAAAATAAACAGTCTATTGTACACATTACATTTGTCCATGTTTCTACAGTTATCTTTTCAACTTATGGAAAAAATTGTCTATAGGAACCGAGAAATTCTATTCATGGCTAGGCTGACAAAAATCCCAGTGGAAATTTCAATCAGATAGCCGATAGGTAAATGCCAACTGTCACATAGATTGCTTGTCTTGTATGAATATGTTTCATGATATTCTCTTTTTCTCATCTGTTTGAAGTTTCTTATAACAAGTTGTTCATTTTCATAGTTTATCTCTTGTATTCTTCATCAAACATAACATTAACCTATAACTTTCGACTAGTTTCTATTTTTTTGGCCTACGTATGTTTTTTGGCCTTTGGTTATTGTTCCTTGTTATCTTTGTTCATATTTGGTGCTATAAGAATTTTGTATAGCAGAAGCTCTGTATAACAAACTATTCATAGCTGTAGTTTACACCACCTATTCTCCATATGTTAAAGTTCTATTTAAAATGTGTTTTATATCATCTATCATTTTAGAAATTGTAGAAGAGTTGTTAGAAAAAAACTTAAGAATCATAGGTAAATGATAGATGATTGAAAACCCACATTAAATAGAACTTTAAGAGAGATAGAAAACATATGCAGACCAAAAAAATTGAAAGCATGCCAAAGGTTTCCGTTCATCTATCATTTACATGTGATTCTTAAGTGTTATTCTAATACCTCTTACAACTGTTACATAGACTGCTTATCTTGTACCAGTATGTTTCATGATATTCTTTTTTCCTCATCTGTTTAAAGCTCCTTATAACAAAATGTTAATTTATGTGGTTATCGTGGTTTTTTTTTTGGATGGAACATGTCATATGTTTTCTATCAATATGTTTCATGATATTATTTTTTCCTCATTTGTTTGAAGTTACCGATAACAAACTGTTTTTCATGATATTCTTTTTTCAATTCCCCATAACAGACTATTCATAGTCATAGTTTTCCTCTTCTATACTCCATATTTTAAAGTTCTATTTAATGTGTTTTTTGTCTATAATATTTAGTAGCAAATAAGTTTTATTCTAATACCTCTTATACAATTAGAAAGACACTTAATAATCACAGGAAAAGGACAGATGATTGGAAACCCACATTAAATAGAACTTAAGAATATGGAGAATATAAGAGGTGAACTACAATAATGAACAATTTGTTATGGGGAAGTGGATATTGATACAACACAAGAAATCTATGTAACAGTTGGCTTGCCAATTCAAAATTCAAGCTACATTATTTGGCACTGAATATTATAGAAAAAATAGAGAAATTGTTAAAGAACTATTAGAAAAACACTTAAGAATCACAGGTAAATGACAGATGATCGAAAACCCACATTAAACATATTGATACAAGACAAGTAGCCTATGTAAGAGTTGGCTTGTCAATTGAAAATTCAAGCCACATTACTTGGCACTAAATATTATAGACAGATAGAGAAATTGTAAAAGAGCTATTAGAATAAGACTTAATAGCCACTAAACTAATTTTATTTTCAATATGTTTATGGTTTCATACTAACCCTCTGCATATATATATATATATGTGTGTGTGTGTGTGTGTGTGTGTGTGTGTGTGTGTGTGTGTGCAATTACTCCTATGTTAATCTACAATTTCTCCTATGTTAATGGGTATAACAACAAATATACATAGAGATAACTACAAACATTAAATGAAGGGCGAAAAATTACTAACCTTGACCATATTTTTTAACGAAAGAACTTAGAAGATTTAACTATAATTTATCCATCCATATAGAGCCATAATCTCTTTGAAGTCTCCAAAATGGGTATAATGCCAAAGATACAAACATATAACAAGGAACAATAAGTAGAGAGTGAAAGACATGAACAATAAATTAATCATTCTAACACCTCTTATAAAATTTCTCTACTTGTCTTCAATATTTATTACCAAAGAACGTAGCTCAAATCTTGTATCAATATGTTTCATGATATTCTTTTTTTCTCATATGTCTGAACTAGAGACCCATCTGCAAAGCTTGATTCCACAAACTATAGAAGATTGTATAATAACTAAAAAGGTGCATCTAACTCAACAAACATATATATCGGTATAGATTTTGTTTTGCAAGTGCTTATATTTTCATTGCATGGCTAAGATGTATATGTAGAAATGTGTTTGCGAAACATGGGTACATATAATAACCAATAACCAGAAAGGAAAAAAATGTAGTCATGTACGAAATGAAAACCAAGCTGAATGTGATGATTTTTACAATAGTCTGCTATGAAACCAACACCATAATGGCTCTTTCAACAATGCAAATTAATCAATATATTTTCTTGCACATTTTGGAGTACATCAGTGTTAAAACCCTCCAACCTACTATCAAACGGAGATGTAGGCGATGATTTTTCCAATAATTTGCTATCAAACCAACACCACAGTGGCTTGTTTGACAATGCAACCAAAAAAAATATACTTTCCCACACTACAACATTGAATATTGCATTTACTTCCTCCCGCACCATTGTACAACAATGCAAGGATGTATTAACCCTTACGTGAGCAATCACTTGCCATTCTGCTTCCATTTCTTAATGCAACCAGCTCCACCACTGCCAACCCACATAATTAGAAAAATCCACATTTTCATAGACAACCCTAGGAAACTCATTCTCATCCATCAACGATTATTGATTTTGGGCGCCGAGAAATTCTATTCACAGCTGGGCTAGTGAAAAAACCTAGCGGAAATTGCTTGGGTAAATATATGAAGAATACAAGAGCTAAACCACAACAATGAACAACATATTACAAGCAACTTCAAACAAATGAGAAAAAGAGAATACCATGAAACATATTGATACAAGACAAGCAATGTATGTAATAGTTGGCATTTACCCAGGTGATTCTTAAGTGTTTTTATAATAGTTCTTTTAAAATTTCTCTATTTGGTCTATAATATTTTGTTAAAAATAATGTAGCTTCAATTTTGAATTGACAAGCCAACTATTACATAGATTGCTTGTGTTGTATCAATATGTTTTATGATATTCTTTTCCCCACTTTTGCAAAGCAAACTATTCATTATGTAACAGTTGCCAAACTATGTAATAGTTGGTGTGTCAATTCAATGACCATTTTTACTATATGCTTCCTTAGATTGCAATTTTATTTTTTATATAAATCAATTTAGAATTGCATAATATAAATGTTACAGTTATAACTTTAGGGAAAATTTCCATCTTGATAAACAATTGTATGTAAATATTCTTTTAAATAAGCTAAAAATGTAATGGGTAGAGTAGACTATTTTTTTGATGTCAAATGTATGATTGTTTTCCCACAAAAAGAATTCCATTTCAGATTTCCCCTTTCAAAGACATTGTGGATTGTGGTTTATGTGATTTTGGAGGGCAACCACACATCGTTTTCATGTGCTTGTGAGAGGACAAACAATTTGTTGATTGCATCACATTGTTTATCCCTACAAGCACATGACAATGGTGTATGTTGCTTCATTCAACTAAACCATTTGCAATGCCATGGTTGGCAAGGTATTCATTTCGTGCATGACTACATTTTTTTCCTTTCTGGTTATTGGTTGCTATATGTCCCCATGTTTTGCAAACACATTTCTGCATATACATCTTAGTCATGCAATGCAAATATAAGCACTTGCAAAAGAGAATCTATGCCAATATATATGTTTGTGAAGTTAGATACACATTTTTAGTTATTATAGACTCTTCTATATATTACATGTATTCAAAATGTTCCATTTTATCTCTTTCTATTTACAACAGATAATGCTAACCTCTTTTATTGTGTATATATATATATATTATATCCTTTATAATGTTGCATAGATACAATAGACATTCAAGAAAATTAGTGTATTGTAAATTGTCTATTTCAAATTATTTAATGGTCCAAAAACTCAATCCAATGTTGTTCACCCTTGTTAGTCACCATCAACAATACATGTCAGTACAAAACTTTTCCATTATCAATAAATAGATTCAGTGAAGCAATTGTAAATATTATTGATTATTTTTTAGTTTCAAAATTTCTATATTGATTTTACACATATACTTACTCACTTTTTATGCTTCCTTTTCAATTTTGCTTGCCCATCCAATAACATACCCTTTCCTTCTATTTGTAGGAACTAGGCTAAAGCATGCAAAAGCATTCAAAAATCACAATACCTATTTTTTAAAAAATTACCACAGCAGAGAAAACACTACAATATAAAAGATCATATATGAAAACACCATATTTTCCCCAACTTTGTTATTGTGTGATGTATGATGGAGCTCCATGAAATTTATCATGGACATTTCATACTTTTCTTGCTCAGGGGTTTGGCTAGAGTCCACAAGGCTCCATGATGCCAATATGGTAGGGAGGATAACAAGCATGGGTTTTGTGCTTTTGCTTTTAACGCCATATATTTCTTGTTACATAGATACATGTGTACACAAATCCTTGTATATGTTGGAATCAAGGAACACTGAAAGGGGTGCTAAATCATTTTTCTGCAATATTTAACTTTATCAATTTGATCATTAAACCACTTAAAACATTCAACCAAGAGAAAGATACAAACACATAAAGCAATCATCCACAACACCATAACACAAGGATTTTTATGTGGAAACCCTGTTAAGGAAAAAACCATGGTGGAGGTCAATCCACAAGTTGAGTACTCAAATATAAGTGTATTACAAAATGGGAATGCACTTGCATTCAGGCACACTACCTAGAGCTCACTGCTCAAAAATAGGAAGGCTCGCTTCCTTACAAAAGATTTGGATTACATCAAAAGGTTGAACTAAGAAAGTAACATCTACAAATTTCTGATTATTGTTCCGATTAGGCTCATAGATTAGATTCTGGACCTTCTGTCTAATACTGTACTTCGCTCTATTCTACCTTGATTCACCTCACAAAATCCCCTTTGCACAAGTGAGACTGTGCATGATCTCTCAACTACTCTTCTGATATTCACAGCATACATCAACACATCTCGAATACATACAAAATGAATTAGCCGAACTCTTATATATATCTGCCACCAAGGATTCAATCACTTCATGTCGACTTCAATAAAATAAGAATTATTTAACAACTTTTGGCTCAAATCATAAATGATTTTCAATGTGCACCATCCAAAGTTAGTCACAGCATAGTGAGGACCCAAAAAAAAATCTCCAACACAAAAGTACTCCAAAAATTTTCACCTTAAACATTCACAACACCCCACATTCACTTAGTTGGCCCTCATACACTGATGAACAAAAAATCGAATGACTGGATCTCCTAACACATACACCGCTTGATGTGTCAGCACAAAACTGGAGAATAAGACATTCCAAATACCCAATGACCTTCCCTAAGATCCACAACCAAAATTGATAAACTAATAATGCAAACCACTTCACAGATTCAACTTTAGTCGGATACCCTATTCTTTACTCTATCTTCTGGTATGATTAGATATTGAAGTACGAACTAGATCAATGACTTAGGTTTCCATCAATGACAACACTAGAATCCATATGCCAGTTCAATATCCCCTTTTGGCATTGATGGTAACACTTAGTGAAAAATGACTAAGTGTCAGAACCTTCAAAACTTCAGAAAATCCATAGCTGACAAAACTCCTAACAAAACTCCCCCTGAGTTTGATAAGGAATTTTTCATTGCTCTCTCTCTCCCTTTGACATCAATGACAAAAATATTTTCCACCAAAAACATACGGGTATTTGCAGGATCATGATGGGCCAAAAAATGGCGAAATGATGGGTATGTGGCTGATGACTTTTTTTTACCCAAAATTGATGAAATGAAAAGGGTTTTTAAAGGAGATTCTCATCTTTACACCAATATAAATTATACTTTACTTTGAATTTAACACATAATTATTATTCATTTTCTATTTTAATTACAACTAAAGTCCTGATTGATAGGTTGACTAAAAAACATTTATAACTTTCAAATGATATCACATTTTTTGAATCTAAAACATGTGTCACATTCTATGCTTCACATACTATAGGATTAAAAAAAAAATGAATTTCATGAATTTTTTACCAAGTTAAGGTGGCCAGACATACGAGTTTTTTATATTTTTTAAAAGTTGTAATAAAAAAATCACAATTAATTATTTACCTGGAAAAAAATTACAAAAAAATATGCATCACATCTGAATACAAATCTTCTACTTATATCTAAAATCTTATAAAAAAATATTATCATTTTGTTGTGGTTAGGGTGGTCAGACAGACACCTACTTATTTTTTCCCTGAAATTTAAGTACTACTGCATTGAAATTTCAAAATTTTGCCAAATAGATTTTTGTTGGTTTTAAATAAACCTAGTAGTTTAGAAACTACATTAAATTTGCCACATATGCTATTCTTACATATTTTTGAAATAATATAGATAACTTATTCAAATTTTTATGTCAAGTTGCCGAACTCTTATTTTTTTGAATTTTTCGCCACTTAAGGGCCTGTTATTTCCATGATGATCTTGTACATACCCTTACTCAAAAACTGATTCAAAATTTTGAGGAAATATAACCGCTATTTGAAGATTATTTTGTATTTTTCCTTCATCTCCAAAAGAAACTTCTTCCATGCTTCTACTATAATCCTAGTGATTATGATCATGTTGTTGTTTTCAGATGTCTAGTTGATAATCTTGATGAGGGATTCTGGAATGGTGAAGGCTTCTTCTAATTTCTCTCATTTCCTCAGTATCTCAATCAACTATTCCATCATGCATTTTGTTATGTCCTTCACTTTCCAAAACGTGTCAACAATCTCGTTCCTAGTGTTCTGAACATTTGTATGGGAATGTGAAGGATCATGATGGGCCAAATCGTGGCAATATGATGGGTATGTGTGGGTATGTGGTTGACAACTTTTTTTAACCCAAAATTGATGAAATGAAAAGGGTTTTTAAAGGAGATTCTCAACTTTCCAACAATATAAATTATGCTTTACTCTAAATTTAATAAATAATTATTATTCATTTTCTATTTGAATTATGACTAAAGTCATGATTGATAGGTTGATTGAAAAAAATCTATAGCTTTCAAATAATATCACATTTTTTGAATCCAAAACATGTGTCACATTTTATGCTTCACATACTATAGGATTAAAATAAAAAATTGAATTTCATGAAGTTTTGACCAAGTTAAGGTGGTCAGACATACGAGTTTTTATATTTTAAAAGTTGTAATAAAAAAATCATAATTAATTATTTACTTAGAAAAAAATTACAAAACAATATGGATCGCATTTGGACATGAGTCGTCTACTTATATAGATCTAAAATATTATAACAAAATATGATCATTTTATTGTGGTTAGGGTGGTCAAACAGACACCTACTTCTTATTTTTTCCCTGAAATTTAAGTACTACTGCAATTAAATTTCAAATTTTCACCAAATAGATTATTTAAAAAAAAATAAACCTAGTAGTTTAGAAACTACATTCAATTTACTACAGATTCTATTCTTACATATTTTTGAAATTTTATAGATAACTTATTCAAATTTTTACATCAAGTTGCCTAACTCTAATTTTTCTGAATTTTTCACCACTTAAGGGCCTATTTTTTCCATGATGATCCTACACATACCCATGAACCTATTCTAGACCTAGATTATAAAAGTGAATAAATTAAATCAAATGAGGAATTCTTTGCACCTGTCCTCTATTCCTAAGGACCCTGTATTAGTGCTCTTAGATCTTAATAATGCACTGAATTACTGGGATGACACTTAAGAAATGAGTAGCCATTAAACTAGAATGCAGAAACTATGTCTACACCTACATGATTTGATGATTTGGTTGAATGATAAACTAAATGATATGCTGAATGAGAATGTTGTTGTATACATAATGCTAATGGAATGATGCAATGCTAAATTAAACTAATGGAGATGCTATGGAATTGATTCTAAATGTTGTAAGTAAACTAAGACATATCTACCAAAGAAGCCATGATTCTAATTTACTTCTTAAACTATTCTAAAATGCTAAGCTAGAATGTAAACTAATCTCTCAAATGCTAAGATGAATTTTGCAGAGTAATTTTATGCAATGCTTTCCTATCAAAAGTTGTAAATGAGCCTCTATTTATAGATTCCACCAAGGCATAAGGTGAGTTGGTAGCAATGGACAATCAGGATTAAATCTGGAGAGATCAACAATGAGAAATGATGAGGTTAGAGAGAAATAAGGAAGTTGTCCCCTTTAATAGAAAAAACTTGCCAAGTGTAGAAAAGAATAAATGGGAAGGAAAAGCCATGTGTCTCTGAGTTTGTTGAGATTGTTGAGAGTAAATACCCATTTTATAAACTAGGAATAATTATTTCATGTGACACATGGTGAAAAATGAGGATGATGATGTGGAAGGAGGCTAGAAGAATATGGAGAAATGTGACAAAATTCAAATTGAAAATTCAAATTTAATGAAAGGGAATTAATCAAATAAAACAAATTAGTTAAATGTGTTTATTTAATTAACTCATGAAGAAAGTGGTTTAGATAAGAATAATTAATAAATATGAACTATATAAATAAACTTTGCAATTTATTTATATAATAGAAGAAATAAAGATTTTTATTAATTAAATAATCAATATTTAATCAATATTCTCCAGACCAGTTTTGGATGTATACATTTTACCCCTCTTTGAAGCGATGTGTTTATGCATTATTTCAAAAAAAAATTTACTAGTGTTGTTAAAATTTCAACGTTGCCCCAAACGACGATTTCAAAAGATAATGAATGTATGCCCCCTTGAGAGATAAATCGAGGAATTTTTGATGATTAAAAGATTTTTGATGATTTTTGAAAATTTCTTATTGATTCGAACGTGATGATGTCGATGATAAAATTCCAGTTTGATGAGATTCCTAGCAATATATCTCTTGATATGGAAGAAATGAGCTGTCCCAATTAATTAATCTTAAGAAAAATTTAAAATATCCCACCAAAATCACTCTTAATTACCCCTATTAAGAGGTAAAAAGTGAAAAGAGGATTCATTTGTGCACTTGTGATTTTGAGAATTTGTGAAGTGAGAGAGCAACCTTGATCATTTGAGTGATAATGGTGATCCCCTACGAGACTCATCAATTCGAGCGGGTGCGGTTACACAACCGGCCAGCGAGATACGGACCTCTGGTACGAATTTTGAAAACTTTCCTTGTGAATTTTGAATAATTTTTCTTATGTTTTTAGTTTCAGATTTTTGGTTTTCAATTTTTTCAGAGCATACGAAATTTCCTATAGCGCATAGATTAAATTTTTTTAGCGCATCCGCCTAGGGTTTTAGCGCATTGACTAGATTTAGTGGCACATACATAGACTGTAATGGCGCATAGGAAACTTGTAATGGTGTATTAAATTTTAGATAGCTCATTTTCTAGAAATGGTGAATCAAATTTTAGTTTTAGTGCATCCACCCAAAGTAATGGCACATCACATTTGATGGCACATTGAAGAGATTCCATTGCGCATCTGAGGAATTCTCTGGCACATTGGATCAAATGACACATAGGTAGTCTGTTATGGTGCATCGGCCCAATTTGGTGGTGCATCTTCCTTTTGGCACAATGAAGCACTGCTATAGTGCATCTAGGTCAAAATTGAAGATTTTGTAGTTTTTCTCCTAAAATTTGATGATGTTTACTCACGTTAGCCAATAATTTGTTGTTGGTGATAGTTTAGATGATTTATTGATCTCATGATAGGTGAGATACAATAATAATGATATTTTTTTTTCCTCATGATAGGAGAGGATCAAAAATAGATGTTCACAAGATTTGATGAAAATCTCACTAGAACCGATAGGATGATTGATTGCTTGATGTTTGATTGTTTTTCTGATTTGATTGATTGATTGATGTGCTGATTTGAGATGTTTTATAATGATAGGAGATAGATTTAGATAATCTTCGGTCCTGAGAGAGATTCCCATGGACTTGGGAGTTGATTCCATAGCTATCACAGGCTGATAGGAATATCATTTAGCGATGCAGATTATCTTCACTGATTGACATGCTCCAGATTAGGATTAATTGGTCATTGTTGACTGTGCTAGTAGAGAGGTGGCATAGCAACCATGACACTTTTTATCTGGCCATTGGAGAGATGACTATGATGCCAAAGGATGTCTACAGGATTTTTTGGATTCCTATGATGGGTTGTTACATATGACCACACTGAGCAGGGAGGTGTAGATGCCTTACACCAGATATTCCCTGATGACCATATTAGCGGGTATGAGATGCCTTGCTAGGAGATGTTTGAGAGGTATGCCCATTTTCCTTCCATGCTTGCAGGATTTTTTAGTGGCTTCTTATGTCCCAACAAGAGGGAAAAGGGATTTTTCATCGGTTGGGGTCAGACACTGGAGCAGATGATTTAGTTTGGGACCCATTTCACTTGGGGTTCATGCTCGCATAGTTATATCATGATTTGCACTAGCTAGTTTACCTTAAAGGAGATAGTCTATTTGCAGGTGTGGCCTTGTTATAGACATGGGTTTGGGAGCATATAGCGGTGACACATCTAGAGACAAAAAAGTTTCGGCCATTTGGGAGACCTTACATCTATGGTTATGCAAGCCCAGTTGTCCAACATAAGCTAGGAAAATTGGAGTATTGGAGACAAGTATTGGATGACTTGGATTATGTTACATGGCGGCCACACATAAACTGTAAGTAGTGGGCCGAGGATCATTTGGAGATTCCTTATTTCATGACAACCAGGTATCTTGTTGGATAGACACACTTTATTATCGAGAGATTCCTATTGATGAGGGTGCCTAGGTAGTTCGACAGAGTTTAGGGGATACCATAGGGATTGGCCATGTATGTGTGGAGACAACAAGATGCTACTGTGTGGGGGCCCACTTTATCTTATGATGTTGCGTGTGATGAGTATCATAGATTATAGTTGGTGCTTTGGGATTACCATCTAGAGATCGTTGAGGGATAAATGTCTGAGGAGTACTCACAGTACCTGAGTAGGAATTCATTTCTGAGGATCTCCATGCCTGATGAGCCTGTGCCAACATTAGAGGATGATGAGGACAAACCACCTAGACGTAGGAGGGGTAGATGTGGTGGAGATGAGGAGGAGGGAGATGTAGGAGGTAGTGATGGAGGAGATGGTGATGATGGTGGGGATGATGGTGGCGATGATGGAGGTGATGATAGAGGAGATGATGGTAGAGAAGGTGATTTCCATCCAGCATTAGATGTCAGAGTTCCTCATAGGAGGCAATCCTTAGTGGCAGCCACACAGTAGCAGGTACACATATGGTTACCCTCCTAGTAGCAGTAGTCACAGATCATAGCATTACATACTCAGGTTCAAACAGTTCAGGGACAAGTGTCATAGGTTCAGGGGTAGTTGCAAGCACATACACAGTTGTAGTCATAGGTATAGGCACAACTTTCCCAGGCCTAGGGACATATAAAGACTTTGACAACTGAGAGGGATGCTACTAGGCAGCATCTTGCACATGTGCAGGGCCAGGGATAGGTGCAGGGTCAGGTTGCTATGTTGACTACACTGAGACGATGAGTAGAGTAGGTACAGGCTATTACTGAGAGATTATAGCAGGTTGCAAGGACTGTTGGGACATTAGATTATTTTAGGGAGATACTTCACATTTCACATTAGGCTAAGTTCTATAGAGGTCTGTATCATGAGTTGGTCTCTCCAGAGCGGTTCAAAGAGTTTTGCTCAATCTCGATCTGGCAGGTCACGGTCCTAGATAGTTAGTATGGCTGTTACACAGCCATTGCTTGGAGATCAGAGAGATCTTGGTGTAGGGGGAGGTACTAGTCCAGGGATGCCAACACCGTTTGGGGGGAGCACTACATAGCTCTGACACTTGATGTTTTATTGTTATTTGGACATGTATACATTGCTACTTGATGCGTTACTACCATTTTTGATGATGTATCTCTTCATATTCTGATATCCTCATACATTTGACATTATTTTGAGATTATATGATATGCAACAATGATGATGATTGAACTATGTGCTTATGTATTGATCATGATGGATACATTTAATTTCCTATTATGTATGTTATGTGATGTTTTATATGTTGGTGATATGATATGTCATGGATGCAACATGTGTTATGATTCTATGATACTTTTATGAAATGATGTCTACATGCTCTATGTGATGAATCTAATTTATGTGAATGGAATGTGTTAAATGCTATGTTTTTGTATTTTTCTTATGCATATATGTATGATTCAATAGATTGGAATAGATGTATGAGATGGATGAATGGAAATGTTTCATTGTGGATGCTTTTGAGATGCACATGTATGGAAATGTATATGGATGAAAATGATATGATCAATGCTTTGTTTTTGGATTTTCATAATGCAAATATATAACCTAATGAAAATTGAATGCTGAAATGATATGACAATGCTTTTTTTTTTTGGAATTTTCATGATGAAAATAAATGATCTAATGACTAGATGAATGATGGAATGATATGAGAATGTATGAATGATGTTCTAATGCTTATGCAAGTAAAATGTGAATGATTGTTTTGGTAATGTCAAATGTACTCAATCTGTTAATGATAGAAATAACATCACTCGTAATATTGTACTAGCCTTGGAGAAATCTATAAATACCACTGCAACACCTAATATAAATGCAACCTAAACATGCAAACATAATAATGCAATTTTGTCATCCCAATAATTATTTTATTGTGCTTGGTATCATCATTGATCTTTTGAAATGTTGAAAGTGAGTAAAAAAATCGATGGTATAATTAGACCATGATGACCATGAGTACTAATTTTGTGATGTTTGATAGTACAAGTTAACACAAGCATCTAGGTACAATTGGACCGAGATGACCTAAGCATTTCTTGCATAAACAAACAAGAGTTAACTATTTTCCTATACGACTCTGGAATGTCATCAGTGATACTTTGTAGAGAACATCCCACGATGATTCACATAGTATTAATGATCAACTCACAAAAGACAGACAAATAAAAAAAACATTCTCGATCATAGCTTCTCTAGTTCTTGACATCCTTGAGTTGCTCCTGAGAAATGATAACAACAATCTCAATGCAAATAGTTTGAACATTTGTGTTAAAGTGATAAAACCATGATTCAGAGGATCGTCACCAAATGAAATTTGTTTTTGATTGATCTTGTTGTTTGTTGGTTTAGGTGATTGCTTTTTTTTTGTGAGTTTGATTGATGTTCAAATTTGTAGCATGCTTGATTGTTGTGTTTTTACCATGTTTCCCTACTATTGTTTGTTTGTCATTTTAAGCTTAGAGATGGATTTCCCCCAGTGAGTTCAAGATTTTTCCCCCAGTGGAAAAAAACCAATTTTATTATGGATTATGTACAATGATCAAAAAGCCAAAGTGAGAAACGACCGACACAACAAAATATGTACATGAGGCTCAAACAAAGGATGCAGATAGTGATAGAAAAGAACCAACATGGTTGACACACATTCCAATAGACGAAGAAGCCAACCTATCACAAATAGCACCTATTGCTAGGTTTTCACTATTTTCTTTTATTGCACCTTTTCAGATTTTATGATTTTTTTGTATCTTTTCTCTTTTTCTCTTTTTTTTGTATTTTTTTCTTTTTTGATTTTTTTGTATTTTTGTATTTTTGTATTTTTTTGTATTTTTTCCTTATTTTATTTTTTTTTTGTCACCAAGATGCCTGTTTTCCAGGTTTTCACTAGGGCGACCATCTTTTCAGGACTTTTTTTGATGTTTTTGAAAAATTTCAGTACTTTTTCTGATGTTTTTGGATTTTTTCTGGACTTTTTCTGATGTTGTAGATGAATCATGTGTAGAATTTCTTGAGATGGAGATTGTTGATGAGCTCTTCGAATTGGTCTCCTTCTGCAATGGATAGCTGGTATGCTTCTGATCCATAGAGTGACACAATGACAAAGGGGCCCAACCAATTTGGCTAAAAATTTCCTTTCTTCTCTCCATCCTATTTGTTATGTGGGTTCTCCTTCAATACCAGGTCACCAACTTGAAATGTTTTGGGTTTGAATTTATGATTGTAACTTCTGGACATCCGTTGTTGGTAGGATTTTAGGTGGTTTACTACATGTTGGCGTCGTTCATCCAATAGTTCCAATTCCTACAATCTGGATAGCTAATAGTCCTCATCAGAGATGATACCCTTCAATGAAACCCGAAGTGATCATAATTCACCTTCAATGGGTATAATGGCCTCAAATCCATACACCAGAGCATAGGGTGTGGCTCCTATTGTTGTGTGAATACTAGTGCGGTATGCCCACAGAGCAAGGTTTAATTGGATGTGCCAATCGCATCCAACATCATTGACTATTTTCTTCAATATTTTCAAAATGGTCTTGTTGGAATCCTCTGCTTGACCGTTTCCCTAAGGATAGTATGGTGTAGAGAAATGATGTTGAATGTTGAACTTCTCACACACTTCTTGCATGTCTTGATTTTTGAACAGTCTTCCATTGTCTGTGATAATGGATTGAGGGATGCCATACCGACAAATGATGTAATTGAGGATGAATGATGAAATTTTCTTTCATGTGATGGTGATTAGAGGAACTACTTCAATCCACTTCATGAAGTATTTTGTAGCTATGATGATAAACTTGTGTCCATTGGACGAAGATGGATGAATTATACCAAAAAGATCTAGTCCCCACTAACAAAAGGGCCATGTTGATGCAAAGGGTTGTAGTTCTTGCATTGTTGCATGGATGAGGTTGCCATGAATCTGACACTTTTGACATTTCTTGATGAATTGAAAAGAATCCTCCATGTTTGGGCAATAATATCCTAAACAAAAGAGTTTCTTGGTTAAGGTTAAACCGCTTGAATGAGTTCCACAAACACCCTCATGAACTTCCCGTAAAGTCATTTCAGCCTCATTGCATTCTTGACATTGGAGGAGAGTTCTGTTAAGACCTTTTCGGTATAGTACATCCGCAATAAGAGTATGTCGGGCGGTTCGATGAATGAAATTTCATTTTTTATTTTTTGACAGGTTGGGTGGGAGTGTGTTAAATTTTAGGTAGGTATAAATTTCACCATAGATTGAGGCACTAGTATCAACTAGGTGACATATAACTTGGGACTCAATGTCATCATAAGTAGGGGAAAACAATTGTTCCACCAAGAACTCATAATGGCTTCTCATCTCTAGAATTTGTAACAAGGAAGCAATAGTGGCCATGGTGTCAGTAGCTTTATTGTTCACTCTTGAAATCTATTCAAATTTGATATGTATAGAGTATTTCTTAAAATCTTCAATCATTCTTTTGTAGGGCATCAACTTGTCAGCCTTTGTTTGATAATCATCATTGACCTAGTTAATGACCAACTGAGAATATCCATATACTTGCAATTCTAGAATTTTCCATTCTACAACTATTTTGATGTCGATGATTAATGCTTCATACTCTTCCATGTTATTGGTACAAGGGAAAATCAATCTATATGATTTTGGTATGGTATGTCCTTGTAGAGTGACAAATAGGATTCCAACCCCTGATCCATGTTGGGTGTGTGATCCATCAAAGTATAATGTCCATTGTTTTGCAGCCAAGGTAATGACATCAACATCTAGAAATTCAATGTGTAAAGGATGGTCAACTAGTAGATGTTCTTCAACTAACTGATCAATGATTTCTTTTCCTTTTATTGCTTTCCTATCCACATATTGAATGTCAAATTCACTGAGTATCATAACCCGCTTGGCCAGTCGTCTAGTTCGGTTAGCTTTGTTGAGGAGGTATTTTAATGGATCTATTTTGGCTATTAACTTGATGGTGTGAGTTAGAATGTAGTGTCATAGCTGTTGGGTGGTGAACATTACTACCAAGCAAGCCTTTTCAATGGATGTATAATTTATTTCATATCCATTTAGCATCTTGTTGATGTAGTAAATTGCCCTCTTTTCCTATTGAATCCTCTTGTGCTAACAAGGCTCCCAATGATACCTCAGTTGTTGCAATGTATAACAACAATGGTTTTACTTCTGCTAGCGGCACTAAGACAAGTGGACTCATTAGGTATTGTTTCAATTGGTTGAAGGCTCCTTCACATTTCTCATCCAATTGGAAAGAAACATTTTTGTGTAGCAAGTGAGTAAAAGGATGGGTCTTGTCAGACAGTTGTGAAATAAATCTTCAGATTGATTGGAACCTTCCTTGTAGAGATCATAATTGACTGATGTTTTTGGGTGGTGGCATTTCCATGATAGCTTTAACTTTTTTTCAGATCTACCTCAATGCCCTTTTTTGAAACTATGTATCCCAGGAGTTTGGCTAAAGTCACCCCAAACACACATTCATTTGGATTTAGTCGCACATTGAATTTCTCTAGTCTAGTGAATATTATGTCTAAGATCTCTAAATTTCCCTCTCTGGTATATGATTTAGCTAATAGATCATCCACATAGTCTTCCATGAAAGTATGCATCATATCATGAAAAATTGTTGTCATGGCACACTGATAAGTAGCTCTTGCATTCTTCAATCCAAATGGCATGACCTTCCAACAGAATGTTCCCTACGGACATGTAAAGGTTGTTTTATCTTGATCCTCTAGAGCTATCTTGATTTTATTATAACCATAAAAACCATCCATAAGCGAAAACATGCCATCTCTTGTTGTTAAGTCCACTATGATGTCTATGTTAGGTAGAGGGAAATCATCTTTAGGACAAGCCTTATTGAGATCTCAAAAATCCATGCAAATACAAATGATGTTATCAAGCTTTGAGACTAGTGCTTATTGGAGATCCACTCGGCATAGTCAATAGGTCTGATGAATCATGCATCTAACAACTTCTTCAGCTCTACTTTTAACAAGAGGGCAATATGTGGATGCATTTTCCTTAGTTTCTACTTGACTAGTTCTACTCCTAGTTGTAAGGAAATATGATGCATGATGAGTTATGGATCAATCCCTGGCATATCAGCATATGACTAAGCAAAGTTGACTTTTTTTTCTGTAAAAAAATTGAGGAAGCTTGGTTTTTCTTGGTCTGTCAAAGATGTTGCTAGATGTATAGTCTTCACTATCGATATTGACAGACTATGTGGGTTCAATCAATACCTTTGATCTTTCTTGAAAGTGCTTTGGGAGAGTATCAAACCTTCCATCCTTTGATGCCTCAGAGAGGTTTTTGTCGTTGGATGCGCTCTTTGTTTTTACTTTTTCTGGATCTGATACTGCCATTGAATGGTTTTCACCATTAGATCTATTTCCTGTATTATTCATTTTGCAACTGGAAGATTTGATACTCCCCTATTTGGAAGCTTTGTTACGATGTTCAATGGTGGAATCTATTTTTGGATTGTTGGCACAAAGGAAATTGATGATGGCATCATCATTTGGAAATGTAGGGATATCCAATGGCCTAGTTTGGTCCCAGTCTATGAGTCTAGGATGTACTAGGGGTAAGGAGTCACTAGACTGGTTAAGGTCAGAGATGGTAAGAGTATTGATTTCGGTATTTTCAATTTTTCCAATAGAAAAATTGAGGTCTATAAAGTAACTTTCCTCTGAATTATTTGTTTCACTCTGAGTCAAATCATCTACACTGGAATCATCAATGTGTTGTGATCCTAATTCAAATAGTCTAGAACCTTAACCTTATCCCTCTTCGAGTAGGGGTGCATAATTGTGTACCACATCAATGTCCTTTTCATGACAAGACTCTTCTGATAGTGAATACCACTCATATTCATTAGAATTAGTTTCACGATCATCACTAGCTTGTAACTACAAGATTCTTTCAACCACCCTCTGAGTCATCTCTTCTTTTTTCTCCTCTTTATAGGCCAACCTAGTCTTGTCCTTTGGATTGATGAAGAGTGGTTGAATTGGTTCTACAATTTCTTCCTTTCTTTTTCCTACAGGGCCTTTTCCCTCATATCCCATCTTTTCCAAGATAGTGAATCCTTTTCCATATTGTGTTGTTTATACATTTGCAATTGTTGCTTGAGATTCTTCTTCATCATTATAGATCCAGTTTAGTATATCTTTGTCTTCTGCTTCATCAAACCTAGTTCTTTCTTTCACAAACCGACCATCAAATTTGGTAACTAGTTGTGATGTTTGTTGTGTTGATGTTGAGGGTTGTGCATATGACTTTGGGGATGAGAACTGTGAAAGACATAGGGATCATTCAATGAAATATTCACCCACACCTTTATCTTTGACTTGGAATTTTTCCTCAAATTGTTTCGAAAAGGAATTTAATTGAGCTTCATGACTTGAGGATTTGGAAGGAGAAACTTCTTCTTTCTTCTCAGACTATTTGGACATGGAACTGGATTGACCTTCATGATTTGAGGAAATGACCAATGGTTTGGATGAAGAACTTGAATGGCTTTGATCATTGGCAGGGATGGAAGTGGAAGCTTCTCTGTTATGAGGCACAAAGACATATTGGATAGATTTTAGGGTGTTTCAATACTAAGGACTATTTGAGTTGATTGAAATGGTGATTTATTGGCCACCACAAGGGAATTTCAGACATTGGTGGTATGTCGATGGGACCTCTTGCATTTCATGGATCCATGGGTGACCCAATAGTATGTTGTAGGTCAAATCCTTGTCTAGGACTTGGCAGATTACATCTTTCTGAATCGGTCCTACCTGAACAGGTAAGATAATCAATCCTTGTGAAGGTCTTTCCTCATCATCATATGCTTTTATTGTAATATTTTTCTTTGAATTAATTGCATTCTCAGAGAATCCTAAGGCACGAACAAGCTTTAAAGTACATATATTCAAGTTGGCTCCTCCATCTATTAGGATGCATTTGACATGATGTTTATGAATTAGGACTTTGATATGGAGAGAAACATTATGGGGATGAGAAA
This sequence comes from Sequoia sempervirens, assembly GCA_007258455.2. Lineage (NCBI taxonomy): Eukaryota > Viridiplantae > Streptophyta > Pinopsida > Cupressales > Cupressaceae > Sequoia > Sequoia sempervirens. Next base: position 45,144,097 of record VDFB02000007.1, on the reverse strand, counting down.
TAGATGCATTATCATTTTCTAAGAAGGATAAACAATGTGGTGCATTCAAATGTCCCACCATGGCTTCAAATTTACAAACTTCCAAATTTGTTGGTACTGTTGTGTCCACTAGGACTTTTTCCAAAATCTCTTTGTGGGTGGGTGAGATCTTGAGCAATTCCAATATCGATATTTGTGTAGGGCTCTTTTTTAACTAGTCCACTATGTTGTATTGATTGGATGAGACAATGGATGTTTTAGATGAACTTCCTTTTTAGACATATTTGGCATGTGCTCTTGTGGTTGCATTCACTGCTATGTTGTCATGTTTCCCATTGATTTTAATGACATTGAATTGAGTATCAATTGTAGCTATATCTGGTTTGATTTCATTAATTTAATTTTCAAGGATAATGATGTCTTGTTCTTGTTCAATTGGAGTGTCATAGATCGTATTTTTGTCTGTAAGAATATCTTGATTGTTGTTGGTTTCAGTGGTGTTTATTTGATCCTCTGTTGCTAAGATATGTTTTATGACAGTATCATGAACATAGTTTGTGTTCTTTCCCTTTTGTTTGTTGTAGAGGACTCCCCTTTTTCATAATTTGGTAAAGGATTTTTAAATTCTTCATGATCATAATTTGTTTGGGGTCCCTCTATTCATATTACCTTGTCATCTATTAAATCTTGTATCTTATGTTTCAATTGCATGCGGCTACTTGTTTAATGGCCTTTGCACTGATGAAATTCATAATAATAGGAATCATTCCACCATGATGATTGTACTTTTGGCTCAAAGCCTCGAGTGTCAGGTAGTGTTATAAGGTTATTTTCAAGAATTTCCCTCAATGAAGATTCATGTGATTGATCCAAAGGTGTAAATTTTATGTGGTTTGATTGTGTTTGATAAGGTGGAGGTTTCAACATGGTGTTACTTTGATTATGGTTGTTTTGATTATTGGGCTGGTTGACATTTTGATGAGTGCCTTTATTGATGTTTTGATCGGTCTTGCTTGTGGTTCCCAATAGATTAAAGACCAATTTAGCCTTATGTGTTTCAGTGGCACCATCGTTGGCATTCTTGTTCCTTGTCCAAAATTTGGTTTTTTCATTGTTGTGATGGTTGGAAGAGCTAGCATTGTTTGATCCTTCATTGTGAATTTTCAATATCCCTCTTTTGACTAAACTTCTTCAATTTTGACACCGTTTTCTACCATTTTCTCAAAGCTAGGAGGACATTGTAATTGCAGCCTATAACTCATTTCACTATTAAGGTTATCAATGAAAATCTCCATCTTTTCTTGTTCAGGTATGGGAAGAGCGTATCAAGTGAATAAGCTTCTCCACCTTTGTAAGAATATGAGAAAATATTCTCCTTGTTTCTATTTGGTATTAAAAAGATCCTTCATGGTTATCTCAGCAATGTTATATGAATATTGAGTGATGAATTTTTTGACAATTTCTTCAAAGGATTTTATGCCTAGTTGTAGTTTCAAAAAATATTCCATACAATGACCTCCCAAGCTATGAGGAAAAAATCTAATCAAGTATGTGTCCTCATGAGAAAACTCAAGACTCATGGTTCATAATTCTCTCACATGGTCTATGGAGTCAAAATTTCCATTGTATTTGTCATATTTTGGAAGGTCACAATTTGGGGGAAATGGTATCATTTTTAACTTTTTGTCAAAGGGGTAGGGACAAATATCTTGAAAAATTTATCTTTTGATAGTCCCTCCTTGCATGTCTTGCAATTTTTCTTGAAGGTTCTTCATTTGATGTGTTAGGGAAGCCATTTGATCTATATTTGGTGTTTCAATTTTAGTTTACTTTGGGGTTCCAATCAATTTATTGACATCGAAATCATTTGGTAATTTGACCCCTTGGTTTGTTACCATAAGAAGGTATTTTTCTCCATCCTTTTCAAAGATTCTTTCTAGGAATTTGTGCAATTTTGGATCTTGGTTTGCTTGTTCTATTTCCTCCTTTGTTATTTCTTCTACTTCATTTTGAGGAATTTTGTGAAAGGGATTTTCTTTTGGTTCACCCATGGTATTCTGAGATTCAAGTTCCTTGCCCTTAAGTTTTTTCTTTTTGGACTTTGTTAAAACGGGCATGTAAGTGATGAAGGTTTGCTAAATTTTGATCGTTATTTAGGAGTGCCAAAGGAATACCTAGGTCGAATAGAATAATGAATCCTATTGATGAGCCTAAGGTAATAAAATTTGATGTAAAGTGTGTTATTTCTGGATAAAGGATGATAAATCCTGATGGGGAAACTCAACTTGATGATCAAATTTGGGTTTTGATGATGATTGGGCACTTTCAGATGTGTGATAAATGTTCAGTAAATATTTACACTTGTGAAGGTCAATTTTAACAAGTTTAGACTCTAAGGAATCTAAGGAATAATTCTGAACTTGAGAGGATTCTAAAATTTTGGTTCTAATTGTGAAATGGGGGACAAATTTCCTTCCTAGACAAGATGTTCAAATCTTTGGAAAAGTCTTGGATTTTGACAATAGTAAAACGAATACAAGTTGGAATTGTTTTTTGAAGCTTTTGAGTAGAAATTGAAGAGCGATCTCTCTCTAAATTCATAGAGTGTTCAGAGACGTTTTTGATGAGCTTTTGGACTAAGAGCTATGGATTTGGTTTCTGGATTTTAATCTTTTGTGAAATCATTTGATAAAGGAGATGTTTAGACTCTGTTGCACCTAAGGAATGATTCTGGATTAGAAAGGATTTTGAATTATGTTTTCAAAAATGTCAGATAGGAGTCAAATTCAGCTCTCTGGTTATGCATTTTGGTGGATGCATCGTAATAGTCAATGTATGTGCTGAAAGGAATATGTGTTATAGCATGGATTGGATGCACTAGAGAAAGGCTTGTATGCACTACAAAATTAGGTATATGCACTAGGGAATATCTCAAATGTGCCAAAGTTTTATGTGTACATGCGCTAAAGAATTTGGTAAATGCGCCACAAAATTCAAGGGATGCATTGGTAAAAGTGGAAAATGCACTATAATAGTAGGTGAATGCACAGGAAAAAGTAGTGAATGTGTTGTAACATAGGGTGTATGTGCTAGAAAGAGTAGCAAATGCACCAAAATAAGCAATGTATGCATTGAACTAGGGAATGTAACAGATTGCTAATAGTTTACATGATTTTTCCAATTTTTAGGCAGAGAATGGTTTGTTTCAAATAGTTTTTTTGAATCACAGTTTGGAACTTTTAGTGTGTATGGTTTTATTTTGAAGTTTGTTTTGAAAACACTTTGGCAAACACAATCAAGCAATGTACAATCCTAAGGATGTGAAAGATTGTATTCTTTTGGATTCCACGTAGGTTTTACCCCAACCACACTTATTCTTAGTGGATTAATTCAGAAGCTTGGCCACACAGGCTCCCCCTTATAGTGCACTCACTTCTCAGGTCAACCAATCTTCCAACCACCATAAAAATCCCATGGAAGGCTGATCATCTCTACTAAAACCTGAGAGAATGTGGATTCCTTTGCAATGACTGTTGCAGTACCAAAGAATAGATAAAGGTTTTTGGCCAATCTATAACAAGGGTTTTAGTACGAGCATTCCATTCATGGGGGACCATCCATGTGGTGAGAGACCATTTTTTCCCTTCTCGTCAGAATGATCCTTGTGATACTTTCCTTTCAACAAGTACCCAAACTTATATACCAGTTGGAAGTCGCATGGCTCTAGCGTGTTACCAGTTGGGTCATTCCCTTGGGTGATTATTTTTTCCCATAAGACATGCCTTCTAAGATAAAAAAAATCAAGCAAGTATACCCGTAGTTAGATCAATAATTATTTTGCATGAATAAAGAGAGAACACACACTGTATACTCCACTCACACTTGCAGATAAACAAGAATGGGTATATATTTTTTATCACCTAGTTAAGGGGAGAGAATATTCCTACCATTCAAAACACATAGCAAAAATGGTGTTCTTTCCTTCCTAATTAGTCTAGATTCCCAAATTAAGCATAAAGGAAATAAATAACTCCAGCCCCTGCATCAAATTTATTAGTAGTTTGCAATAAATGTTCCTTTGACAACATTCTTAAGTTTTAGTAGAGTCTCTAAGAGCGTTTATAAAGCCTGCACAACATAAAAACATTTATTAGTTTTCAGACCTGGGAGAAATTTGCAAAGAAAATCAAATGCACCATTACAATAAGTTGATGTGCCAAAAAGGTAAATGCGCTATAGAAATAATGGAATGTGCTAAAAAAAATAGTAAATATGTTATAGAAAATGGTGAATGCGCTATAGAAACACCCTTATGCACCACAAAATGTCGAGGATGCACCAAAGAAATATGTTTTTGTGCCAGAACAATCTGTGAATGCACCGAAGAATCTTTTGTGTGCGCCAAAAGAATCAACGATTGTGCCAGACAAATTCACGTCCAAACTTATAGAGCATACTTTCCAGAAAAATGTTAAAATAATAGGGGCTAGGCCCCACGGTGGGCACCAATTAATGTGTGTAAGAAAATATGTGAATTATATCAATCAATATCACACAACAGATGCAATGTATTACATTAAGGAAATATAAATTCATAATGCAACTTGATAAAATGATTCCTCAAAGACATTTCATCTTCCTCTATTGCTAAGGACCCTATATTAGTGCTCTCAGATCTTAATAATGCACTGAATTACTAGGATGATACTTAAGAAATGAGTAGCCATTAAACTAAAATGCATAAACTATGTCTACACCTACATGATTTGATGATTTGACTAAATGATAAACTAAATGATATGCTGAATGAGAATGCTGTTGTATACAAAATGATAATGGAATGATGCAATGTTGAATTAAACTAATGGAGATGCTATGAAATTTATTCTAAATGTTGTAATTAAACTAAGACATATCTAACAAAGAAGCCATGATTCTAATTTACTTGCTAAACTATTCTAAAACGCTAAGCTAGAATGTAAACTAAGCTCTCAAATGCTAAGATGAATTCTGCAAAGTAATTGTATGCAATGCTCTCCTATCAAAAGTTGTAAATGAGACTCTATTTATAGATTCCACCAAGACATAAGGTAAGTTGGTAGCAATGGACGATCAGGGTTAAATATGGAGAGATCAACGGTGAGAAATGAGGAGATTAGAGAAATAAGGAAGTTGTCCCCTTTGATAGAACAAATTTTCCAAGTGTAGAAAAGAATAAATGGGAAGGAGAAGCCATGTGTCTATGAGTTTGTTGATATTTTTGAGAGTAAATACCCATTTTAAAAATTAGGAATAATTGTGTTCATGGGACACATGGTGAAAAAAGAGGATGATGATGTGGAAGGAGGTTAGAAGGATATGGAGAAATGTGACAAAATTCAAATTAAAAATTCAAATTTAATGAAAGGGAATTAATCAAATAAAACAAATTAGTTAAATTTTTTTATTTAATTAACTCATGAATAAAGTGGTTTAGATAAGAAGAATTAAGAAATATGAACTATATAAATAAACTTTGCAATTTATTTATATAATAGAAGAAATAAATATTTTTATTAATTAAATAATCAATATTTAATTAATATTCTCTAGACCAATTTTGGATGTATACAATGACCAAACTTATTGCAATTGAAACAATGACCAAAGAATGATGGATCACTTGATTTCATTTTACTTCTACATTGAGCAGCCATATGACAAAATTTATTGCAAGAAAAACAATATCCATTAAACTTTTGAGCATTAGGTTGTCTTATCGGGTGCCTTTTTGCTTTGTTCATCTAATTTTCTTGCCTGAAATTCCTTTGTCCAGTTCTGGAACTTTCTACTTTCTCATATCCAAGACCTTGCTTGTCACTTCCATTCTTTTGACCTTGAGTCATCTCACCAAGCTTAACTAAGCTAATTTTGAGCTTCTCCTTGTATTCATTTGCAGTAGCAAGTTCATCCCTGAGAATAACATGCATTCATCAGATCTTTCTTTTAGGGATTGTGCAAGATTCTCCTCATTCTTCTTTCTTTCTTCAATCTCCTTAGTCAACTTCATCACCATCGATTCCATCTCATGCTTTAGGGTAGCATTTTCTCTAGCAAGCTTTTCACATTCTTCAGTTATTTCCTTCAAGGTTTGATTCAGGTGATCATCATCCATGTTTTTTCTCTTTTTTTGCTTAATATGGTCACAAAGATCCTTTCTCTTCTCTCTCGACTTAATAATCTTATCCTTCAACTTCTAAATGAATTTCTCAACATCCTTAATATTTGCTTTCAATTCCTGGACTTCTGCTTTAGACTGATCAATATCATCAAGTGCCACCAAAAGCTATTTTTTGAGACTACCAGAGTCCATTACATTCCAAGATCCACCTCAAGCTATTAAACTTCTTTTGAGGAACTTAGCTCTTATACCAATTGTTAGAATTAGGGAACACTGGGAGGGAGGGGGGGTGAATCAGTGTTCTGCAATATTTAACTTTATCAATCTGATCCTTAAACCACTTAAGACATTCAACAAATAGAAAGATGAAAACACATAAAGCAATCATCCAAAACACCATAACACAAGGATTTTTATGTGGAAACCATGTTAGGGGAAAAACCACGGTGGAGGTCAATCCATAATTTGAGTACTCAAATATAAGTGTATTACAAAATGGGAATGCACTTGCATTCAGGCACAATGCCTAGAGCTCACTACTCAAAAACAAGAAGGCTCACTTCCTTACAAAAGATTTTGATTACATCAAAAGGTTGAACTAAGAAAGTAGCATCTACAAATGCCTGATTACTATTCTGGTTAGGCTCATAGATCAGATTTTGGACCTTTTGTTTGATTCTGCACTTTGCTTTGTTCTACCCTGATTCACTTCAAAAAATCCTCTTCTGCACAAGTGAGACTGTGCCTAATCGCTCAACTACTCTTATGATATTTTCTACATACATCAACACATCTCAAACACATACAAAATGAATTAGCTGAACTCTTATATATATATGCCACCAAGGATTCAATCGCTTCATACAACTTCAAATAAGAATTATTTACCAACTGTCAGCTCAAATCATAAATTATTTTCAATGTGCACCATCCAAAGTTGGCCACAACATAGTGAGGACCCAAAACAAAATCTCCAACACAAAAAAACTCCAAACAGTTTTTCCTTAAACATCTACAACACTCCACATTCACTTAGTCAGCCTTCATACACTGATGAACAAAAAATCAAATGACTAGATCTCCTAACATGTACAACACTTGATGCATTAGCACAAAACTCGAGAATAAGAAATTCCAAATACCCAATGACCTTCCTTGTGATCCATAACCAAAACTGATAAATTTATAATGCAAACCACTTGACAAATTCAACTTCAGCCAAATACCCTGTTCTTTACTCTACCTTCCAGTATGATCAAATACTAAAGTGTGGACCGGATCAATGACTTAGGTTTCTATCAATGAAAACACTAGAAGACATATACCAATAGTATACACTTGGATTCCAGAAACATATTCTATAATAACATGTTTCTAATGTCATAGGAAGTGGTGGGGAAGTACTTGAGACTTTGGTCACATCACCTCAAAACAAGGCATACCTTTTATTCATTTATTCTAACAATGCAAAATATGTGTATTGTTTCATCGCATTCTTCTTTTCATAAAGTCTTTTTATTTGTTTTGGATCAAAGATGGTGTGAACGAGTCTTCAATTGGACTATGAAGCAATTCATAAAAAACTAATATTTTTATTTTCAATTTCCTTGTAATTGACTACTTTTGAATCCTTTCTACTTTTCTCCATTTTATTTTACTACTACTAACTCATAAATCACATGCATAGTAATGCTTTTATTTCCAAAATTATGGACTAAATACTAATTACAAAAAGTATTGAATATTAAATATCTTTCTTTTTTCAAAAATATGCCATACCCAAAGTTATCGACTAACTTTTTAAAAGGATACTTTTTTATTGAATATTAGTAATAAAAGGCATGGGTAATAAATTTTTAAAAAAGGAGAATCCTTTAATGTTCCATACTTTTCATAAATCTTATTTAATCCACAACTTCAACTCTGCCATGTATTTGTATGCATATGTATCTTAACATAATTAAATAATAATCAATCAATTGAAATTGATTAACATAGACAAAAAGCTCAAATATAGATGTGCATCTAGGTCTAATAAATATAAAACTAAAATAGAGATAAAATAATCTCATACCTTAAATTTTGGAGAGAAATTATTGTTAAAAAAATTAATTATTTAAAAATTTATATTTTATTTAATTATTTAATTGTGATTTTTTAAGAATAAATTTATTAAAAAATTGTATTTGTGAAGAATTAATTTACTATATTCCTAAGATCATTAATTAAAATCACTTTTAAATAACTATTGTAACTATTTTTTTTTTAAGGCAAAGACCACAAGGCCCATATATTAATATATATACTAAAGATTTACACAATATATATGATTCTATTTTGAAGGCTCTTTTCTAGCCAGATAATAGACATTTCAATTACAATTTAAAATATGGCTCATGGGAAGCCAATATATATATATATATATATATATATATATATAAAATAACCCCTTTGCATATAAAAATCCCAAATATAATTTAAAGTAGCATGGCTCATGAGAAGCCAATGTAGCTTCAAACTCTGGCTCAAAAATAACCAATAACCCCAACCGGTCAATCCAAAACTCCAATGTTGTCGCTCTGATAACCCTAATCTTCGATACTCAGGCTTATCTGTCGATAATGCAACATCACCAAAACCTGACTTCACCGATAACACATGGCATTAAGCATAGATGATAACAAATAGCAAGGTCGAGTCATCACACAATCAACTCAACTAGAGGTTCTTTTCATATTCAGTAGACGTGCCATATATGGGTGGAAAGCTCTTGAAAGACCCATTTCAATTCTGCACTCAAATTTCAACTGTGAAACCATTCTTTATCACTTATATTCTGACATGTAACTAAAAATCCAAAGAAATACAATCACAACTTGTAACAACAATCCAATTGAGAATCCAAATGAGATAGTAGTACCATAAATGGGACAACAACACTGATAGACATTGAACTAACTTTGACATCAATAAACCCTAGGTGATAAACAAAACCACTCTATAAATCTTCTTTATTTATTCCAATCATCAACCACTAAAACATGGTTAGTAAGAATATTCACTTTCTATGATGTTGGTGATTGATGGGTAGACTTTAAAGTTGGAGTCTTTAAAGATTTCAAGATATTTTCCTTCACATCCCAAATTAGCTAATGAATCAACCAATTTTTTTCCTTCTCGGTATGTATGAGAGATGACTATTGAGTCAAAACATGAAAATAAAGACCAACATCATTGAAGTACATAATTTAGCTCCCAATTATGAATAATCTACTACTTACAGGCATTGATGATCAACAATGAATCACCCTCAATTTGGAGATTTCTTATACCGATGATTTGGGCCAGCTTTAAACCATTTAGAAGAGCTTGGGCTTCAGCCATATTGTTCATGAATGCACATACGTGACCCTGGCACCCCAGGATTGCCACGCGAAGCACCATCAAAGTTGAGTTTGCAAAAACTATCCTAGGGAGGCATCCATTTTACATTTCTTCTATCATTTTTTTGTTTAGGAGGATGTAGCATACTGCCTTTGAAAGGGAGCGAAATGAATTGCCAGTTATTTAGGACCTAGTTATCCCAGCTTATGAACAAGGAAGCATTGGATTTATGATTAAAAACATAAGAATTCACACATTCTGAGATAACTTTCTCAAATTTAACTACAATATGCTCACTTGAAGACTTAGAGTCTCTAAATATTCTTCTATTATGCTCCTACCAAATGTTCCAAATGACGGCTACTGGGACTATTCTCCAAATACATGCAAAAAAACTAGATTTATATAAAATGGGCCAACTCGAAATACATCCCATAGGGAATTACGAAGATAATGAAAGAATCTTAATTTATGCTTTATGAAATTCCAACACTCTTAAGAGTGGGAACATTGCACAAACAAATGGTCTACTATTTCCTAGTGATCACCACAAAGTACACATTGAAAAGGATTAGCAATACCACATTTTGTCAGCTTGTCACTAGTTAGAATTTTTTTCCTCAAAGCCAACCAAGAAAAACTGCCTACCTTTGGGATCACCATCGGGTTCCAACAAAATGAAAGGGCTCTTTGTTTGTGAATTTATTTCCCTTTGTTGACTAAAGCTTGATACCCCTATTTAACTGAGTATTGCCCATTCTTTGAGGGATCCCATATGATTTTGTCTTCCTTATTAGAAAAGTATACCACTCTATTTTAAAAAGTGTTATTCAAAATAGCCACTTCATTTGGTGGAATAGGCATAAGTGATATATCTTTCCATGTTGCAACCCTCCCAGTAGATGTACACACTGATTGTACATAATCAATTAGTTTAGAGCCCCAACACCCTTTTAGTAAACCTTCAACAACCTCCAAATATTGATTGATGTTCAGAGGATGGTCATTCCACGAGTCATCCCAAAACAACACATATTTTCCATTATTCACTTCCCAAGATATGTAAGAAACAATAATATGTTTGTATGATAACATAAAGTTCCATATTGCAGAACTATTAGGACGGTTTGCAATAGTTAGAATCCTGGATGGTGATTGATTATCAAGATATTTTTCTTGAAGAATGCTACACCATTTTAGATGTGGTTTTGAATACATATACCAAATCAATTTTTCTCCAAATGCCATGTTTCTTGAAATTAAATCATGCAAACCTGCCCCACCTTTGAGTCTCTCTATGCTCATCTTTTTCAAGGAAATAAGTGGCAGTTTTCTATGGTCATCCATGCTACCCCTCCACAAGAAATCTCTAATCATTTTTTTCAATTTGAGAAATTATCATTTTGGGTGCTTTTAGTACTACCATAAAGCAATTTGGAATACAAGAAAGAACACATTTTATCAGTTGAATCCTTCCAGACAATGACAGCCATCTTGCTTTCCAAGACAACACTCTAGCTTTTATCCTTTCTATAACCTTATCCCAAAAACTAAGTTTATTTGTTCCCATGAAAAGTGGTATACCTAAATATGAACAAGGAATATCTGATTGCTAAAAGCCCAAGATTTTATAATTCTTCTTTTCAAAGGAGCGCTTGTGTTGAAGATAATTTTTTTTACTTGCATGTATCCTTTGTCCTAAGACAACAATATATTTTTCCAAAATACATTTCATTTGTGTAGTCTCTTGTACAAAAGATCTCCCCAACAGTTTTGTATCATCTGTAAATAAATTGTGAGTAGTTGAGATATTTATTTGAGGCACTACAATCCCTTGCCAGAACCCCTATGAGTTAGCTACCTTTATCGATCTACTTAAAGCATCTGCCATTATGATAAAAAGAAAAGGAGATAGGGGATCCCCTTGTCTCACCCCTTGAGAGAAACTGAAGAACCCAACAGGACTACCATTTATAATAACTAAAAATTTAGCACTTGAAATGCAGGATAGTATCCACTTGCACCACTTATGATCAAAGCCAAACTATTTAAAAACTTGAGTCAGAAAATGCTAATTTACTTTGTTGTATGCCTTCATCATGTCAAGTATGACAATGAAAGAGGACATATTATGCTCTTTTATAGAACACAAGATTTCATTTGTAACAATGGAACCATCTACTGTTTCTCTCTCTAGAAAAAAGCCACCTTGCTCAGGAGATATAATCTTAGGAATGAATGGCTGGAGGCGAAGGTAAATTGCTTTTGTGATGATCTTATACACTGTATTACACAAAGATATTGGTTTGAAATCTACAAAAAAAATTGGATCTTCGATCTTAGGTATTATTGTAATATTGGTTGCATTAAATTGTTTTAACATAGACCATGTTCTTCTTGACTCTTCAACTATCATAAGAAAATCAAAGCTAATAAAATCCCAGGTCTTTTGAAAGAAAAGTGTCATGAACCCATCCAGACCTAGTGCTTTATCTGAAGATAATGAAAAGACAACTTGCTTGAGTTTTGATAGAGTGAATGGCTTTGAAAGAGATACATTAATAAAAAGTCACATATTAATTAAAAAAAAGTTATTGATGATTACTTGCTTAAAATTAAAATTAATGGATACATTGCAACAAATAAGATTCATTCAACATGACCTATGGTTTTATTTTATATTTTCATAATTAATTTTCAACTAATAAATTTCTATGTGGAAACGCAAAGATCAATTTCTCATTTTATGTAAATGGTTCTTAATCTCACATCCATAGCCTATGAGATATGAACTAACCTCACGTTATTTCATATTGGCTTATTGGAATTCTTTCCCTTTCTCGACTCAATCAAAAAAATGCAAATATTATTGATTTTTTATATTTCACATTGCATTCCAAAAAAAAGTTTATTTCTTGCTTCCCATTAAATAGCCATTTGCAGTGGACCCAGGTTATCGGTTGATTGTTGCATGCCTGAACATGCGACTACTAGTTAAGTTTTCTTTGTCACAATTCTTTGTGTATGATTAATCTTTTTTTTACCAATTGTAGAAAGAGACAAAAGATTGTAGAAGAATGAGACAAGGAGATAGAAGTGACACAACATATACATGGAGAAACCTTTTTGGGAAAAGACTCCACTAGAATCAATAGTGATTGTATTATTTAACCTTAGAACAAGATTACAATAATATTGTATCAATTCTTGATTCATATGCTTCCTTTCCTTCAACAATCCTTCTTCACAACTTGCAATAAACTCTCATGGAGCTCTCATACACTTACTGTAATTAATAGAGAATAATATCAGCATGTAAACTCATAAGAGTTGTTCAATACAAGAGCATAAATATCCTCACAAAAATCTATGCCTAGATTGGGAAAGTAGAGTTCCACAATGTAATATGAAGCCAAACCAAAGTCTTCCTCAATTTATGTGCCCCAAACTAAACACTTAACTGAACTTTGGTCAAGAAGATATCATGCAAAATTCATGTTACCAAATTTTCAACTATAGGCTTAATCAGGATAAGCTACCTATGTTTCAAAATGAATGGTACATTTTAAACCTTCTGTGTTACATTCAATTATACAAATGAAACAAGTTTACAAGATTACAAGAAAAAGTATTACATTTATACCACTGAATGAGACATAAAAGATTTTACAATCTTTTTTGAAAATGCAATCTTTATTGAATGTAATTAGACACATGTGTCTCACATAATGAAGCTGTGAGACTGACTTACTCATTTGATACAAATAGAAACCAAAATATGTATAAATGAGTAAATGCTGGAAGAAACTAGACATGATAAAAAGTAACTAGCCATTTCCTGAATGACTAATACTGCAACTGGATCTGCTTCCTTTTGTTTTGTCTTGCTCCTTGTAGTTCCTTGGTCTCTAAGTGCCTGGTGTCTGGTTGTCTTCATTGAGTAAAGAGATGGATTAGAACAATAGGTTCTAAGCAATGAAGGGTTACGTTTTGAACATGCACATTTACCCATTCATACATATATTGATTCCCACATAAATCAAATGTAAATCCCTGTCATAGGTTTCCATGAAGGCCAAAATAGGGGAACATTACACACACTTATGAAGAGTTTTTTTATTTCTAACTTGTTTGTTCCATGTGCAGCTACAGGTGCAATTATTTTCAATTCAAATGAGTGGAGATAAATGTGGCTCCCACAAGGGTTGAGCCCAGCTCATATACACAGTCTTTAGGTACTTGGTACATTCAAACAGATTGCAATGTCAAGGATCTTATTAATAACAATTTTTTTGAGATGTAAACTGAAAGTACAATATATAGTGTCAGTGATTTAAAGAGGTACATGAGTTATTCAGAGTAATCAATGTCTCCAAGATACTTTCAACATATAGAGACAGTCAATGCAAGACTTTTAAATCAACTTTCATTTCAAAAGCTACAATTTACAGAAGGATTCTATTGCATTTGATATTAAGAATCTTGTTTTGTTTTCTGCTCAGAGGTCACTCTACATAGGAGACAAACAGGTTGTTTTGACTCTTTATGGATTTATTGAATCACCTCATTGGTGTTTGCCAGGTTGTAGATGTTAGTTTGACAATTAACAATGTGAAAACAAATACATTTTTCTATTATGAACATGATACCATAATAGTGAATAGAAATTATGATTTAGATACTGTTAAGAACCTATGTTGCTGAGAACATAGATCGATATAGTCATTCAAAAGGGGTTTTGGTTTTCAACAATACACAAAATATCAAAAGTATATAAGGTTTTTCAGTCATGCCAATGAGAAATGTAATTAAGCTATGAAGAGATAGAACTTCATGGGATCTCACAAAAAGAGTGTTACAAGGAAGAGAGGAAAGCAGTGCACACCTATTGAAAACAATGATATCAGAAAATGACAATTTGTAAAAAGGATACGATTCAACAAAAAGAGTGGTACTGTAATTGTAGGTAAGATTATGATATGCTGCCTATTACAAGAATTTGATATAACTTGAAAACCAAAGGCGTAGTCAGTACCAGTTTTGGCACAGTCATTATAAAGTGAATCTTCAAATGCAGAGGCATGTTTTCAAACTTTATCCCAATGTGTATAGATTCAAAAGGCAAAGGGAGCTCAGCCTGCAATATGGCATATGGCATTAAAACAAAGGAGGTAGTCATTCTAATATACAACATCCCAAACAACAATGACATGACCCAGCTAGATTCATAGCCATTCATTATAGGGATCAATAATAGTAAATGAAGGTATAACATATATGGTATTTCCATTCAAATAGAGGATTTTCAATTATTGGTAGGGTTTGTACCCAAAATGCAACCAAATAAACCCAGTACCTGTAATAATATTTGGAAATGACTAGAAATGCATGTTTATGCAAAATAATGTACAAGGAACCTTTGAAACACACAAAGTGATGATCCTTAATTGTAAAAGGAAAATAATAGTCTAGAAAATGGTGAGTATGGTGACAACTATTTGCACATTCATCTATAAGAGAGAGGCAACTATTCAGACTGGATTTTTCGCTGGTGATGTCAGTGATATTATGCTTTTGAATGTTTCCCATCATCAATTGGGTTAGAAGCTTTTGATTATGTATTGTCAAAGATCATTCCATAGGGGGATACTTTATTTACTTTGAAACCATAAGTGTTTTCTACAGCAGCTGATGGGCAGATAAGTATTGAAATCGATGTTTTGTAAGAGAAACAAGAGGTTGTGTGAGACCAGAACCCAAAGGAGCCATTTTTCTTCTTCATAAAACAGTAAATACCAAATGTCGTTGGTGAACACTTAAACAGAGAATTCGAGCTAAGAAGGAAACGAATGGTTATATCAAACACCCAACCAGAAAAATGAAGTTGCTCAGTTTATGGGTACCCATATCTCAAAGTCAATAATGATTGACAAAAATGATGCCTTTTATATGGTTATAAAAAAAAATGTCAAAACAAAGATTTTTGTTTAGGAAAGACTGCAACCTATGAACAAATAGAGCATTTTTGCATTCATTGATGAAATCATTGAGTAATAGAGTTCTTTGCATAGACAATGAAACTATATCAACAGATATTCATAAACTGCGGTCATATAAGGCTAGTTTGAACAAAAATTGAGGTATTTCATCGAAGGTTTCTTCAAAAAAATACTTACCAGTTTATTTATGTGGAGAAAAATGATGGTTTCTATGCCAAGTCATCCTGTTAGCTGCAAGAAATTCACCATAAAAGAACTCTGAAACCCTAACAATGGAGTGACAACATAGCTTCTCCAAGAAGCTTATAGCAAAGTGATAAAAAGTGGTGTTCTTTTTATTTTTTATTCTTTTAGGTTTGAAACCCTAAAGGTGTTTTAAAAGGCTATGTTCACTAATCTAAGTCGTGGCTTATATTCTTACCTTCATATTTTTATAAGTTACATGCCTTTTGCAATACAATGTATTGACAACTTTGATGTTTCTTTTTTACTAAGTCTAAATGCTTTGTATTTTTATTTTTTCATTTGACTTATTTGTAAAGCAGGTAAATTTGATGATATTATTATAAATCATTAAATTATCTTGTTACCTTTTAAATGCAAAAATAAATTCCTATATCATATCACATATCATGCTTAGTCAAATCGAGGAGTTGAAGAACACATGCCAAGCATCTAGGGAAGTTATAAGGTTGTTAAAAACATTTGGAGAGCATCTAGGAGATTTAATTGCTCTTGAGAGCCTTTTGAGGTTATTTTTATGAATCATCTTGATAGACTGTCATTTTTTACTTTTTCTCACATTCTAAAGCCTTTTTGGATGAAATCGAGGGGCTAGATTTTAGGCCTTATGGTTGTATCCGAGTTATGGAGTTTCTAGAACCTTTTTTCGAGGATTTGTTTTGGGGGAGAATTATCACAAGTCATTTTTAGTGACTTAGTTGTACTCAGTTCTTATTTTACAGTTTGGAGAGTTAGTGATTTTTACAATCCTTTCTCAGATTTGCAGACTTTGTAACTCAGTTTTCTTTTGGATATGGCATATAGTGGAGACTTTTGAATATTAATGATTTCTTGGGAGTTTGGATTCTCTTTCTTTGCTTCATTTTTTGCATCAAAGAGATTTCATCAAAAGTATTTGTGAGGTATTATCATTTCCTTATAGCTTTATCTCTTATTCAACACCTTTGTGCAAAATATTGTTAGTGCAGGTCATAGTTTGTGTCCAAATTTTGTAAATGGCTTGTAGTTGTGAATTCATTTTCCTTCTAGAAGTCTGAGCATTACGACCTTGTTATGAAATACTTATGCAGTGACATACAAGAGTAAGCTGTGCAATTTTCTTTAAAAAGTTTTCAGTCATTATAAGCAATTGAAGTTCTGAATTTCATAGTCCTGTTTTCAATTAGGTGCATCACCATAGAAATAGATTATCTTCATTTTTATGCATATCTTTCTTCCTTTTTCCTCATCACTCAATAGTTTAGGTGACACCATAGGAAGCTGGCATTCTCCAGAGGTTGACCTCAATCTACAAGTAACCCACAACTTTAGAGGTCTTCCCATGATACACTAAGGTGTTGAACATCAGGTTCAACAAGGTGCACTTTCAATTGCTAACACTTCACCTCAAAGTTGGAAACCAAGAATGGGCCCACTTGACTGAGCCTTGTAAATATCTTCTTATGCAAAAGGTGTTAATTGAAAGATTCCAACTTGGGCGCCCATGGTGGACCCAAGTCAATCTTAGTTAACTGAAACATATCTCTCAACCAATTCATGCAAACATTATGCATGATTGATCATCTCCACTTAACTAAAAGTATCCACTTGTTATTTGTCATGCAACTAAAGTCATTATTCATGCAACTCAATTCAATTCAAGTCAATTATCATTCAACTCAAAATAACTACATGCATCAACTAAAGATAACTTAACTGTAACTGAACTGAACTAAAATGAACTGAACTGAATTGAACTGAACTAAACTGATCTGAACTGAATTGAACTAAACTGAACTAATATTGAACTTTAACATTGAACTGGTAGTGCCACTCCACTCATGTAAATATCAATCCCTAATTTGTAGTGTGTACCTTAATGTTTTACCCTACTCTAATGCGCAAAATAACTTAAAAATGCAAGTGATAAAAGACTAAGGACACCTCAAGATTAGCCAAAAGAGTGATGAAACAAGAAGGAAAATGGATAAAACAAGATGCAAATGATTTCACCTTCCTTGATGTTGAAGACTCCTTGGTTGGCCCTTGATTGAGAAGATTTTGTGTGCTCCTTAGATGACTTCTTGAGTGACTAAATGCAGGATCAACTTATGCAAAATGATTAAGATGGATGGCTAGATGATAGTGGATGATTGAGAATGAAAATTGGCAGCATGTAGTTATGAAAATCAAAAGTTTTTGAGAATGCAAATTGGCAGCATAAGGTTGCTCAAATCCAAAGTTTTTAAAATACCCTTGAGGAGGGGGTATTTATAGGAGAATTTGAATTCTCTAGAGAATTCAACGGTTGAGATGCATCCAACAAGGTCAAGATGGAGGGCTATGGTGGGTTGAGAACCCACAAGCCCTCACATCTTGACATGTGGATGGTGAAGTGGCCAAGAGAAGATGAGGTGTAAGTGAGGTGTCAAAGAGGTACATGAGGTGGAGGAAGGACAAGTACCTTGCAAGTACACTAGGAGATGGGAAGAATCTTGGGTGAATAAAAGTGAATTAAAAATTCACAATGATTGGAAGAATCTGGTGGATAAGACAATGTTCCCAAAAGGTGGGAGTTTGTCACATGTGACTTGATGTGACAAGTCAAAGGTTCTAGAAGATGCATAGGAAAAGGGGATTCTTGGAGGAATAAAAAGGAATTAAAAATTCTTTGGGGGATGGAGAGTTGATCAAGGTACTGATTAAGATTAATTAATCAGTAATTAGAAGATAAATGAGGGTTAGAAGCCAACTTGCAAAAGTTGGAGGATGTGACACATCTTAATCAAGGATTAGGCATGTGCACATCCCTAATGAAGAAATTAGGAGATGGATTAGGATTAGATGAAAATGACATGTGAGGAATTAAATAAATGTAATATTTATTTAATTTATTTGATGAAAGAATTAAGAGGGTAAAGGTATTTAATTATTAATTAAATACTTTAGGATTTGGTAGAATTAAGGATATTAATTAAATAATAGTAATATTACTTAATTAACTTAGATAAGAAGGATGTTTAGACGAAAAGTGATAAATTTGGATAAATTAAGGTCCAAATTTGGATGTCTACATTTTGCCCCTCTTTGAGATGGTGTTATGAAGTAGCATCATTTCAAAGATCATTAAAACATAGAACCTAGAAGAAGATGGTTAGATTGGGAAAGATGCCCCAGTCATTCCTTTGAATGATTAGGAAGGGAAAAAGATGATGAAAATTAGGGATGAAGGATGCCCCCTCGAGAGGACATGTGGGTTGAAGAGAACACGGGTGTGCTCTCGAAATAGATGATGTGATGCAAGGGGAGATGAGGAAGATGATGCAAGGATGGGTAAGAGAGTAAAAGAAGCGATAGGAGATGGATGAAGCACAAATGGATTTTAGGACAAAAGGTGATGTTGCCCCAGTGAAGGTATAAGCCAAAATGGGTTGATGATGGATGGAGTGTTGTTAATGAGGGAATTAAGGATCCTGAAACAACACGAAGATAGGGAAGGATACATCCCACTGAGTGGTATTGATGAGGGGAGGATACATCCCAAAACACCATTAAAGGATAGGGAAGAATACCTCTTGATGATGATGATGAAAGTGTTGTTGATGAGGGAAGGATACATCCCAAAACAACACCAAAGGGATAGGGAAGGATACTAATGGATGATGATGATGATGGGCCAAGGCTGGTAACGAGACTGAGGACAAGACCAAGGATTTGATTAGGTGATGTGTACGAGATTGAAAATATGAGGAGAAGATTGATATGTGAGATGGAGAGAAGGATCTGAAGATTTGGTTTGATATCCAAAGATTTGGACTACAGATGGACTAAAGCTCAGATTAGGGGTTTGGTTAAGCTCGGATTGGGAGAAGATTAAAGCTCAGATGAGGACTGGAGTGAAGACTAGAATTATTGAAGGATATGATTGGATTGATTCTACATTGAGTTCCAGGGTTTAACGGACGTAAGGTGTTGACAATCAGATTTTTCCCGATTTGGCAATTTTCAAAAATTGTCAAATTTTTCCATTTTAGGAAACCTCACGGATATACTTTTGGGAGTCCAAATTTTTTTCAAGAAATAACCAATAGTGAGATAGGATGAATTTCCAACTCACATCCCAAATTTGAGATATGCATTTTGAGTTATGAGTGAAAACAATTTTTCAAAATGCTAGAAAAAACACTAAATTGGGATTTTGAGGGTCAAGATGAAAGTTTGAGGCCCCGAAAATGTGCCAAAACAGCTTCCAACAACTTTCCGCAAAACCCGTTGGAAATCCACTTGTTATCTCGTAATGCAACCACCCGTCAAATTTCAAATCAAACGGACACCCAAGTCAAAAGTTATGGCCTCCAGAAGTGTCGGTGTAAAAATCAAAAATCAATTTTGAAAATTTCAACACATGGGTTTTGTTCGTTAGGAAAAATAAGAAAATGGGTTAGAATTGGTTTTTTGAAAAAGATAATAAAAATGTGAATGTTGGGGGTCAAAGGTTGGCGGGGTAGGGGCGTCACCGCCACGGCCGGGGGCGGAGCCGCCCCACTGCGGCAGGGGGCGGAGCTGCCCCGCTGCAGCCGGGGCAGAGCCGCCCAGGCTGGGGGCGGAGCCACCTATTGTGGCCGGGGGCAGAGCTGCCCAGCTGCAGCCAGGGCGGAGCCGCCCAGCTGCAACCGGGGCAGAGCCGCCCCGTTGCAGCCGAGCGAGAGCGCCCGGTCAGAGGGCAGAGCCGCCCCGATAGTGGGCAAAGCCAACCCAACGGGGGGTGGGGGCAAGGAAAAAAGAATGCAAGAGGTAAGAGAAAGGACGAAGAGATAGGAAAAAAGATGGAGGGGTGGGGGGGATTGTGAAAAAGGATGAAGGGATGGGGGATACATGCAAGATGATAGAAATGAAATGCAATTCTAATGCAATTTTCCATCTTTGGAGTACTGATTTTTTCTATAGCATAAGACACTAAGTGCCACGGTATGTGGAACCAAGGCGGATTAGTGTCTAATGCATAAAACAAACACAACAGACAAGAAGGCTATCCCAACACCCCAAAGTCACAAAGACCTTGGTCGGGCCAGGTATTGAGATAACCACAAGCATAAAAGGATGCCCCAGTATAACACAAGACCTCGGGGATCTTGGTGGGTACTACGCGGGACAACCAAGAAGACACAATCAAACAAAAGATCAAGATATGCCCCTATGTTAACCAGTCAAAACACACCATAATATGATGGATTATGGCGGCCTTGACAAGTGATGATAGGGAGCTCAAATGATAAACAACAGCCAAAAGCATCAAAAGATCACAATCAAGTTCAAATGTCCTTTGCCATAGGATCAAGGAGATGGATAGGATTGATGAGGTCTGTTAGGAAGGATGCATCTTGTTGAGACCAAAGATGATGGATACTAAACTAAAAGATTGTTATGATGCAAGATGTTCAAAATCGATTGGATCTCATGATACAAGTGGATCTCGTTTGTTAAGAACCAGCTAGATGAGGGCATAGCTTGATGATACGACACAAGAGAGACAAGACATGATACTGACACAACCTAAAGACCTAGGGGCTTGGGGGCCGATCAAAGATTAGCCTTGCCTATGTGAAAATGCAGAGCCCTTGTAGTTCGGTGAAAGGGGGATGACTGACCAAGATGGAGACCTTGATGGATGGTAAAGATAGGATGGACAAAAGGAGAAAGACTGATGGTAGACAATAGAAGAGCAAAGTGGACAATGAAGATCGATGATGGAACCCCGGGGGCAGATCAAATGATCGACCTTGCCTATGTGAAAGTGCAGGGGCAACGTAGTTCGACAAGACCAAAGGCAAACAATGGATAAAGGATGATAAGATGAAAAAAGATGGGACCGATATGACAAGATAGGATAAACCTGTTGGATTGGATAGGATGATAACGATCACATAAAGCTCAGGGATGGGATAGTTATCCAAAGTAGTAAAATGACTTGGGAGGATGATATGATAGATAAATGAGTGATGAAAAGTGATAGGAGATTGGAAAGATGTGCAAGAGAAGCAGGGGTGATAACGATGAGATAAATGGCATTGGGTTGCATGGGGGGAGGCCTATAGCTAGATACCAATGACAATGGATTGTGAGATGGGAGGAGGATAAAGATGAAAGAATGGATAGAGATATGGGGATGGGGGATGGAAGGGGTTGTTTGGATGGATGGAAATATAAGGATTGGGAGATGAAAGGGATGCTAGGATAGATGGATACGATGATAAGGATGGGGAGATGGGAGGAATGCTATGATAGATGGATAGGGACATAAGGATTGGGAGATGAAAGGGATGCTAGGATAGATGGATGTCTCTAAGGACTATGTCACAAAGGAAGCAGATGCCCCCACTCTAGATATGTCATATATGAGGAGGCATGAGGGATAAAAGACAAGTGGATGGGAAGATAAAGGAGATAACTAGATGATGATAGGATGGGTGGCTAAGGAATATGATAGAGCATGGATGAAGGGAATGTATACCAATAGGTGTCCAAAGCATGCATAGATAGGTGCCCCTATTTTGATCAAGATCACAAGAAGGATGGAGGGAATGGGAGAAAAATGGGATATGATGGTAGGATGTGGAAGATAGGTGGGATGGGGGGATTTATGAAGAGGACGGATAATAGAAAGATGGGTGCATAGCTAGAAGCATAGCGGATGGAGGGAATGCATATCAGGAAGTTTCCCCCAAGTGCAGATGGGGATTTACGCATGACGTCTGTTTGCCAGGTTTTCATCATGGTACTTATCCAAGGTGCTTTTTTTCCAAGTTTTCACCATTGGACGAATTATTTCTCTTTACTATTTTTCTTTTTTTTTTTTTGAATTTTTGGATAATAGGGGGATGAAAATGGATAAGGATAGGGATGTGGGTAAGGGAATTTAGAAGATACATGATAAGGATATGGATGAAGGACTCAAGCATCAAGTTCTATACGAGGTAGTAAAAGCCCATGTTTGAACTGACTATTGGATGTTGGTACAACCTTATGAGGATAAATGGATTATGCAAGAGGATGAATTAGGGGGATTTGAGAGGGGAGATACACGGGATAATGGATGGGATGATGCAAAGGGTATGGATGGAATGATGGGGTGGATATGTGATAGAGAGATGTGTCCAGGACCAACATTGGCACATGTGGTGGTGGATGTGAAAAGATAAGAGGATTAAGGGATGGAGAATGTGGGGATAATAGAGGAGATGGAATGGTGAATTTTGGGACATAGGGACCCAAAATAGACTTAGGAGATGAAAAGGGTGTTTGATTAGCTTTTGGATTAGCGACTTTGGATGTTCTTATTGATTTTTCATGTGATGGCATTGCATCTTTTTTCTTTGGGATCCACATGGTTTTGATCTTTGCTTTGGTGGGTCTTTGTGGCCTACAAATTTGATGTAGATTTAGATTTTTCTTCTCTTCACCATGTCTTTTAGAGGGGACATGGGGAGCCGTAGATTCATGTGGATGCTTGAATTTATGTATTTTTTTAACAACCAAAGTGCTTTTAGTAGCAATGGCATGGGTGTGAGGAGATAGATGATGTAGAGTGATGGAGGTAGGAGTATGGGGATTATGTGTAGATGGAGGATGTTTAGGTAAGTGCCTTTGTTGATCCTGACTATGAGGTATGTGAGAGGGATGTTTATGATGGATGAGATGGATAAGTCATGAATGGGTGAAGGGATGGATAGGATGAGATGGAGGAGGTGATTTTAGGATATAGAAGCCCAAAATAGATGTAGGACCTGGAGGAAACATGGGCATGGTAGATGGAGGATTGGAGATGGTAGATGGAGGGATGTAAGGACTCAAAATGGATGGAGCAGATGAAGGAGGAATATGGACGGTGGTTTTGAGGCGATACGATAGAGGAGGAGGGATGAAAACATATGATTTGGTGGAGCGATGGAAAGAGCCTATATTTATTTTGGAAGAGGCTTGTTGAGAACGTCTAGAGGTTGTACCAATATTTTTAGATTGCGAGTCATGAGTAGTACATCCAAGACCTTGCAGATACAAATGTTCTTTAGCTTGGATGGGCTCTATAATACCTTGCTCATGAAGGCCTAAACCTTTTCCTTGATAGTTCATTCTTTTGAGCATTAGATCTATAGTAGGATGCTTGCTATTTTGGAAGAATGATGTGAGTCCATTATTAAGTGGAGGAGGATGGGTGGTATATATGCTTTGTTCTTCTTACTTGAGGGCCACCATGGAGAATTTGAGAGGACCAAGGGGATATACAGAGTGAATTATGAGGGATAGCATTTGGCTGATGATGGGGGATCATGAGAAGGAGATGATGGGATAGCAACTTGTCCCGAGGGAGAGGAGTAGAGACCATGATAGGATCACGGATTTGTGGTAGTAGGCTCATGCGATGAGAGATGGGAGATGGAAGCGTTAAGAGCTTGAATAGCAAGAGGGATCATGGGATGGAATGGATGGGGGACTGTGATCTTGAGGTCAACTAGATGGGATGGTAGGATCTTGATCTGGAGAAGGGGATATGTTGGCATGCTTTGGATTAGACTCTTGGCGTGACTCATTATATGCAGGAGGCATGATAATGGAGTCTTGTTGGGACTCTTCAAGTGGGGAAGATGGAGGGATGGAATATTCATGAGGTTCATTGGAATGGGTTTTGGTGCTACTAGGGGTGGGAGGAGTGGATTGGATTTGGGTGGATCTAGGAGTAGAGGGAGTGGATTGGAATTGGGTGTCTTTGATGGATTCGGTGGTTCTTGGAGTAGGAGATGAGGGTTCAATGGATTTAGTGGTTTGAACAGTACTAGGGGTGGGAGGAGTGGATTGGATTTGGGTGGATCTAGGAGTAGAGAGAGTGGATTGGAATTGGGTGTCTTCAATGGATTCGGTGGTTCTTGAAGTAGGAGATGAGGGTTCAATGGATTTAGTGGTTTGAGCAGTACTAGGGGTGGTAAAATTAATAATAGGTGTGGTATGGAGAAGGGTCTCATCACTAGTGACCATGGATGATGGATCTAGATGGCATGGTTCCATGAATTCAAGATGTGGATTTGGGGATGGATTCTTTGTCATGAGTCCTTGGAGAACTTCTGAAATGAGAGACTTACATATGGTTGGCTTGGCTAGGGTGGTAGAAATGGATGAGGGATTATGGATTGGTGGACTATGGTTAGATGGAGGAATGGGATTGAATGTAGGACCATGAGTAGATGAGGGATTAGGATTGGATGGAGGACTAGGAGTAGATGGATGAATGGGATTGGATGGAGGACTAGGAGTAGATGGAGGACTAGGATTGGATGGAGGGTTAAGGTAAGGATATTGGAGTGGTGAATTAAGATAGGGGGACATGGATTGTAGATTAGGACAAGAGGATATAGGTGGTGTAGTGGGACAAGAGGATGTGGGGGATGGATTATAATAAAGGTATTGGGATGGTGGATTATGATTAGGATATGTGGGTGTAGGATTAAGGTAAAAGGGTGTGGATGTAAGATTAGTATGGACAGACTGGAAAAGAGGATTAGGATAGGGGGTCATGTATGGGGAATTGTAATAGGAATATTGTGATCGAAGATGAGGATAAGAGGATGTGGATGTTGAATAAGAGGATGATGTAGATGGGGAAGGGGAAGGTACTGGATACCCTTTGTCAAAGGTAGCATAAGGAACATGATTAGACTTAATTGAATTTTGGAAAGTGGGTGGAGAAAGCTTACTAGAGATGATAGTGTCAAGGGGATCTATGTCATATACCTCTTGATCAACAAGACTTTCGTTATCAATGTCAATGTAATTAGGGTTTCCCTTGACCACTATTGATGGAGGATGAGGATTCATGATGACGGCAAGATAAAGAGGATGGATAAAGGAATTTGGATGGGAATAGATTAAAGCTCAAATCGGGATTTTGGTCAAGCTCAGATCAGAATTGGACAAAAGCTTAGATTAGGATGATTGGATGGGATTACTTTTAATTTTGATGGGATTCGGTAGACAGATGATTGGATCAGGTAGATGATTTGATAAATTTAATTAAAGTACTAGATCAGTTTGATTGGATAGGATCAAATGATTAGATGATGTTGATTGGATAATTATGATTAGATGAAGATGATTATATGTATCTGATTAGAGGAATAGATTGGTTTGATTAGGTAGGAAGAAACAAAAGGTACCACTAGATAGAGCTTGAAAAATTGAGCAATTTTGGTTTTTGAATGAAGTTGATTCAATGTACGGTTTGTAAATGATGGCCCCGGGAAGTTAGGGGTGTGTCCACCCTGCAATGCGGGGTGTGGCCACCCCAGGATGGTAAAATTCTTGATAAGAGGAAATAGAATGTACCATTGGATAGAGCTTAAAAAATTGAACAATTTTTGTTTTTGAATGAAGTTGATTCAATGTACGGTTTGTAAATGACAGCCCCGGGAAGTTAGGGGCGTGTCCACCCCGCGATGCGGAGCATGGCCGCCCTGGGATGGTCAAATTCTTGATAGGAGGAAATGGAAGGTACCACTGGATAGAGCTTGAAAAACTAAGCAACTTTGGTTTTTGGACAAAGTTGATTCGATGTATAGTTTGTAAATGATGGCCCCGGGAAGTTAAAGGGGCGTAGTCAGCTTTCTGCAGTAAATTAGGGGCGTAGTCAACTTTCTGCAGCAAATCAGGGGCGTAGTCAGCTTTCTGCAGCAAAATTAGGGGCGTTGACAGCAAAATCAGGGGCATTGACAGCTTTCAGGGGCGTTGATAGCTTTCTGTAGTAAATCAGGGGCACTGCTAGCAAAATCAGGGGCGTAGTCAGCAAAATTAGGGGCGTTGACAGCTTTCTGTAGTAAATTAGGGGCGCTGCCACCTTTCTGTAGCAAAACAAGGGCACTGCCACCTTTCTGAGCTGATTATGAGTGGTGTTTGGTGATGTAAATGGTAAAAATTATGATGTTTGTTAGGTGAGGGTATGGACTTTTGAATGGAATATGAGGAAATTAGAATGAATGGGTGGATTAGAGATGATTGCAAAGAGTGAGTGGGGATTTATAATGGTTAAACAAAGGTTTGGAATGATAAGATGGTGGTTTAAACAGATCAAATGGAGGTTTCGGGAGGCTTAGAGTGACAAAATGGAGGCTTAGGATGAGGAAGTAATGGTTGGGAATGATTAAATGATGGTTTAGAGGCTAAACAGATCCAAATGGGATGATTTTGGGTGCTCAGAAGGGCAAATCCATCCCTCTGCAGCAAAAATCAGGGGTGTTGCCACCTTTCTACTACAAAACAGGGGCGCTGCCACCTTTCTGCAGTGGAACCAGGGGCACTGCCACCTTTCTACAGCAAAACAGGGGCACTGTCGCCTTTCTGCGGTAAAACAGAGTTTGGTTTTAGTGGCAATGGCTATGGCAAATACGCAAAATGATAAAGTAAGGCCAAAGTATCAAAGATTTGACAGACTTTTCACAAGAAAACACTTCAAGCAAGCATAATCCTATGATTAATATTAAGGGTATGGCTAGGCAAGGTCTTAATCTAGGATGCACAAGGCTTCTAGGGAGTCCTCGATATACTCTCGGTACATGAGGCACAACCGTGAACACCAGTCTGTCACAAGCGTGAGTTGGGAACCCTAATAAGATACTGAAAGGCTCGGACCAACTCTTCACGTCTATCTAGGTATCACCCTAGCTTCGACGCTCCGCCAATTACGACGTGACTGGATTGGGGTACAACTTTCATTCTTCCTCCTTTATATACCCCGTTGGTACACGTAGTTGGAATCGTTCCTTGGGGTGATGAAATCTCCAAGCAGGTCCCACTAAAAAGAAGACACTAACTGCTTCCAAGTACTCCTGAGGCTCACACGAAGTGCAAGGGGAAAGTGAAAACAAATTAATGCCCCCTTGGGTAACACAAGAATAAACAATCACAGCAAGCAATGAAGTTTACTCCCTCTAATTAGACTATGTTCCAAAGCAACAAGGATAGTTTTTGAAAGTCTGATCAAATAGATGGCCCTGCAAATAAATATTAGGTGTCTCTTTATTCTTTCTTGGTCAATTACGCCATAATATGCTACAAAACGTTAGCAAAAAACACCAATATTCTTGCCAAAACAATGTTAGAAGGTTATTACTTGACAATAGCAAAAAACGAGAGCAAAAACGAAGCCAAAATGACTATTTTACCTTCCAAACTGTCCTGTTTTGGGGCGCTGCCACCTTTTTGCAGTAAAACAGGGGCACTGCCACCTTTCTGCAGTAAAATAGAGGGTGTTGCCACCTTTCTGCGGTAAAACAGGGGCGCTACCGCCTTTCTGCAGCAGAATCAGGGGCGCTTCCACCTTTTTGTAGTAGAATCAGGGGCACTTCCACCTTTCTGCAGCAAGAGGTTAGAGGAAAAGAGCTTTTTAAAATAAAAAGGTGTATTCACCCCTCTGCAGGAAACTTTTTTAAAAAGAAAAGTTGTACGCCCCACTGCAAGAAAGTGTTAAAAAAACCTTCTAAGTACACATCTAACTACAACAAACTATTAGAAGAACATGAAATTGACAGACATAGGGTGTTGTCGCCTTTCTGCAGTGGACAAGAGGGCACTGCCACCTTTCTGTGGTGAAGCGGAGGGCACTGCCACCTTTCTGCGGTGAAGCAGAGGGCGTTGCCGCCTTTCTGCGGTAAAGCAGAGGGTGCTGCTGCCTTTCTGTGGTAAAACAAAGGGCGTTGTTGCCTTTCTACAACTTTTTCGTACAAAATTCTTAGCAAAAAGGGAGGTTAAATGCAAGAACCTATTTGTGGGTCCCACAGGGCGTGCCAAAAATGTGTACCTTAATGTTTTACCCTACTCTAATGCGCAAAATAACTTAAAAATGCAAGTGATAAAAGACTAAGGACACCTCAAGATTAGCCAAAAGAGTGATGAAACAAGAAGGAAAATGGATAAAACAAGATGCAAACGATTTCACCTTCCTTGCTGTTGAAGACTCCTTGGTTGGCCCTTGATTGAGAAGATTTTGTGTGCTCCTTAGATGACTTCTTGAGTGACTAAATGTAGGATCAACTTATGCAAAATGATTAAGATGGATGGCTAGATGATAGTGGATGATTAAGAATGCAAATTGGCAGCATGTAGTTATAAAAATCAAAAGTGTTTGAGAATGCAAATTGGCAGCATAAGGTTGCTCAAATCCAAAGTTTTTAAAGTACCCTTGAGGAGGGGGTATTTATAGGAGAATTTGAATTCTCTAGAGAATTCAACGGTTGAGATGCATCCAACAAGGTCAAGATGGAGGGCTATGGTGGGTTGAGAACCCACAAGCCCTCACATCTTGACATGTGGATGGTGAAGTGGCTAAGAGAAGATGAGGTGTCAAAGAGGTACATGAGGTGAAGGAAGGACAAGTACCTTGCAAGTACATTGGGAGATGGGAAGAATCTTGGGTGAATAAAAGTGAATTAAAAATTCACAATGATTGGAAGAATCTAATGGATAAGACAATGTTCCCAAAATGTGGGAGTTTGTCACATGTGACTTGATGTGACAAGTCAAAGGTTCTAGAAGATACATGGGAAAAGGGGTTCTTGGAGGAATAAAAAGGAATTAAAAATTCATTGGGGGATGGAGAGAATTGATCAAGGTACTAATTAAGATTAATTAATCAGTAATTAGAAGATAAATGAGGATTAAAAGCCAACTTGCAAAAGTTGGAGGATGTGACACATCCTAATCAAGGATTAGGCATGTGCACATCCCTAATGAAGAAATTAGAAGATGGATTAGGATTAGATGAAAATGACATGTGAGGAATTAAATAAATATAATATTTATTTAATTTATTTGATGAAAAGAGGATTAAGGAGGGTAAGGTATTTAATTATTAATTAAATACCTTAGGGATTTGGCAGAATTAAGGATATTAATTAAATAATAGTAATATTACTTAATTAACTCAGATAAGAGGATGTTTAGACGAAAAGTGATAAATTTGGATAAATTAAGTGTCCAAATTTGGATGTCTACATGTAGGATCAAAACATGCATTATTAAAGTGTTATCAATCCTCCAAACAATTAACTAAAGAAAGGTGGGTTCCACCTTCCATGTGGGTGCCTCATGTGCTCCTATCTTGTAGGAGCTCTTCTTGAATCTCCCCAGATGTTCCTATAATTTAGGAATAATTACAAATGTCAATTTACATGTTCATTTCATTCAAATTTAATCTCTTGTTAATCCTAGTGTTGCAGAACACTTTCCAAGGATTTAGGAGATACATAAAATATTTTTAGGATTGCAATTAAATGGCATCATATTCCCAACAGTTGAAATTAGGTTATAAGTAGTTGGCTTGTGACTACCTTTTAACTCTTTATTAAGTCATTTTTTCATTATTATATTGTTATTTAGTTATTTAGATTGGCCTAAGGCCTATTTTTTGTTATCTAAGTTGGCATGGGTGATATCCTAGGTATAAGTAGGGTATATATATTCTTAGCTATCAAAAAGTATTTTTTAGGTTATTTCATATATTACTTCTCTTTTGTGCAAGTTATTTCCTTACAATGAGATTGTCATTGTCTCATTTACAACCTTTTTTTCTTTGGATGAGAAAAGAGAAAAGAAGAACTATCTTGATCTAACATGTTCTAAAATTTAAACTTTATATTTTTAGAATTCAAGATGATCATTTTATCATTTATGCCTAGTTAATTATTATTAAAAATAGGATGATTGAAAGAATATATATTACTAGGTAAGTTGTAGCATAGGGTTGCTTCATATATTAATCAAAATTAAAGCTTACATGTGAGTCTTGAGCATCTTCCCTTTACATGTCAAAACTGGGTAATATAAAAAATCATGGTGCCTAATTTTCCTAACTTTAGTTACTAAAGCCATTTAAATTAGGTTATTATCTTAACACCTAATTTGATGTGGGACCAAAATTGCAATTTATTACATTCTTCCTCACTTTTTAAGGTTTTCTTGTTTCCTTTTCTACACTATATGCCAATCATTGACATTGCCTTCATTGTTTTTGTCCTCTAATATATGGGAAGGTTGAGATAAATTCTTTGTTAATGTGCCCTCATCCCCCATGAAGAGGGCCCCCTTGTCAGTCATTAGGGATTATAAAAGAATATTTGGCCATTGGACCCATGGCAAAAATTTAAGAAAGCTATGTAATAGATTCATCACTAATTTTTTTATGTCCAAACTACTTGAAGTGACTTGTAGTAGTTATTGATCTACCTTTACCTCTAAAGAAATATCACCATCCTGTAGATAATTCTCCTTCCTTACATTTATTTTTGGGGAAGATTTGTACCTTTTGAAAAAACTATTGACATAAGCATCACTCCACCATGAGGCTTCCATCTTTGTCTAAATTTTGATGCTTTCTTGTAGATCTTCTGAATTCCCATCAACTGATTTTGGGGGATGGTATTTCCTTTTGGTAAGACTATCAAAAATGTAATGTTTGGGAAATTAACTACCATATGCCCATTTTTAAAACACCTCATGCATAAAAATAATAAAAATTCATAATCCAAAGGTTGTGCCAATCCTTTCCCATGACCATTGAGAATTATTTATAGTGGAATATTTTTAGATGTATCTAGTTCCACTGAGATCCATCCAAAGGTAGTATGAATAAAACATGTTGAATCAAGTAAGTCCAAGAAGTTGGGTCCACAAAGAGGGGAAGTTTCATGGAAAAAAAATTTCTAAAAGGAATTGGTACCCATTTAAAAAAAAGAACCCATTTAGGAATAGGGACTCTAACCTCATATTATAATGTGTACCTATTATGCTTCAAGATCCTATCCTAAATGGGTACTCATTCAAAAAATAGAAGAGATACCCATTCTAAAATAGGTGCCCATTCTAAAAATAGAACAAGTACCCACTTTAAAATGGGTGCTTGTTCTAAAAATTGAATCAGTACACGCTTTAAAATGGGTGCATGTTCTAAACAATAGAGCAGGCACTTTTTTTAAGCAGATATCCATTCTATTTTAATAACGGGTGCCTATTTTAAAGTGGGTACCCATTCTACTTTTAGATCGGGCACCTATTTTAAAGCGGGTACCCATTCTAAAAAAAAGAAATCCCAACCTGCTTTTTCATTTGGTTTTAGGTTCGGGAAAGGCATGGTAAATAGGTAACCCTTAGCTTTGGACCTGCAAGTGCAAGGTCATGACATTGTCAAGATAAACAACTCACTTTGGCAATTTATGGCTAATGAGGTTTATTTTAAGAATTATCTTTTTAAATTAAAACTCATTATAGATCATGATGTCTAGTTTTCAAATATGTAATTATTTTTTATTATTGGATTATTTTTTCCATTTTTTAATTAATTTTTAAGGAAACTAATCCATAAACTTGAAATGACAAGTTTTCATATTGTTTTAATAAATTTTAATATGTTAATTTTCTTGTAAAGAAATACATGGCATTAATCTACAAAAAAAATTATACACAATGAAAAAAGTAAAAAAAATGATTAGTTTAGGTCAAATTATGGTGTCTATACACAAGGGTTTTTAAAAACAACAGTTAGGACCAATAAAAAATTAATATAAAAAATATTTAGAACAAAACTATAAAAATATCCTCATCAATATTGAGTTTATTACATATATTTCCCCAAAGGTAATTAGAAAAACATTTTTATTTACATCAAATTATGGTGACCATACATGTGCATAGTATGGTCCTAAAAAGTGACTTTTAAAAAGTGGTATTTTTACATGTATATCAAAAATTAATTTGTGGGTATGTGTAGGATCATCATGGAAAAAATAGGCCCTTAAGTGCCAAAAAATTTAGAAAAATCAAAGTTAGGCAACTTGACGTAAAAATTTGAATAAGTTATCTATATTATTTCAAAAATATGTAAGAATAGAATCTGTAGCAAATTGAATGTAGTTTCTAAACTACTAGGTTTATTTATAAAAAATAAAATTATTTGGTGAAAATTTAAAATTTCAATGCAATAGTACTTAAATTTCAGGGAAAAAATAAGTAGGTGTCTGTCTGACCACCTTAACTTGGTCAAAACTTTATGAAATTCATTTTTTTTAATTTTTAATCCTATAGTATGTGAAACATAGAATGTGACACATGTTTCAAATTAAAAAAAAAATGATACCATTTGAAAAATATAGATGTTTTTCAATCAGCCTATCAATCCTTACTTTAGTCATAATTCAAATAGAAAATGAATAATAATTATTTATTAAATTCAAAGGAATAATTTATATTGGTGGAAAGCTAAGAATCCCCTTTAAAAACCCTTTTCGTTTCATCAATTTTGGGTAAAAAGAAAGTCATCAACCACATACCCTACACATACCCATCATATCGCCACTTTTTGGCCCATCATGATCCTGCACATACCCTTATATTGAATTTGGCTATTAGAATAAATTACATATTTGAAAACTAGACTTAAAATGATAAATTTCATATTATTGATTTTTTTAAAGATTCAATGTTTAAGTTCTTCAAATTTTTAATTCAACGGTGACAAATTCTAAAAATCAAGAAAAACACTTCCACTTTTTGAACATTTTGTCGACCCAACTTCTTGCACTTACCTAGTCTTTGTCTATAGTCACAAAAGTTCCAATAGAGTTACCAATTTCTTCAAAGCAAGATTCAAACCAATAATGAAGCAAAAGATTTGGAAGGGGGACCCATATTGGCATAATAGAAAAAGACTCAATAGAATGATTAAAATGTTGATGCCATGATTTTAGCATTAATATGCTCTGATCCTATGACCATATATATCTTAAGATGTATTTTAACCTTCTTGCTAGATCAAAAACCACAATGAAGAAGTGTCTTGCACAGGGATAAATTTCTCTTTTTTCTTCCATTAGAGGCATCTAGGTAAGGCTCAAATATCCATTTGTGTAAGTTTGAAAGGCAAGGCCATAAATGGTTTAACCTTTGATTAACCCACTCTCAACAAGGTATTCTTCATTTTCACACAACTCATTCTTTAGAGCAGCATCAAGTTTTAATTCAATGGGTTTTTTTTTACAATGAACAATCCTTCCTAATTCATTACCTTTGTGATCCTTGGGATTCAAAATTGGATTGGAATAGGAGTAAGACCTAGATTTGGCAATGTCTAAAATAGAAACCCTGGCCACAAATTTTTTTTCCCAACAAGTGAATCCATGCCCATTTCGGCTACGTGTTGGATGCACTTCTCACACCCAATCAATGCCATCTTGTTGGAATGCTCAACCAAGGCATCATCAAAATTAGTCAAAGGCACTCCATTAGATGATACCCCCTGCACAAAGAACTAATCCTTTTCCCTAATAGACATGGAAGTTGATTGGAGCCGCCATCGACGTAATGTTATCTGTCTCTATCCAAACCATCCAAATATTTTCATAATTCAACAAAGCCAATGCCCATAGTAGAGTGTCTGGAAAACCTAAAGACACGAAGATTCAAAATTTTCACCATACATTCAATTTGGAACAATTTTCTTTACCTAAATTTTTTTTTTTTACTTTGGAACTAATATAATTAAAAAAAGTGTATTAATTTATTTTTAGATTATAGGAATTGAGTAGCCCCCCTGCAATGCACCTAGTAATTTTTTTCACATTACTGATGACGTTGGCACGACATGCCCTCCAATACCACAAGGACAAGAGGAGACTAGGCCTCATGAGCTCTTGCTTGCAATAGGATGCTTTAGCCAATCGAGCTAGGTCGTCTACCCAATATAATTAAAAATATTAATAAAAGGAAAAATATTAATTAGATTTAAAATTACAATAGAATAGAATTTTCATATACTTATTTATTAATTTAA
The DNA here is from genome assembly GCA_007258455.2 of Sequoia sempervirens. Taxonomy (NCBI): domain Eukaryota; kingdom Viridiplantae; phylum Streptophyta; class Pinopsida; order Cupressales; family Cupressaceae; genus Sequoia; species Sequoia sempervirens. The sequence goes on along the minus strand of VDFB02000007.1, from coordinate 45,109,491 downwards.
ATTATAATATAATAATATTTTTAATGTATTATAAATTTAAATTTATGTGTATTTATTTATAAACATATCATTATATAAACTTGTTAAACAATATTACAAAATAATAGATATATAATTATGAATCCAAAAACTATTTTAACTACAAACTAAGGGAAAGGGGCCCATAGTGGGTAGGGGTCCAATGGTGGTTATAGAAGTAGGCCTGAGTGGGCCCCATAGTGGGTAGGCTTAATATCCAATTCCAAAACACTTTTATCCAAAAAGTACACAAATTGACAAATCATATTATGCCACATCAACACGCCAATAATACATGACTTAGTGACCCAGTCTCACCTTTTTTTGCGTCCTTTTGGATACCTTGACAAAAAGCATGCTGATGTGGCATCATATTTAATGATGTGGCCTTGAAACCAATTTTTATAAGTAGGGGACTTGCCAAATAAGTTGTACAAATTTGGGAGTGATTTGAAATTTTAAGACTTTGAGAAGCATGAAGTTAGGTGGCCCACTATAGGCCCCTCTCCCTTAATAGATATAAAATTATGGACCCAAACATTTATATTGGAAGGTCACAAACCCTCCAAATTTTCCAACAAAAATGATATCTGGAATTCTAATATTATAAATAAGTATACAATTTAAAAAAATAAAAAATAAATTTATGAAAAAGTATTTAAAATTACAAAACAACAATAAATACGATCGTGTCACTTAAAAGTTTTTCACCTTTAAACGCATTCTTTATTTACAAAAGTTATGAAATATGTATGACCCCATCTCAGAAATCTGACCAATTATGAATTCACCCAAATACAACTTTAATATATTTTTAACAATTAAGAAAATTTGCAATATTTTTTAAATAGATGTTAGTATAAAGAATCTGAAGCAGGTATATTATTCTCCTCTCCTACAAGCTGGATTTAACACAATATTTACCAATAAGATCTCACCCTGAAAATAAGACAGCACGAAGCTCGTACCAAATTTCGTAGCGGCCATTATGCTGAAGAAACGTTTATATTGATCACAAGCAATTCTCGTCACATGCTGAAAAAAAGAGCGTAAAAAGGAAAAACGGCATAAAGGAGATGATGAAGAATTTGGCTTTCTCTAGCACGTTTTCATAATTCTGTAAAATTGCTAGCAAAAATTTTTAAGCCTTTTTAGCAAATTTGTTTCACAAGTATCCTGTCTCGCGTGCCGTTTTGTCCTCCCCTCTGAAAACTTTAAATGAAATGGGTGAAACACCATGCTTTCTTAATGGCACAGTCGTCCCTATTTTTACATCACAATTGCTCGAGCAGCTCCTTCACCCCTGTCATCATTCCTTCACTAACTGCGTGGTCTCGCAGTCCTCTTCTCCTGTTTCAAAAGACATTTTTAATTTGGTTTAGTATTTTGTTCTATTTCAAGTCTTTGACCGCGGAGAATGTGACAGTTTGGCTGGCTAACAGGCATGTTAAGCTTCAAACTTCAGTTCTTGCCTTTCTCCCTTTCGAACATTTGCGTTGTGATAAAACTAATATGTTTTAGCCATCTTAAATGTTAGAAATATTGAATTTATCAAAGGGGCAAAGGGAGCTTGCAATATTAACCATTAAGGGAGAGGGGCCCATAGTGGAGCGGGCTCCAATAGTGGGGATAGAAGTAGTTCTCAGTGGGCCTCATAGTGGAGCTTCTTAATATCCAATTGCAAAACACTTTTTATCCATAAAGTACACAAACTGACAAATCATGTGATGCCACATCGGCACACCAATAAAACATGACTTAGTGCACCACTATTGGTCTTACTTTTTTTTTTAGCCTTTTATAATACCTTAACAAAAAAGCATGTTGATGTGGCATCATATTTGATGCTGTGACCCTAAAATTAATTTTTTTAAGCAGGTGAGTTGTCAAATAAATTGTTGTACAAAATTTGGACTAATTTGAAATTCCATGTAGGATTTTGAGAAACACGAAGTTAGGGTGTTCCACTATGGGCCCCTCTCCCCTAATGATTAGGTTGGGTTCAACCTCGAGGAGCTATAAATATTTTGAAGAAAATATTTGTTAACAATAAAAAATAATTAATTGTAGTATATATTATCAACAAGAAAAATAATAGGAGAACTGTGAATCCTTTTCAGACCATAGATCCATATCAAATCCATTCATGCCAGGTATAATTTCCAAGGAAAAAATTGGTTTTATCCCAAAAAGAAAACTTATGGATGGGGTGAGAGTAAAGCACAAGTTTTGCATACATTAAAAAATCAAATAAAAAAGGTATTGATTATAAGTTGAATTTAATTAAAGCCTATGATAGGGTCAAGTGGAGATTTTTGATAAAGGCGATGAAGAAAATGGCCATCAAATATAGGTGGCAAAAATGGGTCTACGCCTATATTTCAACACCAAGATACTCAATTTTAATAAATGGCTCCCCATGTGGATTTTTCACCAACACCAAGGGGATTTGGCAAGGGGACCCTTTGTCCCCCTTCCTCTTTGTGTTAATGGCAGAAGCGATGAGTTACCACATTGTCAAACTCTGATGATTGTGGGTTTGAAAAGGAATAAAAGTCTCAAAAAAAATCTTGATGATATCATACCAATTATTTGCTGATGACACTATCTGTTGACGACGATGTTACTCGCAACAACAATGCAGATAAAATCCTCATAGGAAAACTGTGAAGAATCTATATTTACTTGAAAAACTGAACTAGGGAAACCAAAGGTGTTTGTGTTATAGGAAAAGGTTGACTTAGCTTAATCCCAAGGCTTCGGTAGTTAAGTCTTGACCATACTAGGTTCCCTCTAGGGTATGATGTGATATTACTGTTAATCTCAAGGGGTCTATGGTTATTTTTATGTTCATTAAGAACATCTTCGATTTTATTAAGAGTCATAAGCATCAGATATAGGATTTCCAGTTCAATCATAAAATAATTTCATGAAATCAAAAGATTTGCAATAATATTTCATGAACATCAAACAATTTTGCTATCACTTAAATAAATTTAGCTTTAAGCATTCAACAATTTCATAAGAAAAGAAATATTTTCAATAAATTTCCATTCATTCATTTTTTTTTTGAAACATTTTCAAGAATTAAACATCTAATCTAAAATAAAGCATAAAAATACTCAAAAATAAAATTTCTCCTAGTTATTCTCCATGCATGCCCCAAGAGTTAATCAAATCAAAGCAAACCGCCTTATACTTCACCAATTTGCTTCATAGCTACATACAAAATGGTACAAGATTTTAAAGAAGGTGGTTTTAGTTTGGACACCAAGTAGGTTTTGTATGCACCCTTAAACATCGTAGTATATAGTCTAGTTCTGTTGAACTAACAAAACCAGCTACAAAAGTACATGAGATAGGTAGCTATCAAATTGGATTTGATATTGATTAAATTATGTGTGCATACAAGTTTTTAGTCCAGAATGATTTAGAAATCAGGAAAAAAGAACAAAACTTAAAGAAGTTTTGGCCCTTTCGACATTCAAAAATTTTGAACTTAAAATAAAAATAAAGTAGTAAATGACTTTTTATAGAAGCAAGGCCTCAAGAGTTCAAACTTAAAGTATTATCAAGAGAATCAAAAATATCAAATCAAAATGTAGCATGTGGCATACACCAACTGTCATCAAAATTTTGTAGACAAAGTCAAAGCTTTGACTTCTTCAGCAACAACACTCTTCATCTTTAAACTTCGGCGCACAATACTTTGCATAAAGCAAGGCTATTGGAATTCTTTGGAATACCAAACATGAAACTTCCACCGGGACTGGGAACAACCTACAAAAATCAATTTCAACATAATGCCTTTGTGACACTTCTAGTATCTAATATTTGGTACTTCATATATCACTTAGAGCTCAAGTTTTGGGATCCTTTCTTCACTTTTCTTCAACTGATATTCTTGGAAAGCATTTAATAATTGATGCATGTGTTCTTTTGAAATTTGTTGTATCACCTTCCAACTAAACTTGAGCCTAGTGTAATCCTCTGATATTTGGAGAATATTGGCCTTCCTTTGCCCTTTCTCTGTCTCATATCTAATTACAGTGTTTCTACAATGTATGATCTCATCAATGACTTCCTGAGTCAACAACTAAACAGGGTCTTTATTTATTCTCTCAATCCATTCCTTGAAAGCTTTTGCTTCTTTACCCTCCTGTCGTAGTGTTCGGGGATCACAATCTTGATGTGCTAACAGTTCAATAAAATCTTGATCTTTCAAAAGCAACTTACTACATTTCCCGGTGACTTTTTTGAATCCTACTATACATTGTACCAATGTGTCATCTTCCCATTTTAACTATTTCTTCCATTTTCCATACAATGAGACTTCTTGTTTTGAAATTGTATTTTCTCTTATCAATTCTTGGACATCTATTTGCATAAGAGTTTCTACATTTCACCTTTCAGCATCAACCTGTTCTTGGTGAAATATTCATTCTCCTTCTAATATTCTAGAATTTTCAAACCAACGGTGTGCTTCCTTGTATTTCCCAATTGCATCTGTAATAAATTCCTCTCCTTTGCTAACCCAAGACTTAATGCATTCATATACATTCATCCTATGGTGAATTGTTGCAATTGCATCCACCTATTCTTGTGACATGAGTACCAGATTTTAGGGCAATTCAATCTATGCTTGACCAGATTAGGTTAATGACAAGTTACAAAATTTTCTAGGCTAGCAACCCGTTCTTTCAACTCTCTTTTCTTTTGTTTATTCTTTTGTACCCTAGCAACAATTGCATCCAAATTCATTTTCATTTCTTCTAATTCTTGTGTCCAAGATGAGTGTCCAACATTGATACTTATTATCTTATACTCCTTAGCCGTTATCTCATGTCTATTTTTATCTGATACTGGGGTAGCCATATAGATTTTTTTGTCTCCATCTGCATTCTTCTATATGACATGCTTTGATTTAGCTGTTCGCCTTGGCTTAGGAGTCTCCACTTGTACAATTTTTTTAAGATCCAGAGGTACTAATTCTATTTCCACTGGAGTAGTCAATTCCTTAATTAACCAATCAGGTGCATCTTCATCACGCTCTACCTTTATAACAATTATTTGTTCTTGGCTTCCAATTGGTTCAGGAGATTCTTCTCTTACATCTTTGAATTTATCTGTTACGTCTTCTATAATAGGAATCTCTTCAATAATCTTTGGCATAGATTCTAGATTACTGGGATTTGGCACTCTCTTCGGTTTCAAGACCTATATTTTTCTGTCTAGTCAGGTGTTCAACATCAATTTCTAGGAAACCATCTTCTTTATATCCTATTGTATCAGGATCTTCATTTCTAACCTTATCATCTAAAACTTGTGAAGGTTCTTCACTCTCAACTTCAACCTAGCCCTCCTTTGATTTTTTGAAGACTTGTAATTGTTCATTATCATTTTGACTATTCCCTAGCAAAGGCCGAGAATCAAAGGTATCTTCAATAACCATTTCATTAGTAGGATTTTGTCCTGCAGTCTCCCCTATTTCCATTTCAAAAACATTAGGGTTCCCCACTTTTGAAGCGTGCACATTCCTTTTGTTAATTTTGCTTCTTCAACGTTCATAGGAATTGACCTTATATCTGAAATTTCTTCCACCATTGGTTGTACCATGGGTTTATCATTAGACTTATTTTCTTTTACTTTATCCCACATAGCACCCCAATTATCCATTTGTTCCTTAATATTGGCCTCATCACCCTTAGAAATTTCATCCAAAACCACAAGAGTCTTTCCTAGTGCTTGTTTTACACTAGCCATATTAATTGAAGGAGGAGAAGTGAATAATGTTACAACTCTTTGAGATGCAGACCTTGTCTATGCACCAGTATTTTCTATCACCCTTGCTTCTTCATTAGGAGTAGACTTGGTCCTTGGTTTTTTTTTGGAAGAAGATGCCACTTTTTTTTACTTTTAATTTAACTTTTCCTAACTTGGCATCTTTACGCTTGTCAGTTGGCTTTAGTGAAACTCCCTGGCTTGGAGCCTCAAGGTCTCTCTCTTCAATGCGTATGCCGGGAGGTCCTTTATCAACTTTCCTCTTCTTCTTAGCAGGTTCCCCAGACTCAAACTCATCTTCATCTCTTTGTTTCTTTCTTTTGTCTTGCGAGTATGTGGGTTGAATTCCTTTTTCTCTTAAAATTTTACAAAAATCATCTATCCAGTGTTGAGTATGTAGTAGGACAGGCGCAGAGAATTCCTCAATTGATGTAATTTATTCACTTCTATAATCTAGGTCTAGAATAGGTTCACCATAGACTCTATCTTCATTGTAAGCCTTACTCAACACTTCATCATCTTTCTCCATCTCATTTGGAATATCATGAATTCTGAGAATCCTTCCAAATTCCATTGACAATCAATTTTCATATTTTCTTTTTCTTACTATGTGCTCATTTTCAAGATTTAGCCAATAATCCTCAAGGTGGTGGACATGAGCATGATAACCAGCTATGTTCTTGGCAATGTTCCCTTTGGGGTCATAATACTTTCTTTGGAGTGGGAAGTATTCCAAATTATGAGTTTTCAATTCCTCTTCACACAAATTAGCTACTCTAATTGTGCTACATTTATAATTCCCTATCACAATAGGAAACCTAAAGAAGCTATTTTATGAGCTGCGCTATAAAGAGCTTGGGACAACTTTAACTATCTTACCAATTCTAGTAACAATAATTTATTTGTAGGGTATTTGGGCAACATGAAAGGATATACATTAAACCCTTCCACTCCAATGTAAGCGAAAGTGGGAAACTGAATGTACCAACCTCCAATTAGTCTAATGACACTTTGTGCTTCCAAAGAAAATATTTTGACTTTGTTGCCCTCCATTATTCTGACCAACATCATGGAAAAAACATCATTAACCCTTTGGTAATGCTCCTTGTATCCATGGAGAGTAATTTGGGGTAAATGAGCATATATTAAACTATTTCCTAATTCTTTGTCTAGAGTACCAATCATTTTCAACCCTTGCTTATTTTCCCTTAAGGTGCAAGGATAAATCACATATGATGACATATAGAAACATATGGACTTTGGAAATTCCTTTATCTGTTCGTGCAATCTATCACTAATTAACATTCCCCAATGCATTGGCACCTGATTTTCCATCAATCTAGATATAATCACAAACATCCATGATTCAAATTTACTGGCATCTTTTAACCTAGCTATCCTACTTAGCATAGTTATGATATATTGAACGTATAGGTTGAACATAGAACTTATAATTGGTCTTGTCAATTTTGTAATCTGCTTCTGGCACCAGTGTGTAATCATAATTTCTCTGTTGTATTCTTCGGCACTTAGGTAGGTTTTGGCTTTCGCCTTCATATCAATATGGTACATCTGAGTAAATGTAGGAAGCCCAAATGTGTATATAATTCCTTTCTTAGAGAGATCTACATAAGTTCTTCCCACCTTCTCAATGACTCTTTTGTTTGAGTCATAGTGGTTTATACATTCCACAACTAGTTCAAGGGCCTCCATTGCAGGCAGAAACCTCTTGCTAAAAGTAACCCACTTGCTATAATATTCCTGATACACTAAGAAGCATTTTCTTGTTGTACCCTTGTGCAGAATTTGACATCAAAATTCCATCCCATATGAGTATCAATAGCTATTGCACCCATGGGTATAGCTTGTAAATTGCAGTATTTGAATTCATCTTCTGGTTTTGCTTCAAAAGTACTCATTTTTGTCGATGTGTTCTGCATTTTCAAGTATGTGCCTTGTGTGCGAGTTAGTGTTAAATTTAACCAATTTTCTAACAATTTATAATACTTTCAATTCACCTTTCGGTTCAATTCAAATCAAAATAATTGACATTTCAGTTTTTTAAAAGGGAAATACCATCTTTTCAAGACTTTCATGCATGAACATGACTAACAAAATTTATGTTATTCGAAACATACCTGGTTTTGGTTGATGACAACAATATTTTCACAATGCAACCTTGAAACCCTGGGTAGTTTCCTTATTAGTTTCCTAAAATTTACCTTTCTTTATGCACCACAGTGTTAGTTTTGTTCATTCAATATACTTTGCAAATTTGTAGAATCACGTGAGGTAGAGTGTTATGAAAGCAACTACATGCTTGAGGTAATTCCAAGTACATGAGTAGTTTTCCACCTTGATTAATTACCTATTACAATGCATTAATTTATCAAATATAGGTGTAATCATGATGAATTAGGGTTCAAATTACAAACACCTAGGTTTCTATGCGGGCTCGCTACTAGAGGGACAGACAACGCATAAAAATTATGCAACACTCTTGTGTCACTTTGATTTTTGTGAGACAAAATCCTTTAAGATACATGATATTTTATGATCACTAGGATTTCGAACATCTAGTATTGAACCTTAGATAGATTACCAAGAACTGGGACACTTACCTTCAAACTTTAAAGAGAATCAAAAGTAAAGAGGAATCGGGAATTAGGTTTGAGAGAAATCAAAAGTGATTCAAAAATTTGATAACAGAACCTTTAGTTTCTAATTTTAGATTAAAGAAAACAAAAAGAAAGTATCAGACTCCAATATAGAAAAGAGAGATCACCGAGATTGACAACATCCAGGTGATGATTTATTGGGAGGGACTAGGACCAATCAAAGATACAATGTCTTTGAAGCAATTGCAACAATTTCAGGATTTTAGTTTCTGGTAGCCTAATAAACTCTATGCAAAGACCACAACACCGAATCCAGGAGAGAACAAGGACTTAAGCAAAAACCAAACAAACTAAAAATGAAACCTGCATTTTACAATCCCCATAACAATGCCAAAGCAAGCGAAAGCAAGGAAAAGAAGGGGTCCACATTTTGCCAAGGGGAAAAATGGGGTGTGTTGTGAGACCACACAACAACTAGCAACCAACAAAACCAAAAAAAATAATAGAAAGTCAATTCTGGATCTAATAACTATGTTTCAACCATTTTTATAGTCCTCTAATTATAAGTAGTCAGGTCTTCATTTTGACATTATACAAGATTAAGTGTTATTGAGCTCACGTGTGTGAAATTGTTTATTTTCGTTACAACAAACTTAAAGCATATCAATAATTTGCAAATTCCATTTTAATCCAACCATGGATAGAGCCTTGCTACCAATTAGGCATCTATAGCCCCAACAAGGTTATCTTTGTAATTCCCCCAAACATATTTTTATTGCCAGCTAGGCGTCTATAGCCCCGGTAGAGATATTTGGATAGCCTAAAGAGTTGATTTTTTTTGTTGATATTTCGATTATAGCTCATTTTTCTTTTGATATTTCACTAATAGCTCATTTTTCAACTTGCAAGCAATGAATCCTACTATTAGGTTGGGAATTATAGTTGTAACAAAGGTAGCCTTTTAATTTTTCACTCAATGCAAATAACTACTATCCCAAATTTTAGTAGAATGACTTAAAATTTATTTGTTTGTAGCTCAACATCAACCAAATGATTTATGCTTACTAGAGTAAAAAAAACCAAACAATTCCCCAATTATTTATAAGTAAAGGACTATTTCCAGTCAAAACATAGATCAAATTTCCAGAATTGACATTCTATTACCCTATACACCTTCAAAGGCTTCCAACTGATGTATTGCCTAACGATGCAACACCCAAAAAAAACAAAAAATGACTATTTACAAAGTAACAATGAAAGCTCTCTACAAAAAAAATCTATTTACAAAATTAGTTACAAAACTATTTACAAAACTATGACTGGAAAGAATGCTTCAAAAACTGTTCATTGATAGGCAATGGGATATCTTCACCAATCAAAGACTTTAGCTTATAGGTGCTATCACCTAGAATTTTAGAAATTTAATAAGGACCTATCCACAACTTGTCAAACATACCATGATCACCTTTTCACTCATGGGATTTGTTCCAATACAGGACTAAGTCTGATATTCCAAAAAAAATTAATCTAGCCCTTTTTTCAAACCATCGTTTTACCACAAATTGATACCTAGCAAAATGACCTATAGATTAGGTATGTTTTTCATCTAAATGCATTAATTGCAACAACCAAACTTCAGTTTGATAAACTAATCCAATGTATTCTTGGGAAAATCTCCAAGTAGGTATTTTCAAATTTATCGACAATATAGGGTCTACCCCATAAACTAGGTGGTAAGGAGAATTTCCCAATGCGGATTTCATCCTAGTGCGATTTACCCAAAGAGTGAATTTTAATAAAGAATGCCATTCTCTAGGATTCTTTTTGACCAATTTTTTATTTATATCTAGCAGATTTTTATTTGACTATTCTGCTAATCCATTTCCCTGTAGGTAATAATTAGATGAAAATTTTAATATTATACCGTACTCAAATTCCCAATTGGAAAAATTTAAGGAAGAAAAAGAAGGGCCATTATCACATACTAGTGCATATGGTACTCTAAACCTAGTAATAAGATTTTCTTCCAAAAAATTGATTACCACCTCTATGGTGCATTGTTTGCCAGGGCATGCTTCAGTCCATTTGGTGTAGTAATCTGTAGCAGTTAATATAAACCTATGACCTATAGAAGATGCAGGATTGACAGTTACAATGAAATCTAGTCACCATTATGGAAAATGGTGCATCTCCATCACCAGTTGTAATGGTTGAGCATTGAATCTTCCTTTCTCTCTTGTAGTTTGACATGTATAGCAATGTTTTACATGTTCATATGTATCTTTAAAAAATGTTGGATAGTAATAACCAGCTCTCAAAATAAGGTGTGCAGTAGCTAAAGGTGCTCTATGAGCTATTCCAAACTTATGGTGCAATTCCAGCAACACTTCATTTGCTTTTGTTCTATTCAAACATCTTAAATAGATTCCTTCATGATTTCTTTTGAATAGAGCTCCTCCTTTGATCATGTAACTTTTTGATTTTATCTTAAGAGATCTTATCTGATTTCTTTGCATATGATCAAGGCAAGTATGGATAACTAGATAATGCCATATATCTGAATACCAATCTTCTTGATCATTTACATCCAAAGTGTACTATTGACTAGAGATTTGAGGGTCTATTTCTGCAATAGATTTGACCAAAGCTTGTCCCCGAACTAGTTTCATGGGTATAATTTCTAAATCAAATTCTTGCAAAATTGTAACCCATTTGGCTCTCTTTTCTCTAAGCTCACTTTGTGTTAACAACATTTTGACTGTAGAATCCAGAACGATAGCTTTGACTATACTCCTGAGGATGTAATGCCTGAATTTTTGCACTACTTTGACCAAAGCAAAGGCTTGCTTCTCAATATCTGTGTATCTTAGCTACACTTCTTTAAATAGAGCACTCATAAAAGCAATCATATTTTCTTCTTTGTTCTCACCCTTCTATGTTAGTACTACTGCACAAGTATGACCTGAAGCAAAAGAGTAAATGTAAAAACTTTTAATATAATTTGGACTTACCAACACTGGTGCTTCCATAAATGTAGCTTTTATATTTTCAAAGGTGAGCTTAGCCTCATTTTTCCATTCTATTTTTGCATCTTTCTTTAACATATCATTGAGTGGCTTCACTATCTTGGAAAATCTAGTTATAAATTTTCAGAAGAAATTGATCTTACCGAAATATGATTTCAATTCTTTTTTACTTCCTGGGGGTTGTAACTTGAACAATGTGCTTACTCTTTCTGGGTCTATCGAAATACATCTTTTAGAAATAATATGTCCCAATAGTTTACCTTTAGACACCTGAAAATATATTTCTTAGGATTTATTGAAACTCCGTAAGTTTCACACTTTTGTAATATTGCTTTGAGATCTTGAACATGATATCCTCTATTCTTTGAAAATACTGTGAGGTCATCCATGTAAATGATAATACATTTTCCTATCAACTCTTGAAAAGCATAGTCCATGGCTCTCTGAAATGTAGCTTTGACATTTATCAATCCAAATGGCATCCTTTTTTAAGCAAAAGTTTCCCACTTCGTGGTGAACGTTGTCTTCATCTAATCTTCCTTTTTTACCATTACTTGATTATATCTAGAGAATCCATCTAGAAAGTTCCATCATCTATGAACATTGACTATTTGTAACACTTCTTCTAGTGAAGGTAGTGGATAATTATCTTTTTCAAATGTGTTGTTAAGATAAATCTGAAATCTACACACAACCGTATATCCCCATTCTTCTTCCTTACGGGTACCAAATTTTCCACCCAAGTAGAATGTGTGATAGGAAATATTATTTTGGTTGATAAAAGCTTTTGGACTTCCTTTTTAATTAGTGGTTGTAAAGTGCATTTATTGGTCGTTGTTTCTATTGGAAAGGCTTTGCATCAGGCTTTAATGGTATTATATGTGTGATGATGGAAGTATCATAAGTTTTCAAATCTCCATATGTCCATGCTATAACCTTCCAATAATCTTTGAGTGCCTAAGAAATATTTCTCTTCTCTTCTTCAATATAAACCTTTCCTATAAGCACATTCTTAGGATCTTCTTGAGTATGCAAATTGTATAATTCAGATTGGCCTCCATCACTTTGAGGAAAATCTTACTGTCGGACTATCTAATCAATATCAAACAATCATTCCAACTCAATTATCCCTTTCAGAATATTATTATTTTTAGCTTGGGCTAATTCTTTGTCATGAATTTCATCATCAGGGCAATTTATTTCTTCAATTATTTGTGCTTTGAAGATACCGAAGTTAGTTATGAATTCTAGTATGTGTCGATCATCTTCAAACACCTACAAATTAGTAACATTATCAAGAACCAAAGGTAACTATACCAGCTCAACTGTGAATCTCCTCAAATATGAGGCATATAAAGGTTCTAAAGCACTGGTAGTAGTAGCCAAAGCATCGGCTCATTGATTAAATATTCTTGGAATGTGAGTAATATTGAATGCATCGAAATCTTCTATTAGATCCCACACTCTATGTTTATAATTGGACAATCGCTTGTAGTGACAAATGTAATATTTTGGAACTTGCTTAACTACCAGTTCAAAATCACCAAACACCTTAAGAATTTTGAATTTCTTCTTGATTGCAAGAATCAAGCCATGAATAAGGGCTTCATATTCTGCCATGTTGTTAGTACACTGAAATCACAATCGATAAGAATGAAGAAAAGATTTACCTTGTAGGCTAGTGAGTTCAACTCCAATTCCAATTCCTTATTTCAATTTGGATCTATCAAACTTAAAAGAATCTAGGCTTGTTCATAACTTGAAACTTACCATTCTTAAGAGTTGCCAACTTAGCCTTTTTAGTCTAAGTAACTTGGATTATGTCTCCATGTATTTCTAGTTCAGAGCTTTTGATCTTATCATGTACTAGACAATACTGGTTTTTTATTTTGCGAATTATTTTCAAGCACATCATGCAACTGTCTTCTGAATGTGCAAAATTGTGTGACTCGCACCAATCCTGCAATATTTAAGTGAAATTTCAATTTTTTCACTCTTTCAAGATTCTGTAACAATTCTTCCAAAATTTATCATAAGGAATATTTTCTTCTTCAGAAGAATCACAATCTAATTCAATTAAAACATTAGTTCCATTAGTTATTTGATTATGTTTTTCAACATTACATGTAAATAATTCTTCTATTTTGACTCTTGAGCTTCATATTTTATAGACTCTTGGTTCTACATCAATGTATAGAACTTCATTTTTCTGATCGTAATAAATGATCATGTATTTAATATGCAGCTCTCTTTTGATTCTGATTTGATTAGGAACTCCTTTCCATGACCTAACCACATGTGAGAAATCTGTAGCCATGTATCCATTCAAAGTCTTTAGGCAATATCTACTCAATAACATACTGTAAGTATCAAGTATTTTGATGACTTGAATGTCTATGTAATATTCAATCTTGGGGTCCTACACTAGTTGCATGTGAATATTAGTTAGCTCTCCTATTATGTTTACTTCAATTTTTTCATGTTGAGAAACTTTCCTTAAGGATCTTTTAAGAGTTAACCCTAGCATTTGACATAAGGACAAAGGCATCACATTAGTAGACGCTCCAGAGTCTACTAAACAATTATGGATATTTTTACCAAATATTCTTAATGTGAGTATAAATGGTGAGGATTCTAATTTTCCTTTGTAAAAGGCTCCTTGTGCATCCGCCATGGGAACAATGTTCTTGTCTTTTGCCTTATTGTAATTATCCTTCACCCGAGATTCCTTAAGTTTTCTTTCCTTTGGAAGATCTTCTAAAGTATTTAACAAAGCTTTCCTGATCATAGGTATTTTGAGCAATTCTAATAAAGAAAGTATTTTTTTTACCTTTTTGATTTCTTTTGCTAAATAATTAGTCAAGTTGTTTTGATCGTGAAATTTACCTTTTCACTTAGTGAAACATTTGATGAATTATAATGAGAGGTTATCTTAGGTAACCCTAGAGTATTGCTTGATTTATCATCAGGTGGAGTACTAAAGTTGTTAGGAACTAGTGACGTGGTGAATGACCCATTGAATTTACTTCCACCATTTTTGTTACTTCTCATGTTGTAATTATGCCCTTTCTAATTTTTTTTGAAAAGGATGAATTTCATCTATTTCTTCCTAAGGTTCATTTTCATTTTGATAAGGAAACATATGTGTTTCAAAAGTCATGGTTGAATTTTCTCCTTCATATTCATAAGTATAACTCCTAAAAATAGTAGGTGATTTGACACGTTCATAACTTTCAAGAGCCAAAGTAGACTCATACCCTACTAGAACCAGTTCATTTCCTTTAGGAGGATGGAAGTCACACTGTTCATTGTAATGTGTAACAGCTAGAAAAATATCTAAAGTAGTTTTAAACTATGGACATTCCACTTTAGCATGAGTAATTTTTATTGTGAGTTCTACACCAATTATTCATCGCAAGGTCAGATAAATTCACCCTTGACATGGATATATCATCAGAAGGATTAGTATTATCTAAAGGCATGGATATCCCTCCATTATTTGGTCATGTGTTCCAAGGTCTAGGTGGTCTAGGAGCATTATATAGTTGACTTTGTGAATTTTGGTTGTTACTTTGAGAATAAAAGTTTTGATTTCTTAATTGTGTAACCTCTGTAGTTATCCTTTTGAGTTGAGCTATAATTTCTCTAACTTCTTCCTTATTTTCTTGAAATTTAACATTCTGACTTTCCTAAGTTTGTGAGAAGAAAGAATTTTTGTTAGGATGCAGCTCTATGATAGCTAGACCAAGGTGAGGAACCAAAGCTTGACTATTTCCTGGTTGAAAGAAAGTCTTTTGAGGAAATGTCCCATTCTATACCACTCAAAGGAAAATTATTAGGAGTCATGGGATTATTCAAATGAACTCCATTCACACTCGGGATAGGGTAATTATTTAGTCCATTTTCGCCATTTTTAGATGATCCATTTTTGAGATGTTTTATTTCTAAATTTACACTTACGACTTTAGCATAGGCTTCGGGTAAAGTAGTGGGAGGCTTTTCCTTTCATTTTATGAACATAGCGTTTAAAGGATCTGATGTTGTATAATAAACTATAATGAGAGACAAATTATCCCCTATGTAAGGTACTTGTAACCTAGAGTAAGCCTTCTAGAACCTATCATTGAAAGTAGTTATAGGTTCTCCATCAAACCTCTTAATTTGAGAAAATTTATGATATAACAAAGTAGGGTCAGTTGGTGTTCTAAATCTGGCCAAAAATTGAGTTTCCATATCTTGCCATGATCTAACTGAATTACAAGGTAGGTTGATATACCACTAGTAAAATTCATTGCTTAAGGTATACAGGAACAACCTACACATGACATCTTCATGTTGAATCCTTGCTCTAAAACATGTATCTTTAAATATACTAATATGTTCTTTCGCTTCTTTGTGAAGATAATATTTAGGGCACAACTTATCATGATTTTTTGGAAAATCATTATACATGGAAAATTGAATTGGTGACTCTACGTTAAAGAAATCCATCGCTATGGGAGGCAGTGGTATTATTACAACAGTTGAATTTTGTGAATTTTCACCTAAACTTCCATACTTTTGAGGTCTACATGACGTTCGACCACTAATCTTGACTAAAGTCACACAAGGATCACCAAACTGAGATATAGTGACTCTGCATAAATCTAGTTTCAAACCTAACAAAACCAAAAGAACGACAATAAGCCCCCCCTTCTAGTGCCAGTTCCTATTGATGAGGATGTTACTCATAGAAAAAGTGTAGATAAAATCCTCACAAGAAAACTGTGAAGAACCTATCGTTACTTGAAGGACTGAACCAAGTAAACCTAAGGTGTCTATGTTATAGGAAAAGGTTGAATTACCTTAATCTCAAGGCTCCGGTAGTCAGGTCTTGAACATACTAGGTTCACTCTAGGGTATGATTTGATATTGTTGTTAATCTCAATGGGTATGGTTATTTTTAAGCTCATTAAGAACATCTAAGGTTTCATTAACAATCATAAGCATCAAATATAGGATTTCCAATTCAAACATAAAATAATTTCATGAAATCAAAAGATTTGCAATAATATTTCATGAACATCAAACAATTTTTCTATAACTTCAGTAGATTTAGCTTTAAGCATTTAGAAATTTCATAGCAAGTGAAATATTTATAATAAATTTCAACTCATTCCTCTATTTTTTTGGAAACATTTTCAAGATTTAAACATCTAATCTAAAATAAAGCATAATTTAAATACTGAAAAATAAAATTTCTCCCGATTATTCTCCGCACATGCCCTAAGAGTTAATCAAATCAAAGAAAATTGCTTTATACTTCACTAGATTGCTTCACAACTACATAAAAAATGGTGTGAGCTTTTAAAGAAGGGGGTTTTAGTTTGGACACTGAGTAGGTTTTGTATGCACCCTTAAATGATGCAACATACAATCTTGTTGGGCTAAACTAACAAAACTAGCCACAAAAATACATGAGATAGGTAGCTATCAAATTGGCTTCGATATTGATTAAATTATATGTGCATACAAGTTTTTAGTTAGGAATGATTCAAAAAATAAGAAAAAAGAACAAAACTTAAAGAAGTTTTGGCTCTTCTAACATCCACAAATACTAAACTTAAAATAAAAATAAAGTAGTAAACGGCCTTTAATAGGAACAAGGCCTCAAGAGTTCAAACTTAAAGTCTTATCAAGAGAATCAAAAATATCAAATCAAAATGTAGCATGTGGCATATGCCATTTGTCATCAGAATCTTCTAGACGAAGTCAAATCTTTGACTTCTTCAACAATAACACTCTTCATCTTTAAACTTTGATGCACAATACTTCACATAAAGAAAGGCTATTGGAATTCTTTAGAATATTAGACATGAAACTTCCACCAGGACTGGGAATAACCTACAAAAATAAATTTCAATAGAATTCCTTTGTAACACTTTTGGTATCCAATATCTAGTACTTCATATATCACTTAGAGCTCAGGTTTCATGATCCTTTCTTCCCTTTTCTTCAACTGATATTCTCATAAATAATTTAATATTTGATGTGTGTGTTCTTTTTAAATTTCCTGAATCACATTCCAACTAAACTTGAGCCTAGTATAATCCTCTGATATCTAGAGTATATTGGCATTCCTTTACACTTTCTCTATATCATATCTAACTATAATGTTTCTACAATGTATGATCTCATTAATGATTTCTTGGGTCAACAACTAAACAAGGTCTTTATTTATTCTCTCAATCTATTCCTTGAAAGCTTTTGCTTATTTACCCTCTTGTCCTAGTGTCTGGGGATCACAATCTTGACATGCTAACACTTCAATAAAATCTTGATCTTTCTCAAGCAACTTATTATGCATTTCTCGATGACTTTTTCAAATCCTTCTATACATTGTACCAATGTGTCACCTTCCCATTTTAACCATTTCTTCCATTTTTCATACAATGCGACTTCTTGTTCTGAAATTATATTTTCTCTTATCAATTCTTGGACATCTGTTTGCATGAGAGTTTCTACATTTTTCCTTTAAACATAAACCTGTTCTTGGAAAAATATGCATTCTCCTTCTAATCTTCTAGACTTTTCAAACCAACGGTGTGCTTCTGTGTATTTCGCAGTTGCATATATAATAAATTCCTCTTCGTTCCTAACCCAATACTCAATCCATTCTTCAAATATATTCATCCTATGGTGAATTGATGTAATTGCATCCACCTATTCTTGTGACATGAGTATTGGATTCTGGGGAAATTTAGTCTATGCTTGACCAGATTAGGTTAATGACTTTACAAAATTTTCTAGACTAGCAACCCGTTCTTTCAACTCTCTTTTATTTTGTTTATTCTTTTGTACCCTAGCAATGGTTGCATCCAAATTCATTTTCATTTCTTATAATTCTCGTGTCCAAGATGAGTGTCCAACATTGATACTTGTTATCTTATACTCCTTATGCGTCATCTCATGCCTATTTTTATCTAATAATGGGGTAGCTATATGGATTGTTCTATCTTCAACTGCATTCTTTTGTATGACATGCTTCATTTTAGCTCTTCGCCTTGGCTTAGGAGTCTCCTCTTCTTGTATAAAACTTTTAAGATCTAGAGGTACTAATTGTATTTCCACTGGAGAAGTTAATTCCCTAATTAACCAATTAGGTGCATCTTCATCATGCTCTACCTCTATAACATTTCTTTGTTCTTGGCTTCTATTTGTTTCAGGAGAGTCTTCTCTTACATCTTCTACTTTATCTTTTATGTCCTATGTAATAGGAACCTCTTCATTAATCTCTAATATAGATTCTGGATTACTGGGATTTGGCACTGTCTCTTCGGTTTCAAGACCTGTATTTTCCTATCTAGCCAGGTTTTCAACATCAGTTTCTAGGACGTCATCTTCTTTATATCATGTTGCATCAAGATCTTCTTCATATCTAACCTTATCATCTGAAACTTGTGAAGGTTTTTCACTCTCAATTTCAACCTAGCCCTCCTTTGATTTTTTGAAGACTTGTGGTTGTTCAAATTATCATTTTGACTATTTCATGCAAAGGTCAGGAATCAAAGGTATCTTCAATAACCATTTCATCAGTAGGATTCTATCCTACAGTCTCCCTTGTTCCCATTTCAAGAACATCAGGGTTCCCCACTTCTAAAGCAAGTGTTCCTTTTATGAATTCTTCTTCTTCAATGTTCATAGGAATTGACCCTGTATTTGGAATTTCTTCCACCATTGGTTGTACCATGGGTTTATCTTTAGACTTCTTCTCTTTTACTTTCTCTCACATGGCACCCCACTTATCCATCTATTTCTTGGCCTCATCGGCCTTGTAAATTTCATCCAAAACCACATGAGTCTTTTGTAGCACATGTTTTACACTACACATTTTAACTAAAGGAGGAGAATTGAATAATGTTGTAGCTCTTTGAGATGCAAATCTTGTCTATGCACTAGTATTTTTTGTCACCCCTACCTCTTCATCAGTAGTAGGATTGGTCCTTGGTTTTGTTGTGGAAGAAGATACCACTTTTGGTTTTACTTTTTATTTAACTTTTCCTGACTCAGCATCTTTATGCTTATCAGATGGCTTTAGTGAAACTCCTTGGGTTGGAGCCTCAAGGGTTCTCTCTTCAATGTGTATGCCAAGACTTGATTTACTAGCTTTCCTCTTCTTATTAGCATGTTCCCCACACTCAAACTTAGCTTCATCTCTTTGTTTCTTTCTTTTGACTTATGATTATGTGGGTTGAATTCCTTTTTCTCTTAAAAAACTTTACAAAAATCATCTATCCAGTGTTGAGTATGTAGTAGGACAGGGGCAGAGAATTCCTCAATTGATGCAATTTCTTCACTTATATAATCCAGGTCTAGAATAGGTTCATCATAGACTTTGTCTTCATTGTAAGCCTTACTCAACACTTCACCATCATCTTTCTCCATTTCATCTGGAATATCATGAATTATGAGGATCCGTGAAGATTCCAATGACAATATTTCATATTTTCTTCTTCTTACTTTGTGCTCATCTTCAAAATTTAGCCAATAGTCTTCAAGGTGTTGGACATGAGCATGATAACTAGCTATGTTCTTGGAAATGTTCCCTTGAAGGTCATAATACTTTATTTGGAGTGGAAAGTATTCCAAATTACAAGTTTTCAATTCCTCTTCACACAGATTAGCTACTCTAATTGCACTGCATTTATAATTCCCTATCACCATCTTGAAAGAAGCCTTTTTATGAGTTGTGCTATAAAGAGCTTGGGATAAATTTAACTATCTTACCAATTCTAGTAACACCATTTTATTTGTAGGGTACCTAGGCAGCATGAAAGGATATCCATTAAACCCTTCCACTCTGATGTAAGTGAAAGTAGGAAACTAAATGTACTAGCCTCCAATCAGTCTAATGATACTCTGTGCTTCCAAATAATTTTTTTTGGCTTTGTCACCCTCCATTGTTTTGACAAGCTTCATGGAAAACACATAATTAACCCTTTGGTAATGATCCTTGTATCCATTTATAGCAATTTGGGGTAAATGAGCATATATTAAATTGTTTCCTACTTCTATGCCTAGAATACCAATCCTTTTCAGCCCTTGCTTATTTTCCCTTAAGGTGCAGGAATAAATCACATACAATGACATATACAAACATCTAGACTTTGGAAATTCCTCTATTTGTTTGTGAAATATATCACTAATAAACCTTCCCCAATGCATTAGAATGGAATTTTCCATCAATCTAGATATAATCACAAACATCCATGATTCAAATTTACTAGCATCTCACAACCTAGCTATCCTGCTTAGCATAGTTATGATATCTTGAATGTCTAGGTTGAATATAGACCTTAGAATTGGTTTTGTTTGTTTTGTAATATGCTCCTAGAACCATTGTGTATTTGTAATTTCTCTGTTGTTTTCTTCAGCACTCAGGTAGGTTTTTGCTTTCACTTTCATATCAATATGGTACATCTGAGTAAATGTAGGAAGCCCAAATTTGTATATAATTCCTCTCTCAGAGAGATCTTCATAAGTTCTCCCCTCCTCAATGAATCTTTTGTCTGGGTCATAGTATTTTAGGCATTCCATAATTAATTCAACGACCTCTACTACTAGTAGAAAACCTCCTGCTAAAAGTATCCCACTTGCTATAATATTCCTCGTATACTGAGGCATTTTCTTGTTGTGCCCTTGTACGAAATTTGATATCAGAAGTCAATCCCATATGAGTATTAGTAGCTATTGCACCAATGGGTATAGCTTGTGAATTGTAGTATTTGAATTCATCTTCTAGTTTTGCTTCAAAAATACTCATTTTTGTTAGTGTGTTTTGCATTTTCAAATATGTGTATTATGTGTGAGTTAGGGTTAAATTTAACCAATTTTCTAACAATTTATAAGACTTTCAATTCACCTTTTGGTTAAATTCAACTCAAAATAATCAACATTTCAATTTTTTAAAAGGGAAATACCATCTTTTTGGGACTTTCATGCATGAAGATGATTAACAAAATTTCTATTATTCAAGAAATTCCTAGTTTTAGCTGATGATGAAAATATTTTCAAAATGCAACCTTGAAACCCTAGGTAGTTGTCTTATTAGTTTCTCAAAATTTACTTTTCTTTGCGTGCCATAGTGTTAGTTTTGTTCCTTCAATATATACTTTGTAAATTTACAGAATGATGCAAAGTAGAGTGTTGTGAAAGCAACTACATGCTCAAGGTAATGCAAAGTACATGAGTAGTTTTCCATCTTCATTAATTACCTATTACAATGCATTAATTTCTCAAATAAAGGTGTAATTATGATGAATTATTGTTCAAATTATGAACACTTAGGTTTCTACACGGGCTCACTACTAGAGGGTATGACGACGCAGAAAGCTTATGTGGCACTCTTGTGTCACTTTGATTTTTGTGAGGAAAAATCCTTTAAGGTACGTGATCATTTATGATCACCAGGATTGACAACATCTGGTATCGAACCTTGAAAGGATTACAGATAATTGGGACACTTACCTCGAAGATTTAAAGAGAACCAAAAGTAAATAGAGGAACTGAGAACCAGGTTTGAGAGAAATCAAAAGTGATTCAAACATTTAATAATAGAACATCTGACTTCTGATTTTTGTTTAAAGAAAATGAAAAGAAAGTATTGGACTCCAATACAAAAAAGCAAGATCACCAGGATTGACAACATCTTGGTGATGACTTACTTGGTGGGACTAGGACCAATCAAAGATACAACATATTTGAAGTAACCGCAACAATTCTAGAATTCTGGTTTCTAGTAGACTAATAAACTCTATGCAAAGACCATGACACCAAATCTAGGAATGAACAAGGACTTAAGAAAAAACAAAGAAAACTAAAAATGAAACCTACATTTTACCAACCCCTAGAACAATGCCAAAGCAAGCGAAAGCAAGGAAAAAAAGAGGGGTCCATTTTTTTCCAAGGGGGAAAATGGAGTGTGTTGTGAAACCACACAAAACTATCCTCTTTGGATTTGCATCTATCGAGCAAACCAAAAAAATCAAGGAGGTGATCAAAAAATTGAATGTTTAAGTATGGTAAACAGTAAATAGAGATATTTATCTCTCATTTGTTTTTCAATGTTGGAAAAAAAATTCAACATAGAAATACAGGTGATCTAGGATTTAACACAAGAAGCACTACCTCAAAATATTTAGGAATCCCTTTATTTCATAGTCAAGCCAAATATTCACTATGGGAAGATACCCTAGGTAAATACAGGTTCAGAAACAAAAGTTGGTAGGAAAGGTGGTTAATGCTTGTAGGTAGAGTGATGATGGTAAAGGCAGTCATTGGAGCCATACCAATATACATGTTATCCTTCCTAAATTTACCAAAAAGGGTGGCAAGCTAATTGATGGGCATACAACTTAAACTCTTGTGAATGGGGCCCATGAAAAAAGAAGGATTCCACTGATAGGATGGGATACAGTGGTAAAATTGAAGATAGAAGGTGGTGCGGAAGTGAAGGACCTAATGATACAAAATAAAGAAATTAGTGCAAAAAAATTTTGGTGGATCCACAAAAATCTAGATGAGCCTTGGTCCAAGATCCTCAAAGAAAAATATCTAGACTCTCATGAGGAAAATAGAATATTGAGTATCGCCAATCCATAAAGAGGATCAACAATATGGAATTTCATACTTCCTTGTAGATCAATCATAACAGAGCATATAACCTGGGTGGTATGGGATGGAAGGCTTGTGTCCTTTTGTTATGATTCATGGAATGACTATGAGCCTCTAGCAAATCTTCCCAACATAGAAGAGTCAATCCAGAAAGCCATTGATCAAGGATAACTTTAAGAAGCCCCCATGGTGAAGGTGCAAAATCCTAGTGAATCTTGTATACTTCTAAATAAAAATATTAATTTTATTGGTGATTTTTTTCAATTTTTGAAAAAAAAAATCTCAATTAGTGAATCTTTTCTAATCGCTAGAAGTTCGAGGAAAATCCTAGTGAATTGCAATTTTTTAAAACCATTAAAATATTTTCATTGGTGATTAAAACCTATTTTCAAACCAATAAAATATTTCCATTGGTGAATTAAACCTATTTTCAAAACAAAAAATAATATTTTTGTTGGTGATTAAAACTTTTTTGAAACCAAAAAAATATTTTCATTAGAAAATTAAACCTATTTTCAAATGAACAAAAAAAACATTGGTGAATTAAACATAATCTCAAACTAATAAAAGAATTCAGTGGAAAAATAAATTGGTATTCCAATAAAAAATCATAGCCTAGTTGGCGAAAATATCAAATGCTATTCTAGGAAAAAATTTCCTCACATTCAAATTCCTTAGTAAAGTGTTTAGAATGGGGACAAGTGTCAACATATTTATTATGTCTGAAGCCATATTTCAATGCAAATTAATATAACCCATGACCATTCAATGAATTTTCGATGGACGACTGTAGTCACATTTCAAAAGTAAATCTTTGAAGCACTATACATTCGAATTGAAACCTATAAAATAACACTAGAAATGCTAGATGCAGACACATGACAAGATCACAACTCATCATTCCTTACCTTCATATCATAGAAATAAGCATATCGCTCATCATAGAAATGAGACATGGAGACCAAACACTTTCTACGATGCATGATACAAGAGAAAATCAAGGCTCATCACTCATTGCGGTAATGAACCTAATGGGTTGAAGGATTTTAGCGATGAGCGATACAAGAACTTAAGTGGCATAGATATGCATGTGCATAAAGTCTGCTTTAAAAGAGGGACCCCCTAGGAAGAACATAGGACTAGGGCTTAAAAACTTAAGAAAATTTTATGCAAAGGATGTAAAGGACAAAAAAGGTCGAATTATCAACCTTATAAAATAATTGAATCCTTGGACCAAAGTAATGAAGGAAATATGTGCAAAGGATATTCCATATGTATGAAGCCAGATGTCAGCACAAATCAATATAACCCATGACCGTCTGATGAATTTTTGATGGATGGATATAGTTGCGTTCTAGAAGAAAATGTCTAAAGCTCTAGACTTACGAATTCAAACCTCCAGAATAACACTAGAACTGTTAGATTTCCAAAAATCAATGGTTGACATTTCAATATTTTCTAAATAATTTAAAATCATGACTCAATTTTTTTGAAATAATATTGTCAAATCAACTTATCAAGCAGTGAATTAATTGTTGATACATCATTTTCTTCATTCTAACTTCTATATATACTTCACCAACTTGATGTTCTTCATATCATTTATAATATATTTGGTTTTGATTTATTTCTTCTCTATTCTCAATTTAACTCTGATATGGAGTCTTCATGGTGTGTCATTCTACCCAAGTGTTTTTGGGAGAAAAGAAGAAAGGATGCATATGATAGACGAAATTTGGGTATGGTTTAGATGAAATTTGGGTATGGTTTTTACAATTCCTTGTGTGTAGGTTGAGGATTCTATAAGAATAATTGTGGGTAGCGAATGGCTTCAAAACAACCCCTGTGCTCTATATTCCAAGGTAGCTTCAACTTTCTTGTCCAACTGCATGGACATTTTTCTCAATAAAGATTTGGTGAAGACGCTGGAAATATGTTATTTGCAGCCTTTCATTTACTCTATTTCTTCATTGGAGTTGGAACTAGAGCATTATAATTTTGAAAGTGGGTTAGCACATTTTGGTGGAATCATCTAAAAAGTGGAATTCCATGCTTCTACAATGCAGGATCTTTCCTTGGTTAATATGAGATGTGGTCTAGTATTTGATATGAAAAATGAATCAAATTAAAGAGTCTAGAGATTTGGAGGAAAGTTTTGGGTGATTCACGTTTCTTCTCTATTGTTACTTCATTAAATTTGATTCACCTTCTACTCAATTGACAAACACCCAATTGATGGCATCAACTATTGTTAAAAAAAAAAATAGTAATGAATTGTGTGATGTGTGATGTGTTTATATTTTACTGTACACCATAGCAGTTCTGGTAATATGTATTTTGTGACTTGTTTTTTCCACGGTTAGTGGCTTTTTGGTCAGCCTGGCTTTGTAGTATGTACTATGTACTTCATTCTTTGGTTAATTAAAATATTTTTTGTGGATCCATTCTTGTAAATCCTTTTTTCTTTAATGTTTGAAAAAAAGGAAAAATTTCTACTACTAAGTGCTATTATTTTTAAGTGAGAGGGTCAACACGTGAAGAGATTTCAGATTGCTCATAGTAGTGCACTAGGGAGATTCTGTGTTCCACGTCCAACAAAGCCATTCCATGCCTATTAGTATTAATGTTTTCAAGAATCAAAATTTGGCTAAGCAGTGTAGGGGTACCTACACCCTATGGTGAAAAAAAATGAGTCTTGTAGGGATTATAGGTTGATTTGAAGGTCTTTTGGTCAATAAGCAATGAGGAAGTTGCAAAATATGTTAAAATTATGAAAAATGTAAAGTTATTAGTCCTTGTCAAGATGGGTAAATTAAAGTTTTTTGTTGTTTTTATGTTTGAGATCCTATTAGGGGATGGATAAGGTCTGAAAATACCATTCACAATGCATTTAGGGGCTTGGGAGTCATTTAGTTGAATATGCCAAAAAAGTTGCTCATGAGATGTAATGTTGTCATGGCAAGAAAAGTTGTCAAATAGCCATTTTGAGCATGATTAAGAGTTTTAGTTTTTGAAAGTTGGTTATGGTCATTGGGAGTTGTAACTTGGAGGGAAAATGTATTTAAAGGCCTTTAAGGCTCAAACCAAATGTTGGTGGAATGATAAGGTGAATATTTTCCATCAAGAGAACGTTGTTTCACTCTTATTTTCTGAACTTTATTCTCACTACACGGTCTCGTACAGGTATGGGATGATCTAAAGGTTTCCATGTTTTGAAAGTATATGTTTCTAGTTTTTTTTGTGATTTATTTCATATCCTAAATCACTATTTGAGTTGAGGTTTCCACAGTTAGTTTGGACTGACCTATTTTTCTTAGTTAAGGGTTTGAGGGCCATAATGTGATGATTTCCACCAATCCACCCATTTTTCTAGATTTGTAACTCAGTTGATTGGTGTGTAACATGTTATTATAGATTTCAAATGAATCTAGGAGCTTGGTAGGGCCAAAATTTGTATGGTGGGGTGATTCCCTAGGCTAGAGCAAGGTTATTTCATTGTGAAAATGTGGAACCATTATGGGGTTTTGTCAATTTAATGAAGGGATGAGTCTTGTGAAGGTTTGGTGAGTTTGTGCAGGTGGTTTGGGAGGTGTTTGAAGCACTGGTTTGACTGGGTGAGCCTTGGAGATGTGATTTTCTATAAACCCTATGCCTTTACATGGTCAAGTGAGGGTTTTCTAGAACAATGTTGTAGAGGCCTGAAATGGGAAAACTGATCATGAAATTTGTGGTTTTGTGACATAACAAAATAATTTCCAAGGTGGTTGGGAAAATATTAGTTGATTAGGTGACACTCACTTTGTAAAAGAGGGCTAATTCACTAGCCTAGAACTTGGGTATATTGATGTTTCTCAGATTTGGTCCAAAGGAGTCAATATCAATCTTCATATATGTTATATAACCTTGAAAAGGGTATTTGAATCTTTTTTTTTTGTGAGGTTTTTTGGAAAACATTGGTCGAAAATCCCTAAAACTAGGTTGCCAATGCTACTAGGGAAAGCATGCTTGAAAGGTGAAAATTGAAGAGATCTTTTGATTTGTATTTGGAGATTGATTTAAATCCTCTTGTTTTTTATTTTGAATGGTTTGAAATCCCTGTTTGCATCAGAGTGGTATCAGAGCAAGGGAGTAGGTCTCTTGTGAAAGAAAGTTGAAGTTTTGTGTTTGTGAAGAAGAAAGTAATTGGAGGAATCAAAATGCCTCCTAAGGGGAATGTTGTTGCAAGGAAGATTGACAATCATGACAAAGAAATAGAAGCACTGAAGTAGGAAATTGCTATGATTAAAACCAAAGGTAGGAACCTTTTGGATTAAAGTGATTCTGAATAGGAGGAGACCTCTAGTGAAGAAGAGGAGATGGAGCCAGATGATGTGAGAATGGAAAAGCTTTTGAAGGTTGTGAAGAAGAATGGACATGGAAAAATAGATGTGCCTATGTATGGAGGAAAAATTGATAGTGAAGAGCTCTTGGATTGGATAGGGGCTTTGGAAAACTACTTTGAAAGTGAAGATGTTAATGAAGCACACAAGGTGAAGAAGGCTAAAACAAGACTGAAGTGACATGCTTTGGTATGGTGGAATTTTGTGCAAGAAGAAAGGAAAAAGAAAGGGAAATGAAAGATCAATTCTTGGGAAAGAATGAAGAAAAAATTGAAATGTAAATTCCTTCCTTGTGATTATAATGTTCAATTACTTAACAAGTTACAGAATCTTAGAGAAAAAGGAACTAGATGTGTAATCATATACTGAAGAATTTAATAAGTTAAGCATAAGAACTAAGCATGAAGAAGATGAGGAAGAAATGGTAGCTAGATATTTGAATGGTCTCATGTATAACATTTAGGATGAAATTAGTTTGTTGGGACCAAAATCAATTGAGCAATGATTTCAAATGGCAATGAGGGAAGAAAAACTCAAGAGGATACAAGAGAAGGCAGCAAGAGGAAGAGGCAACACTTCTAGGGCAAGAGGTACAACAACAAGGCAGCCTAAGGAAGACCATGAAGATGTTGAGAAGAACAAATAACAAGCTCCTGAAGCAAGAGGAGGATGGAGGGGTGGAAGGACAAACCTTAGGCAAAGGAGAGATTACAATGAATTTATAGGTAGATGTTATAGGTGCAATGAATTTGGACACCCATCATTCAAGTGTCCTCAAAATCAAAGTTCATCATCAAGTGGTGATAGAAGGAGTGAGAGAAGAGCACAATTGATCCAAGAGGAAGAATGTGAAGGTTCAAGTAAACTTGTAGATCCAGAAGAGGGAGAAGCACTTATGATAAGAAGAACCTTGTTGCAAGAACCTAAGAAGGAAGATATGAGCCAAAGAAGGAGTCTATTCAGAACTTAATGCAAATGCAAGGGTAAGGTGTGTCAAGTTGTTATTGATTATGGTTCTCAAGATAACATGGTTTCTAGGGAGATGGTAGATAAGTTGAATCTAGAAAAGATACCTCATGTAGTACCATATAGAGTCTCTTGGGTAAATGATAGTCAAACTTTAGTGGTGAATGAACGGGCATATGTAGATTTTAAAATTGGGGAGTATAAGGACAAGGTCTTATGTGATGTGATACCTATGGACTATTGCCATTTGCTATTGGGGAGGCCATGGAAATTTGATAGAAGATCCATGTATGATGGTAGGGAGAACACCTACACCATCATGAAGGATGATCAAATTTTCAAACTAACTCCTTTGCAAGATAAAGGGAATTATAAAGGTAAGCCTAAAGTGGTGATTTTTTGGAAAAAGGAGCCTTTAAGGATTGAGGACAGTAAGATTGGTGTATTTGTAGGTGTGGAGTAGGTTCCTGATGCTAGAGTAGCAAAAAAGGCACAAACAAATAATGCAAAGACAGTAGGAAGAGTGTATGAGAATGATTTGCAATCAAAATTTGGAAGGAAGGAGGTGATTGTGTGGGAAAAGACTGGTAAAATGTAGGGTAAGGGTTAAGAGCCTTTGGAAATGCATGTAACAAGTGATTATATCATGATAGATACATTCAATTGTCCTATAATAGGGAGAAATATACAAAGTCAGTCAAGAGGTGAAAGACAACTGAAATTTGATGGTACAGGTGTGCAAAGAGTTGATTTGACAAAGGATAATACAAGTATAGGTCTAATAGTGGGTGTGATGTTTGATAGTACTATGGTACATGGCAGTGATAATGTGCAGGGTCTAATGAAAGTGAGAGAATGACGGTGTAAGCAATGAGATAAGAGTCTAATCATAGTGAGTGCAAGGAAGTGTGGGAAAAGAATAATTGACAAAAAGGAGAAGGAAAGTTTGTATACTACTAATTCTTGTTTATTTGTAGGTCTGAGACCTAGAGCAACACCAAATTTTGATCTAGGGATAAGCAGGTAGACATTAGGTCTGAAGGTACATGGAGCAACAAGGTGGAGGAAAGGAGCAAGTTCTTACTCTTGGGCCAAGAGTCTTTTCTATGGGGTGGTGTATGGTGCAGGGGCACCTACACCCTATGGTGAAAAAAAATGAGTCTTGTAGGGATTATATGTTGATTTGAAGGACTTTTGGTCAATAAGCAATGAGGAAGTTGCAAAATATGTTAAAATTATGAAAAATGTAAAGTTGTTAGTCCTTGTCAAGATGGGTAAAGGCAAGGTTTTTGTTGTTTTTTATGTTTGAGATCCTATTAGGGGATGGATAAGGTGCAACAAGACCATTCACAATGTATTTAGGGTCCTAGTAGTCATTTAGTTGAATATGCAAAAAAAGTTGCTCATGAGATGTAATGTTGTCATGGCAAGAAAATTTGTCAAATAGCCATTTTGATCATGATTAAGAGTTTTAGTTTTTGAAAGTTGGTTATGGTCATTGGGAGATGTAACTTGGAGGGAAATGTATTTAAAGGAATTTAAGGCTTGAACCAAATGTTGGTGGAATGATAAGGTGAAGATTTCCCATTAAGAGAACATTGTTTCACTATTATTTTCATGTTTTTTGAACTTTATTCTCACTCTACGGTCTCGTACAAGTGTGGGATGATCTAAATTTTTCCATGTTCTTAAGGTATATGTTTCTAGTTTTTTTTGTGATTGATTTCAATTCCTAAATCCCTGTTTGAGTTGAGTTTTCCACAGTTAGTTTGGACTACCTTATTTTTCTAAGTTAAGGGTTTGAGGGCCATAATGTGATGATTTCCACCAATCCACCCATTTTTTTTATATGTAACTCAGTGGTTTGGTGTGTAACATGTTAGGATAGATTTAAAATGATCTAGGAGCTTGGTAGAGCCAGAATCTGGATGGTGGGGTGACTCTCTAGGTTGGAGCAGGGTTATTTCATTGTGAAAATGTGGAACCATTATGGGGTTTTGTAAATTTAATGAAGGGATGAATCTTGTGAAGTTTTGGTGAGTTTGTGCTAGTGGTTTGGGAGTTGAAGCACTGGTTTGACTAGGTGAGCCCTGAAGATGTGATTTTCTATAAACCCTATGCCTTTGCATGGTCAAGTGAGAGTTTTTTAGAACAATGTTGTAGAGGCCTTAAATGGGAAAATTTATCCTAAAATTTGTGGTTTTGTGACATAACAAAATACTTTCCAAGGTGGTCAGGAGAAGATTAGTTGATTAGGTGACACTCACTTGGTAAAAGAGGGCTAATTCATTAGCCTAGAGCAGGGGTGCGTTGATGGTTCTTAGAATTTTTCCAAAGGAGTCAATATCAATTTTCATATATGTTGTATAACCTTGAAGAGGGTATTTGAATCTATATTTAGTTTGTGAGGTGTTTTGGAAAACATTGGTGGAAAAGCCCTGAAACTGAGTTGCCAATGCTACTAGGGAAAGCATGCTTGAAAGGTGAAAATTGAAGAGATCTTTTGATTTTAATTTGGAGATTGATTGAAATCCACTTGTTTTTTATTTTGAATGGTTTGACAACCCTGTCTGCATCACTAAGTGAAAGAATTCCTACAGCTACATTTCAACTTTCATTGTTTCTTAAAATCTTATTTTGTCAAACATTAAAGTTTGGGTTTAGGGTTGAGAGACTTAAGAATTAAGAAAAAATAAGGAGGATTGAGAGGGAATTCATAACTTCACATTGTATAAGCATGTCTACCACCAATACCACTAGAGAAAAATTGGATAAAAATATACATTATGCAAAATTGCTTAAAACCTCAGGTTTCACTAATGAATATCATGATATTTATGATCCTAAAATCTATGGTAGGCGTACCTCAAAACTTATATTTTCATTTGAGAATAAGGTTGCAAAGTAAATGCAAGTTAATAGTATCAATGCATTGTGGGTAACTAGATTAGGGTGCATGATGTTACATGAGGTTTTCCCTTGCCCAAAATTTATCATGGTTTGTGCCCAAAATTATGATGATAAAAAAAAAGAGCCATTATTAATAAATATATCAAAGAATAATTGTTATCCATTAATGCAGAAGAACTTGGAAAAGTATTTGGGTTTACAATCGAAGAATTTGGAAACATCCACATTGACCTAGAAAAGCTTGCTAATGATTATGAAGCAGTGGATGAAAAGGAGAAAAATTATTTCATAAATAAAATAGTTTAGGATAACATACAAGTTAGAAACAAACTGAAAAGTAATCATAAGCCTCCTTATGATTTTCATGTTTTTAGAACATGGGTTTAGGATACTATTTCCATGCTAGCATTTTGCTTCGGGCTAGATAGCAATTAGGAAGTGGGTGCAACCCTCCTTGAAATGGTATATAATATCCATTATGATGTTCCAAATGTCAAATATAACTTTATTGAGCACATTGTAGAATGCATGCATAAATAATTTTTAATGATTAAAGGAGGTTCCACCAAGACATTTAGGTTCACAACCTGCTTGTGCTATTTTTTTCTATTCAAATTTAAAGGAATATTTCAGACCAACAAGCTTCAAATTCAGCCCTATACTAATGCTCAGGAAAAAAAATGGCTCCAATATATGATTGGACCACTGAGATAAGGATGCATGATTCTTGAAGGAACTACAGACACTTTTTAGACTACTTTTTGGCTCCATTGCATCAAGCAATTACACATACTCTAATGCCAAGATTTCCTATGTCATGTATAAGTTGCATTCAACTATGAAAAGAAATACAATTGACTGATTGGTACTTAATGGAAGAATATATTATGCTAAGATTTTATGGATCAGGAGTAGAGCCATACAAACTTCCAATACATGTGACATAAATGGTTTTTGCATTGGAATATGTAAGGAAGATGCAGAGTACTAATGAACTAAATTTTTTCTATTAGCAGAAAAAGACCTTATTTCCTTCTTTACCTTTTTCATGTGGATGGTTCACATTCAAGAGAAATGAATTTAGTGTGGCACATGATATTTTGAATATTTTGAATTTTGATGTTGTCTATCATTGAAAGTATGATCCATGTGACACCATTAAATCAATGATTGTGCCCAATAGGAATGCTACAAGTAGAATTCAACATCAAAGTAAACCCTTGATTGAAAACTTGAGAAACAAGGATTCTTGGGATGAGGTCAAAATAGCAATGGAGAAAAGTGTTGCTAAGAAAGATATTTATTTTGAACAATTGTTAGCAAAAATTATGGCATTGCATTGAAAGAAAATTGGGTGGTGTAATGTGTGAATTGTGGGAGTTAGTAAATCAATAATGAAACACACAAAACAAATGAGACGTATTACATTAAAGATTTGAATCACGTAATTAACAAAATTAAAACAAAAAAATCTCTAAAATTGTTCCATTGTTCTCTATTCTCAAGGATTCATTAAATCATATTGGCTCTCAAATTTTTGTATGCACTATGATTGTTAGAATGACAACTTGAGAAACAAGATGTTATTCAATAATGCAAGAATATAATTCCTACAAATGATAATAGTGATATTGACAATGGATATGATGTTGAAGACTATGATGCAAAGGCTGTATAAAAGCTAAGATGATAATGGAAATGAAAATGCTAAACTAGGCCATGATACTACAATGCAACTTGCTAAATGCTAAAATATTCTAAATGCTCCAATGCTCTAATGTGATTTTTTCGTAATAAGTTTTCTCAAAAGATGGGATTGGATGTCAATGCTATAGAATGGGCTTGTATTTATAAGATTTCCAAAGCATCTTGTGATGTGGTAGCAATCAACGGTCAAGATTTTAACATGAGAGATGAATAGTGGAGATGAAAGAGGTTAGAAGGAATCATGGAGGATGTTCCCTTGAACAAAGGAAACATACCAAGTGTGTGGGAGAATAAAATGTGTGAAAAAACCAAGTGTTCAAAGTTTGTGTGTGGGAGCATAAAATGTGTGAAAGAGCCAAGTGTCCAAAGCTTTTTTTGGAATTGGTTGACGATAATTCAAATTTAGAAATTAGATTTATTTAAATACATGTGACTCTTGATGATGTGGCAAGAGGAAAGGTTGTAGACATGTGCCTAAATTCAAATTGGGAATTTAGATTTAGTGAGAAGGCTTATTAATTAAATAAAACAAACTATAGGAATTTGTTTATTTAATTAAATTTAGAAGAATGTGATTTAAGATGGTAGAATTAGAAAAGTGTGAACTATATAAATAAATTTAGAATTTATTTATAAGTAGATGAAATAAAATATTTATTAATTAAATAACTAGTATTTAATTAATTGATTGTCTTGACCGATTTTAGGTGTATACATTTTACCCCTCTTTGAAGTAATGTGTTTACACATTGCTTCAAAGAAAAATTTGCTATTGATGCTGACAAAAACTGTTTCGATGCCCTAGACAATGATTTTTGAGTGATAACGGATATATGCCCCCTTGAGAGATAAATCGATGAATTTTTGGATTTTTAGGATTTTTTTTTGAATTTTTGAAATTTTTTATGATGTGATGATTTCAAATTTTAATGATGTTCCAACGATTTATCTCCCAAAAAATCATGATGAACCTACTAGATGATGGAGTGATTAATTAAGTTCCTTTTTTACTCCATGTGTTTGATGATTGATAATCACTTCAGCCAATTGTTTGATTTGATGATGTTTGATGATGTTAATAAATTAACATCATGATAGGTGAGGATCAATGATAGGATGATGATGATTGACCTCATGATAGGTGAGGATCAATGATATGATGATGATTTCCCTAATGATAGGTGAGGATCAATGATATGATGATGATGATTGACCTCATGATAGGTGAAGATCAATGATATGATGATGATGATTGACCTCATGATAGGTGAAGGTCAATGATAGATGCTCAATGATATTTGATCAAAATATCATTAGAGCTGATTAGATTTGATTTATTGATAAGATTGTTGATTTGTGATATGTTATGATCATAGGAGGTTTTGAGAGTTCTTCAGTCTCAGGAGTGTTTCCCAAAGACATGGGACATTATTCCGCATTTGGTGCAGGTCAATTTACATATTATTAGTCAAAGTGGTTTATCAGTGTTGAGTGATATGCCCCAGTATAGGATTGATTAATGTACTAATACATGATGTATACTTTGTTGATGTATCTCTCCATGTTTAGATATCATTGTACAGTTGACATTATTATTTTGAGGTTTATATGATATGCAGCGGACTATTGATCTATATGGTGTTGATATGAGTTTTATGATGGATGTCTATGATGGATTCCTATGATGGATGCACTTAATTTTTGCTTTATGATGCTATGGATGAAAATGATGAAACATGTGTTATCATTCTATGATGCTTTATGGATGATTTCTATATGATACATGTGATGGATCTTATTATGCCAATGAAATGTGATGTGTTTTATGTTTTTGTACTTTTCTAATGCAAATAGATGATGCAATGAATGGATGGATGTATGATAATGTTAATTCACGAGTGAATGGATGGATGGAATGATCGTATGACGGTGCATAGTTCTATGTGTTTATGATGTTTATATGATTCTTATGTGATGCTTATGTAATGATTATGTGATGTATACAATGATGATATGATAATGCATGATTGATGATTCTATATGATTTATGGATGATGTTTTATGCTATGTGAGATGGATTTGATTGTGTAAATGATGTGTGATGTTTATGTATGTTCATGAGATGATTATGCTGATCCAGTTAATCCTTTGTTAGTCTTGGATTTGAGTAATAACAAATTTACAGGTTGTATTCCATACACCCTGGAAAATCTATCTTCACTAATGGTTTTAGATGTTCATAACAATGACATTATATCTTTACAGGGAAACCTGCTTACTAGTCATGTTCCTCAACAACTTTTTCTTCTTGGAAATATTACTCTATTGGATATGTCTTTCAATCTTCTTAATGGACCATTTTCTTAATCCATTAATAATAGATGAAATTATTTTGATTATGCCAGTGAGATGCAATGCACTTCTTTTTTTGTTTTCTGATGTGGATATTATGATGTAATGTATGGATGGATGAATGATGTGAGAATGTATATGTGATATGGTAATGCTTTCTAATGTATGCGAATGATGATGCAACTTATTATGCAACTATAGGAGAATGATATGTTTTTGGTAATGTCAAGTGTACTCAATCCATTAATAATAGAGATAACATCATTGTGAGATTGTTTCAGCTTTGGGAAAACCCATAAATACAGATGCAACACTAATATGAATGTAATCTATCTTAACCATGTAGATCTAATATGTAAAGTTTGTCATCGTAACAGTTGATTTGTCGTGCTTTTTATCATCATTGAGCCTTTAAAATGTTGAAAGTAAGTACAAGCATCGATGGCATAATTAGACCATGATGACCTGAGTACTACTTCCATGAATTTTGATATTGCAAGTTAACACAAGCATCTAGGTATAATTAAACCAAGATGACTTGAGCATTACCCACGTAAACAAACAAGAGTTAATCATTTTCCTATGCAAATTCAAAATTTCATCAATGATACTATGTAGCGCACGTCTTGCGAAAACTTGCACAATAGTAGTGATCAACTCACAGACAACAGACAAAGAAAAATCATACTCCTTTTCCCCTCTAGTTCAATACATCATCAAGGTGCTCCAGAGATATGATGACAAAAAAAAAAGTACAGCCATTGAACATTCATGCTAATGTGATAAAGTCAAGATACAGAGAAACATCATCCATTTAAAGTTTTCTTTGATTGATTGATTTTAGCTATTTGATTTTGGATGTGTGTTTGTGATAGTTTGATGATTGATGTTCAATGTTAGATTGCACTATGATCGATGTGTTTTTTTGTGTTTGTCTAACTGTTATTTTATCTGTTGGTTTAAGCTCAAAGTTTATTTTCCCCCTATGAGTTCAGGATTTTTCCCCAAGTCTAAGGTGAGACACGACTACCACACCAAGATATGTAAATACGGTTTTATTGCACTTTTTTAGATTTTTTAGATTTTTTAGATTTTTTTATTTTTTTTACTTTTTTTGTATATTTGATCTTTTTTTTTTGGTATTTTCTCAAGATATTTAAGATGGAATGAGAAGACCAAAATTTCCCCTAATCTCGTCAAGAACAAAGGAAGAAAATGGGACATGGATTTTGATAAGCTAGAAGATATGGAATGGAAGGAAATGTGAAGATAAGAATAATGGATAGGATGATCAAGATTAATTAGATAAGATACGGACATAAGGCCCTAGTACTTTTCCCCTATTCCTTATCAAGACCAAGGATGAGAAGAAAGGATCTATTTAGCAAGAATTATGTAATATGGATAAAGCGAAGGATATGATATGAAAGATATGGATAAAGCATATAGGATAAGATATATGATGTTCAGGAAGATCCTTAACCTTGTCACGATCAAAGTTGGAAATGTGGAGGATAATATATGCATGATAAGAAGATGGAAGAACTTAAGCATCAAGTTTCATGACCAAATATCCCTCTGATAAACCATGGTAATGAGGGTTAGACTTGTAAATGTTGGCAGATTTAGGGTATGATGGGATAATGGATAGGAGGTTGAAATGTTTGTTGATGGATAGATGGAAAGGATGGAAAGATCAACATTGGCACACACCTTGAAGGGTGGTGGAGTGATGGAGGAAAAATGGATTTGGAAGGTGATAGGTTTTTAGATGGAAAATTGGAGGAAGCTTTTGGATTAGCAAATTTGGATGCCAATTTAGATTTTATTGCTTCTATGAGACTTTTTGGAATCCACATGACTTTTGATTTTGACTTTTTCTTTGTGGGCCTTTGTGGACTTTGATATTTTTTCTTTATGGGCCTTTGTGGCCTTAGAATTTTCTCTTTTTGCTTTGATGGGCCTTTGTGGCCTTTTGAAATTTTCATTTTTTCTTTGATGGGCCTTTGTGGACTTTTTTATTTTTATTTTGATTTTGGATCAAATTTTCTTTTATTTTTACATGCCTCTTCGAGGAGACATGTTGATCCTTTAGTACATGTGGATTTTAATATGGAAACTTTTGACATTTGGCACCCAAATTGCTTCCAAGAGCAATAGGAGAGATGGATGGAGATGAATGGTATGGAGGTATCATGGATGAGTTGCTGGAGGTAGAATTTTAAGAGGGCATCAATGATGTGTTCCTTTACTGTTCTTGAGGAATAGGGTATGGACCTAGGATAGAGGGAAGGTTTGATGGACTAGGATATAGACCTAGGATAGATGGAAGGTTTGATGGACTAGGATGAGGACCTAGGATAAATGGAAGGTTTGATGGACTAGGATAAGGACCTAGGATAGATGGAAGGTTTGATGGTCTAGGAAACTTAGGCATATAACCAAGGCCATGGTGATATGGGTTTTCTTGAACAGACAGGGGTTCTAGAATACCTTGTTCATGAAGGCCTAATCCTTTGCCTTTGTAGTTCATTCTTTGACACATTCATTTACCAATGGGATATGTATTGTTTATGAAACAAGATGGGAGTCCATTTTGGGGAGGATATGATATGGATGAAAGGATAGGTGTTGGAAGTAAACTAGAGCAGATGAAGGTGGAGGATCCCAATTTGTAGGTGTGTGGTTCATGGATAGTTTGTATAGGTGTGATAGGATCTTGACATGGGGATGATGGGGTATTTTGATCTTGACTTGGAAAAGGATCACGAGGTGTAGGAGATGGAGTAGCTTGCTCTTTATTAGGTGTGGAATCATCATGAACTGGTATGGAAGGCATATCTTGATCTTAATAAGGAAAGCAATCATGAGATTTTTTGGAAAGCATATCTTGATCATCAGATAGTAGAAAATCATTAGATAGGATGGAAGAATTATCATGCTCTTGGTATGCAATGGAATTGTGAGATGGTATGGATTCATTAGATGGAGTGGAATGAGGACTTGAAATGATACTTTTCTCTTGAGATGGAAGGGAATCATTGTGGATGAAAAGTGAAACGAGGAGATCATCATAAAACTCTTGAGAGATGGGGTCTTGGTCAAAAATTGGAAGAACTTGTGAAATTTTGGTATCATCAAATGAGGTGGAAGGAATGTTTTGATATTGATGTGTGGAGGAGTCTATGCTAGCATGTTTTGGACTGAGAGATTGGCATGAGTCATTAGATGTGATAGAAGAAGGTGGTTGGATGGAATCGTTAACTTGGGTGAAAGAATATTGAGGTTCATTTTGGCTTATGGGAGATTAAGATAGATGCATGACATGGTAAGATTGTTCAATATCATTTGTGTTTGAGGACTTTAATTTTGGCTTCTCATTTAACTTTTTCAAAAATTTAAAGAAATTGAACTTGGATGATGTAGTTGTTGGTGGAGAAGGTATCATTCCTAGATTTCTATCAGAGGAATAAGAACATATGTCTGGCAGAATATATCTCTATGTGGTTTCCCTTTACATGTCTAGGATCTATTGTTGAAGGTTTTGCATTTGCTAAGTTAAATCATTCAATTGATCCTCATCCATTTCTGGTTGATAAAATCTATGAAAATAATTTCCTTCTCCTTCATCCATGATGGTTTGATGTTTAGGAACTTTTAAGGTGTTAGATCTTGGTTTAGTTTGGAGAATTTCACTTGTAAAGGTCATTTTTAACAAGTTTAAGACTCCGTTGTGGCTGAGAAATGATTATGTGCTAGAAAAGATCCTTAATTGTGGTTCAAACTAATGAAAAAGGGATGCAAATAGCTCTCTAGTTTTTGATTTAATGGATGCGCTAAAACAAAGCCTGGATGTGCTAAAAGACTGCATAGATGCGCTAAAAGACTGCACACACACACACTACAAAATAGACCAAATGTGCTACTAAACAAACCAAATGTGTTGGAAAATATACTAGATGCACTAGAATAGTAAATGAATGTGCTAAAAGATGTTGTGGATGCACTGGAACCACTACAACAAATCCCTATGATTTGCTCCATTTTTTGCTTCCACCCACTATTTTAATGTATTTTTGGATTTTTTTTTTAAATGTTGGTGCTATTTATTGAGATGGCATAATTTTTGGAATTTATTGCACCAATAAATACAAGTCGGCACTAATTTAGGAACTAATTAGCACCTAAAGTAATGTCATCTTTAGCACTGATATTCACTTCAAGTGTAGCACTTCCTTGAGCATCATCTTTAGCTCTGAGGTTAGCTTTGAGTTTAGCGTCGCTTTTAGCTTTGACTTTAGCTTTGAGTTTAGCTTCGAGTTTAACACTAGTTTAGACACCCCTATGTCAAAGAGACTTATTTATATCTCATTGACAATGTAAAATAGTGAAATATCAACAAGATACTAACATATCAAGGAGAGAATCACTTATGTCACATTGATAAGGTATATCTACAAGTGCTCAATGAAACACAACTCTTGGATATAATGAAGTAATGTCAATGAGACATTGAGATATTATTAATACAAATAAGCTTGTATCATTGACACTCGTCAAGTAAGGATCAAAAGTATACACCACTATATCGTTGGGAAGGTGAGCAACATATGTAGTAGAGCGGTATACACTGCAACCCTACAACAAGAAGCCTTGAGCAAGGTGGTAGTGTGGTAAAAAATAGAAGGGAAGGGAAAAACACCGCTATACCATAGCGATAATCACAAGTCTCCCCAACATGGCAGAGCTACATCAATATATAAAGAAATACCACCAAAGGAAAATATCAACGAGACAGTGGCATATCGGCAAGAGATATTAACTTGTCTCATTGACATTGGCAACCAACATCAATGGAACATAAGATCTAATGTCGATGAGACATTGAGATATCAGTAAGACAAATAATATTCTCTCATCGACACTCTTCAATTAATGATCAAAAGCATACACTGCTATATTGTCAGGAAGGTGAGTAACATATGCGGTAGAGTGGTATACACCGCAACTCCACAACAAGAAGCCATGATCAAGGAGGTAGTGTGGTAAATGAAAGAAGGGAAGGGAAAAACACCACCATACCATAGTGGGTATAATAAGAGACAATGGTAGTATGGTAATCATGGCATCATTACAATTTACAACACTAAATGTAGAAAATCACATCAGTTGCCAAAATTAAATGCCATTAAGTTATTAAGAGTTTCCAAAACTAATATGACTGAATACCATGCCATCCAAAGATATGTGAGTTTTCCCAATATTGCACTCAATTGTAGTGCATTAGCATGGAAGGAGCTAAGGATATGAGAAGAAGAGATCCTGCAAGCATGAAATACTCGAGTAAGTGCATGAAAACTCTCTAAAAGAGCTCTATTAATATAAAAAATATTTCAAGGTTTTGTCATCTAAAGCCATAGTAGAGAAAATTGAAACATGCCTCCTAAAATAAAATGATCAGAAGTAAAAGAAATTCAGCCTAAAATTAAAGATGAAGAAACTAAAGTAAAGAAGAAAGCACTCCATCCTAAAATAAAACAATCAGAAGTAAAAGAAAGACAGCCTAAAATTAAAGATGAAGAACCTAAAGTAAAGAAGAGAGCACTCCATCATTCCATATTAGATATA
Source organism: Sequoia sempervirens (assembly GCA_007258455.2). Taxonomy (NCBI): domain Eukaryota; kingdom Viridiplantae; phylum Streptophyta; class Pinopsida; order Cupressales; family Cupressaceae; genus Sequoia; species Sequoia sempervirens. The sequence goes on along the minus strand of VDFB02000007.1, from coordinate 45,068,454 downwards.
CTTCCAGGCTCTACTAAAGAGGGTGATAATAATTTTCTCATGGACACCACACACAGTTGTAGGGATTCCCTCATTTCCAAATCTGGATGGGACCTATTTTGTTATTTTTATAGTAAGGGAAATGAGAATATTCCAGTGTCAAATGCTTGGATTTGGATATAGTAAGATTGATTGTCCCAAATTTGTTTGTTGATGTAGAATTTATCAAACTGCTAACCAAACACTATCACTTAGCTACCAAAATAGTAAGATTTCCAAATGGCACAATATTGGTAGAAGTAACTAGAAAAGCCATCATTGAGTGTTTTGGCTTAAACAAGCAGGCTCTGACCAAGATAAACCTACAGAAAAGTAAGGAGGATTATGCTAGGTTAAAAAATACTTATAGAAGTGATGAGGTACCCCTATATATGAAAAGAGGCGTTGGTAACAGAACATTCCCCATCTCTACTACCACTACTGAACCATTTAATGTGACATATTTTTAGTATTATTTTGTGAATATAGATTTATCTCTTTGCCAAGTGTTGGGGATAGATGCTAAAGATAAAATTCCAATAGGCCTAATGATGATGGCCATGAGAATTCAAAATCTTGAAACTAATATTGAATATGACTTTGCTTCATACCTTGAGAAGGAATTAGATGATGAATTCTCCCAAGTTAAAGAGGATAGAGCATTGATTACATTAAAAAAATATTCCCTACTGTGTCATCTTATATTGTACTAGAATAGGGACCATTGGACTAAAACAATGGACTTGGCTACAGTAGATGAGCAAGGGAATCCCAAACCTATCCAAAAATGGTACTATATTTGGGACAGTTAGTGCAAGAATTCAAGCTTTGTTGTATTCTACAAAGACTTTGTAAACATAATCCTTTGAGTTCTTGGGTATGCAATACCAAGATTGTCAACCAAAATGTTGCAAGTAGTGAGACCTTTGGCTTTAATACTAAAGCAAGGTCATACACACAATTTTGAAGATTAGTTCTTCCTCCTGAAAGTTACAATAATAAGAGCTTATGGATTCCCTATTGCTCCACACATACTGCCAAAATTTGTGCCCCTCAGATTAGCACTTCTTGAATTTATGTGGCAAATGATGTGGATAGAGAAAGATGTAATGTAAAAGCAGAAGAAAGGCACTTTCCTACCAACCAAACCAAGTGTGAAGATTGAACTGTTGGAAACAAGCAACACTGAGAGAGGGGTGAATTAGTGTTGTGCAAAAATTCAATTTTATTATTCTAACTTAACCATTCAACAAAAGAAACATGCATCAACAAAAAATAATCACAACCCCATAACACCAGAATTTTTACTTGGAAACCTTGTTAGGGGAAAAACCATAGTGGATGGCCAATCCACAATATAATATGAGTATACCCAAAATGAAAAGTACAAAATGGGAATGCACTTGTATTCAAGCTCACTACCTAGAGCTCATTACTAGAAATGGATGGGCTCACTACCCTACAAAGATTTGGAATAGATCCAAAAGAGTGAATTGATGAAATAGCATCTTCAATGCCTGATTATAGTTATGATTAAGCTTTGTAGATAATGTTCTATCCTTCTAGTTGATTCAACAATTTTGCTCTGCTCTGCACAACTTACACTACAAAAATATTAATTTGCATAAGTGAAATTGTGCATAATCGCCTAATCGCTCTTCCTGATGATTGAAACTCACTACCACACTTATTTTTCACATCCCAAATGATATATCGAATCTCTTATATATATCCACATCTAGAAATAAAATTGAGCTATAGGTCGGCCTTAATAAAACTTGGAAATATTATCAACTATCGGCCCAAATTTACAAATAAATTTTCAATGTGGATCTAACACCATCAGCTAGACTATAGCTAGGACCCATAATTAAATATTTGAACATAAAAACATTTTAAATAATTTCACTTTACACATCCACAATGCGCCACATTCACTGAGTCAGCTACAATGAGCAAATAGACAAAAAAACATCCTACCAGACCTCCAAGCTCATACAACCACTAATGCAACACCACAAAATTTAGCAATAAGATAACGTACATGCTCAAAAAGCAATACTAGGGATCCACAACTCAAAACGATGATCCAGAGAAGTAGACAAATTAACTGACTAACTGGATACCCTGTTCTTCAAGTATTATGTTGGTAACACATGGTATTTCACTTTATCTACTGGTATGACTAGATACTGATCTATGGACCATGGAAATGACTTCAGTTTCCATCAATGACAACACTAGAAGCCATATGCCAACATTCTCCTCCTTTGGCATTGATGGCAACACTTAGTGAAAAATGCTTAAGTGTCGAAATTAGTAAGTACACTACCAAAATTCAAAATATTGCTCCCCCTAAGAATGTCAAGTCATTTTTCACTGCACTCTCCCTTGTTGACATCAATGACAAAATTGGGGAATCCAAAATTGCAAAGTTGTACAAACATAACCTGAGACTTACAAAAATTTGAAGATGTCTACAAATTCATTCTCCATTCCACTTAAGTTTGAGTCCCAAACACTTCTCAAACTCTCCAAAATAGTTATATGACCACAAAGAAGATATGACAATGTTTTTGTTGCTTCGAGACTTACCGGATCTAGAGCAAACATAACAGCTTTATCCTGTTTCAAATCATTCACCATTACCTCAATATTTGAACCTATTAATCCCTTGAGTTCACATACTCTCCCAATAATCCTTTCATTTTCAAGTTTTAGACTCTTTATTTGGTTAACAAGGACATTACCTAACTTTCTTGTTTACAAACACTACTGGCTAATGGGTCAAAAGTATTGGAAATAGTGAACAGCTATTGTTCAATGTCTTTCACCTTCTTCTCATTTGCTTTAGTAAATTTTGACAAGACCAAGTGAGACTTGTACACTTTTCCTCCTTTAGACATAGTACCTTGAATATTTTTTATCCAAGTGCCTAACAGATCTTTGTCTTTGGCAATCAATTCATTTAGGCTACCAACTCTCTTCTCCTTGAACTCCTTTTTCACTTTAACCAAAACTAATTTTCAAAAGATTCAAAATGAGAATCTTCAGAATTTATTAGCTTCTTTAACTCACTAGAGGAGGAACCTAATGGGTCCATAACATAAGTAGGCATTAATTTCTATAAAAATCCAAATGCAAGATTTATCAGTTCACTGTCCTCTATGTGAGATTTCAGTATCCTCTCATTGGATTTGGCTTGAGTAATTTTAGCGACCTTCATCATCTAAATTGGAGATAGAGTGGATAGGTTAATTGAGCTATCATTTAACTCAGGATCTGACTCTTCCTGTTGCTCCAATAGAGATCTCTTCACTTCCTCTATTCTGATTTCTTTATCCTTTTCTTTTTCAACCTTGGATTTTGATTCAGGATTGACTTTAGGCATTTCAGCTTCTTCAATATGCACCTATTTTTCCTCAGCTAAGACCTCAATAGGGACCTTAGTTACCACAGGTGTCTCTGTATTTTCCATATTAGAATAATTCAGAATATCCTCAAATTATGGAGGATCAAACACATTCATGATCTCCTCATTCACATTCTCTTCTTTATTTTCATTTACTTCCACATTCACTTCCTCATTTCCTTGAACGTTTTCAATATTGATTTCCTCATTGTTAATCTTCTCCTTTGATAAAAATTCTTCCAGAATTTCCTTAGTTTCATTGACAATAACATCAGTTTCACCAATCATGAGTTTATTTACTCTTGTCTTGCTCATAAATTCTATTTTATCTTTTTCAAGGAGTAAATCTATCTCTTCAATTGTCATTTCCAAGCATAGATCGACAAGAACTCTCTTCCTCAAATTTTCTTCTTCTGATTTGGCACTCAACCTCCTAGATTCCAAAGCATCATATAGACTTGTAGGAAAACCAGACATGATTTCAACAAGAACTTTATTAAAACCATTCATATGCTTTATTGTTGCTTCTTCAAGAATTCTCTTACCGAATTCATCAAAGGTCTCATACCAATCATAAAGTGGCTTGAGATTTCCATCTTTCACCACTACATTCTCAACTTCCTCAACAGTCATACTGGGCTTGTCAACTTTGGCCTTTTTCTTTGCTTCTTCTCCTTTTCCAGAAGATTTTCTCTTGTTCAATTTTACAACCTAAGTACCAGTAGCCTTTATCTCTATTACTACTTCTAAGTCAGTTTCTTCCTCTTCAGCTACAGACACAACTTTGTAATATTTTATTCTTTTATTCTTCTTCCTTTTTCTAGAAGCCTTGGCTTGATTTGACTGAGTTGGAGGGGAACTCCTGGTAGATCTAGTGTGAGAAGGAGATGTTCCCAGACCAATTGATTTTTCCTTTTCTTTCATTTTAGCCACTTCAACTTCATCTCTTTGCCTTCTCACTTCTTTCAGTTTCTGCACAAGAATTCCCATACTCTCTACAAAAGCCTTTATCTCTTTTCTTACCCTTTTGACTATTATGGGCTTTTTCAATTCTGAATGAACCTGCAAGATTTTCTCTACATAAGTACCAAACCTTTCTTCTCCCTGATCCAGTGGCGAATTCAACAGGTGTTCTACATACATCTTCAAAATTTTCTCATCTATTTCGCAACCCATAGGCATGATCCAAACTGTTCTAGGATCAACAACTTCCATATGGCACTGGTTAATGTCTACCATGAAGCAAATAGTGTCTTTGTATTGTTCCACTATTGTGGTAGAAATTCTCTCTAGTGTGCATTAAATTCTAAAAGCTTTTAAAGTAACCCCACAAGATTGTATTGATGGTCTGTTGATCACCTAGTCCAAATAATATATTCCTTATCTGAACAACTACCGGTTCATCATTATGCCATTGAACTTTACCAACTCCCGAAACCTCACCCAAGAAGTAGAAAAATAAACATATCAGCAGGTTACCGTATTTGAATATGTTCTTATCCTTCTTGATTTTTCCCAAATTTTCCAATAACTGGCTTCTGAGCAGTTCACACAAATCATAATCTGCATTTTGTTTGACCATCTCATATGCTACATAGATAGTTGTGTTAGTTACTGAATTCTCCCAACTTGAATGATAAATATTATAGCCGATTACCATTGATGCAAATTTTGCATCCACTACGACAATATCGTCTATTGTCATTGCTCTTCTATCCCATTGCGAGCCTGTCGCATCAGTAACCTTATCATTCTTCACAGACTTCAAAACTAGAAGTCTACCGGTGGAATTTAGTCCTGTAACTGCACATATAGCTTCTTTTGTAATTTTGAATGAAAAATATAACCAAATGAATTCATCATGGACAAGATCAACACTTATTGAACCCATTCACCTTCTTCAAATATGGGAAATTTTGCAAATTGCACAAATTTCTTATCCTCTAGGGTTTTGAATTCTGGTTTCAAAATAAAATCTTCTTGAATTATATGATGAGAGTACAAATCCATCAAATTAGAGGTTCCCAAATCTTCAATGTTTGCATGCACATAAGCCCTAATATCCTCAATATGCAGGACTCTGTACGACACTGATGAAAATGCACCTAAGGGCTTTGTATCTATAGACTTATACATATGCCATTTAAATTTTGGACATGGCCTATCCTTAACTTTGAGTATCTGAGGAGTAGACATGATTGCAATCACACAAATATACAGGTTTTTCAATAAATACCTTTAAGGGACAAAATGGAATTTGGTCGTGGATTCTCCTTTATGCTTGAATCTTTCCACAAATTTGCAATGATCACATCAGAGCTCTTCAAACCACTTTTTTCCAAATGCAATATGACAAATGAGGGTTGAATCAGTTCTTTTATTTCCCACATACCTAACTCCTTTTGTTTGCAATAAATTCCCTTGCCCTCCTTCCTTTCAAGGACCAAGATAGATGACTCTTATGTGGATCTCCAATATTCTTCACTAATGCTTCTAACTGGTTGAACAACCTCTAAAAAGAATCAACTCTCTTACTAGACACATCCAAATTCTAGTATCATTCACCTACAATAGGAGGTTTAAGAGCTTTTCTTGATAGCTCCCCCTATGCTAGACCTAAAATTAATCCCTTGAGGAATTACCAGAAGTTGCTTCTGGTGTTGGTCCATTTCCTTCTACAGGGGGATTCTTCTTCACCCATTTCTTTTGTATTTTCTTTATGATCGCATCAGTAGTGACTTTTCCTTTCCCTTTAACATCTTGTTGCATGTTTTGTTTTACTGGACCTCTTTTGTTCCAACAAAATCTAGTAATGTGGCTAAATTTGTTGCAGTTGTAGCACATAACATTTCTCTATTCAGACCAACTGTTCCACTGACTTTGTCTTGATCTCTATTGGTTAGCAATATTTCCAAATCTATTGCATGCATAGCATCTGACATCTCGATGAAATTTATTCATCACAATTATGCATTCACTTGACTTATGACTATACTTATAGCAATTAAAACACTGACTTGAGAATGATGGTCTACCTATATTCATTCCACTTCTACACTGAGAAGCCATATGACCAAATTTATTGCAAACATAACAATAGACATTAAATATTTGAGAATTTTATTTCCTTACTGGATTTCTTCTAACTCCTTTCATCTAATTTCCTTGTTTGAATCTTCCTTGTATGGAATTCCTTTGTCTAGAGTTCCTTTGTCCAGATATAGAAATTTCTCCTTCATATCCAAGACCTCGTTTGTCACCATTAGTCCTCTGTCCTTTGATTAGTTCATCAAGTTTGGCTGAGCTTGCTTTGAATTTATCCTTATACTCATTTCCAGTAGAAATTTCATCTCTGAGATCATCAAGCTGCTTTTCAAGCACTTCTTCATTGTTCTTGGATTGCTCCAATTCATTATCTAGTCGGCTACATTGTTCAAATTTTTCTTTCAAAGATTGTGCAAGATTTTCTTCATTCTTCTTTCTATCCTCAATCTCCTTGGTCATTCTCATCATGATAGATTCCATTTCATGCTTCAAGGAAACATTCTCTTTTGAAAAAAATTTAAATTCTTTTTTTTCCCTTTCAAAGCCAAACTGAGTTGTTCATCTTCCATGCTTTTTTTCTTCTATTTGAGCTGACCACATAATTCCTTTCTTTTCTCCCTTGAGTCATTGATTTTTTCTTTTAGTGACTGAATGAACTTTTTTGCATTCTCAATATTTTCTTGCAGTTCCCGTTCTCATATTTTGATTGGTCTAGATCATCAAGGGCCACCATAAGTTGTTGAAGACTGCTTGTGTCCATTGAAAAACACCTTCCAAGATCTCCCAAAGCTATAAGAATTCTTCTGAGGAGCTAGATTTGATACCAATTATTGGAAACAAGAAACACTAAGAGGGGGAGAATGAATCAATGTTGTGCAAAAATTCAATTTTATTATTCTAACTTACTTAACCATTCAAAAAAAGAAACATGCATCAATAGAAAATAATCACAACCCCATAACACCAAAAAATTTATGTGGAAACCCTATTAGGGGAAAAACCACAGTGGATGGCCAATCCATAATATAATATGAGTATACCCGAAATGAAAAGTACAAAATGGGAATGCACTTGCATTTAGGCTCATGGCCTAGAGCTCGCTACTCAAAATGGATGGGCTCACTACCTGAAAAATATTTGGAATAAATCCAAAAGATTGAACTGATGAAATAGAATCTTCAATGCCTAATTACAGTTCTGATTAAGCTCTGTAGATAATCTTCTATCCTTCTGACCGATTCAACAATTCTACTATGCTCTACACAACTTACATTGCAAAAATATTAATGCACAAGTGAAACTATACATAATCGCCTAATCACTCTTCTTGACGATAACAACTCACAACCACACTTCTTTTTCACATACCAAATGATATATCGAATCTCTTATATATATCCACATCTAGAAATAAAATCACTATAGTTCGGCCTTAATTAAACTTGGAAATATTATCAACTGTCAGCCCAAATTTACAAATAAATTTTCAATGTGGATTTAACATTGTCAGCTAGACTATAGCTAGGACCCATAATTAAATATTTGAACATAAGAACATTTTAAATAATTTCACTTTACACATCCACAATGCACCACATTCACTGAGTCGGCAACAATGAGAAAATAGACAAAAAACATCCTACCGGATCTCCAAGTTCGTACAACAACTAATGCAACCCCACAAAATTCAGCAATAAGATAATGTACATGCTCCATAAGCAATATTGGGTTTCCACAACTCAAAATGATGATCCAGAGAAGTAGATAGATTAACTGACTGACCGGATACCCTATTCTTCAAGTATTATGTTGGTAACACATGGTATTTCACTTTATCTGTTGGTATGACTAGATACTGATCTACAAACCATGGAAATGAATTTAGTTTCCATCAATGAAAATACTAGAAGCCATATGCCAGCATGGACTATAGGCTCAGACACATTAGAGGAGTTACAGTATTATTTGAAGACAATATATGCATTGAAATCTAGAAAGGAAAGATCCTTTGACCCTGAAAATCATATGAACAACATAAGGTACAATCTTCTTACCAAAATGGCAGTGCCACACCAAGCGGGTTTTGAAGAAGATGTCATAAGGAATTGCATTACCTATAATGATCTCTTTTGTAGAAGGAAAAAATGGGAATATATGAAAAAGCTTGAAGAAAGGATGAAGTAGAGGTCCAAGGATTTCCTAGGATACTTTGTTGAGGAAAAGGAACCCATCAAGATGATAGAATTGATAATTGGTAGATTTGAAGACTTGTACAAAAAGGAGGAAGCATATCTCGAAGAACATGATAGTGGTGCAACTACAGAGCATACCCTAGGTGAAACCTCTTAGCCTCTCATGGAGCAGTTACCTCCCAAAAGATAGAAGACAAGAAGCATTGAATAGTTAGTACCTTATGAGGATACTGAAGAGGTGGGTGATACTGAGGAAGTGGCTACAGTACTGCAATCATTGAAAGGTGATATTGAAGTTGATCAGCCTATCCTTGAGACCATATCCCATAAACATGAGGAAATGATGGGTGATGTAGAAAAAAAAAGTATAGAGGTACATGCAGATGAAAGGGGAATCACAGCTAGGAGAATCATAGAAGATGATGAATTCATTAAGACTCCTTAGTTGAAGGATTTCAAGATGAAAATGAAGATAAAATAATTTCAAGAGAGGATGGAATCAGCTGAAGCAGGAATTGAAGAATCAAAGAAAAATGAAATGGTAGCATAGACTTTCCAAGAATTAAAAGATGACAACATTGACATTAGCCCCTAGAAGGCTAGAGAAATGGTCTTGAAGAGCAATATGCTCATCTTCCCTGGCTTGGAATTAAAGAAAATGTTTCTACTTGATCAAGTGTGGGCTTAGGAAGATCCAATGCTAGTTGAATAATTTGACTCTAATGAAGGTGTGAGTGGAACTAGGTATAACCCAAAGATTGAAACCCTAGCCATATGGATCAAACAAAAAAATACACAGAATCCAAAATTATTGGATGTAATTCAAGGGATGAAAGGGGCAACGATGGTAAGGACAATACAAGATACCACCCCTTTGGAGACAACCACAATGACCATGCATTTGACCATGTTCACTCGAGAAAATGTTAAGGGATTAGAAGACAGATTGAAGGAGTATGAAAAGAAACAAAGGTTCCTAAATGATGAAGTTAATAAACTGTTCATGGAGAATGTCAAATTGAAAGAACAATTAAGAGGAGCAAGACCCTCACAAAGCAAGGAGATGGTGTTATCTAGGCTTCCTATTTCTCCAATGGATATTCTAAAGAAAATTTCTATAGAACAGGTAAAAACTCCATAGAGGGAACTGGATGATGTAAATAAGGCCAACAATCAAACCTAGGATGAAGTGAAAAGACAAATTTGTGAAGTTATGGAAAAGATTCTTGAGCACATGATAAAATCAGTTATGGATAAACTAGAGAATGTGTGTGATAGTTATAAAACACTTTAGGAGGAAATGGATCACATAAATACACATATGCTTGTATTAGATCCTTTGTTCAAAAGGTGGCAGCCTATTCACCACACTTTGGCTAAGTTTTGCAAAGTTCTACAAAGAAGTCTTGATACACCCACAACATTAAATCCAACTGAACAAACTGTGAAGATGATTACTGATGAATTTTAGTATGTACAAGGATTTGATAAAAGGGTATGTGTAAGATCATCATGGAAAAAATATGCCCTTAAGTGGCAAAAAATTTAGAAAAATCAGAGTTATGAAATTTGACGTAAATTTTTGAATAAGTTATCTATATTATTTCAAAAATATGTAAGAATAGAATTTGTAGAAAATTGAATGTAGTTTCTCAACTACTAGGTTTATTTTAAAAAAAAAAACTATTTGGTGAAATTTTGAAATTTCAATGCAGTATACTTAAATTTCGGGGAAAAAAAGAAGTAGGTGTCTAATGACCACCCTAACCACAATAAAATAATACTATTTTTTTATAAGATTTTATATATAAGTTGAGGACTCATGTCCCGATGTGATGCATATTTTTTTGTAATTGTTTTCCAAGTAAATAATTAATTATAATTTTTTTATTACAACTTTTAAAAAATATAAAACTTGTATGTCGACCACCTTAACTTAGTCAAACTTCATGAAATTCATTTTTTTTTTTAATCCTATAGTATGCGAAGCATAGAATGTGATGCATGTTTTGGATTTTGAAAGCTATAGATGTTTTTAATCAGCCTATCAATCAGGACTTTAGTCATAATTCAAATAGAAAATGAATAATAATTATTTATTAAATTCAAAGTAAAGGATAATTTATATTTTTGGAAAGTTAAGAATATCCTTTAAACACCCTTTTCATTTCATCAATTTTTGGTAAAAAAAGTCATCAGCCACATACCCTACACATACCCATCATTAAGCCACTTTTTGGCCCATCATGATCCTGTACATACCCAAAAATATTGTAACATGAATGGATGTATTCCATACCTGAAAATAGTGGTATATACCTAAAATCATGAGAGATGGTGATCAGTTGGAGGACTTGGATAAGTGGAAGAAATAATTTAGTCAAGTTGTTCATAAGTGCATAACTCATATACAGGAGGATGATGATACCAGTCTTCTCAGGCTAAATCAGATCATGGATGGGTTGATTATTCTTGATGTGGGATACCTAAAGTTTGTCAATGATACAAAGGAATTACTAGATAGACGATGGAAAACTCATCTTGCAAACATGCAAAAGATCCAGGAATATAAGTGGCCATCTAATTTTACGGTGTATCAGTGGGAGGAAAAGTATTTGGTTTCAGAAGAATACGAAATTGAGGCAAGAGCATCTGGACATTCATCATGGAGAGGAAGACTTTTCCAGATCAATCATCATGGGTCTTCTACATTGAATAATGGAACCATATGTCAAAATGTCTTAAGTCTTGTTATTTCCTTAATTATGCTAATTAAAAAGTTGTTAGTGACATTTTTCTCTTTGACTTGGGTGTATGAGCTCTGCTAGGGTTTTTTGTTTTCTGTGGTCACCCTTTTGTGTCATACTATGCATCCTGCACAAGAAAATTGTATGGCCGCATTTATTGTGGTTTCTTGTTTTAATATGCCTTCAACTAGCTCTAACCCAGTAGTTCTTGCTAGTGTTAGTGGTTTGACGGTGATAATCAATGGCTCCTCCAAACAAATGTCCATGCAAATTTGTTCTGAAAGTCTTTCACGAGGTAAGTGCTCTGATTCACCAGCTGATGTGGTTTTTCCTTTACCATATTTTGTTACTGCCTGTCAATGGCTTGATCAGTACACCCTTGTTGGGTATTTTGTTGGGAGAACTCCCCCTGAAAGTGTGCTTAAAGATTGGGTTGACTAGGCTTGGGTCCCTCATGGGGTCTGCCTTGATATGGTCCAAAACTTAACCAAGGGTTTATTTTTGTTCCACTTTGTAGAGGTCAATCATGTGCAGGCCATCCTAAGCCATGGGCCCTGGTATGTTCAGTCCTCTCGATTAGTTTTTCAAGCTTGGAATCATGACTTTGCTATCTCAGATGACACCAAGTTGCGAGTCCTAGTCTGGATTGAATTTCCTGGTCTACCTTTGCCTTGTGTGCCTTTTTTGAATAGTATAGCCTCCTCACTAGGGAGGATTATTTGCATTGAGCCATATAGGTTCTTTCAGGCCCGCCCCCAAAAGAGGGTTTTTGTGGAAGTTGACCTTTCCAAAGACTTAAAAGACTCCATTGATATTCAAATTGGAGCTTTCCACCACACCTAGAAGGCCACCTATTTTAATCTGCCCAACATGTGCTATAGGTGTCAGTCTACAGACTACAAGATAAAGGACTGCCCTTTAGCAGTTCCTCGTACACCTTCTTTGCCCCGAGATGCTAAAAAGCCTCATTCGGTGGCTGTATCTACTACCAAACCTGATGCTAAATGGACTATGGTCACTAACTGAAAGAATAAGTCCACTAGTTCTGGGTCGGGTCCTGTGACCTCTAAGCCAATGAAAGATGTTTCAAACCCTTCTGTGAAGGGAAAAGAAGCTCCAGTTGGAGCTAATTATGTTTCACAGCAGCCTAGGCCAAAGGCTACACCTCAATCAGTTGTTATCATGTTAACACAGCTGAATGTGGCTTCACAACCGAATGTCACTTCTCCTATGATAGGAGCTCATAGGTATTCTTGTAGCCCTTCCCCTCCTAGGGAAGAAGGGGAATATGTTCATGAAAAATGAAGGATATCCTCCCCTTCCATTCAGATTGGATCAGTTCTGGCTAATTTTTACATAATCGTTTCTCTTCTCTGAATGAAGAGGAATCGGGTTTCGAAAACATGGAGGAGTTTCACTCATGAAGTTCCATTCATGGAATGTTCAAGGTCTAACAAACCTCTCCAGAAAGTATTCTGTTAGGAATACCTTGTGCAAGTATTTTGGTGTTGAAGTGCTTTATCTTCAAGAAGTTAAAATTTATGGTTTTCTACTTGTCGCGGCTAGTCGTTCTATTTGGCCAGCCAATAAAATGTTTTGTACTACCCACGATGCTGGGCATGGTAGAGTTTTCATCCTTTTGGGCCCACGGTGGCACTCCTCTATGGTCGACCATGGGTCTGATCCCACTCATCGGCTCATCTGGATCCTTCTCAACATTGATAATCATTCCTTTGGGATTATTAATGTCTATGCTTCTAATGATGTTGTGGAACGCTCTTTGCTCTAGCGTTGGATTGTTGATTCTTCACCAGTTGCTACCTAGTTACTTTGTGGGGACTTCAATATAGTAGAAATGGTGTCTGACAAATATGGCACTCTGCCATTCAGATGGACAGCTGGGGAAAAGGAGGTGTGGTTTTACATGAGCAATAAATTGGGGTTGTTTGATCCCAATATTGGTTGCCGCCATTCTCATTCTCTCTGGCACACTTGGTGTAATTACCGAGCCAGTTCTGATAGAATATTTAAGTGCCTTGATCATGCCATGATCTCGGCACAATATTTTTTCTCATTTTATAGCTCTTCTCTCCCGGTTAAGTCGTTAGTGGATGTGACTTTGTCAGATCATTTCCCCATTTCCTTTTGCATTGAATGGGAGACTCGACAGCCTAGTATGTGTAAAACTCAATTATTTTTAAACACGTCTTTACTCTACCACAATCCTACCCTAGCCCACATTCATAGAGTTTAGAATTTTGAGTGCAAGCTAGCTCATCATACAGGCTGAATTTCTTGGTGGAATGAGGCTATCATCCACACGACTAGATTTTTGCACATTTATGGGTGCCAGCTGGCTATTTTTCATCGACGATCTTATGAGGCTACCACCGTTGACCTTTGTACTGCCTTTGAGGCTTTGGTAGCCAACCCCTTTTCTCCTTCCTTACAAGTCAGGGTGGCGGAGCTAAGGCACAAGAAGCAAATTGCTGATAGCTATGCTGCTCGAGGAGTGCAAATCAAAGCCCGGTTGCACTAGCTAAAAGTTGGTGATCGTGCCTCAAAAGAATTTTTCTTGGCTCTACATGCTAGGCACTCATCCCCGAGTATTAAAAAAATAAAAGATGGTGCTTAGGTCCTCTCTGAGCTTCCTGACATTCTCCAGGACTTTGTGCGTCATTATGAGCAAGTTTTCACTGCATAGGAAGTCACGCCTATGTGACAGCAAGCCCTTCAAGATTTCCTTGATGTTGTGCCAAATAAAATTTCTTTAGCTCATAAATTATTTTTTGATAAACTTTTATCAGTTGATGATCTCAAAGAGGTTGTTTACTCCATGGTTGATGACAAAGCCCCGGGAATTGATGGATTCCCTTGTGAATTCTACAAAGCCATGTGGGACGATATTGGGCATGATCTACATCAAGTTTAGTTAGAAGCTTTTCACTCTAATTCCCTAGGTAACTTAATCAATAAAGGTAACATAAAATTCATACCTAAACCAGGTGACCCAGAAGACATCTATAATTAGAGATCTATCATGCTTCTTAATGTCTCCTACAAGATTATCTCCAAGGCTCTGGCTCTTAAAATTTTCCATCTTCTACCTCAGATCATGCGCCTAGAACAAACTAGGTTCATCAAATCCAGATTTATTTTAAATAATATCATTGTTGTTTGGGAAGGCATGGAATGGGTCCAGAAAGTCATGTTCATTAAGATTGAATTTTCCAAGGCTTATGATCATATTGAATGGCCATTTATTCTTTCTATGTTGCCAACTTTGGGTTTTAGGCCCAATTTCATTCAATCCATTCGAATGCTCTTTGTGGATGCCTCAGCTTGTATCACCATCAATGGTCATCAATCCTTTGCCTTTGGACTCTTTGGTTCCATTAGGAAAGGGTGTCTGCTGGCCCCCTCTTTATATGTGCTTGCAACTGAGGGTTTTGGTTATCTTTTGGCCAATGTGGTTTCCTAGTAGTGTGTTAAGGGTATTTCTCTACCCAACTCTTAGGTTCATCTTGTTAATGGCCATTTTTTTGATGACTCATTCCTCACCCTTCTAGAGGAAAAAGATTCTATTACAGCAACTCTTGAGTGCCTTAATACCTTATGTCTTGCCTCTAGCTCTACCATCCAGTGGAATAAAACGTTGTGTTACCAACAATCTATCTTGCCCTCACCGCAGTGGTTGCAATAGTATGGTTGGAAATGGATTGGGCCTGGTGAAGTTTTTCGGTTTCTGGGCATTCCCTTTGCCTTTCAGGTGTCTCCGACTGAGCTTTGGAAAGTTGTGCTATCCAGATTTGAGCAAAAGCTTACTTATTAGGTTACTAAGCCCCTCTCTTTAGTAAGGAAATTCCAGGTGTGTTCCAAAATCCTAGCAGCTACCCATGTTTATTATTCTTCTTATTGGGCCCACTCTAAAGCTGCCTATGGAAAGCTTGAGAAGTTGCTTTGTGATTTTCTCTAGGCCTCCTCTGAAAATTACAGAGGGTTTCATCATGTGGCTTGGGAATTATTTTGTCTTCCTAGAGATTCGAGAGGCCTCGGGTTACTTTCTACCCAATGGCAAGGGACTGCTCTATTTGTTAAATGGATTATTCGTGCCCTTACTGGGGACGAGGCTTGAAAATTTCTTCTCAGGCATAGTATTTAATCCGGCTTCCCTATTCATAGACCTGCTTGGAAGGGGATTGGTTTTCAAACCCTTCTAGTCATGAATGAACCAGTCTAGATTATTGGTAATTTTGTTGCCAAGAGCATTTGGCGGGCCTGGGAAGTTGTCAAACCTTAGCTTCATTGGGTTGGCTCTGGTTTTCGAGATGGGATTTCTTTTAACCAACATAATGTTTGGTGGTCACCTCTTTTTGCTAGAAATGGTCAACCACTGGCTAATTTGTTAGGGCTTAAGGTGCTCAAATTTCAAAAGAAGGGTATCCAGACCCTGCAACAGATTTTTTTCAGACCCACCATGTGTATTATGTCATGGGATGCTTTTTGTGCCCAGTACATGCTTCATAACTAGGACCGTGCTACTTATGATGGTCTGGTGAATGCCATTCCTACTGAAATGCTTCATAAGGTTAGAATTCGTGGGACCAAACCTTGGTGGAAAGACTGGAAGTGGTATCTAGACACGCCTTTTAGGAATTACAAGCCTCAACTTGGTTATCGGTGGCTCTCACCACATTTTCCTATGATTCAAAGTTTGAACCAGAGGTGGCTTCTTCAATCTTCCGCTCATTTTTGGTGTAAAATATTTGATGCCACTTGGTCTGCAAGTGTTGAGCTAAAGCTTGCCCACTTTGCCTAGTGTATTCTTTTGCAGGGCTTTCCTGTGGGCTCTCGGCTGATCCACCTATGGGTATGGGACCCTCGCTGCCCTTTTTGTGGGAAAGCTAAGAATTTTAAGCATCTTTTCTAGTTTTTTCCTAGAGCTTAGCAACTTTGGTCTTGGATTCATGACTTTTTTTGCCCTTTTAGCTAGAACCTTTCTCTTGGCATATGGTGTTGCATGGAGATTCTCCTAGAATTCCTACAAAATTCACCCAGCTTTGTCACACTTTCAGGGTGGAAATTCTCTTCAATATTTGGAAGGATAGAAATACTTGCATTTTTTCACATTCTCAAATGGATATACATGTATTTTTATATGCTAAAGGTATGATTTTCTCTAATGTGCTTTTACAGGTTCAAGTGCAAGCTAACAAAGTTGCACTTGAGGTTGCTCATGTCTAGGTTCTCCTGGACCACTGGGGTAATGCCCCTTGTACTATTTCTCGAGTCCCCACTTCGCCCACCTCTTCCTGTGGCCGGTCGCCCTCCAAGTGTCGGCAGCATAGTGGCTCTGGGCGTCCCCATTGCTAGCCCTTGCCTTGGCGGGATTCTTGCACTCCTCAGTGAAACCGCTCTCTTCCGCCATGGGCTACTCAGGGGTTTCCTTTTGGTGGTGCTTTAGGGAGTGGTGGTGGTGGTTTCAAGTGGTCCTCTAATGATCCTCTTGCTTCTAGCTCGGTGTGGCTAGTTACTGGTAAAGTATTCCTGCGTATGGTGCTTGCAATCTTGCTTCGACGTGAGGAAGAAGATAAAGAGAAAAAAGATGTTGATGATGGTTGGGGTCCTCCTCCTAACGTCACTCTAGACCCCGCTGATGTATGGGGGGAAAATTTGGATGACAGAGACCGTCCTAGCTCTGCTGGCACTACTCTGACCACTTAATGGCCTTTTATCTTTGTTATTTTTGGACTTATGGGCTTAGCCCACTTAATATGTTAATTTTTTGGGCGTTGCCCATGTGACTCTTGGGGTGTGCCTTTCTACCACCCACCATTTTTTTGTGAATATGTATCTTTATATTTGAATTAATATAGATAGCTTCCTATTCATAAAAAAAAATAGTTGTTAGTAAAAGAAGTAGTTATGAAAGTCCATTTCTTTTTGTAAAAGGTAGCTTGTTGCTTCCTATATAAATAGGAAACCAAGGCCTAGTTTTAAATTATCATCATCATATATCATTTCCATTTTGAAGACTTTTGTTATTAATATATATCAATTGAAGCAATATAATGGAGAACATATTATTATCAGAGATTCTCCATGACTGTGTTATCATTCTGTATTTTTCTTATATTTGAATGAGTACCAATTATTGAGCCTCAATACTATGCTTATGCGAATGAGTATTCTGACACAGTAAAGGATTTATTGTGGATGTTGGTAGAGCTACTAATTTTTTTTGAAAATTTGAACTTATTTTGCCTCATTACATGTTCAACGTAAAAATGGAAACTATTCAAAAATAATAAAGTTAATAAAGTTGCTTATTTAAATAATTGTGAGTTATGTGCATTAATATTTTATTAACTTTTATGTCTTCACGAACATATGTTGATACAAAATGAATGGAAGAAGCATCCAAGTAATCCCAAAATTTTCTACCTAAAATTCATACCAAAGATTGAACAATTTATGGATATTGCGATAGGTAATTAAGGATATGATGATGATGATATATTCTTGTACTTTTATATTCTATGAAGCATTCCTTATTTTCTATTAAGCAGTGTATATATTCTTTTACTGTTATGTCTATTAAATAAAACAAAGTTTGAATAAAAAATGCTTCACCCTTTTTTGTAAGTGAGTATGTGAATTATTATTTAAGGAAAAATCATACAGTGTTTATATTTTTAGTTTACTAGTTTCAAATCTTTAATTTCTATGTATATCAAATTGTATGTTCTCTTTAAATCTCGAATGACATAAAACAATAATATCATCAGAATCAGGGTTTTCAATTTCAGCACCATCATTGTCAACACTTTTCATATCTTGTTCACTTCAAAATTTTGTTTTTATTTCTTGTCCCAAATAATCTTGATTCCTTTCAGCACAACACAACAGGTTGCATGTTAAATTTCAAACATTTTCTTTGCATTTTTTTGTATATATTATTTTCTCAGTGCATCATTATGTAACAACAATTTCACTTCTGATATATATAGTATAAAAAAATGAAAGAACATGTTTTCTTTGTCAAGGGAAATGTATGGTGAATACCCTATGTCTTTCAGATAAGTGTGCAAGCAAAATAAGACATAATTGATTGAATCTAATTTTCTACTATACAATTGTTTTTTTATGTGCTTTTTACTTTTTGCATGTGAATTACCCTCAGCAAGAGACTACTTATCTTTTCTTAAATGAATCCTTTTCATTTCCTATCTATGAAAGGAATTTACTACTTGACAATAGGTTTGTGAACTTCATACAAATTAAGATTGGTGTAAAATTCCATCCACGCATTTGAATGTTGTTTGGTCTAGAATTATAATGGGAAATAAAAAAGCTTGCTAGGAGAATAAAATAGGTTTTCAATTGTCCAAGTACAACATAATATTACTGAAGCATTTCAAAGTTTAGGCCATAAGAATCATCCTTTTTTAAACATGGATTGCAAATAATTATGAAAATTTAGAATTCTTGGTCATTAACATTATTGTCTGCTACAATGTCATCTAGTGTATCATTGTCAACGTTCATATGTTTTTTAAAGTATTTAATATTATTGTCATCCTCATCTTGACCTGCATCATCTTCATCATCATAGAAATTTGACTATAGACCATCTATATTATTACCAGATGTATTTGGATCATCATTTTCTATACCATCCATATTGTTGTCTTCCATAACATCATCTAACTCAGGATTGTTCTCTTCTTGTTCCTCAAAATAACCATCTTCAACATCATCATGGATGCCAATTTCTTTGATGTTCTCTAATCCCTCTCTCTCATTTTTTTGGCCATCATTATTTTGCTCAATATCCACTAATGCATCGTCAAATACATGCCTTAATCTTGGATCATAATGTATGACTAATATCCATTTCGGGGCCAAAATATCTTCTTAGAAAAATACCTGCACATGAATGACATACATATATTAGACATTATATAAATTGTATTAACATATATACATCAATTGAATAATTGAACATTATTTTATAGACTACCTTTTTTATACAATAATTTCTATAAAACACAATTTTGACAACATGGTTTATAAAACATTAGTCCACACTCATTTATTATTCTTTGGTTTTATGCCCTTAAGAACATCCTTAGGGAGACCTTTTGCTTCCCTCTTCTTTCATGCAAGAGTGAATTTTAAGGAGTAATCAATCAATAACTCATCCCCAATGGTAAGGTCCATAATAGACTCAAACATTATCAATCTATCAACCTCTCTTTCCATATCTCCATCTTTATCATTTATAACCTCAACAAATTGACAATTTGGTCTTACAGTAGGGTCCCTTCCCTTACTACTATTTATAAATCTTGTAATATTTTTGTGTGTGTATGAATGTCCATCTATATACATAAGATGACCTCTATTCATTTATTTTCCACTTTCCAATTGGAGATGATGTGTATACATATTCGAAATTAGACCATATGCTGACATGCTAGGCTTATATTTTGCTAGCCTTCTCCATTCACCACTATAATATGATGGACCATAATATGACATTAATCTCCTAGTGATTTTTTTGAATTGTTTCTATGTTTGGATCCCACATATACATTTTGGACAATAAAGTGGCCTAGATTCACTCCATGAATATTGGAGGGTTGTATCATGTAGCTATATCCCCAAAATTGAAACACCTCATACACTCTAGGTAGTTGTTGAGCCAAGCATAATATAGTTGGTGATCAAATGTCTCTTTGTAAATTGTTCTCAAACTTGAGGGAAAGTCATCATCTCCATCACATTCATTCTCATAGGGTATGTATTCCACCTTCCCCTTGTGTTTAGGAAAATTATGCATCTTCACACCGGTTCTTGTTCTATTACTTATTTTCATCAATTCCTCCTCTTTTGAGCTGATATATTGGCACATATTTTTGTTAGATGTATCATCTGATAAATGATCATTGCCCTCTAGGCTGGAAGGCGATGATCCAAGAAAATTTAAACCAAGAACTTTATCCTGCAATTATCCATTAAGAAAAAATTAGTTATTTAAATAATATAAAACAATGTTTAAATGAAGTATACATGTTATTTATATCAAATTGGAAAATTCCTCACCACAATTCATATTGGATTTGAATCGATTGTAGGAGGCATACTACCAACTGGAAGCTCATCATATATGTAATTTATTTGTACAATCACTTGTTTGAATTGTTTCTTTCCACAACATACAAAACATCCACAAAAAACAATTTTCTCAAAGTATTCATCCCATGTACTATAGTCCTCACCTACCTCTTCTTCAGTGTAATCATTTGTTGTTTCTGCAGTATCCATTGTCATATCCTCTTCCACCCACTGTCATCTATGTGATTTAATAGTTTTAGGTCCACGTCCATGTACATATCTTGTTCATTTTCTAGTTGAACGCTTAGGCTCTACATTTGCTCCAATGTCCATCTAAAATAATCAACAACATGCATTAATTTATGTCAAGATTGGATAATACATTATAAATTTCAATAATACTATGAAAAAAGATGGACATATCACAAAATTTCATCAAATCATATTTTCCTAAGTTAAGTCAAAATTTGAGTACCTGATGTCCCACATCATCTATCGTGTCCTCATTTGATATGACATGAGTTGTTGTCATGGCCTCATCTTGCCCCTATAATACACAACATAGTAAATAATGTTTAGTACACCAATTATATCATTTCAACGAATATGCTATCCAACACAAAACCTCACTTTATTCATATATTTTACATATTGATATCATGTTTTGGCTATCCTAATTTTCAAACTTTTCCCTTGATCATAGAATCACATTTTATCACCTTACCTCTATATGCAGATTCCATTGTCTCATCTATATCCACCCACATTCCTCTCAGTGATTTAGTATTTCTATGTCATCCAGGTCCTCTCTCCATGGCCTCCTTTGTGAATAAAAATGTTAGAAACCAAGATCAAACTTGCAAACCAAAAAATACCTTCCACAAGAGAAATGAAAATAAAAGAAGAGTAATTTGCATGAAGATGTGCAAATGAATAATATTCAGGAATTGAGAAATTACAAGGGAAGAATTGCTTTATAAAATAAATGTAAGCATAACCCTAATGGTAAAACCTAATGTTGACCTAAACTTAGCTCAACTAAATAAAGCTTACTTATTAATTAAGTAAACTAATTATTACCTAAGTAAACTTAATAAAGTGTAATTAAATTATTAATTACACCAACACCCCCCTTTAAGTGCAACTTAGGGAGACTAAAAAAAGCATGCACCTAATGCTAGGATGAATGCAAGAAAGCATGAATGGGTCTCGACTACAAGGCCATGTTAGGTACCCAGTACAAATGCAATGAATGGGAAAGAGGAGAAAACCCAGTGGGACAAACCCCCCCCCTCAATGAGATGACCTACTGCAAAGAAGCATTGGAAGAACACTGGTGGAGTAACACGAGAATCCTGAATATGGAAAGCAAGGAAAGATACCTTTTTTTACAAGAAACCATATGAGAGTCACTGAAGGACTTAGGCAGAACCATGATAATGCAACAACAGACTCGATGCCAAGGAACACTAGAAATCTCACAAACTGGAACAACTCTAGAATTTATGAAGCAACAATAGATAAATAAATTTAAGAGTAATCATGATGAGAAGCTTTTAGCTTTGGAGGAAAAAATCAAGCACATAAAAGAGTCTATCTAGCTGGTGATGAATACTAGCCATAAGATTTTAAAATCCATGGCTAACACTATGGATATGATGGTGGATAGTCTTGAGAATGCTTATTAGGACAAGACTATTGCGGTGGAGGAGGTGGATAAAGTACACATCCAGGAAGGTTATGGTGGACCGTGCAAGAGAACTAGAGCAAACCTTAAGAGAAAGGCTGATAAGGCCTAGGTTAACATCCAGGAAATCAAGAAAGCGGTGTGGAATATGAACAAACTAGAATAAGAGGTGATAGAGGTCTTAAAGAATATGGCGTAATTGTGGGTTTTTTGCTGGTTTTTTGCAAGTTCTTTTGTGGTGCTGCCTCTCAATTGGTTCTGATGTTCTCTTTTGGAAGCTTCATGTCTTGTTTTGTTTTCTTGCTTGGGTACTTTTTCTACTAAATCTATCTCTTGCTTGTTGTTAAAGGCTTTTGGGGCCCCTTCAAAACCTTATTTTTCCTTAATAAAAAATAGTAGATGAATAAATGATGCCCCCATAAGAGGGAATGATATGATGAAAGAATCTAGAAGCTATGTGTATCTCAATGCCAATGGAAAACTGTGACTAAAACTAATCCATAGGAGTAAGTACCATGAAGATTCTAGAACATTAGCCATAAAATGAATGGCCCTCAAACTGAGATGTGACCCAATGTGAATTTGATAAGATTTAGGATCATTAACCATAGGCTCTCAATCTAAGATATGAACTGATGCAAACCAAAATGTGTCATGCTATGAGCAAGATGTGGCCAAAAGAAACTATAGAATCCAGATACAACTCATGCGATTTATCATCAATATCAAGTTGAGATCAAAGTGCATGCAATACAAATACCCTCTAATTATATTATTATGCAAGAAACCCCCCTGATGAAACTTTATATAAGTTCATTTATTACAATACCCCATGATTGTAAAAGGAGAGCATGCAAAACATGCATAAAATTAAAGAGAAAATGCAAACCTAGTGCATGAACACAAAAAAGAGTACATGCACTTGTAAAACAATTTTCACATCTACCTCCATGATTAAAAATGACCTCATATCTATGCAGAGGATTGAACTAGCTTTCCAACACCTATTCATTTTTGAAAAATGGAGATCGTATGCAAAAGATATGCCCCCAAAAGTACGAAAATGATGATCTAACTTTGACTAGAAAAAACTGCAACATAACAAAAAAAACATCTACACCACTGGATTGGGCTTGGAACTAGCTTTCCGATGATATTTCATTTTCAAAAATTTGAGTTCGGATGCAAACATTGTGGGAAAAATACCAAAACTTCTCCAAAAGGGTTTGGAGGAAAACCTGGTGGTTAGACAAGCCGCTAGCATTAACTGCTAGCTGTTAACTGCTAGTAGTTAACTAATGGTGGTACCTTGCATCACTGGTTTTTTAAATTATTTTTCTCAGATTGTGTGTTGTACCAAGCTATATGACCCAGAAATGGAAAAAATTGCCTCCCAAAGTCACTGTGTCCAATTTTGACGATTTGACAATCAATTTTGGGGTTTTTGGGTGCTCTAAATATGATGGTGAGGTTCATTTGGGCTCAAAATGCTCCAAAATTGTAGGTACGCTCTAGATCTAGAAACCCTCAAAAACTTCAAATCCTTGCAAATCTATTAAATAATGATGAAAATCAATGAAACAAAAGCCACTCCTGACTTTTTCCAGTGCTCTAAATCCAATGGAGGTGCCCAATCTGATCCAAAACGCTTCATAAATAAGCTCAAGGTATGAAACCCTCAAGGAACCTCGAACGTGCTCTACAATGAATTTCTCCAAAAAACTAAGAAGGGGCTATAAATCAAGGCTCTGATACCATGTTAGAAACAAAGATCAAACATGCAAACTAGAAAATACCTTCCACAAGAGAAAAGAAAATAAAAGCAGAGAAATTTGCATGAAGATGTGCAAATGAATAATATTCAGGAATTGAGAAATTACAAGGGATGAATTGCTTTATAAAAGCAATGTATGCATAACCCTAATGGTAAAACCTAATGTTGACCTAAAATCAGCTCAACTAAATAAAGCTTACTTATTAATTAAGTAAACTAATTATTACCTAAGTAAACTTAATAAAGTGAATTAAATAATTAATTACACCAACAAAAAATTTTGCCATAGAAGCTTTCACCACACTACCACCAAGAAGGAAAAAGTAACTTGCGAGACCACGGTAAAAATTGCTCTACTGCACTAAGTTGATGAAGGAGCCATGGGATAGTGATTGTTACCACACTACCACACACCAACTGTAGAAGACTTTCGGGACTGCAAGAGTCACTGCAACACCACCAAGAATAGAAGGAAGACTCGCATGCTGCCACAAAATCTTTCATCGCACTACCGTCGAGAAAGATGAAGCACCTTACAAGACTGTGGTAAAAATCACTCTACCGCACCAAGCTGATGAAGGAGCCCCATGACAAGAGTGGTCATAAAAACAAGGCAGGAGTTGGAATTATTTCCAACACTCTAGATCTTGTGATACACAACAATGAAAATAGTCACTATACAACAATAATAGGCAATAAAGTAGGCACACTTAACACTGCCTTATATGTCCTAAACATATTACATTAATAACCAAAAGTCGACGCTAAAGTTGGCATTAACTAACGCCGACTAAAGCATCAACTAATGAATCAAAATCAGAAATTTAGAACTTTCCCACATCAAGGAGAAATCAAACGACGGAAAAGGGAAAAATGCCACATGAAGGAAGAAATCAGACAATAAAAAAGGGAAAAACATTGTGCAAAGGAAGAGAACAGGGTGCTACTAGCAACTAATGAGAAATTTGATTTAGTTTGGGACACCATAGGTAAGGTTACAATTTTTTTTCTTGGTTGAATTTGTGATTGTTTACTGCTCTTTGTATTGCATTTGAATTCATGATTGTTTACTGGTTTGTTGCCTAACCAATCCAAGCAACCTCTAAATTATCCCATCATTATAAATTGCAAAACATTTGAGAAACCAACAAAAAAATTTACCCTACCCGTTTGAGCTTTGGCTCAAAATATTATAGCACAAAGCAAGGATGCCTCTGTATTCTTTCCCTAACTTGGGTATCACGGGAATAGTGAACTACTTGGAAAATTTGGGAATTGGGTTGGTCACTACTGAGCAATTGCTAAAAATAAACACAGAAATCACTTGGTTTTTCCCAACTGCACCATAGTCACTGATACCATGACAAATTCATGCAAGATTGCATTATGAAATATTTTTCATGATAAGGTTATCAACACTAAGCAAACCCAACAAACATATTTTCCCAAAAAACAAAACTTTCATACCACAAACTAGATGAAAACTTTCATACCTGATAGTGTGTACTTCGTTTTCCTCCACAAACTAGACAAAAATAATTTTCCCTAGGTTGCCTCAAAATGTTAAGCAATGGAGTGAAGCGAGCATTGTCAACAAACTCTGGCCACAATGAGGTAATTTATTGTCAATTTATAGATTTGTAAATGTTTCGATTGTTTCTTTGAATTTTAC
Source organism: Sequoia sempervirens (assembly GCA_007258455.2). Taxonomy (NCBI): domain Eukaryota; kingdom Viridiplantae; phylum Streptophyta; class Pinopsida; order Cupressales; family Cupressaceae; genus Sequoia; species Sequoia sempervirens. Next base: position 45,042,787 of record VDFB02000007.1, on the reverse strand, counting down.
TTTTTAGTTTTTTATTTATAAATTTAAAAGAAGAAATATAATTTTTAAAAATATATATATATAGGGACATGAGACTAACAAAGATAAAGAGGAATTGGATTCCATATTGGGTGGAGGCAGTGAAAAAATTGGTTAATGTGGACTAGACAACACTTGCTAGATACATAGAAAAATAATCTATTAACACCCCTCAAACATTGCAAATAAATCAATTGTGTCAAAGGGAATCAATTGATTCCCCAACTAGTATTGGATCGAGCAAAAGATCCAAGAGGAAATCAATGACAGTAAAATCTAATAATGTGGAACAAGGACCAGAGACTTCCACTCCTGGGACATAGACTTCTTCCACCACATCATGTTTTCAATCTTGTATTGGTAGCTACAATATGAAGATAGAATATGAGGTGGTTTCAAGGGAAGTCCAAATGACGAATGTTGGGAAAACGTTTGTGAATGGGTTGAAGGAATCATACCTTCAATGGTTCAAAGACCATCTACGTTTTCCATTCTCAAAGATACCCATGTACCTGAAAAAAGAAGTTATCCATGACATGGAGAATGAATTTGGCATAGGTTGGTCTGTAAAGAATATAAAGCTAGGAATGTCTCAAAACTGCAAGATATTTCGATGCAACCAAACAAAGAAGATAAAAAAAATTCCTCCAGAGCTAAGGTAGGAAAAAAGGCCAATCGATGTAAGTGTGAAAGTATGGAGAGAGCTTGTAAAAGCATATGAGAATTCTAATGCACAGAGGAAGTCTAGTGTGGAGAGTACGCAGGTATTTGAATTTTCTCATAAGATTATATAAAATTTATTAAACAATATTTAAATTTTATTTGTGCATAGTTAAATTGAATTAGTATTTGTTTCAGGACAAGGCCTCCAAGCCTAGGCTTGAGAAACTTTGTGACATGCATCACAGTGGCCAAAAAGGTTTACAAGCCTTGATCTATACATTTCTAAGTATATTTAATATGTTAAATGATTTTTTTTTATTTCATTGGAAAAAGTAAATGATTGCATATTAATTAGCATGTGCCATGTTTTGACAGGAGGAGAACTATGGCCGCCATCCAAATAAATTTGAAAAGAATATGTTACAAAACAAAAAGTGGAATGATTTTGTAATCTGGATGGAGAATGAGGTATCAATAGTTGAGTTTCAATAACTTAGTTTGATATTGTTGTGTTAATATGCCAATTTTCATCTCTTGTGTTGAGTTGTTTATTGATGCATAGGATGAGTAAATAGAGCTCAAATCTTATGATTACAAGATGACCAATTATGTGCATGAATAAATAGTAGAAGTATGTAGATGAACTCAATTCATCTGACTTTATGCCTCTTGGCAGGAATTCCTCTTGAATCTCTAATATTAGGTGCATGAGACTTCCCTATAGCTTTTACCTTTTGTTGTTTCCTTTCCTCTTCACTGTTAGACTTGTCTCATTTTTCCTTATCTTCATTTCTGTCTTTGGCTTCTAATTCATCCCTTTACCTTCCTCCTCTTCAGAATCTTCTTCTTCTTCTTCGTCCTCCTATGACTCCACAAGAGATTCATCTTCTAAAGCTTCCTCATTTGATTATGATTCCTCTTCTACATCAAAGGGTTCATATCCTTGATTTGCTTCTGAATTATCAGAATCAGAATCACTATCTTCCATATTCAAAAATTCTCAACCAACATCTTCAATAATTTTTTTTGGATCATCAGTAATAGTTTTCAAAATTGGTTGCCAGTTCAAGTTCATTTTGCTTACCTAATACTTTATCCATGGAGTTTAGCCATTCCTTGATTCCATCAAGCGAAGATTGAGGAATGGAATACATGTGGAGTACATCCCACTTGAAGTCTTTGAATACAATAGCCATATTAAATACCTTTTTCCCAAGTCCTACTCTCTTAAGGTTAACAATCTCAATCTCACTAATAGTGATTACTAAGAAAGGTAATTCCACCAAATCTACCAAGCAGTTTATTGTAGGAACGATAAAAGCAGAGGATTTGAAAGGAACTCCACGAAAACCAAGCTCTCTAAATGGTATATCAAACTCTAGTTCAAAATATTTTAGATGAGGTTTCTCCCATAGCTTTCTTACTCAATTGAAAAATCCTTGAAACTCTGTATTGATTTTACTTTTCCTCTCCCTCTTTGTTCTTCCACAATTTAATTAGGATCATACATTAACATTCTTTCCCCTCCTAAAGTTTGAACCACATCCATTAACTCCTCATAAAACTAGACATCCTTGGTCTTCTTGGTTCCCACACCATGATATGGTTATCCAAATGAAAATTAAGCAAAGTAATCATCTCCTTCTCCGCTGGCTGGAAGAATGCATGCTTAATGTTTTGATACACAATATCAGCTCTCTCTTCTGCTCTCATGGTTGAATATCAAAATCTAGTATGGTGGGCCTCCATAGTTCCAGTCATCTTTCTTCCTCTTCCACCAAATGTTGGCTTGATCCACATGTCTACCAGCCTAATTGGCTTTGTTTTTGAAAGCTAAAGTTTCTCCTGAGTCACCAATGTAGGTCTCTCTACCTTTTTAGACTCTTTCATTGCTACAAATCGTGTCTGAGATTTGATCATTTGTACCACATGGTTGATGTGCTTTGAATCCTTCCATCTAAAGAAAATTTCCTTAACATAAATACTGCTAGGTAATTTCAATGTTTCCATTGTAGTTGGCATTAAAAGTGGTACCTGCAACATTGAAAATTATCCTTATATAAGAATTCCCTCCATCTTGTTAATTGGATTGTAACACTCTTGTTGGTGGCAACATGAAATTTGATTATGATTCCTCTTCTACATCAGAGGTTTTGTATCCTTGATCTGACTCTTCTGAATTATCAGAATTAGAATCAATAGCTTCCATATTCAAAAATTCCCAACCAACATCTTCAATAAATTTATCTGGATCATTAGTAATAGTCTTCAAAATTGGCCACCAATTCAATTTATGCTTTCATAATACTTTATATCCATGGAGTTCAACCATTCCTTGATGCCATCAAGTGAAGATTGAGGAATGGCATACATGCAGAGTACATCCCACTTGAAGTCTTTGAAAAAAATAGCCATATCAAATTCCTTTTGCCCAAGTCCTACTCTCTAAAGGTTAAAAATCTCAATCTCACTAATAGCAATTACTAAGAAAGGTAATTCCACCAACTCTACCAAAAAATTTACCATAGGAACAATAAAAGTAGAGGATTTGAAAGGAACTCCATGTAAACCAAGCTCTCTAAATGGTATATCAAACTCTAGTTCAAAATATTTTAGATGAGGCTACTCCCATAGCTCTCTTACTCGCTTGACAAATCCTTGAAACTCTGTATTGACTTTATGTTCTTGTCCCTCTCTTGTTGTTCTTCCTCAATTTCATCAGGATCATACATTGACCTTCTTTCCCCTCCTAAATTTTAGACCACATCCATTACCTCCACATAAAACTAGACATCCTTGGTCTTCTTCATTCCCACACCATGATATGGTTATCCAAATTAAAATGAAGCAAAGTAATCATCTCCTTCTCCACTAGCTAGAATAATGCATTCTTAATGTTTTGATACATGATACCAACTCTCTCTTCTACTCTCATGGTTGAATACCAAAATCTAGTATGGTGGGTATCTAGAGTTCCATTCATCTTTCTTCCTCTTCCACCAAATGCTAGCCTGATCCACATGTCTTCCAGCCTAATTGACTTTGTTTTTGAAAGCTAGAGTTTCTCCTGAGTCACCAGTGTAGCTCTCTCAGCCTTTTCAGAATCTTTCATTGCTATAGATCATCTTTGGGATTTAATCATCTATACCACATGGTTGATGTGCTTTGAATCCTTGCATCTAAATGAAATTTCCTTAACAAAAATATTGCTATGGAATTTCAATGTTTCCATTGTAGTTGGCATTAAAGTTGGTAACTACAACATTGAAAATTATCCTTATATAAGAATTCCCTCCATCTTGTTGGCTTGTAACACTCTTCATGGTAGCTACATGAAATTTGATTCTGATTAATCTTCTACATCAGAGAGTTCATATCCTTAATCTGACTCTTTTGAATTATCAGAATCAGAATCACTAGCTTCCATATTCAAAAATTCCCAACCGCCATCTTCAATAAATTTATCTAGATCATTGATTCATCAGTAATAATCTTCAAAATTGGCCACCAATTCAAGTTCATTCTGCTTTCATAATACTTTATATCCATGGAGTTCAGCCATTCCTTGATGCCATCAAGGGAATATTGAGGAATGGCATCAATGTGTTGTACATCCTGCTTGAATTCTTTGAAAATAATAGCCATATCAAATGCCTTTTTCCCAAGTCATACTCTTTCAAGGTTAACAATCTCAATCTCACTAATAGTGATTACTAGGAAAGGTAATTCCACCAACTCTACCAAAAATTTTACCATAGGAATAATAAAAGCAGAGGCTTTGAAAGGAACTCCATGAAAACCAAGATCTCTAAATGGTATATCAAACTCTAGTTCAAAATAGTTTAGATGAGGATGCTCCCATAGCTCTCTTACTCACTTGACAAATCCTTGAAACTCTATATTTATTTTATTTTTCTTGTCCCTCTCTTGTTGTTCTTCCTCAATTTCATCAGGATCATACATTGACCTTTCCCCTCCTAAATTTTGGACCACATCCATTACCTCCACATAAAACTAGACATCCTTGGTCTTCTTGGTTCCCAAACCATGATATGGTTATGCAAATGAAAATGAAGCAAAGTAATCATCTCCTTCTCCACTGGTTGGAAGAATGCATGCTTAACTTTTTGATACATGATATCAACTCCCTCTTCTACTCTCATGGTTGAATACCGAAATCCATTATGGTGGGCCTCCAAAGTTCCAGACATTTTTTTTCCTCTTCCACCAAATGTTGGCCTAATCCACACATCTACCAGCTTAATTGACTTTATTTTTGAAAGCTGAAGTTTCTCCTAAGTCACCAGTGTAGCTCTCTCTACCTTTTCAGACTCTTTCATTGCTATAGATCATCTCTAGGATTTAATCATTTGTACCACATGGTTGATGTGCTTTGAATCCATGCATCTAAAGGAAATTTCCTTAACATAAATTGATGCAATCAGGGTAGGAGGATCCAGTTAAGGACTTTCTGGCCTTATAGCCTAAAGCACTAACTCCATGATCACACAATTATACAATAGAATTTAACAATTAATCCATAGAAAGATAAAATATGTTCATGAACACCAGTCACAAGATATATCCTAGGAAAACCCTAACATGGAAAAACCTAGCCTTCAAAGATCATCCACACTATATTATAATCTTAAAACACATTACATATGCCTCATAGGCTTACAAATTCTAGGCCACAACCCAGGGATTACAAGTATTTCATACCAAAATAATTTTTTCATCGACTTATTTTCCTATTCCACACTCTCTCTACTCTGAGATTCTTCCAGATCAAAATACTTCATCACCGTACTTCATTCTTCACACTCTCGAGCACCTTATTGATCCCTTCATCTTTTGATGCCTTGTAACAATCCTTTCTCCTCTATTTATATCATCTGTGAATCATCCAACCCTTAACATGTTGGCCCAATTACAATGGCTAGTAAAATAATGTGCCAACTCAAATAGGTCAGCCCCAAACAATACCAATTACCATGTGAATCAACCTAGGTCAGCCACAAAAAATCTAGAACCCAATTCAACATCCTCAATCACACAAACACCTTCTAGATTATTCCTCAAAGATCCACAACATGTCACAATGCCTTGTCAGCCAAGAACAAGGTAAACATGACCTCACAAAAGAAAATCACCAATTGCGGGCACACAGATCAATGTGGACCAACAACACATGATATGGAAACATCCACAAGCCTCATGAATCGCCACATCAACATCTGCAACAACTCCTCGTAATGGAATTGTATCATCTTCCCTCAAAAACACCAACTAGAATAACTAAAAAACTGTCAGCACACAAATCTTCACAACTCAATTGATCCTTCACGCGGAGCCCTGAAACTTAACATGGAAATACTAAATGTCCTCAGCAACAAACCCTTTAATCCACAACTTCTAACAATTGAATACAATAATCTGATACCTTGCATCTTTGCAACTTCACTATCAACTGCCTCAACTCTATGAGGTCTTCTGGATGCCCCTACATCAGACTCTTGGGGTTATTTGAAAAGTGATCCTCATCACTTTGGTCTATATTGTTTCAAATCCAATCTTATCTCTTTAAATGGGTTCAAAAATTTGTCCACAAGTACTTGCAACTACCTGAAGGTCAGTGTTCTTTTCAATTCCACCCTACAAATTGCCTCAAGTTATTCTCTTTGAATTGGTTCAGAGATCTACTTGCAGGCCTTGCACTACCTCATGGTCGATGATCTGAGCAAGCCCACCTTGCAAGTTGCCTCATTCTCTCCAAGGTTTGGTGTTCTACTTGTAGGCCTTACACTGCCTCATTGGTTGGTGATCTGAGCAAGCCCACCCTAAAAATTTCCTATGGTTCTTCATCTTGTCATGGTCAAGGTTTGGTGATCTACTTGCAAGCCTTGTACTGCCTCACTAGTCGACAATCTGAGCAAGCCTACCCTACAAGATTCCTAAAGATCAATGTCTTCTTCTATTCCTTCATCCTCATTTACTCTACTCTGGCACACAACCCTTCTCCTTAAGATCAATGCTTCACCTTCTTTTGATTCTCTTCCTTTTCTCAGGTGCAACTACCTCAGCTTGGCAGTCTGACTACAAGGTTTCAATTTCCTCTCTCTCTACGATCTATTGAGCACACTTATAGCCTGCCTCAAATCAGTGATCAATTCACCAAGGAATACCAAAAGGACCTCAACCCCCTCACAACCAGCTCTGATACCATTTGATGCAATCAAGGTTGGAGGATCTAGTTAAGGATTGTCTAGACTTGTAGCCTAAAGCACTAACTCCATGATCACATAGATATGAAATAGAATTTAATAGTTAATCCACAAAAAGAAAAAAGACGTTCATGAACATTGGACATAAGATATATCTTGGGAAAACCCTAACAGGGAAAATCCCATCCTTCAAAGTTCATCCACACTATATTATAATCTCAAAACACATTACATATGCCTCACAAGGTTATATATTCTAGGCCACAGCTCAAGCATTACAAGTATTTCATACAACAACAATTTTTTCATCGACTTATTTTCCTACTCAACACTCTCTCTGCTCTGAGATTTTTCCTAATCAGAATAAGTTTCATCACCGTGCTTCATTCTTCACACTCTCAAGCACCTTATTGATCCCTTCATCTTCTAATGCCTTGTAACAATCCTTTCTCCTTTATTTATATCATACATGAATTGTCCAACCCTTAACATGTCAGCCCAATTACAATGGCTAGTAAAATAACGTGCCAACTTAGATAGGTCAGCCCCAAATAATAACAATTTACCATGTGAGTCAACCGAGGTCAGCCACAACAAATCTAGGACCCAAATCAACATCCTTGATCATGCAAACACCTTCTAGATTATTCCTCAAAGATCCACAACACATCACAATACCCTATCCACCAAGAACAAGCTAAACATGACCTCACAAAAGAAAATCACCAATTGAGGGCACATAGAACAATGTGGAACAACAACACATGATCTGGAAACATCCATGAGCTTGACGAATTACTACATCAACGTTCGCAACAAATCCACATACTAGAATCGTATCATCTTCCCTCGAGAACACCAACTGAAATAACTAAACAACTGTCAGCACAAACATCTTCACAACTCAATTGATCCTTCATGTGGATCCTTGAAACTTAACATGGAAATACTAGATGTCCTCAGCAACAAACCCTTTAATCCATATCTTCTAACAATCAAATACAATAATCTAGTACCCTGCATATCTGCAACTTCATTGTCAACTTTTTCAACTCTCTAAGGACTTTTGGATGCCCCTGCATCATAAATACTGCTAGGGAATTTCAAAGTTACCATTGTAGTTGGCATTAAATCCAGTACCTACAACATTGAAAATTATCCTTATATAAGAATTCACTCCATCTTGTTAATTGGATTGTAACACTCTTGATGGTGGCTAAATGAAATCTAATTTTGATTCCTCTTTTACATCAAAGGGTTTGTATCCTTGATTTGATTCTTCTGAATTATCAGAATCAGAATCATTAGCTTCCATATTCAAAAATTCCCAACCAACATCTTCAATAAATTTATCTGGATCATTAGTAATAGTCTTCAAAATTGGCACGAGTTCAAGTTCATTTTGCTATCATAATACTTTATATCCATGGAGTTCAACTATTCCTTGATGACATCAAGCAAAGATTGAGGAATGGTGTACATGCAAAGTAAATCTCGCTTGATGTCTTTGAAAAAAATAGCCATATCAAATTCCTTTTTCCCAAGTCCTACTCTCTCAAGGTTAACAATCTTAATCTCACTACTAGCGATTACTAAGAAATGTAATTCCACCAACCCTACCAAAAAGTTTACCATTGGAACAATAAAAGCAGAGGCTTTGAAAGGAACTCCATGAAAACCAATCTCTCTAAATGGTATATCAAACTCTAGTTCAAAATATCTAGATTAGGCTACTCCCATAGCTCTCTTACTTGCTTGATAAATCCTTGAAACTCTATATTAACTTTATTTTTCTTGTCCCTCTCTTGTTGTTCTTCCTCAATTTCATCAGGATCATACATTGACCTTTCCCCTCCTAAAGTTTGGACCACATCCATTACCTCCACATAAAACTAGACATCCTTGGTCTTCTTGGTTCCCACGTGATATGGTTATGCAAATGAAAATGAAGCAAAGTAATCATCTCCTTCTCCGCTAGATGGAAGAATGCATGCTTAATGTTTTGATACATGATATCAGCTCTCTCTTCTTCTCTCATGGTTGAATACTAAAATCCATTATGGTGGGCCTCTAGAGTTTCAATCATCTTTCTTCCTCTTCCACCAAATGCTGGCCTGATCCACAAGTTTTCCAGCCTAATTGGATTTTTTTTTTAAAGTTGAAGTTTCTCCTAAGTCACTGGCATTAGCTATAACTTTTTTGAAATTTTATTATGGTATGTGCACTTTGATATGATGTAATATGATTATGGTTTCATCTCATATGTTGTAATATTATATATATAACAGGAAAATAAATTATTGCATGAAATAAATAATAACTTTTCATTCTAAATGTTTTTCTTTTGTAGAACATGGGTCTTCCAGAAGATCATTGAGATGATCCTCAACATGATATAGATCCACAAAATATTGGTTATGCCAGTACAGATCACATGTCAGAGGATGATGATGACACAATTGTGGAAGACACTGAGGCTGATGACAATGATGATGACTTCGACAACGACGACAATGATGATGATGATGATGATCATATAGATTGCATCATGGATCATTGTTGATATATCGTTATGATGACTCTTTTCATGGTTACTATCATATGTATCATTTTCACGGCCTACAACACTATATTATTGAGTTGTATCATATTGACATGTATCATTTTCACTATATCATTTGGACATGTATCATCTTGACTTGTATCAGCTTGAGTTACAAAATTTATTAATTTTATTTATATCATTTGTATATGTATCATTTTTACTTATGTAGACTATTGGACATGTATCATTTTGACATGTTTTTGATGTACTAGCATATTTGACTTTCACTTGTTTTAGTTATATGTGACGATGATCTTATCAGTATTGACTTGTCAATTTATATATATTAAAAGTGGTCAATGATTTTTGGATGGATATTTATTACGTATAATGATTTTAATTTACTCTTGAGGATGGATGTTGTAAAATTAAATTAAATTATAGATATTTGACTCACTTGTTTTAATTATAGATGATGATCATGTTACAATAATAGTTTAGGTGGTGATGAAAGGTAAAATTAATGCTTGGCACCTCCAGAACGTAATTGAACAAATCAAAGAAGTGTTAATCTCTTTTGAAAGTTTTGCGGTGAGCCACATTAAAAGAGGTGGTAATGTGGAAGCGGATGTCTTATCTAAATGGGCTTTAAATTTTGGTGAAACGGGGGATTTCAGGTTGGAGAATTTTAGAGGTGTTAAGTTAGTCGACTTAGGCGAAAACACGGGAGAGGACAACACCTTAAATGAACAAGGTGGAGAAGTGAGTGGAGTAGGTTTGACATGACAAAAAAAGGTAGGGGTGGTAGGTGGTGGTGAAGTAGTACTTCATTAATAGTAATGTGGGCAATCCAAGATGGTGTTAAATGCAAGGCCTTGATTAAGATGTGTTAATTTCATTTGGAAAGGATCGAGAAAAATTATGCAACAAACTTTGGTGGTGGTGGCACTAGTTGTTAGGAGAAATGGAAGCCAATTTCACCTTCCAATCATGAAGATCTTTGGGCCTGTTTTATGGAGAGGCATCTAAAAAACAATTGTAGGGCCTTTTCCTTGTTGACAACAAGCGGCTACTGTAGTGTGCAAAAATGATTTATGGCAGGGATTTTGACTCTCTAAAACATAGATACTGAACCAACATGGACGTTTACTCCTTAATTGTGGCATGGGGCTTGGATTTAGGTGAACCAGTGGAAATGGTGAGGATGGTGATGTAAAAAATTATACATCAAGATTTTCTGGTAGGCATGGAGTCCATTCTCAAATGGGCAGTTTCGGGTGTAGGTTTAGATTATTCTGAAGGACTGGTAGATCATGAAATTGAGGAGCTCTATGGGAGACCAAGGCTCAAACCTTTTATTCATTGGCCTGAAGGAAAATACAAAGCTCATTGTCATGAGGAAGTCCATTTGGGATGGAAAGCACTCAAAATATTCATAAAACTCATGGAGGTTGAAGAATTTTTGGCACAAGCAAAGGCATAGATGTATGGATTGGAAGCGAAAAGGAAGCGCTAGAAGAAGTCATCAGGGTAGTGACGGAAGAAGAAACCGTTGGGTCCGGGTGGAGCTTGTTAAGAATGGTCTTGTTTGTCTATGTCTGATTTTGAATTCTCCCTCTACTTTTGTTGTATTAAAGCATGTAACTCTAAACACTATTAATGGTGGTTATTTTTTGTAAGGATTTTACAGGTAAACAGATATAGGGGTTACAGGGTTTATTTAATGTTTTACTTTGCATTTTAAGATGCCTCTAGTTTTTGTCGTTTGTTGTGGAATTTTGGTGGGTAATGACACTGAACAATACATGTACTTTTTTATCTTTACAAGCAATACAAAAATTTCATGTTACCGACCCAAAAAAATAATTATCTTGTTATTTAATCATATGAGTTAAATAATTAAATTACTTAGTCTATAATCATATGAGTTATTTAAGAGGCACAATATATTTAACTAATTAAATTGAAATAAAACATAATAAATTAATAAATGGAAGCAAAACAAGAAGCAAACAAGAAGCAATCTTGGAAGCAAAATTGGAAGCAAACATGGAAGCAAAACTAGAAGAAAAGTTGGAAGCAAACTTGCAAGCAAAATTGGAAGCAACTAGAAGGAAAACCAAAAGCAAACTTGGAAGAAAAATTTGAAGCAAAACTAGAAGCAAACTTGGAATAAAAACCGGAAGAAAACATGGAAGCAAAACCAAAAGTAAGACCGGAAGCAAAATTAGAAGCAAAACCGGAAGCAAAATTAGAAGCAAGCCTAGAAGCAAAGTTGGAAGAAAACTTGGAAGAAAAATTGGAGGAAAAACTAGAAACAAACCTGGAGGCAAAAATGGAAGCAAAACTAGAAGCAAAACCAAAAGCAAAACCAGAAGCAAAATTGGAAGCAAACTTGGAAGCAAAACTGAAAGCAAAACTAGAAGCAAAAATGGGAGTAGACATAGGAGAAAAACTGAAAGCAAAATTGGGTGCTCATTCTAACACTATTTTCTAACACTATTTTAGGCTCTAACAGAGGTGCTATTTCTCCAGTACTATTTTAGGCGCTAATGATGGCACTGTGATTTTCTAGTGCTAACTCCAGTACAAAATTTGGCATTGAAGTCGGTTCTAAGATGACCATGCATGTTTGCACTGAGTTTAGCACCATCCAAATTTCCCAATTCATGAATTGAAATACACTAAAATCCAATGTTATTTTATGAACTATTTTCCTGTTCTGCTATAGTGAATAGATAGTCTATGCGCTAAAATCTAGAGTCAATGCGCTGAATGATGACTCATATGTGCTAGAAAATAGACTGAATGTGCTAGAAAAATCCAAGTATGCGCTAAAAGATGTTGTGGATGTGCTAGAAAAAAGAATGAATGCGCTAGACTAGAAGTTTTCAGTGTTTTTGACAATCTATTTGGTTGTTTTGCTTTGAATCTGATTGTTTCTAGGGTGTAATTTTTTGAACAATGAATTTTCATTGGTTTCCAGTTTGCAAATTATGTGAATTAAGTGCTTTAAATGGATGACTTCTTGAATTATACTCCAAACATAGCAATAATTTGTCAAACAATTATTTCCACCTAAGAACTAAACATTGAGTGTGTATTCAAGAATATGGTCTGATTCCTTTGATTTCTACAAGTATAACACAAGAGAAGAAAATACAAGCACTTTTTTATTCTCAAGGGTCACTTAAAATACCACATCCCACATCTTAGAACCATGTCAGCTCACATAGCCCTATCACCCCCTAGAGGGTAGCCGTGTTTTTTCCTTTCCCAAGTCTTAACCAAAGTTGAATCCTCTTCTTTTGGCCAGTAATCCCTAATGGTTATATGGTGAGTATATTGGGGGTAGATTTTTCCCTCCCCTTGCACTGTGATATAGAAAATGTTTGAAGACTGACTTAGTTGGCTTCTACACTAAGGTTCGTAATAAGGGTTTTTGTTTGGTGCAGAAAATGATAAACTCCCTCAGGAGACTTCCCAACCTTTAGAACAAGGATTTGGGGATGGTTATCTTGCACACTACCATTGAATTGTGAACTTTCCCTGAATTCGCTTTTGATTATAGTGGGTCAAAAAACTTGGCTTTAGTTGTTCCCACTTAGGTCATTCACATAGGGTGAGTACTTTTTCCCACTACGGTAGGCCTTCTAAAGGTGTTAATAAAGCATAAAATAGTGAGTTCGGCATTCTAATCACCTAGTAAAGGGGAGAGCACATGTCTATCAATTTCAATCATAGTAGACAAGGGGTTTAATTAACCTTTTAATTAAGCTAAATGCCTATCTTAATCAAAATAAAGCAATAATATTTCTAGCCCCTGCAAACACCATTAGCAGTTTCAACAAATGTCTTTGACAAGCATATTTAGAAAAATGGATGTCAAATACTTTTTTCTTTCACTTCAATGCTCCATGTTCCTCTTAAAACCTGCAATAAATGCTCAAAATGTTAGATTAGATCAATAAATAAGAAGATATAAGGGTTAGATGAATGATTAAGCATAAAAACCCTAAAACTTAGACCAAGTTACAATGTGATTTGACTTTAGGTGTAAAATTTAAAATTTTAACTCTACCAAAAATTGAGAAACACCTACACCATTGCATATCTTATGAAATTCTACCCCATTTCAAAAAAAAATATTTGAAAAAGACCTTCGTATGACCAAGATACAACCATTTTAAGATTGACTATAAAAGCACTAAAATAGTGACCCAATGCTCTAAAAGCATGGATACGCCAAAAGACTTCATGGATGTGCTAAAATACTGACCAAATATGCTAAAAAGATCAATCAGATGTGCTAAAAGATCAATTAGATGCACTAAAAGACCCCTTGTATGCACCAAATTATAAGCTGGATGTGCTGAAAGATACTATGGATGTGTCATAACAGGGATTAGATGTGCTAAAATAAATTTTGGATACGTCGTAAGAGAGATTGGATGTGCTAAAAGACTTTTCATATGCACTGCAAGAACTCACGGTCGTGCTAAAAGAAGTTCATGCCCAAAATCTATAACATAACTTCCAAAAAATGTCAATAAAAAGGGGCCAGGCCTCACGGTGGGCACCAAATTATGTAATGTGTGAATTGTGGGAGTTAGTAAATCAATAATCAAACACATAAAACCAATGAGATGTATTGCATTAAATATTTGAATCACATAATTAACCAATTTAAAACAAAACAAATCTTTAAAATCGTTCCATTGTTCTCTATTCTCAAGGATTCATTAAATCATATTGGCTCTCAGATTTGTGTATGCACTATGATTGTTAGAATGACAACTTGAAAAACGAGATGCTATTCAATAATGCAAGAATCTAATTCCTATAAATGATAATGGTGATATTGACAATGGATATGATGTTGAATACTATGATGCAAAGGTTGTATAAAAGCTAAGATGATAATGGAAATTCAAATGCTAAATTGAGCCATGATACTAAGCTAAAATGATACTACAATGCAGCTTGCTAAATGCTAAAATATTCTAAATACTTCAATGCTCTAATGTTATTTTTGCATAATAATTTTTCCCAAAATATGGCATTGGATGTCAAAGGTTGTAGAATGGGCTTGTATTTATAATATTTCCAAAGCATCTTGTGATGTGGCAGCAATCAACGGTCAAGATTTTAACATGAGAGATGAATGGTGGAGATGAAAGAGGTTAGAAGGAATCATGTAGGATGTTTCCTTGACCAAAGGGAGCATACCAAGTGTGTGGAAGAATAAAATGTGTGAAAGAGCCAAGTGTCCAAAGTTTGTTTTGGAATTGGTTGAGGATAATTCTAATTTAGAAATTAGATTTATTTAAATACATGTGATTTTTGATGATGTGGCAAGAGGAAAAGTTGTACACATGTGCCTAAATTCAAATTGGGAATTTAAATTTAGTGAGAAGGTTTATTAATTAAATCAAACAAACTATAGGAATTTTTTTATTTAATTAAATTTAGAAGAATGTGATTTAAGATGGTAGAATTAGAAAAGTGTGAACTATATAAATAAATTTAGAATTTACTTTTAAGTAGATGAAATAAAATATTTATTAATTAAATAACTAGTATTTAATTAATTGGTTGTCTTGATTGATTTTAGGTGTATACAGGAGGTACATCATTTTTTTATGAAAAAAGTAATAAACCATTTAGTAGAGTAAATATTCTAGATTCTCTAGATAAGGAAGTTACAACTAAAAATTGATCATGATAAAAAATTACTACCTTTTGGTTTATGAGGAAGGAGCTAGGTGATCCAAGAGCTCCTGCAGAGTATGGAGATAATGAGGAAGATCGTGAGTTTAGAAAATTTTGGAATATAGAGCATCCTGATGAACATGGAGATCAAGAAACTAATGATGAATCTAATGGTAATAGGGAAGAACAAAGCCATGTCAATTTTAAACTTGGTTTAAGTGAGGCCACAAAAGAAGCATATACTTCAGGAGTATCCATAGCTGAAAAAGTGGGTTATGAAGGTGGTCCTTTGGGGTCCCAAGGACAAGGCCCTTGGATCATAACAGATGTAGAGCATAGAAAACCAGATGATAAATATGGCCTTGGAGATAAAAAAGTATACCAAGGGTATACAAGTAAAGCCAAGAGAATTCAATTTGTTAGAGCCTCAAATCCTCATCCTCATGGCCATATACAATCACAACTAGGACATGCCCATGGTGGAGAGCTTGGTGCAACTGGAACTTCCACTAGTGGTGATGGTATGGGTAGTAGTGGTCAACATGTTCTACAACAACAAATTACACACAAGAGTACAATAATACAAGATACCACACAAACACTAGGTGATCAAGGCATACCAAAGAGGCAAAGGATTTTGAAAGGTCCAAGTCACACTGCAAAGGAGTTATTTATAGACACTCTCCCACTTCCAATTAGTGTGGCCTCAACATCATTAGCAACTACAAGTACTCCTATTCCTTCACCATTCAAGCATTCCATTGTTCCTATGTCCCCAGGTTTTGATTATTTGAAGAGTTTAAAAAGAAATCAAACTTGTATAAAAAAGAAAAGAAGCAACTAATGGAGAGTGTGTATGTTGTAACTTCAGATCCTGCAAAAACTATGGTATTACCCACATTTGACACAAATAAATAAATCATGGACTACATAATTTTTGTTCCCACGGTTCAAAATAAACCAACAAATTAAATGGATCGATCTGAATTTCAGGTTACTAGTTTAGAATTGGATTTTTTTGGACTCAAAAATATTGAAAAACTTAATGTATCAAAGAAGAACAATAAATTGGTGTACACATCATTGCTAAAGAAAGATAGAGAGAAAAAAAGGTTGCAAACTCAAATAGAAAAGTTACAAGAAGACCTAGCAAATGAGAAAGCAAAGATGAAAGAAGTGGATAACAAGATCAATGAATTAGAAAAAAGAACAAAAAATTATGCCTCTACATCAACAAGTAAAGAGGATAAAAAAATGAGAGAGAAGTGAATGAAATGAAGAAAAGGTTAGATGAGAGTAACAAGAAATATGATAAGGAAAAATCAACTTCAGAAAAATTAAGACAAAGCATTGGGAAAGAAAATGCACAGTGGGAACAAAAATTTGAGAAAGAGAGAAAAAAAAATGAAGCATTGGAGGCAGAGCTGATGGAAGCAAAAAATGAAATTAACTCTTTTCAAAATCATTTATCTACATTTTGTAGAGAAACAATGGGCCATATGAAACAAAAGATATGGGATGAAGGGTATGTGCAGGATCATCATGGAAAAAAAAGGCCCTTAAGTGGCGATGAAAATTTAGAAAAATAAGAGTTAGGAAACTTGGCATAAAAATTTGAGTAAGTTATCTATATTATTTCAAAAAATGTGTAAGAATAGAATCTGTAGCAAATTGAACGTAGTTTCTAAACTACTAGGTTTTTTTTTTAAAATCTATTTGGTGAAAATTTGAAATTTCAATGCTGTAGTACTTAAATTTCAAGGAAAAAAACTAAAAAAATAACAAAAAAAGATTTTTTATAGTTTTATAAAAGAGGACTCATGTCTGATGTGATGCATATTTTTGTAATTTTTCCATGTAAATAATTAATTATGAATTTTTTATTACAACTTTTTAAAAATATTAAAACTTGTATGTCTAACCACCTTAACTTGGTCAAAACTTCACAAAATTAAATTTTTATTTTTTAGTCCTATAGTATGTGAAGCATATAATGTGCGCATGTTTCAGATTCAAAAAATGTGATACCATTTGAAATCTATAGATTTTTTTCAATCAGCCTATCAATCAGGACTTTAGTCATAATTCAAATAGAAAATGAATAATAATTATTTATTAAATTCAAAGTAAAGCATAATTTATATTGGTGGAAAGCTGAGAATCTCCTTTAAAATCCATTTTTTTCATCAATTTTGGGCTAAAAAAAAATCAACAACATATCCTACACATACCCATCATATTGCCACTTTTTGGCCCATCATGATCCTGCACATACCCTGAAATAATTTAGAGGATTGATCATTTGTGTGAATTGTTTCAATTGATTGATGCTATCAGACTACATTATAAGAATCTCAACAAATATTTAGTGGACAACAAAAATTTGTTGGCATTAGAGAAATTTGCAATCAAATTCAACAAACAGTCCACAAAGCCAATGACAATGATTTAAAATAAAAAGGGATTAATAATCGGCTTGCTACCTTAATGATGTTGTCATATATCAATCAAAAGTGTTTGAGAATGCATGAAACAAAGGAATATGTGAATCTGGCTACAAACAAGATGAAGAAGCTGGATGAAAAGGTAAGGAACTTCACAAAGCTTGGTTTTCTAAAGGCTTTTGACACAAATGAGTGATTAATTGGAAAGGATAATTTCAGAAAGAAGATGGAGGGTGCAAGGAAGATTGATTTGGACTAGTTTCCTCAAAACCCAGATGTGGTGAATTATTTGGATTCCATCAAACCACTAATAACCTTGAATGCAAAATTGATTGAAGAATTCAAGACAGGTTCCAATTTCAATCATGAAATGTTAACAAATCTTCAAGTCAAACAACATTAGTTAGAACAAATGACAATTCCAACACCTAAATAGTGGAAGTTGCTAGAAAAGGTGATACAATGATTTGATATTTGATAATATGAGTTTCCAAGTTCCAACTCAACTTTGTGCACAGTTGTCTTTGAGCAAGCTTTTGCATTACCAATACCTCTATGCATTCCTTCATGTGAAAATTAATAAGAAAACTCAAATTCAGTAATGTGTTGATGTTCAATTGTCTATATTATTTATTTTATCATTTGAAGAAAAAGTCTAGTTTCAACTACTAGATACAAATTGAACGATTGTTGATGTTCATTGTTGTATATGCTACTAGCATTAATATGTTATTAAGCATTGAGTTGATTGATGAATCAATGGTGGAACCCTCAAAATTTCTTGTTCCACTAATCTAATATGCCTTAATTTGGTGGCTTTTTGGTATGAATTACAAAGATATGGTTTAGGGTTTAAGTTAGGGGTTGGTTTTTACTTAGTATATTTTTCCCCTTGTCTAAACCCTTTCCTTTTTGTCTAATCCTCTATTGACCTGTTATGGCTGGTTCCAAGTTGTCTCACTTATATCTTATGCCTTTCGATTCATTCTGTTACTGGCCCCTTGTGGTTAGAGTTCCCCATTTACCCATTGCACATATTTCCTTCATTACTTTGGTTTGGGGATTCAATTATCTTATAAGGTTGATAATTCGACCTTGTTTTTCCTTTACATAATTTGCATAAAATGTTCTTATGTTTTTAAGGCCTAGCCCTACATTCTTCCTAGGTGGTCCCTCTTTTAAAAAAAACTTTATGGACATGCATATTTTTTCCACTTAAGTTCTTTATCACTCATCTCTAAAATCCTTCAACCCATTGGGTTCATTACCGTGATGAGTGATGAGCCTTGATTTTCTCTTGTATAGTGCATCATAGAAGTTGTTTGGTATCCAAGTCTCATTTTTGCAATGAGTGATATGCTTGTTTCCTTTCATATCGCTTATCATTGAAGATCTTTCATTCTTTGGTTCCACTTTAGCAAAGCATGATGAATATGAGTTTCTCCTTTATATAACACCATCATAGAAAAGTTCATTATGTATTTTGATTACTACAGTGAGTGATATGAAGGTAAGGAAAGGTGGGCTATGATATTTCCACGTGTCTTCATCTATTGCCATTGCTTGTTTCGCCCATCATTGAAAGCATTCTCATTTCAAAATCAA
This sequence comes from Sequoia sempervirens, assembly GCA_007258455.2. Taxonomy (NCBI): domain Eukaryota; kingdom Viridiplantae; phylum Streptophyta; class Pinopsida; order Cupressales; family Cupressaceae; genus Sequoia; species Sequoia sempervirens. The sequence continues at coordinate 45,023,576 of VDFB02000007.1, read as the reverse complement.
CTACTGTGATAAGTGATGGACTAAGGTTATATCTTTGTATCATTGGGTTTATCTCTTCGCTGAAGTGAAAGTGTATCTTTGTAACACTTTGGCAACAAGCGATGGAGAATATAATGAGGAATATTCCTTCCATCAAAGGTGTTTTCGTTCATCCCTGGAGTATGGACTTAACTTCAAAGGATTACTACGATAAGCAATGGGGTTCTAAAGGGTTAATGAACATGTGGGTGGCTATGAGGCAACTCCCTAGGGTATTGTCAATGTTTTAAAACACACTTGGGAAAGCATAAATTGATGGTCGAGGAGAACTGTACATCATGTTTTTAATCAAAGAAGATCAACGACTAGAATTTAAATTTGAACGATAACTTTTCAGTTTTCTTGTGCGAGCTATCTATCAAACATTAATGGAGAAGATGCTCTAATTCTGAGTCATAAAGAGGGTTGTTGATCACTTTTATTCCATAATTCCAATCCTCAAGACCTGAAGAACTAGTGAAGTGAAGAGAAGAATAAGGCAAAGCTCCAAGCAAAGCAAATTTCAAAGAACTGGGTAATTGAGAAAGTGAGTAGATAGCTAGGGTTTTTTATTTAGGGTTATTTCTCTCTTGCTAGTAAGGGAATTCTAGCCGTTATATGTAAGTTTTGGGGTAAAGGAGTGAAGTTTTTTTGAAATTGAGTCTAAACCCTATGAATTAAAAGAGTAGAATTGTAATTCATAGATATCTTGGAACCATAGTTTTATTGAGCTATAACAAGGAGTGAGCTCAGTGAATCCTCCGCCAAACCATAGAGTGAACCTACCCAAAAAAGGAATAAAATTCCTAAGCCTCAAGATGATAAGCCTAAGCTTGACACATAGCCTGAAAAAACTACAAAGAGAGAGTTGTTAAAAGGCCTAAGCCTCAAGATGATAAGCCTAAGTCTAACACACAACCTAAAAAAGCTGCAAAGAAGAGAGATGTTAAAAGGCCTAGGCCTCAAGATGATAAGCCTAAGCCCGAAACACCTGAAAAGCCTGCAAAGAAGAGAAATGTTAAGAAGGATTACCCTCATTTCATGGAAGAGGCCTCTAAGGACTCGACTGCAAAGGTTAAGCCAGTTGGAAAGAGAAAGACTAGTGAGGGTGCATTGATAGCTCATTTTCAGGATTTGGTTGTTGGGATTAGTGATGTGGTGCTACAACAAAGTGGTTAGGATCTGTTTATATATGCTTTCAAGAGGAGTTTTTCTAGTCATCCCTCCTATTAGTTATGGACTTGTGACATTGGAAAAGTGGTGTGCCCCAATGTGTTTGTGGAGGTGGACCTAATGCTTGAATTGGCTAGGTGTTATGATCCAACTAATAAGACAATCAAAAGGTTTCCAGATTTTCTTCCTATGTTGGAAATTTCATGGAGTCAAATAATGGAAGTGTTTAACTTGAATCCATCTACTTCTAAATCCATTAATTTTCATGCACTATATAATGAATATGATAAAAATAGGTTTGCATATAGAAAGAATGTTTTTCCAAGGCACGAGAGACATAATATAACAAAGAATGGTGTATGTTTCAATCCTTTGGAGTTAGAACCATTTGATTGTGATGATTTTGAGGACTATTTAAAAATTACAAACTATGCATTGTGTCGGGCCCTACATGAGAATTTTGACATAAAAATGGATGTTTATTTGATGGTTTTAGCAATTGATATTCATAATAAGTATCAAAACAGGGTTTGGGATTATGCTTCCTATATCGCTAAACACTTGTATGAGGATTTGGTTAAGTTGAAAGAGGAAACCCCTCCCTTGTCATGTAGACACTATTCTTTGTTGATGCATATGTTGTTGTGGAAAGGAAGAATGGTGTTTATAAAATTCATGAAATTGAGAGAAAGGGATAACATGGATAATGAGTTGCTTGTGCAACGATGGACCCATATATGGGATGTGCACTATCCTCAATTTGATTATACTATATTTTGTAATGTTTTCATTTTTTTTGCTACTAGAGCAGTTGGGCCTAAATATCATTAACATAAATCTCAAAAAGTGAAATAAATATTGAGGCCTCTATTTTTGAAATGTGTGATGATGCTTTTGTTCAAAAATAATAATTCAAAGATTTTGTTATCCATTTGAAAGGCTCTGATATAAAAATGAGAATAAAAGATGCAAAAGGAAATATTGACCCTTCTTTGCAAGATGATGCTAAGGAAAAGGAAACATAATGTAGGAAATTGTTGCTATGTCACTGTAGGGTGTAAGATCCCTAGTCAAAGGAAGTGGGATTCTACTATTGTCTGGATGGGAACTACCATCAACCATTACATTAGATGCAATCAAGAAAGATTCAGATGCCTTCATCTCTGAGGAGAATTTTGATAACAAATTTTTTGGCTTAGGCTTTAGTCCTTGTTGTGCCTATAGCACACACACCTAGTTCCAAATGGGGACCCTCTCTTTCACCTTCACTAGCTCACATTTTCCTTCACCTCATTTTTTGTGCCCCTAATTTTGAGCTTAAGTGGTCAAGGGACCTTAAAGTCATCATCATTAGTTGACCAAAGTTCACCCACCCAAAAAATTTATGTCTTTGGATTTTGCGGGGTTTCCTTGGTAGGTTTACCTTAGTCTTCAACTCTGGCATCCTCTTGCTTTTGTGGGTCTATAGCTATGGATATCTCTTTATGTGTCACTATCAACTACTCATCATTCCTTTAGCAGCCATTGTGGGACATTCGCTCGCATGGTGGGTCTCGTACCCTACCTAGCCATCACCTTTCTGTTGCCCATCAAACAACAATGCTTGGAGGTCCTTCTGCCTTGCAGGCTCCACTTTTCCTACCACTGGCCTTTTGAAATTTGTGCCCAGTTATCCCACCAGATGTCGTACATGCATTGAATGCTATTAATTAATGCAATTTTCTATTATAAATAGCCCTCTAATGTGTCATTTTCATTGACTAAATTAAAAAAAAATTTAGAGCAAAATGATTGTCACAGCTTTTGTGCCTGCACCACCTCCTGAGTGATCTAAAGTGCAATCTCATCTGGAATTCTTTGCGCCTCTCAAGTATGTCTGTCATTGCCACCTTGAAATGTGTCTTTTGAGTTGGGTTTTTCTAAAAATAACAAAAAATATTAAAGAGAAACCTCAAATTCCTTTTGGTGGTTGATTAACCATCCAATTCCATGTAAACCCACTTGAAAAATTGGTAAAATTTGTTCAAACGATACCCTTTAGGGCCATGCGGAACCTTACCCCACCATCATTGTTCTTCACAAAGCATTCAATCCCTTGTGGCCCACATTCTCATTACCACTGCCCAAAATAATGAAATGCTTAAACAAAAAACCTAAGTCTTTGTGCCTTCGTGGGTTTGCCTATGTGAACTTCCACATAAGGGTGGACGCTATCCACTGTTGCCCTGGAGAACACAAACGACGGGGTACTTAGGCAAAAACTAAAGATCTTGAAACCCTTACGGGTCCACCTCTGTGGGCCAACACGTGTGGGTGACCCCTATTTTTTCATCATTCTCAAACAACTAATCTTTGCCAGCATCCCACATCGTGGGTTCCACCAAGTCCATTCTTGTCAAATTCCAAAACAACTAAGTCGTCCTCTATTTCCTATGGGTCATCATCCGTAGCTCACCATGCCATGAATGTCGCTTCTTTTGAATCTAAGCCAGGGCTCCTCCCCATGTCGTGGACCCCACTACTCTAGTAGCCACTCACCATTCTCATGGGAGAAACCTAAGCTAAGTCTTCTTTGTGGTTTATTTAACCTAGGCCTTTGTTGGTTCTTTGCTACTGTTATTGTGTGAACCCCAATCCGAATACCTGCAAAACAATGAGAACAAACACATTAAGTTAGATATTGCAAGAAAGAACAAGGATTCCGCATGAAATCCATTTAAAAACTTCAAATTAGGAAAGAAAACAATGAAAAGCACAATGAAACAAGAAAATATAGATTCAATCCTAATTAGCAGAGCAAACATATGATCCCATGGGGGAATTGGTGCCAATTTGATGTGAAAATTGGCCCTTTCCCAATTCCTAAGATGCAAAATTGATGTGTTGAAGAGATTTGATCCACTTTGTTGATGAAGAATGAGAGCTCCAAGCCAAAAATCTGCAAAAACCTAGCTAAGAACTCAAGATTGATGGATGGAAATGGCTAAATATTTTAGCATAATAATTTTGCATAATTTGTGGATGATAAAATGAGGATATGAGCCCTTTATTTACAGAATGCCAAGATGGATGAATGTCCAATTTTGAGTGATGTGGGACTAACATTCATCTAATGTCATGATGCCACTTGTCAATCTATGAATAGATGGAAGATGTGTAAGATTTGGGGATTGTGCCAATACATGCATATTTTTGAATTTAAAATATGTTGAAATGACTTGCAAGAGGGAATGGAAAATGCAATAAATGCCACTTGGCTCAAGGAAAAGGACATGTAAGATGAAGTTATTGCCTTGTTGGATGTACATGTTGACTTGAAATTTTTGAATTCAAACTTGGAGAATATTCCAAAAGATGCCTTGTGAGGAAAATAGGGATTTAATAAATGAATTAAATATATTTTCATGTGCAACTTGCAAAATCTAGAGGATGGGACATGATAAGAGATTAAATTAATCAAGGGTCAATTAATTTAATAGAAGATTAGATGATGTGACCTATTTGACTCAAATTCATGGATTTATTTAAATCAAATAAGAGAATAATTAAATAAGGATTTTGATTTATTTAATTAAAAGAGCTAGTGTTAGATTAAATCAAATAAAGTTTTAATTTATTCAATTTAATGGATAGACTTTAGAGATTGAATCAAATAAAATTAATTATTTAATTAAATAGGGATAATTAGATTAGATGGATTGATTTAATTAACAAAGGAGAATTACTTAATTAAATAAAATGATTTATTTAATTAAGAGAGGAATATTGATGAATTTAATCAGATAAGGAGATTTGATTAAATTGTTAGACTGAGGGATGATTCGGGATGAAACGATGTTAGTATTCAGGATCAAGTGCACAATGTCAATTAGTATATTTTATGTGTCTACATTTTTCCCCTCTTTGAAGCAATGCACTTGTTGCGTTGGTTCAAAGAATAAACGATCTTGATCAAAGACAAAAAAAATCGTTATTTAAAATCCTTGCCCCACTGCTGCTTGGCGAGAGAAAACATGTTATTATAATGCCCCCTCGAGAGATTGGACAAAATTTTCATTTTTTGGGTGATCTCGTGAAAAAAGAGGACAAAGTGCCTGACAGGTCCGAAAAGGCTCCAGGAGGTCAAAAACGTGTCTAAACACAATAAAACAATATAAAATAGGCCTCAACTAGACAGAAATAGGTTTGGGGGTCCAAAACCCTAGCAGGATAGCCAATCAGGGTGAAAAAACCCTAATTTTTAGGCTTAAAAGGGGTCTAAGGGGGCCACTTTCAAGTCATTTTCAAACACTTCCATTAGCAACCTCAAGACTTGAGTTCTGACCTCCTGATACTATGGCACAATGACAACTTCCCCTGCACATTTCTGATCGTGTTCAAATGTACCAGCGGCCACCTAGCATCAAGGCACCGGTAAGTGACCCTTACTTGTTCCTCGTTTTCATTTATTGCTTACTTTTAATGCTTTTAAAGGTTGGTCAGTTTGCAACGACGCTATATAATGCCGCTTAGAGATCAAACTATGCTGCTTAGTGTTAAATAGCATCGCGGTGGTGCAGTTTAGAGTTTAAAAACTCTTACGCTGAGCTCAGGGCTGGTGGGGGATTTGAAAAATGTGACGCAGTAGTCCCAAATTTGCTCGAAGTGCACCGCTGAAAGAGAAAGTGCACCGCAGCGGTGCCATTTTGGTCTTTTAGGCCCTAGCGTCCGAGTTTGATTAGAAATCAAACTGCGATGCTTTCATGGGTTGCACCGCTAGAAAGGTTTTTCAAACATCTGACGAAGAATATTTCAAAATTTTTAATATGGTGACCTTCCTTGATGCAGGACGCGATGAGGGAGCTCTACTCTCGAGAGCACAGGTCACGGGACTTGTCTGGCTACTTGCGGGACTTGAGCGATAGGGATCAGGATCGACTCTGGATTACGGGGTTATGGCATATTCCATACGCAGCACCCATTCGTACTCACCTAGGGATGTTGTCGGCGATGGCCAAGAGACGGCATAGCGAGACGTCTTCATTTCATCTTCCCACTCGCGGGGCCACCGTCACCTTAGAGGACGTTTGGTGTATTTTTTGATTGTCGATTCATGGCCGATGAGTCATTTTTGACATGGACTAGGGGAGCGAGGCTTGCCATAGAGTCCTCGCCACATATGAGATTGTTTTTTGTGAGGGGCAGATAGAGCTCAAGTGGCATAGGATCCTGGCACCTCCCTACCACTGGGTGATTGCAGCCATCATTTTAGGTCTCATTTCCCATGACAGACGAGGGCGATACTTTAGTCCCAGCTAGGGATATTGCTGGGAGCAGATGGTTCGAGATAGGCCGATTCATTTGCTTGGGGGCTAGTGCTTCTTGCATCCCTATATAGACATTTTCATGAGTACGTGTACATGGATGGTAGAGCACTTGGAGTAGGGGTGACCCTTCATGTTTGGGCATGGGAGCACATTGTTGTCCTTTGGCCGCTCACCATTTTAGTTCTGATGGTGCTTGATGATCCCCTCGTGTGGCAATACAAAGGCAGTGTGTCGTTTACACACACCAGTGAGCATGGGATCCCCTACTGGAGGAGGGTCCTTGACGAGATATAGCTGTTCACCTAGGCACCATACCTTGGTCGGCCCAAATGGGCCAATGATGTTGATCAGATGTTCTACGCCTGCTAGGACCACTTTATGTAGGGGCAAGAGCATACCATGATTGAGAGGTACCTGTCAGGGCACGTGTAGCGTTAGTTCGGTGAGCCGCAGTCCTGATCACCCCAATGATGATTACGTAGCCATCTTCACCTACACCATGACACAGGTTTCATGTGGGTAGTATATTCCTGCTTCAAAGGCTGTGGACAACTTCAAATAGTTGGTAGCTCGACTGTGGGCTTACGATCAGGGGCCCGCAGATCTAGGCATGACTCATGCCTATAGGGATTGGTTTCAGCCGCTATTTCGATTGACCATTCCATGTGTAGTTCCATATTAGTGGAGAGTTAGAGGCAAAGGGGGAGGATGAGGATGGAGGGGGGATTCTCGACAGGAGCAACCGGTTGTACCCCTAGTCTAGCCAGAGCAAGGCAATGTATCGATGCCAAAATAGAAGTAGGTGCCACTAGGTGTACCACCACGGGGTGAGGATCAGCCTCAAGTGTAGCCCCAGGTACAGCCATAGGTACAACCATAGGTACAACCACAAGCATAGCTAGGAGCATAGCCAGTAAGGCAGGTGGACCCTCGAGATGCGCTAATTATGCAAGTGCAGGTCTAGGTGCAAACCTTGACAGAAGAGAGGGATCAGGCCATTCAATAGAGATAGGCTACAGAGCTACAGGCAGCCATAGAGCTAGGCAGGAGATAGTAGCTAGAGAGTATGGTAGCCTCCTCTTCCCAGGGCACAGTGTCTATTCAGTCCTACAGGGATTTCGTCTAAGAGGCTGAGTACTATTGAAGGAATTATCATGAGGTTGTACCCAGAGGAGGACAAGTCCCAGAGTACTCATAGTAGACCAGCTACAGACCAATAGAGGGTCATCGTGACAAAGGCGAGGGCAGCATTCATGGGGATAGAGCATGATCGGGATGATATGATACTTTTTGTGCCTTATGGGCTCCTTTTTGATAGCCCAATGGGCCTTTTGTACTAATTGACATACATATACAATGATCCGATTTATTTTTGTACGATGACAATTATTTGATGATATATATGAACCGATAATGATTTTGATGAGATGAGATGTGTACTCTTTATTTATGCATGTATGGTTCTACTTCTATATGTTGTGCAATGATGTTATATGATACTTATATGATGCTATTTGATGGTATATGATGGATTTATGGATGCATTTATTTCTGATGATGTATGCATTATGATTATGACTAACAAATCTATATTATGCCGCCTTATGATATGCAGATGTATTTATGTGATGTGTAATGATGTTGTCTATATGATGATCCATTTATGTTGATATAAATGATGATGTGATATGTCATATGGATTGTAATATGCAAAATGATATGATCTATGGTGTACATGTGAAATGATATGTGACTTATGTTTATAAATGAAATGATTATGGATGCATATACACTTTGTATGTAATGAATCTTGTATGTTTATGCCTATGTGGAATGATCAATGAATGATTTATGATGGTATCTATGAGATGAAATGGATGATGTAATGTGAATGCGATGGTCGTGATATGATGCAAATGAGATGGTTTTATTTTTAAGATGCTTTGAATAATAAATATTATTACCCTAAACATATTAAATGGTGATGTAATGTATGTGATGCATTTAATATGATGTAAGGATATGCAATGATATGATGATGTTTTATGCAAAATGAACGTAATGTGTGAGATGACTTTATGATGCCATGTAAGTATGTATCCAAATGAATTATTTATAATGCTTATATACCTATTGTGTATGATTATGCATTATGTGATAATGGTGAAATGATTATGAAATGCCTATGCAAATGAATGTTATGCGATGATTTATGTAATAAATGCAATGTTATGCAATGTAATGGATGAAATTCAATAAAATGGATGTGCTTATCTATAAAGATGCTTGTAATAAGATGTTTATATATGATGATGGAAATGTAATGTATATGTCTCCTATATGCTAATGATTTGTGGATGTAGGGTCGATGACGATGATGACTAACTGTCATAGTACTTTTGTTAGCATGATAAGCATGAAGGGATGAAAGAGAAGAAATCATTTCAACAAGACATGAGATGATGAATAATGCAAATGATGATGATGATTACTTGCCGAGGAATTGGGATTTTCAAAGGGCCAATTTCCTTATGTTTGATAACACACGTGGTACAATGCATCAAGGTATAGAAAACTAGTATGGCATTGTACCCAGTGTGATGGAATTTGACTTGACAAATAGATAGGAGTATCCTTATTCACACCTAACATACGAAAACCTTTATAGGATGCACTTTAGAAATTTCAAACACCTCGGACCAAAACATAGAAAGGTAAACCTATCAATGCAATAGTCAACAAGTTTCCCAAAACCTCCTCCATACATACCTAACAAAGTAAGTATTCGCCAAGGTTATATTACAAGAACATCCAACAAGCATAGCAGACAACATATAATGATTGTTGTCCCCATTCCTATTTCTCTAAATCCTCTTGTTCGGATATCATCGAGAATTCCTTGGAATGAGCATAATAAGATAAGTCCAAAGATAAAGACAAAGTAAACAAACATGCTGATGTTCTTGAATAAGGTTAACTAAAAGAGGGTGTGTTTTCTAAGGATAAGAATCAAAACTATTGCCAAAAGATAATGCCCATTGTAGGAAGGATTCATCCTAGGACATGTTAGTGGATGGTGACACACCATTTCGTTTATCCAAATCATTCTAAATGATGATTGATATGGGACCAATTTGGATGATGAGTTACCGATACAAGGAGAAAACCAACTTGTTTATGCACTGATTTAGACCTAAGACTTGACTTTTTGAGTTTTCACTTTCGACCTGCTAGACTTGTTTTTGATTGTCTTACCAAAGATTGAGGATGACGATCATTTATTATGATTGAGTTTATTGCGGGTGCAAGCGAGATGAGATGGGTGGATTTTTTTTCAAATATTTGAATGTTTTTGACATTTTGCAATGTTTTGAGGCTATTTTTGGTATTTTTCAAGATTTTCAAATGTTTTGATTTTTGATTTTCCAATGTTTTGAGACCAAGAGACTAACCTAAAGACCTACCCTAGGGGCCTCAGGGGTTGATCAATAGATTAGCCTTGCCTACGTTATATCGCAGAGACCACGTAGTTCAACTAATGAGTTGACCGATTTATAGATGATGATATACATGATCAGATGTTAGTTTATTATGACGGACTCCTATAGGACTGACCTAATGTCTTCGGGGATGATCAAAGATCAACCTTGCCTACATTCAAGCTCAGAGATAACGTAGTTCGACAAGATGACCTGTTTTTGGCTTTTGATGATTTCTGAATGTTTTTGGATTTTATGATGTTTTGATGTTTTTGGATTTTTTGATTTTTGATGTTTTGGATTTTGATTTTCGATGTTTTGGATTTTTATGTTTTGATGTTTTTTTTTTTTTTTCTAATGTTTTGGATTTTTGATTTTTCGATTTTTGGTTTTGATGTTTGATGTTTTGGATTTTCGATGTATTTATGTTTTTGGATTTTTGGATTTTATGATGTTTTTGGATTTTATGATGTTTTGATGTTTTTGGATTTTTTGATTTTTTGATGTTTTTGGATTTTTTAACATTTAGGACTTTAAGAATATACACGAATCTGATCCAATGAGAACATGCCCCCAGCGTGATGCAATAGACTACTCCGATAAAGGCAGGACAAACTGACCTTGAGGATGAGCCGAGTAGTATTAGGAGGAATCATGATACGAAAACAAGATCAAGCTATGGTGCGGATGTGAGTGGATGAGTGATGGATGCAAATCCGAATGTGATGGATGATGCAGAACAAGCCATAAATATCCTAGTGGATGAAAAGTACTTATTTACACGAGGCGCCTATTTTCCAGGTTTTCACCAAGGTACTTGCCCAAAGTGCCACCGAAGTGATTTTCACTAGAGGATGATTTTTCTCTTTAGAATTTTTTGATCCTTTTTTTGATTTTTTTGGATTTTTTTTGGTTTTTTGGTCTTTTTGTTGTCACCAAGATGCCTGTTTGCCAAGTTTTTGCCAAAGGTAACCATTTTTTCAAGACATTTTCTAATTTTTTGGATTTTTGGTTCCATACCTTGAAAGATTTAGGCATAAAACTTTTTGCGATGAGAGCTATTCATGGGCTCTTACAGAGGTTCCCCTTCGGGTGTTGATAACTGATATGCCCCTAAATTGTAACTTGCTATGATAACGAATGGTCCCAACCAACTAGGTTCAAATTTTCCTTTGCTGCTTGGGTTTGGGAAATTCTTCTGATTCTCCTTTAATACCAGTTCTCTGACTTGGAATGTCTTGCTTTTGATTTTCTTATTTTAGCTCCTTTTGAGTCTATTCCGATAGACTTGCAAATGATTCAAAGCATCTATTCATCACTCATCCAGTAGCTCCAGCTCATTTAATCTTGATACTCGGTACTCTTCATCTGTAATGAGGTTTTGCAGTGATATCCTAAGTGATTGGATCTTGATCTAGATGGGGAGTATTGCTTCTGATCTATAGACTAGGGAGAAAGGGGTGGTGCCAGTGGGTGTGTGGATGCTAGTTTGATAGGCCCAGAGGGTGAGATTAAGATGTAAATGCTAGTCATGACCTGCGTCATTGACTATTTTCTTTAGGATTTTTAGAATGGCTTTGTTTGTAGCTTCTGCTTGCCCATTGCCTTGGGGATAGTATGGGGTGGAGAAGCAATATTGGATTTTGAATTTTTCGCATAAGTCACAGACCTCCTAATTCTTAAATGGTGTCCCATTATCTAAGATAATGGCCTGTGGAACACCATATCGACAAATGAGATAGTTCAGGATGAACTTAGAAATCTGCTTTCCAGTTATATACGTCATGGGTATGGCTTCCACCCACTTAGTAAAGTACTTTGTGGTGGTTATGATGAATTTATGGCTGTTAGATGAAGTGGGTGTGATTTTTCCAATGAGATCAAGTCCCTACTGCGAAAAAGGCCATGGTGTGATGATAAAATGAAGCTCTTGAGCTGGAGCATGGATGAGGTCCCCATGCTACTAACATTATAGACACTTTTTGGCATGATCATGTGCTTCTCTTTCCATTGTGGGCCAATAATACCCCATCTTCAGTAGTTTCTTGGCTATGGTCATTCCACTCGAGTACAAACCACATATACCATTATATACTTCAGTTAGAGCGGTCAATGTCTCCGCATTTAAGCAATGTAGTAGGGTTCCTTCTATGCTCCTACGATATAGGGTATCACCTAGGATGACAAATCTAGATTCCTTTTTAACAAAGGTTCATTTTAGGTTTGAGGGTAAGTTGGTGGGTATGACTCCTATATGAAGGTATGTGTAAATGTTGTGATACCAAGGATCATCGGGACCAACAATTTCACACACATATTCTGATTTTGGTACCTCAAATGTAGGCACAAGAAGCTGCTCAATCAAGAATTCATATTTTGGAATGTTGTGGGGGATATCCAGCAAGGATCCAATTGTTTCCATGGCATCTGCTGCTCTATTGTTGGTTCTAGGAATCTACTCAAATGTAATTTTGATGAAGTATTCTTTGAGAGTCTCCACCAATTTCTTGTATGGAGTGAGCTTGTCATCCTTGGTCTGATATTCATCGTTCACTTGATTTATTATCAATTGAGAGTCTCTGTATACTTTCAGAGCTATAATGTTCCACTACACTACTATTCTGAGGCCTATGGTTAAAGCCTCATATTCTACAATGTTATTGGTGCAAGGAAATGCTAATTTGTAGGACCTTGGTATGCAATCCACTTGTGGGGTGATGAAGAAGAAACTAGCTCTTGATCCATGCTGTGTGTATGAGCCATCGGAGTACAGTTTACAGTGGTTAGCTATGTTAAGATTGAAAATAGATTCATCTAGAAACTCTAAGATGAGAGGATTCTCCGAGTAGATTGGTGCTTCTGTAAGTTGATCTTCTATGACTTGGCCTTTCATTTCTCTTCATTCGACATATTCGATGTCATACTCTGATAGTATCATCACCCATTTGGCCATTCTTCCTGTGAGCATTGCCTTTGATAGTAGGTACTTGAGAGGGTTGACTTTGGCAATGAGTTTTATTTTATGTGCCAACATGTAATGTCTGAATTTTTGTGATGCAAACACTACTATGAGGCATTCTTTCTCAATGAATGAATAGTTTAGCTCATGCCCAACCATTGTTCTACTGATGTAATAGATAGCCCTTTCTATTCCATTTTTGTCATGTTGAGCTACAAGAGCTCCAAGGGCTGCTGTTGTTGCTGACATGTATAGAATCAATGGTTTTCTTGGGATTGGTGGCATTAAGACTGGTGGTGTCAGTAGATATTCTTTGATTTTGTTGAATGCCTCTTCACACTTGATATCCCATTTGTATGCTACTCCCTTGTGGATTAGGTGAGAATATGGGTTTTGTTTGTCCACCAATTGTGCTATGAATCTTTGAATGGATTGAAGCCTTCCTTAGAGACCTCTCAATTGCTTTAATGTTTTTGAGGCCTCCATCTCGATGATTGTTTTTACCTTCGTTGGATCTACCTTGATACCAAGCATTGACACTATATATCCTAACAATTTTCTTGATTGTAAGCCAAAGATGCACTTCTTTGGGTTTAATCTAACCTTGTACTCTTCTAGTCTATCAAAGATGGCACTTAGGGTTGCTATGTGATCTTTTCTCTTTTTGGACTTAGCTAGAATTTCATCAACATAGTCTTTGACTGTCTTATGAATCATGTCATGGAATATCAATGTCATGGCCCTTTGATATGTTGCTCTTGCGTTCTTTAAGCCGAATGGCATCATGTTCCAATAGTATGTCCCACATGGACAAGTGAAAGTTGTTTTATGTTGGTCCTCTTTAGCTATCATGATCTAATTGTACCCTAAGAATCCGTCCATTAGTGACAACATCTCATGTCCAGCTATCATGTCTACTATCATGTCGATGTTGGGAAGTGGGAAGTCATCTTTTGGACATGCCTTATTCAAGTCTCTGAAGTATGTGCAGATTCTAATATTCCCATTAGGTTTTGAAATAGGTACCAAGTTTGACACCCATTCTGGATAATCTATTGGTCGGATGAATCCTGCATGTAATAACTTTTTTAGGTCTATTTTGACTAATAAGGAAATTTGAGGGTGCAGTTTTTGAAGCTTTTGTTTAACAAGCTTTTCTTTTGGATATACTGCTAAGTGATGAACCACAGTCTCTAGATCAAGTCCTGGCATGTCAGCATAACTCCATGCAAAGTTTATTTGTCTTTCTCTTAGGAATGCTGCTAGGAGCTCTTGCTCTTTTGATAGTAGTGATTCCACATAGAATGTGATATGTGGGGTCTCCTCTGTTCCTCGGTTGACCAGATTGCATTTTTCTGCCAAGACTACTAACTTTTCCTGATGAATAGCTCTTAAAGGAAGATTGGATCCCCCATCCTCGGGTGCCTTAGAGAGGTTTTCACCATTGGATGCATCCTTTCTTTTTACTTTTTTCTAGTCAGAGAGTGCCATAGTGTGGTTTTCACTCAAGAACTTTGATATTATTCTTAATTTCTCACTTTTACGATTGAAGGATTCAATCGTTTCCCCATAATAGGCCTTTGTGTCTAGCTCGATTATGAACCCTGCTTTGTGATCCCCATTTGGAATGTTATCCCACAGTCCCATGAATTATGAGAGTGCCTCATCATTTTTGAATGTATCAAGAACTGGCGGTCCTCATTGGTCGTAGTCAATGAGTTGGGGATATACTAGGCGGATCTCATGATTTTGGTGGTCTATTTCAAATATAGGGTGCTAATCATTTAAAGAGTGGTATTCTCAAATAGCCTAGGTAAGTTGGTCGTGGTATCCTCGTCATTGCTACTACTACAAACGTCAATTATATCAAATATAAATTTATCTATGACTCTACATGTAGACACTAGTAAGCCTAGTTCCGCTAGGGTTGGCTGAGGAGGATTATTAATTGTTCTAACTGGAGGACTTCAGCCACATATGGTTATACTCAGAGGGGTACATCCAAGTCCAATATTTTTTATCAGTCACGTCTCTGGCATGATAGGTATTATAAGCCCATTTTCATTTTGTCCAAGTATTTGATTTCTGTCATAGCCCATTGCGAGCATCATTTTTAGACCCTTACTTCTATCATCCATTGGTAAATAGACTGTTGGTCTATCATCTTGGTATAGCCAATGAGATGGATCTACCTCAATAACTTCTTGACCAAGATCCCCCCAACTTGTGAAGTTGGGATAATCTTGAGGAGACGTTTTAGATGTGGAAGGTTCATTTATTTGCGGTCGTCCCCGTGATTTAGGAGATTGTGGTAACTCTCCTACAACAAAAGAATTATTAGGGAGCTTGTAGTTTCCACAGCCATTATCTTGGATGATGACCTTAATGTCAGAGATGGTGGGGATGGTGGGAGTGGTAGGTGTCTCTGTTGCAGAAGTGGACACGAGAGTGGTAGGATCGATGTATGGTGTGGATGGGCCCTCATCATTTTTTGGTACTTGGGGGATTTTATAGTACTTTGCTTCAAGGTTCTTATAGTAGGAGAAAGGTTCAGGATCTCCATGGATGATTACTTCTTGTCCCTCATGTGTGAATTTCACACATTGATGGAAAGTTGACGCTATTGATTTCATCACATGAATCCATGGACGTCCTAGAAGGATGTTATATGGCAAGTCAAGGTCCAAGACCTGACAAGTGGTTTCCATGATGGCAGGCCCTACTTGAATAGGGAGTTTGATTGTGCCTTGGGACACTCTTTCTTGATCATCATATTCTCTTATGGTGATACCCTTTCCTTTTTCTATAGAATCCTATGATATTTTCAATTGCTTGATGAGACTGAGAGAACATATATTCAAACATGTACCTCCATCCACCAAGACCCTTTTAACTTTGCTCTTATGTACTATGGCTTTCAAGTGAAGTGCACGGTTGTGAGATGGTTGAGTAGGTAAATCCTAGTCAGAGAATGTGAGGAGGTTTGGTGTAATGATATTTCTGACCATAGCTTGGAATTGTCTTGCATCAAGATTTGTGGGGACAATGGATGAAGCCAATGCTTCCTCAAGGATCTTCTTATGGGCAGATGAAATTTTTAGCAACTCCATGATGGAGATTTGTGCTGGAATTCTTTTAAGTTGATCTAGGACATTATAGCCATTAGGAACAGATCTAGATGGAAGGACTTTGTTTGGCTGGGATGATCCTATAATAGTAACTTTTTCACCTCTTGTGGTGACTCCAAAATCTTCAGCGTAGGCACCCTTGATGGTGATGAACATGTAGTTTTCATCTAAGGAGGTGACGACTGTTTCATACACATGATTTATGTTTGAGTGGGTGCCTTTCCCCTTATCTTTGTTATTTTATTCCCTTTATTGCCATGATTAGGCATCAAATTCATGTATATCTTAATATCTTGGTTTGTTGTTGGTTGTTCCACATTTATAAATTTTTTATTGATGAGATCTTGGATTATGTTCTTTAATCTCATGCAACTATTCATGGTACGACCTTTGATTTTATGGAACTTGCAGAGTTGATTCTCATTATACCAAGGAGGTTTTACATCCAGTTCTTGGTAATTTTCAAAGGTAGGAGCCTTGATGAGTTTTTCATTTATCAACTTCTTCATTATGTCTTCAAGTGGTTCCCCCAAAGTGGTGTATTTTCACTTGGGATAACTCTTGTTGTGTTGGGGTGGTCCCCTTTGATCATTGAGATTATTGATTGTCAGATTGTTGTGTGGTTGGTGTGTTGTGTGATGATTGTTTTGGTGTTAGATTTGGATTTGTGGTGTGGGTGTGTTTTGGTGAGGAGCACTAATGACCACCTTACATCAACGACACCATCATTAGTAACATTTTTGTTCCTTGCCCACGTGCAATGTTTATCGTTGTAATTGGAGGGTGGGTAGTTGTTTTGTTGTTCGGGGTATGAAGTTGATCCAACGGGTTGAGTCATGAGGGCCCGTTTGATGTTGAGTGCCTTGGAGATTAACTGATCATATGTGGTGATGCCTTGAACCTTGAGATGAAATACCAAGAGGTCATCAAGGTTGGCAATAATGGTACAAACTTGTTGTTCTTCAGGCATGGTCCACTTGCTCTGATTGGCCTTGGATTGCCATCATTGCAGGAATGAAATGAATGATTCACCCTTTCCTTGTTTCAGAGCTGAGAGTTCTTCTAGACTAACATACATTGCAATGTTGCATGCGTAGTTTATTATGAATGCTTCTATAATTTCTTGGAATGTCCTAATTCCTGAAGGTAGGAAAGAGAACCATTCCATAGCGTGGCTATCCAAACTCCTTGGAAATAGCCACATCAGATAAGTATCGTTGTATGTGACTTCCATGCAATGAACCTAGAATTCCTTGATGTGGTCTTCAGGGTTTCCCGTCCCATGATATTTGTCAAACTTGGGGATATCAAATCCCTTGGGGAATGGTTTCATCACTAGGCTCCTGTCAAAAGGATAGGGGCACAAGTTGCTTGGTGTTTTCATTGTTCACCCTGATTGTAGATCAAGCACTTGTTGCGAGAGTAACCTGATTTGTGTTGTTACATCGTTTTGCAGATCAGGGGGTGGGATGAAGGTGTTTTGAGGTGTTTTGATTGTGGTTTGAATGGGTGAGTTGTTTGATGTGTTGTTCGATGGTATCTGTATGTTCTTCTGAGCTAAGTAGGCTTCCACCTGTTGTTGTATGAACAACACTTGTTGTTGATCTTGTTGTTGTTGTGCTAAGATTTGTGCTTGTTGTTGTGCTTGTTGTTGTTGGGCTACCAATTGGGCTGCTTCTTGCTACTCTTGATATTGCTTTACTTCTTGCTGATATGCTTGCAATTGCGCTTCTTGTATTTTTGCAAGAAGTTGTTCCTGTGCGTGTGCGTGTTGTGCTTGATATTGGGCATTTTCCTGAGCTTGTGCTTGTGCTTGCGCTGCTTGTGCTTGGGCTTGTGCTTGTACCGCTTGTTGTAATAGAATTTTTGCTTGAGCAGCCTTTTTTGCTTCTAATGTGGCTAGGGTTGTTTGAGCGGCTTGTTGTTGTTGTTGTTGCAATAAAGTTTGGGCTTGCTGCACTTGTAATGCGGCTTGGGCTGCTTGGGAAAGTTGCACAACTTGAGCGGCTTGTTGAGAAGCTAGTTGTATGGATTTTTGTTTTTTGTACCTATTGGAATCCCCTTTGAAAAGTAGCTTGCAAGGTCGCATTGTATTGGCTTGATGTTGTGGAAGTTGGTGTTGGTGGATTCAGAATAGTGTTTGTGAAGGTGGTGAGTGGTGATGTTGTGTTGGTGATTTGAGTAGTGGATGGTGTTATTGATGTGATTGGTCCTTGGGAGACCATGTTTTGTGATGTTAGGGGGGTGTTTGATGATGTTACAATTTCTTGTGTAGTTGTCATCTGTTTTTGCGATATCAATGACAAATTTTGAGCATTTGGAATAATGCTTTGATTGATATTTGGGATATTGGTTTGATCAATACTTGGTAAAGAGGGAAGCCTTAAGCCAAGGAGTGTTGTGGATGATGATGGTAAAAGTAGAAGTGGTGGAAATGCAAGGGGTGCAAGTCCTTGAGAAAATGTTGTGGTGTCAAAAATACCCCTTGGTCTGAACATGTCTCCTTACTCTTGCAGATTTGTGAGAGAAGTTTGAGGTGTTGCATGGAAAAATGATGATGATGGACCATGATGGAACATGAGAGGAACATTCTTATGTAAATGGTTTTCGAGTATGCTTTGTTCCAAGATGGTATTTGCATCCAAGTTTTGATTATTAACAAGGGGGTGTGTTTGAATAACATTGAGAAATGCATTTCCCTTCTTAACATTGGGTTGGGTTGGGGAAAATGATGTCGTGATCTATGGAATGTTTTGTGTGATGCTTTGGGATGGGGTTGTATATGAGATGGGAATGGTGGATGATATTGGAGGAAAATATGTCTCCACTATAGTACTCATGTCGAAATCTGAAGGTAACTTGGCCCCTTGTTTTGCTAGCTCAAGCATGTATAATGAAGGGTTGAGCCTCATCGTGATGTTGATGATTTTATGGTTTTCTGGATTTTGGAGCATTTGAGTTATTTCTTTGTGTGAAATTCCAAAGGTAAGATCCTCTCCTTGGTTTTCCTCTTGTGGATTTTGTGATGATGAGATGGTCAAAGGATTGCTTGATTCGGCGGGATTCATTTCAACATTTGTTTGGCTAAGATCACTTGAAGTGGGTGTTTCTTTGTTGGTTTCCATGCTCTTCTTGTATTGAGATCTAGTTTGAACCATAAAACAAGGATCAATTTCCAAGAATGGGAGATGGATCTCTTAATTCCTTGGATTGATCTTTGGTTTGTGCACAAAATAGAAATTTTTAGGATATCTTGAGGATCGAAAGGTGATATGATGATGTAAGAGATGGATGATGTCGATGTTTTTGGCTTTTGATAAATCGTGAAGGAGATACTAGGCTTTTAGGACTTTCGGATATGTTTCATATTTTGATTTTGATTTTCCTTTTGGGGTTGTCCTTGATTTTGATTGATATTGATTGCTTTGATTTTGAACAAAAAGACCCTAAGATGTTGGATGATTTATCTAAGGGATAGATTTGATCAAAGGATGATATTTTTAATATGTGTAGGGAGAAGGATACATCTACCCACACATATTCAAACAAGATGATAGTTTCACTAAGCATATGAAGAAGGATAAATCTACATATACCTAGCTAAACAAGATGATTTTGATAACTTTGACTAAGCATATGAAAAAGGATGTATCTACACATACCTAGCCAAAGATGATTTTGATAAAATTTTCAAGGATTTAGTTTTTTTATTTTGCCACAAAGCGTAGCATTAAGGATGATTTCAATATTTTCCAAAAGGTGATGGTGAGATGATTTTTTGGTTTGATGTTTTGAAGGATGGGTGAAAAAGATTTTTATTTCCTTTTGATCCTAATATGAACCTAAAAAAGACACTTTGTTTGTCTAGACCTAGGTATTGAAGAACATACAAATGCTTCCTAGAGACCTTTATAACCAAAGAATGATTCAATTTTGGATATACATTTTCAGATTTCCAACCAATAATTTTCGCTTTAGGATTTGAACTTCTTGAGAATCATGAGGCTTCAACACACATGAAAGTTAATTTTTCTTAGCTTTTCTTAATGGCTTTATTTTACCACAAACACTTTATTTTAATTAGGTTTTCCAAACTAAGTGTCCAATGTCTTGATTTCTTCACATCCCACAAAGTATGTTATGTGGAATTTTGATGAATTCAAGGCAAGGGTTTACCTATTGTTTACTTTAGTAGAAAAATTGAGATGTAATCCAATGTTTAGAAACCTCTAAGGATGTGAATCCCAAGGGCAAGAAATAACATATGGATTGATTCAATTGTATTTGTCTCCAAAAGGGTTTGAAATTTGGATGGTGATGTTAAGTGTTTGTTTTCAAGATGTTTTCGAGCAAGCAAAGCATTTTGTAACCCAAGAATAAGTACAACCCTATGGATGTGTAAGACAATATTTGTTGGATTCCCACTTGGACAAGTCCAACTACGCTTATCTTTAGCGAATGGTTAGATGCTTGACCCCACTGGCTCCCCTCCACGGCTCATTAACATCAATCAAGGTAGCCAAGCATCAAAACACATGAAACTCCCATGGCATGCTTTCCATTTCTACTAAAAGACTGTAAAAGTGTCAAGTGGCTTCAGAATGACCGTTCTTGCACCAACAAATAGATTAAAGAATTTTGGAAAATTCTAGCACATGGGTTGTAATAAGGACTTTCCGTTCGTGGAGATTGACCCATACAGCAAGAGTCCCCTTTCGGATCCATCTTGTTGGAATCAACCGCGTGATATTGGCATTTACTTCAATATCCACATTTATATCCTAGTTGGAAATACTCTTGGCTTTATAGTGTTACCGGTTGAGTCGTTCCCTTGGGTGAGTACTTTTTCCCCAAGGCATGCCCTTCAGGATAAACAAAAGTGAGTAAAAACAATATTCGTAACTCAATCAATCTTTGTTGACAACAAAGAGAGAGAATGTACGCAATAATGCCCCCACTCACACTTGCACAAGATTTTGTTCAATGTTTTTAAACCCAAATTGAAGTGTGGAGGTGATTGCTTTGTCTCACCCTAAAGTCATGAAAAAGGCCTTTTGATTCTCAAGATTGCTATAAAGCACAAGAGAAGCACATACATCCTTTTTTAATGAATTTAGTTTAAGTAAGCCTTCACAAAAACAAAGTTGCACTTGTTCTTTTTAAATCTACAAAGAAAAATGTGAGTTCTTTTTAGAGCACCAAAAGACAAATGATAGAAATTTTGTTCAATTGTTATCCAAAGAAACAAACTCTAGTATGTTGTGATCCTAATGTTCATTTTATCCTTTTGCAAGAAATGAAAAGATTTTTTTAAAACCTAAATGAAATTAGTGTCCTAAGAAAGAAGTGATAACAATTTCTCAAAAAGTGTTGAACAAACACTAAAGTGTTTAAAAAAACTTTGATTTGATGAAATATCATCATCATGTTTCTCCCTATTTCATTTTCAATTCCAACCTACAAGAGAGAAAACCAGTCAGATTCTGGAAAATACAGAGATTAAAAAGCAGAAAACAGAATATAAATTGATCATTAATCAAAAAGCACGTGCTAAAATTTCATTTCCACTTTTTACTCCCTACGAGCGGCGCAACCTGTGACTATGTCAGAGTTTGATTTCTTAGCGATGCTCTTAGAGCACCGCTTACCAGTCAGCCTCTCTCTATGTCAGGACAGTGAGCTCAACTACACCGTACTTTTTTCCAGCGTCACAGTTTGATGTTTTTGAAAGTTCATATGAGTCAAACAGTCAAGCAGCAGAGTTTACAATTCAAATTTTTTGGGCAGCAAGAGTCCAACGTCACACTTTGAGTTTCCCGTGGTGTTATATAGCGACGCTGAAGAGTCAGTGGTGCTAAAATAGTGACACTGAGCTCTCAGCATGGGAATTTTTCTGTGTGTAAGCAAAATGCAAAATTTTGTGAGAAAAGTTGAAATTTATGAGATGTGGCCCCCCTCCTAGCACCAAATGTGTGAACACCAATCCTAATACCTGCAAAACAATGAGAACAAACACATTAAGTTATATATTGCAAGCATGAACAAGGATTCCCCATGAAATCCATTTACAAACTTCAAATTAGGAAATAAAACAATGAAAAACACAATGAAACAAAAAAATATAGATTCAACCCTAATTAGCATAGCAAACATATGATCCCATGGGGGAATTGGTGCCAATTTGATGTGAAAATTGGCCCTTTCCCAATTCCTAAGATGAAAAATTGATGTGTTGAAGAGATTTGATCCACTTTGTTGATGAAGAATGAGAGCTCCAAGCCAAAAATCTGCAAAAACCTAGCTAAGAACTCAAGATTGATGGATGGAAATGGCTAAATATTTTAGCATAATAACTTTGCATAATTTGTGGATGATAAAATGAGGATATGAGCCCTTTATTTATAGAATGCCAAGATGGATGAATGTCCAATTTTGAGTGATGTGGGACTAACATTCATCCAATGACATGATGCCACTTGTCAATCTATGAATGGATGGAAGATGTGCAAGATTTGGGGATTGTGCCAATAACTGCATATTTTTGAATTTAAAATTTGTTGAAATGACTTGCAAGAGGGAATGGAAAATGCAATAAATGCCACTTGGCTCAAGGAAAAGGACATGTAAGATGAAGTTATTGCCTTGTTGGATGTACATGTTGACTTGGAAGTTTTGAATTCAAACTTGGAGAATATTCCAAAATGCCTTGTGAGGAAAATAGAGATTTAATAAATGAATTAGATCTATTTTCATGTGCAACTTGCAAAATCTAGAGGATGGGACATGATAAGAGATTAAATTAATCAATACCAGTCAATTAATTTAATAGAAGATTAGATGATGTGACCTATTTGACTCAA
Source organism: Sequoia sempervirens (assembly GCA_007258455.2). Classification (NCBI taxonomy): domain Eukaryota; kingdom Viridiplantae; phylum Streptophyta; class Pinopsida; order Cupressales; family Cupressaceae; genus Sequoia; species Sequoia sempervirens. The sequence continues at coordinate 45,000,653 of VDFB02000007.1, read as the reverse complement.
ATTCATGGATTTATTTAAATCAAATAAGAAAGGAATATGATAAGAGAATAATTAAATAAGGATTTTGATTTATTTAATTAAAAGAGATGAGTGTTAGATTAAATCAAATAAGGTTTTAATTTATTCAATTTAATGGATAGATTTTAGAGATTTAATCAAATAAAATTAATTATTTAATTAAATAGGGATAATTAGATTAGATGGATTGATTTAATTAACAAAGGAGAATGACTTAATTAGATAAAATGATTTATTTGATTAAGAGAGGAATATTGATGAATTTAATTAGATAAGGAGATTTGATTAAATTGTTAGACCAAGGGATGATTCAGGATGAAACGATGTTAGTAGTCAGGATCAGGTGCCCAATGTCAATCGGTAAATTTTACTTTTTTACAGTTATAATGCCACTCCCAAACAACCGAGTCATTGTGCCTACCATCCTCACGGACTTCACGGTCTCCCTCACCGTTCGGGTTTATAAACAAAAAATACTAAGTTTGAACCCTATGTGGGAAAACATTTGTGGGAGTCTATCTATAGACCACCCTACCACCATCTCCATTTTGAGCATCCCAAGAACCTTGTCGGCATGCTTTGTGGACTTTGCCTTGGTTGTTTCCCCCAAGTCTTCAGTGTGAGAATGACTAAGCTAAATGCTTTGCGGACTCGGTTGTGTGGATCACCTTGTGCGAATCACTGCCTCATCACCTCCATTCCCAAATGACCATCTCAAAATGGATTTCCGCCAATTCTTGTTTGCATGCTTTCAAACGACCAAAAAAAATGAAGTTAGCTCATGTCGTTCTGACCACCTGTGGGTCCCGCATTGTGGAACCTCACATGTGGGTTTCCACCTCTTGTTTTTTGTTTCTCAATGGTGGAACTCCAAAATTCCATGAGACCTCCTACCTCCACACTATTCAATCCTACACAAGGTAAATAGCTAATTTGATGCCTCTAAAGGCTTCATAACTTATTTTCTCACGTGCCCAATGCCTTGTTGAATATTTTCACTGCCAAAACTCCAATGTGGAATTTTGAGTGCGGGCGGCTATCTACGGCCTGCCATGACCCCGATGCAATCCTGCTCCTTACTACTCCTGACAACTCCTAGCTCAGGGAAACCCATATTCCTATAATTGACCCAAATGAGCCTCAAACGATGAATATTGATGAATTTCATGATCTTTGCAGATGAATTGTTGGATCTAAACCTTGTTTTGCAGGATTTGACTAATGTTCCCCTAATTTTTGTGTGAATGTTCCTACTACATCCTTGCATGCAGGATTTATGAAATTTACTATGGGACCATCAGGGAAGTCTTTTGAGAAGGAAACAAAAAAGAATCCTACAAAAGTACCAAGAGGGAAAGAGGAGAAAGATCAAATGAAATACCAGTTTCATGGGGTGGATTGCATCTCCAAACTCACCTCCACATGGGATTCAGTGCCAGATATCAACCTTGGGCATGTAGATATAGATGAGTTCTGATGGAGGGTCATAATCAACTCTACAAGTAAAAATGCCTAGAAAATTAGAAAGAGTGGCCTCGCCAAGGCAGTCGGCTTTCCACCTACGCTCGTTGCCACAGAGCTAGTCATGATGTGTTGGGAGGCATATCATAATAATAGAAAGATCATTGATCATGATGATAAAGTGCTAGAAGGTTTGTTTGCCAGATCCATAGTCCAAACATTCTACATCCCTACATTTGATGTAATGGAGGAAACAAAAAAGGGATATGCTGAAAACATGTGGAAGGCAGACCCTCTAGGATGCAAGAAACTAATCAACCAACACTAGTTGAAGGAAAAGAGGGGTAGTGCCACCAAACTACCTCAGAATCTATTTAGAAGTGACTTCCATGAGGAGTATCACAATTTGGTTACTTTTCTTAGCAGGGCGATGGGCCTCCCTACTATCGCCTTCTTTTAGGAGTGGATGTTCTACTTCATTAAGAAGACCATCCGTGGAAAAAAAAATTCCACTAGGCCAAAATCATTAGTGACAAAATACGCAATTGTAGACATGCAAAATTCACATTATGCATTCGATCAGATTCGGTCAAATTAGCTCTTGCATTGGATCCATTCATCACCTTCATCCATTTAAATAATTTCATTGCCTAAGGTTATTTAAAATCAAAAAGCCATTTAAATCAAATCTTAAATCATTTTCCAAAGTCCAAAAAGTCAAATCAGTTAATCAGCATTAAATCAGCATAATCATCATTAAATTAATCTAATCCTAATCTAAGGCTAATCCCATCCCACTTGCACAATAAATCAATTTTATTGATTTATTAAAACAATCATTTTCCCTCAACCATGACAAGTCAAACAGGGCATTTATTGCTCTTCTTTCTTGTCCCCCTCTCAAAATTAATTGCAAATTTGAATTCAAAATTTCCCCCTCTTGGGCACTCTTCCCAAATCTTGCACATACATCCATCAATCACATGATGACAAGTGTTCTCAATTCATTGGCTTGTTTTTGATCCCACATTGGTCCCTCTTCAACATTCAACATTTTGAAAATCTTTAAATAGGTGCATCATCCTCAAGCAAAGGGCTTCACAAGCTTCACAATCTATTGCAAGGTTACTCTCTTCATTTGAGATTTTATCTTGTTCATTATCACTCACCATCTCCATTTGCATTTACACAATTTGAGCTTTGATCAAGGATTGGGAAAGGGTCACTAACACATGTGACACCAATCCAACTATGGAATAGGTAATTTGGTTTTGTTTTCATAATGCTTTGGTCTTTTTAATATCATTTGCTGCATTTGGAAGCATTTCTAAGGTATTTCATAGAGGCATTTTTAGTAGAGTTTGCATAACACTAACCCATGCTTGAAGTGTAGTTTGTTTGCAGATTTTGAAAAAGATGCCTACATTATGGTGCTAGAAGGAGGGCTGTGTGGTCTCATGCTTAAAGATGTTGTTTCTAGATTAGTTTTCTGAAAATATATCCTTAGTTTGCATTCTAGATTAACTTTCAGACCTCACATGAGTTTATAATACACATGTTACTAACATTTACATGATATTGGAGATAAAGACTTGCAACTAACTCTTGTGGAAAATCATAAATTTGCAGGGATTGGAAAACTTTATTTCATGAATACGTTAATTTGAAAGTTTCTGATTGCTAACTTCACATCTGCCATTTGCATTTAATACTATTTTGTGCATATCCTATAATGATTGTGTTCCCTCTGATTGTAATCTTCGAGACATATTGTGGATAGTTCTCATTCCTTGCTGCTGCGTCCACATTCTGCGTACATATCTGCCAAGGCCATTTCCAACTATTGAATTTTTTGCGTACATATCTGCCAAAAGCCTATCCACACCCTATTCCAAAGCTTATATTTGCGCACTGGCAGAGGAGATACAAGAGGGGCTGATGAATTTGTCTTTACACCTGCCAAAGGCATTTAATTGAAAGTTTTGTTTTTTGCTGTCCTCCTCATACGCCTACTAGTTTGCCTGCTATTTTGGATTTCCCTTTACCACTTTTGCCTTGCATGGTTGATCTTTGCACACACGCTTTCTATGAAAAGTTTTCCTTGGGTTGTTCACATGGATTTTAATCTTTCACTTTCAAAGTCACTGGTTTGGCTGAGAAGTTACGTCTAATACAAGTACCTTTGAATATTTTGCTGAGAACATATCTCAATCAAATGATAATAATATCTGCCGCCACAGCTTTGTGCCTTTCCACCATTTTGGGCCATTGTTTCTAGCATTTGCTTTGTTTGGCATATGAGATACAACTGTGGTCAGGAAATCGTGTTCTGCTTGTTGCTTTCTATCCAAATGACAATATCTGTTGCTTTTTATCCAATGACATGAATCCTATATTACAATAAATGATGTTGGCACTAATGTTTTGATCAGTCACGCACTTTATGAGCTCTTCACACTGCAGCAAAGGTCATCTATCAGTAGAAAACGTGTTCACTTAACTCCTTAAATGGTACACCTGCCTGATCAAGACGTGTTTTGTTGGCAGTTAATAAGAGTCACATTCATATAATTCACACTTTATGTCTTTTGATTGCTGTATTTGTTTTCTGCGCCTGATATATCACAAAAGCCAACGCAAAACATTGACAAATCTGCCTGCTCAAGACGTTTGTAGTTAGTAATCAATATCAGTCATCTTCGTATGAGTCATATGCATGTGTCTTAATCACTGTATTTGTCTAGTGCATCAGAAGTGGTTGATCGTAATGATGACTCGGTAGGTGGAGTCAATATGGTTCATGGTTCACGTTACAAAGGAAATAAAGTGCAGGAATTTTTAATGTTGTATTTGATGTTGAAGGTACAGAGTTTGATTGGCACGACTTGGGCTGCTTCATAGGGAAGATGATTGGTCAAAGGAAGCGTTAGTTGGCTGTACACCCTGCCAATTACATTTCGTTGAAAGTTTCTTTGGACAGCGCGACTTTTCAATCTGTGATGGCAGTAGAAAACCTTTCACTGTTTGTGCACTAAATACATTATTTTGAATGTTGCTTTTAACTAACAAAGTTCGGCCAGTACGCCTTGTCTGAAAGTTTCTTTTGCCCCCTGACAAAAAATATTGAGTTCTGTGATACGCTTGCCATTTACATTTAATACAATCAATGAATTTATTTTGTATTTTTCCGAATGACATCTCTTTAAAGCTCGAATGATGAAAGCTGGTGGATTTTGAACTTATATTAATTAAGACAGCTGCTTTGTTATGACATTGGAAGTACATAGGGGTGGCTTTTGGAAAAGTTGCAAATGGTATTCAAATTTGGTGGGGAATTGAACGCTTTATAATGGTTAGATATTTGGCAGAAATTATCATGTAGAGGTTTTTCAAAATCCTTTCAATTTATCTTTGATGCTTACATTTAGTTTTGATCACCTTCAACAAACTTGAGCAAGCTTGATTGTTATTAGAGGTCAATAATATTGCATAAAGAATTTATGAACCTTGTTCAAGATTTTCTAAAAAATATTTGGCATATCTTGTGTTTCTTTTATCATCTTGCAAATATATGTATAACTTATTTTTGTAATGTTTATAGGTACAAAAGCAAACGAAGGTACAAGCGAAGGATACAAACGAACAAAGGCGAAAAGATGCAAAACAAAAGAGGAGGAGGATTCTTGTTTGAAAACACAATGTGTTTTTTTAACACTTTGATTTTTTTGATCAATACAACTTCACGAAAGGAGGGAAATGTTTTTTTGAAAACACAATGTGTTCTTTAACACTTTAAGTGTTTATTCAACACTTCACGAAATTGTTTTCCTTTTCGTTTTAGAACATTAGTTTTCAATTGGGGCTAAAACGAACAATTTCATTTTCATTGCAAAGGGCTAAAACGAACCTTAGAACACACTTACTAGATTTCGTTTTGGTTTAAAATTGAACAAGGCAAACTTCACATTTGATTTTGGTGCTTAAAATGAAGTCATCATTGCTTTGAGGCTAAAACGAACAAGTGCTTGATTGTGTTATTTTGTCTTTTGAGTGCGTATCCTCTCCCCTTGCGCTTCGTGCGATCTAGGGTGCAAGAGAAACACTCAAAACACATTTTATTGCTTTGAAACACTTCATTTTGGGGCTTAAAAATTGAACAATCTTGTGCGAGTGTGAGTAGGGGCATTTTCGCGTACATTCTCGTTCTTTGTGCCATCAAAGATCGATCGAGTTACGGATTGTGTCTTTGCTCGCTTTTGTTTATCTTAGAGGGCCTGCCTTGGGGAAAAAGTACTCACCCAAGCGACGACTCAACCGGTAACACTCTAAAGCCAAGAGTATTTCCAGCCGGGATATAAATGAGGATTTTGGTTAAACGCCATAATCACGCGGTTGGCTCCGACAAGATGGATCCCAAAGGGGACTCTTGCCACGTTGGGTCAACTCCTACGAACGGAAAGTCCTTACTAGAACCTATGTGTTAGAATTTGCCAAAATCCTTAATCTGTTTGTTGGTGCAAGAACGGTCGTTCTGAAGCCGCCCCAGAATTTTACGGCTTTTAGTAGAGATGGAAAGCATGCCATGGGAGTTTCTGGTGTTGGTGCTTGGCTCACAGAGCAAGTGAGTGCCGCGGAGTGGTTTCGCTAGTCAAGCATCTAACCGCTAAAAGTAGGCGTAGCCGACTTGTCCAAGTGGGGACTCAACAAACATTGTCTATCACATCCATGTGGCTTGTATTATTCTTTTGTTTGAAAACACAAGGTATTCAAAAACATTTTGCAAACAAACACTTAAACATGATCATGCAAATTTCAAACCCCTTTTGATAGAGCAAATACCTTTTGACAAATTTAAGTGTTGTTGCCTTCCCTTGGGATTATGTCCTTAGAGGTTTCTCATCACTTGAATTTATATCGTCATTTGCTCTAACTAGGGTTAACCTAGGAAATCCCTTTGCCTCAATTTCTTGGAATTCCCACACAACACTTTGTGGGAAGAAAAGGAATTTTGACATAGGACATCTTTAGTTTGAAACATAATCAAGAAAGTGTATTTGGTAAAAAGAAGTCATTAAAAGCAAAGATAAACAATTGAGCCCCACACATGTCTTTTCAATGATTTCTCACAAGATCAAGATACAAAAACCCAAGAAAAGGAAACTTAGCCCAAAACAACATCAACAAAGACTCAAAAGGTTATATGATTTTAGAGAAAAGTTGTTGGCTAATTTCTATAGACATGCTTCAAGAGACAACCCCACTTTATATTCATTTTACTACACACAAAATCCAAGATTGTTTCAAGGGATTTGATACCTTGCTTAGGGCATAACACGTTCTTCAATACCTTGGTCTTGTTAAGCAAAAGTCTAAACTAGGGTCATTCTAAGATCAAAACAAACATTCATCCATCAAAAACATCATCAACCATAAACATCTCACCAACATTTTGAGAAAATCTTGACACAACTATGCTAGGCTCCTTTGGTAGACATCAAAACCTTTCAAACATGAGACTTTGAATTCTTCAAACATCAAACATCAAACTTGTTCAACTCAATTGTGTGTGAATGAATCCTTTTGCACATGCTTAGTTGAATTATCACTTTGTTCAAATTAATGGTGGATAGATGCATCCTTCTCCCATCACTAATTTGGATTATCTTTTGGTTAGCTTGTGAGTAGACACATCCTATTCTCACTTCTAGATCAAATTATCCTTTATGAGCATTAGTTATCTTTTTTAGATCATCATCCAAACATCTTGGGGATATCTCTTGCTCAAACATCAACATTCAAAAGACAGAATTCAAAGTCTAAACATCAATCAAAGCAAACCCAAAGTACCTAGCATCACATCAAGACTTTCAATACAAATTCAAAACTTCCATTCTCACCCATATATCCTACACCTTTCATCTTCACATCTTTGATCTTTTACACATCCTAGTTTGCTCTTTTATGGTTCAAACAAGATCACAACACAAGAGGAACATGGAGTTAAATCAAGAAACATCAACCACAAGTGATCTAAGCCAAAACATTCCAGAAATCCAAAACACACCACTTCCAGACCTCACTATCACTACACACGATCCACAAAAAGAGGTCTTGGTGGAAGACATCACACCAACAGAATTAAGTGAGGAAGAAGTTCTTGAGATGCTCAAACAACCAAAACTACAAAAGTTTCTTCGCGCAATGGCTAAAATAAATCCATCAATTCTCAACACTATTGAGGATGAGCTTCTTGTACCAAATGACCAAAACACCCTTCCGCAATCAACCACTTCCATTGCCACCATAGGACCTACTATCAATGAGGATGATACCCTCTTCAACACGCATCAAAACCCACTTTACAACCCACTTGGATTTATCGATACATCTGAGGTTCCTTACCATACCACCTCATCATTTTCTCTTGACACGCAAGTGTCTAGACCTTTGGTACAAGCAAGCTCGTCCGAAATAGAGAGACCTTATGGATTTGTCTCTTCATTTGCACAAGAAAATCTTCCACCATTCAAACCATTCACACCTCCCACCACGTCAACACCATATTTTGGTTTAGGGATCCCCCCTTTACCTAAATTTCCACCTTTCCCTAACATAAATCACCCCATCCAAATCAATTCATCCAACCAAGGGGGTACATCGCATCTTTCAAACACACCATCCACATCAAACCAACACATGATAGCTAATCAAAATATGGTCTCTCAAATACCCACTATTTCGCTCATCTCTACCATTCCTACCATTTCACCTAGTCCCACCATTCCTATCGCTTCACCCATCCAAAATGCACCTATCACCACATTCACTCCAACCACTACATGCACTATACCTCAAACTTCCACTACCCCCATCATACCCCTTACATCGCAACCTCCCACCATCGCTCTAAGCACATCTCAAACTTCCAACACAATTCCGATCCCACCACCACCACTGCGACCAAGCCAAGTAAGCCATTACAATGCTTCATTCAAAGCATACCAACAATTGCTCCAACAATATCAAACAATTCGGCAAGCGCCTATAGCCACGCACGCTTCTCAAGCTTCACAGCAAAATCAAGCTCAAACATCGCCGCAACAACAACAAGCAACACAAGCGCCATTGCCCAAGCTTTGTTAAAACAACAACAACGAAGCTGCAATAAGCCGCATACGCCGCGACAAGCCGGCATTGCCGCCAGTCGCTATCAAGCCGCCTGCCGCTATAAGCCGCTTCGCCGCACGCTGCCTCGCCGCAGCTGCAATAAGCCGACAAGCTTCATCAGTTTCATCACGCTTTGCCGCAAAGATGCCCAAGATGCTCACGACGAAGCACAAGCGCAGTACTTTGCACAACAACAAGCAGCCCAACAACTCGCATATCAGAAAGCGTTAGAGCAATACCAAGAGCAACAAGAAGCAGCCCACCAAGCCCTAGCTGACCAACAACAAGCATTGTTGGACCAACAACATCAAGCACAACAACAAGCTCTATTAGCGCAACAACAACAAGATCAACAACAAGCGTTGTTGAAAGCATACATGGCACAACAAGCAAACATTCCACCCATTCAAACACCCACTCCACCCCCCCAGAACACCTGCATTCCACCTCCTGATCCACAATTGGATGTCACCGCACAAATAAAATTTCTGTCACAACAAGTGCTTGACCTTCAATCAGGAAGGACACCAAACCCACAAAAAAACCTATGCCCTTATCCATTTGATAGGAGCGTAGAAATGAAACCGTTCCCAAAAGGGTTTGAGATCCCTAAATTTGACAAATATCGCGGAACGGGTAACCCTAAAGATCACATCAGGGAATTCCAAGTACATTGCATGGAGGTGGCTTACGATGAAACGTACTTGATGAGATTATTCCCAAGAAGCTTGGCTGGAAACGCTATTGATTGGTTTTCTCGACTTTCTAGAATCAAAAAATTCCAGGAAATCATAGATGCCTTCATACATAATTATTCCTTCAACACTCCCATGGAGGTTAGCTTACAGGAATTATCATCTCTCAAACAAGGGAAAAATGAATCATTCGGTGCTTTCTTACCACGATGGCGATCCAAAGCTAATCAAAGCAAGTGGTCCATGCCTGAAGAACAACAAGTGGGAACTATCATTGCGAATCTTGATGGGCCCTTGGCCTTCCACCTCAAAATGCAAAACATCACCACTTACGACCAATTGATACCTAGGGCGCTCAATATCGAACAAGCCCTTGCCACGTAGGGAGAAACTTCATCATATCAAGAAGGCCGCTCATCATCCAATTATCATGACAAACCACGAACATGGGCAAAGAATCGTAATGTAACCAATGATGGTGTTGTTGACGCCAAAGTTGTCATTAGTGCCCCACGGAAGAACAATCCACCATCCCAACAACAACAACACCAAAATACCAATCAAAGCATTCGACAAGTCAATACTGTGGTCCAACCATCCCATAACCAAAACACAAACAACATTGATAATCAGGGAAGACAACAGCGAAACAAGTTCTTCCCCAAACGAAAATACACACTCCTTGGGGAACCTGCTGAAGTAATCATGAAAAGATTGGTAGATGAAAAATTGACAACGGTCCCTACACATAACAATTATCAAGAACCATCGGTCAAGCCACCATGGTATAATGAAAATTATCTTTGCGACTTCCACAAACTCAAGGGACACACGACAAACAACTGCATGAGGCTCAAAAATCTAATTCAAGACCTCATAGATGACAAAATCATAGATGTGGAAGCACCATCAGGAAACAAAGATCTCAAGATTTACACGAATCCGATGCCGAATCATGGTAACAAAGGAAACAAAGATCAAGACAAAGGAAAAGGGGCTTATAAAAATGTCAACCACACATACGAGGGTGTTGTCGCTTGTTTAGATGAGTTTTGTGGAGTCATCACCATCAAAGGGGCCCAAGCCGATTGGGGAGTCACCACAAGAGGTGGAAAGGTTACCATTGCAGCACCATCCCAACCAAGCAGAAATTCCACATCCAATCCAAGGTCTAACCCTAGTGGCTATAATGTCTTGGATCAATTGAAAAGAACCCCTGCACATATCTCCATCATGGAGTTACTCAAAATCTCATCTGCACACAAAAAGATTCTAGAAGAAGCTTTGGCGTCATCTACTATCCCCGCAGATCTAGATACAGAACAATTCCAAGCTATGGTCGCAAGTATCACCACACCTAACATTCTTACATTTTCTGAACAAGACTTCCCCACACAACCATCTCACAACCGTGCACTTCATCTGGAGGTGTACGTAAATAAAAAGAAAGTCAAGAGAGTCTTGGTGGATGGAGGTGCAGGCTTAAATATTTGTTCCTTAAAGCTTCTAAAGAATTTGAACATTTCAGAGGATTCAATTGACAAAGGAAAGGCATCACAATAAGAGCATACGATGACCAGGAAAGGGTATCCCAAGGCACCATTCAGCTTCCTGTCCAGGTTGGACCCGCCATCATGCAAACCAACTGTCAGGTCTTGGACCTCGATTTACCATACAACATTCTCCTAGGGCGACCATGGATACATGCAATGCAAGCTGTACCTTCAACCTTTCATCAATGTGTGAAATTCACACATGAAGGTCAAGAGGTTACTATCCATGGAGATCCTGAGCCATTTGCCTACTGCAAAAATCTAGAGGCAAAATACTACAAGATCCCACAAGTACCCAAGAACGATGAAGGCCCATCAACACCTTACGTGGATCCCGCCACTCTCACTTCTGTGACAGAGACACCCTCCACCCCCGCCATCCCCGCCTTTTCTGATATCAAAGTTATAATACAAGATGATGGTTGTGGAAACTATTCAATGCCTAAGAATGCTTTTGTAGTAGGAGAGCTACCACAATCTCCTAGATCAAGAGGACGACCACAATCACAAGAAGCTTCAACATCTCAAGGATCCTATGAACGAAACCCTACCTTCCCAAGTGCAGGAGATCTTGGTCAGGAAACATTAGAGGGGGACCTATCTCATCTCCTTTATCGAGATGATATACCGGCAGTTGAATTGCCTATGGATGAACGAAACAAAGGTATGAAGCGGATGCTCTTGATGGGCTATAACCGGAACCAAGGGTTAGGCCAAGATAATAACGGGCGTGTAATACCCATTATACCTGAGAAGCAAATAAAAAATCTTGGCATTGGTCATCCTACTCCTAAGGTAACTGTACTTGGTCAAGGTGCCCAGGATAGACGGAGCCGAACGCCTCCTCAGGAATCTGTAGCTACTCCAAAATCCTCCATGACTTTAGGAATGCCCACTGATTTAACTGAGTCACCAGAAATAGGATTACCTTTGTTGTTTGAGGATACTAATGTCCTTATGATTAGCACCTTGTCTTATGAGTCTGAAATCCAAAGCAATGAAATCCGATTAGTCTATCCCCAACTGATTGATTACGACCAACGAGGACCACCAATTCTTGACATGTTTGAAATGATGAGGCGCTCTCAGAATTCATGGGACTTAGGGATGACATTCCATGTGGGGATCATAAGGCAGGTTTTATCATAGAGCTGGATACACATGCATACTATGGAGAAACGATTGAATCCCTCAGTCGCAAAAATAAAAAATTGAGAATAATCTCCAAGTCCTTGAGTGAAAACCACCTTGTGGCACTCTCCGACTCTAAAAAAGTAAAAAGAAAAGACGCATCCAATGGTGAAAACCTCTCTGAGGCGCCTGAGGATGGGGGATTCAATCTTCCTCTTACAGCTATACACCAAGAAAAGTCAGCTATGCTAGCAGAAAAGTGCAACCCCATCAATCCGGGAACACAAGAAACTCCTCATATTACATTCTACGCTGAGTCATTATTATGCAAAGAACAAGAGGAGTTGGCTACCTTCTTAAAGGAAAGGAAGATAAATTTTGCGTGGAGCTATGCTGATATGCCAGGATTGGATCCAGAGGTAGTGGTTCATCACTTGGCAGTCTATCCTAAAGCTAAATCTGTGAGACAGAAGCTTCGCAAAATGCATCCTCAAATTGCTTTGTTAGTCAAAATGGAGCTCAAAAAGCTATTAGATGTGGGATTCATTCGACCAATTGATTATCCAGCATGGGTATCGAACTTGGTACCCGTATCAAAGCCTGACGGAGCCATAAGAATCTGTACGGATTTCAGAGATTTGAACAAAGCATGTCCCAAGGATGATTTCCCGCTCCCCAACATCGACATGATTGTAGACATGACCGCAGGCCATGAGATGCTATCACTTATGGACGGATTTTCAGGATACAACCAGATTATGATAGCAAAAGAAGATCAACACAAGACGGCTTTCACTTGCCCATGGGGAACATACTGCTGGAACGTAATGCCATTCGGCTTAAAGAACGCCGGGGCCACATACCAAAGGGACATGACACTAATATTCCATGACATGATCCACAAAACAGTTGAGGACTATGTTGATGACATCCTGGGAAAATCCAAAAAGAAGGAGGATCATATATCGGTCTTGAGTGCTATCTTTGACAGACTAGAAGAATACAAGGTTCGCTTGAATCCCAAGAAGTGTGTCTTTGGCGTACAATCAGGAAAGTTGTTGGGTTACATAGTGTCAATGAGAGGCATTGAGATTGATCCGGCAAAGGTGAAAGCAATACTTGAAATGGAAGCTCCTAGGACATTGAAACAACTGAGAGGTCTCCAAGGCAGGCTTCAGTCAATTCGCAGGTTCATAGCACAATTAGCAGACAAACAAATCCCTTACTCTCACCTACTCCACCAGGGGGTAACGTACAAATGGGATGACAAATGTGAACAAGCCTTCAACAAAATCAAGGAATATCTGTTAACACCTCCAGTACTAAGGCCTCCAATTCAGAACAAACCATTGATCCTTTATATCTCAGCAACTGCAGCAGCCCTTGGTGCTCTCCGAGCACAACATGATGAAAATGGAATAGAAAGAGCCATATACTACATCAGCCGTACAATGGTGGGCCATGAGTTAAACTATACATTCATTGAAAAAGCTTGCCTAGCAGTGGTGTTTGCATCCCAAAAATTCAGACACTACATGTTGGCACACAAGATCAAACTCATAGCTAAAATTGATCCCTTAAAGTATCTTCTTTCAAAGGCAATGCTTACAGGAAGAATGGCTAAGTGGGTAATGATATTATCAGAATATGACATTGAGTATGTGGAGCGCAAGGCAATCAAGGGACAGGTCATTGCAGACCAACTGGCAGACGCACCTATCTATGCGGAGAACCCACTTGTTTTAGAATTTCCAGATGAATCCATTTTCAACATTGACATAGCTACTCATTGGAAACTATACTTTGATGGTTCCTACACACAACATGGGTCGGGAGCTGGTATCTTCTTCATCACTCCACAAGGGGATTGTATACCAAGATCATACAAACTAGCATTCCCTTGTACCAACAACATTGTAGAATACGAGGTTTTAACTATAGGTCTCAGGATAGCAGTACAGTGGAACATTATGACATTGAAGGTATATGGAGATTCACAACTTATCATAAATCAAGTGAACAATGAGTACCAAACAAAGGATGATAAGCTAACTCCATACAAAAGGCTGGTGGAAAATCTCAAGGAATATTTTGTTGACATCACATTTGAGCAAGTACCAAGAACCAACAACAGAGCAGCAGACGCAATGGCAACTATTGGATCACTCTTAGAGATCCCTCAAAATGTTCTGAAATATGACTTCTTGGTAGAGCAGCTTCTCGTACCAACATTCAAGGTACCAGAGTCAGAATTTGTGTGCGAAATCATTGGTCCAAATGATCAGTGGTACCAAGACATTTACACATACCTTAGGATAGGTATCATTCCCGCCGATTTGCGTTCAAGCCTTAGACGAACCTTTATCAAGAAAGCATCTCGCTTTGTCATTTTAGGAGAAACCCTTTATCGTAGAAGCATAGAAGGAACCTTACTAAGATGTCTTAACCCTGAGGAGGCTTCGACTGCCCTAACGGAGGTGCACAACGGCATCTGTGGTTCTCATTCGAGTGGCATGACCCTGTCTAAGAAATTGTTGAGGAGTGGGTATTACTGGCCTACCATGGACAGAGAGGCACATGAATACGCCAAGAAGTGTCTACAGTGTCAGCAACACGGGGACCTCATCCATGCTCCAGCTCAAGAGCTTCATCCAATCATCACACCATGGCCCTTTTCACAGTGGGGACTCGATCGCATTGGAAAAATCACACCCACCTCATCCAACGGCCACAAATTCATTATAATCCAGAATCGGTAGTACTTCACCAAGTGGGTTGAAGCCATACCTATGACCTACATAACAGAAAGGTAGACCCTCAAAGTTCATCTCCGAACTATCTCTTATGCCGCTATGGTGGCTCCACTGTGCTATTATCTCGATAATGGGACACCATTCAAAAATCGAAGTCCGCCGCATCTATGTGATAAATTCAAAATCCAACATCGCCCACCCCTATTACTATCCTTAAGTTGCAATGGCCAAGCGTATTACAAATAAAACCATCCTCAAAACTTTAAGAAAACAGTTAATGACGCAGGTCGTGATTGGCATTTGTAGCTTAATCCTGCCCTTTGGGCTTACCGAACCAGCATCCGCACACCCACTGGTGCCACACCATTTTCCTTGGTCTACGGATCAGAGGCCATCTTGCCCATTGAGATCGAGTTACCATCCCTCAGAGTATCATTGCAAAACCTCATCACGGACGAAGAGTATCGAGTTTCAAGACTGAACGAGCTGGAACTGTTGGACAAGCGACGTTTGGATGCTTTAAACCATCTGCAAGTGTATCAGAATAGACTGAAAAGGAGCTACAACAAAAAAATCAGAAGCAGAACTTTCCAAGTTGGAGAATTAGTCTTAAAAGAAAATCAGAAGAATGTCCCAAATCCCAGCAGCAAAGGAAAGTTCGAACCCAATTGGTTAGGGCCTTTCATTGTCACAGCAAGCTACAAAACAGGGGCATATCAGCTATCAACACCCGAAGGGGAACCTCTGCAGGAGCCCATGAATAGCTCCCATCTCAAAAGTTTTATGCCTAATTCTTTCAAGGTATAGAACCAAAAAATCCAAAAAAATCAGAAAAAGTCCTGAAAAAATGGTTAC
>VDFB02000007.1:44837680-44984920 GCA_007258455.2 Sequoia sempervirens | reverse complement strand
ATTTTATTGATTTATTAAATCATCATTTTCTCTCAACCATGACACAATGTCAAACAGCATTTATTACCTTCTTCTTGTCCCCTCCTCAAAAATTAATTGCAAATTTGAATCTCAAAATTTCCCTCTTGGGCACTCTTTCCCAAATCTTGCACATACATCCATCAATCACATGATGACAAGTGTTCTCAATTCATTGGCTTGTTTTTGATCCCACATTGGTCCCTCTTCAACATTCAACATTTTGAAAATCTTTAAATAGGTGCATCATCCTCAAGCAAAGGGCTTCACAAGCTTCACAATCTATTGCAAGGTTACTCTCTTCATTTGAGATTTTATCTTGTTCATTATCACTCACCATCTCCATTTGCATTTACACAATTTGAGCTTTTATCAAGGATTGGGAAAGGGTCACTAGCACATGTGACACCAATCCAACTATGGAATAGGTAATTTGGTTTTGTTTTCATAATGCTTTGGTCTTTTTAATATCATTTGCTGCATTTGGAAGCATTTCTAAGGTATTTCATAGAGGCATTTTTAGTAGAGTTTGCATAACACTAACCCATGCTTGAAGTGTAGTTTGTTTGCAGATTTTGAAAAAGATGCCTACAGCAATCAACTTATGAATGTAAAGAGGACATCTCAGTTCTATATAACCTCCTATCTAGTATACCTCCTGGCAGAACCATTTCCATATAAAGGCCTATTTGTTGCTAATAACCTGAATCCAGGGAGGGGAGAACTCAAAGTCTATGACTACTACC
Source organism: Sequoia sempervirens (assembly GCA_007258455.2). Lineage (NCBI taxonomy): Eukaryota > Viridiplantae > Streptophyta > Pinopsida > Cupressales > Cupressaceae > Sequoia > Sequoia sempervirens. The sequence goes on along the minus strand of VDFB02000007.1, from coordinate 44,984,156 downwards.
CCCAACTACAAGACAAAAACTTCAAAGTAGATTATAGGAGGGTAAATGATGCATTCATTTGGCATATCATCAGACTCCTTGGAGGAGACCCTATGAGAAGAGTCTCACACAATGCCAGGGCTTTCATCTAGAGATTTGGGTATCTTTTTATATAGTTCCCAAAGTTTACATACATAAGAATAGAGGGATTCTTAGAGAGGCCCTACAAGCTACCAAGATATCCAAATCATTGGATGGTCCTGTTGGAGGTCTCTCAACAATTATAGAATGCCCATCCCCTGGTAAGCAAAAAATACAGGGTGGGGATCCCATATCCCCTAACTTTTGGGCAAGGAATGAATCCCTACCCCACTACCACGTGCACAAAATATTTAGAGGAGATAGTGGAATATAATCTGGATCTCCACACGGCTTGAGGAAGAATGGACCCATTTTGGAAATTGAAGAAATAGGTTGGAAAACAGTATGCTCACCTACCTCCTTTCAAACATTTTTGGGATACCTGCAAAGATGATAAAGAAGTGTGGATCTAAAAATACATGAGAATGACAACCCAATTCGTGAGGTCAATAAACTTGTTTCGAGTGCTTGATCAAATTGTAGAAGAAGATGGCACTCTAGTTGATGAGATATTTGATGTTGTGGCTAACTTGTCGCTGCCATTAATAGATTGGGATGAAGAGGATGTCAATGACCTTGATATAGTAACATGACCAGTTGAAAATAGAACAAGACAGTGGGTAGATACCCAGATTGCTTAGCTCAAGGTACAAGGAGTAGTATTGACATATGGTGAGCTTGAGGATGAGCTCAAAAGTGAAACTGAAAGTGGAGTAGTTGTTGCCCGGACTAAGGTAGGAATTTCCTGAATGTCATCCCAAGCATAAGGTATATACACAAAAGGTTGTGGAGGGAGAATCCTCTAAGAGAGCAAAGAATTTAGGAGGATTTGTAAGTGAAATGCACATGATTGAGGAGGATCTGCAACACAAAGGAGAAGAATAAGCCAAGTGGCCCCAAAAACCACATGTCACCTCCACTCCCACTACTTTTTCTACCATTGCCACTCCTCCACCTCCCACCTCTTAGGCATTTCTTGTTTCATCTATGCCTGCTGTGGAGATCTCAGTCCACCTCACTTCCACTTCACTAATGACCCCAATAATGGTACTGGATTCCTCCTCGGTGACAACATCCCCACCGTCATCCTCCTCACTCCATCCTATGTTTCCCACTCTCTTAGCCTCAATACTTATAGTTTCCACAACTACTATCCCACTACTCACCTTTCCATATTCCTTCACCAAATACATGCAACGAATACCTATAAAAATATTTGGGGTGATTATGAATCCTAATGTTCGGGTCTTAATGGCCCAGATTGCTATTGGCCTACTTGTCCCTCCGCCACATATAGAGCCACCAAAGATGGAGGCTACCATGCAAATATCTAAAGAAATGGAGAAACACCAAAGGGAGGTAGCTAAGGGCATAGTTGAAGAACCTGAGGGATTCTTCCAAGATGACTACTTTAAGCACCCCGAGAGTGGATTAAACATAAACTTGGATAAAGTAGAGATAGATGATGAAAAGTCACACTCTTTAGAGGAGGACACTAAAGCCCTAATAAGAGATATATAATAGAAACCTTAGATTAGGAACTTGAAGAGGAGTTGGCTCAATAGCTCAAGGGTGTAGGTGAGGAGGTTGAATCTAAGAAATATCTCTCTGAAGAGAAAAAATATAATGAATTAAATGTGGAGATACTTGAAGACCCACCGCTAATAGGCCAAGACGAGGGCCCCATTCACGAAGAAGAAATACCTCCTGAAAAGGAGGAAGAAGAGAAAGAATAAAAAAATGAAGAAGATAAAGTAGAAGACATACCAAGGAAGAGGCCTGAGCACCATGATGAGCTTGAGCGAAAAGAAGAGATAGAGCCTCAGAAGGAAGGGGTCACTGAGGAAAATATAGCCTCCACTGAGTCAGATAGGGAAAAATCTATACAAATTGAGGACTCTGATGGAGAAGAGAGAGTCAATCAAGAAAGCCTGGGCCATGAGGAGAAGTAATTATAACATGAGCAAGCAGAGAAATGTGATCATGAATCACCTAAAGGGGAAACTCAAGTGCTCGATTGGATAGAAAAGCAAGTACAAAAGAAGGCTCTTATGGTCATGGATCCAAAGGCAAGACTCGAGGCAACACTAGTAAGAGCACAAACAAAAATGAAGAAATAAAAGAAGCCAATAGTTCACTCTAATATCACTGTTGATTCCTCCATATCAAGAATGATACAAATTTCCACCCCCGTGCTAGGCAAAGGTGAAGGAGTAAGCTATAATATTTCCACCATCAACTTGGGCCCTGTGACTAGAGAGCAGAAAATTAATAAGTTCTAGGGGTCGGTAGCCATGATCATGTAATAGATGAACAAGGATCAATCCTCTAAGGAGTAATTGAAGGCACAAGTGGTGAATCTTACCATCTAAATTCAATAGTGGACATCCTTAGAGGAAGAGGCTCCAACAATGTAATCCACGCCTCCTCTTCTCTCCCAAGAAGAGCTCAACAAAATGGAGAAAATAAAAAATTGCACCAAAGCCATAGCAGATTAGTTCCAACACATGATCTACAATGGTGATATGGGCATCCGCCACAGTGCCTGGGCATTCAAAAAAAATTGGGATCTATAGAAGCAGCTAGAAGCTAGAGAGAAAAAATGTCATAGGTCACCAAGATATAAAGGATCATGTATCCTAAGATCAAGGCCATTCTTCAGCTACCTGAAAAGACATGGGAGAAGGACTTGGGGCTTGTAAAAGATGATCACTGGCTAGTAGAGACCTGGAAAATGGGATTGGATCACAAAAGTAAGGTCTTGGAGAGAGTGTTGCATGAAGTCAAACTTGACCTCAAATGGGTTATGGAGTACAGTAATGACAGTGAGGATTACCTCAAGATGGTGAAAAATTATGAGATGTCGACCCTTGACATTCATCCAAAGAAGATCAATCTATTCTTCCACAAGAAGATGGAGCAGGGGGCTACAAATACATTAACAATGAATTTCATGGATTTCGATGTGAGAGCCTTCACGCATTCCAAATAGGTAATCAAGGCCATGCCCAAATGCACCAAACACTTGGAGTAGATTACTGGGAGATTCAAGAAGTTGACCTTTCAAATCCTTCAATCACACATCATGGAGTGGAAAAAGCTCCAAGTTTTGATTGGGAAATTTGTGGAATATGCCACTTTTCAAAGGGATGTGGGGAAGCTAGTGATAGATGATAAATTTTTGATCGTATAGTTGCAAAGAGAAGGCAAACATTACAAGACAAAATTACTATAGTGCCAGGGTCACTATAGGACAAAATACAAAAAAGACAAATGATGTATTTTATAATGTTATATTTTGGGGGTAGGTGAAACCCTAATGTAAAATGAATATTGGCCACACAAAGAAAGTAAATCGTGGCCATTCATTTCACTTTTGGAAAACTATAAATAGGGGTCTCCTATCATTTTCAAAGAGAGATTTGAGTTGTGTAAAGACATGCTACAAAAATTTCAATAGATTTGCATTGTTTTTGGTGGATTCTATTTTTTCTCACATGTTGCATGATTCATCTTCTCAAAATTAGTAGATTTAGTTTTATTTTCTAAGTATTTCAAGTTAATTTTTGTAGTTTAGTTCATGCTACACATTGATGGTGAAGAATGGTATTGTGTTGATTCCCTTCTTTTTCATGTTTTTTTTTGTTTATTGATGATGAACAGTAGTGTAAAGCTAGTTTAAACATTAACTAATTTTTTCACTTAAAATTCATTTGTTATTCATGCTTATGGTGAATGGATAGTTGAAAACTTGTAGACCTTAGAAGATAGCACTAGTTTCATGATCCTATTAGATGTTTTGGTTAAGTGGAACTTTGGTTTAGGAAGGTTTTCCACTATAGTATCCTCCATTGTCATTGTTCATCATTAGATGCAGGTCTAGGAACTCTTCTATCCCTTTTCTCTTTTGACTTTTCTTTGAAAATAGAAGCCAAGGAAAAGTTCCAGCATCATTGTAAAGCCAAATTCCATGTTAATAATGGAGTTTTAGACTGTTGTTTGAACTTGCAGCAATTATACTTCACTTTCAGAATCTCATCAAACTCTATTTGAAGATCCAATTCCCTCTAAACTTAGTGAACCATAAGTTCCCTTTGTGATTACTAGAAAATCACATAAAACTACTGAGCTATTTTTTCAAGTCATGACCTGACATTCGAGAGACCTTGGGATAATTTTTGCAACTTTTTTGTAGGAAGTTGTCTTTCAAGAGAGGTAGTGCACTTGTGTGCTTCTTGTATTGAGAAGTGAAAAAACACCCATCAATAGAACTGGCACTAGAAGGAGAGTATCCTCTTTTGCTAAGATGGGTCGAATTGGTTCCTTCTCCCTTGAGAGGTTCCAAAGAGTGTTAAGATCTACACTAAACAAAGGGGAATTTCAAGAGCTACCACCCCCTACCAAGGCTAAAAGAGACAAGAAAGGGGAATCTTCCACCTCACCCCCATCCACTCAGCCCACTTCACCTCCATCTCCTTCATCTCCTTCCATCCATTCACCCCACTCTTCTCCTCCACTTCTGATTGTCCCATCCTCTTCCCATCTATCCCAAACTGCCTTCCAACCTTTCACCTCCAATAGCCAAGGTGTTTCCCCTATCTCAGTACCTCATTTCTAGGGTATTTCCCAAACTCCTGCTACTCCTTTGTAGCCTCAAGTGACTGTAGCATAGCTAGTGCAACCTCAATCTCTCATAATGGCTTGGCTGGGCAATAACCCATCTCATTTTTCCTTCAATGACTACCATGACATTTCAAAGAATCTAGGGGACTTCTACACTAGATTACATCCTCGTGATCTGCAAAGAATAGTGGAGGAACACATCAAAATCTTCCAAATAGCTTTGAAGGACATGAAAATAAAAAATGAAGATGTGGCTTGCAAGCTCTTTCCTTACTCTTTGGGGGAAGAGGCCTTTTATTGGTATATACATCTGCCAACTGGATCCATCACTATTTGGGATCAACTAAAGGACACTTTCTTGAAGAAATTTAAGATCCTAGTTAGCCCTTTTGAACTATATCAATAATTTATTTTCGTCCAAAAAGAAGTTAATGAACCTATCAGCTCCTTCAATGATCGGTTTTATCAAGCTTACATGAAGTTGCAGCCACCTTATGTGGTTGATGATGCCTCGGCTCGACTAGTATACTATGCAACATTGGGAAACCTCACACCTACACTTGTAAAGAGAATGTGCTTGTCACCTCCTAGGTTGGTGGATGTGTATGCAGAAGTAGTTACAACAAGCATTTATTTGGGACAACACATTGCAGGTCCGCTACAATCATTGGGACTGGCGGCCCATCCAATGCAGATCCAAGGACTCACCCACGCCCTGTCCCATCAAACTCCAATGATGAATCAAGTTCCAAAGCTACCAATGGTGCCTCATCCATGGAAGCCATTGAACCATTCACCTCCCATGCCACACTACTTGCAACCATGGCAGCAACAAGCTTACTCTCAACAACATTAAGTGCCTATGTATTTACAAAGTTCAAAATTTCCACCTTCTGAGCAGAACCATCACACAGTACAACCAATCTTCCTTCAAAATCAAGCACAACAACTGAACAACACAGAAAAGGACTGAATTGATGATTTGATGGAGTTAGTAAAGAAAATGTCTACTAAAATGATGCAGTTAAGAAATTAGAATAATTAATTGCAGACTTTCCAAAGAAGCATCCAAGCCAACCTCAATCAATATAGTTGTGATGACCATGATGCGAGTGCCTCATATAGACAGAATTATGAGAGAGGTAAAAATTTAGGGCATAGCTATGAAAGGAAGCCTTCCCAAAGAAAAAATTACACATGGAACATGAGGCCAAACAATAAAGGAATTCCCACACCCCTTGATCAACCAACCAATGTTGATAAAATGACAAGTAGAGTGTACTTGGCAGAGGCTGCTTTGTTAGGATGGTGCCACATTCATAAATCACATAGGAATTATGAATTATATTGCTCAGAGTTTCAAATAGCAGTAGAAATTTTCCAACTGAAAGTTCATAATGATGTAGATGGTGTTGTTTGTCGATACATAGTCCCATCTAAGCCATATGATTCCTTAGTAGTTATGGTCAATCAGGCTCCTTTCCCGTGAATTACAATTAATGTACCTAAGAAGGAGATTGCTACCCCAAAGGATGAAGAAGCAAAAAGGGTGAGTAATGAGAATCCCTTATCCTAACTCTTTGATTCAGCAAATAATGGTCTAGTAGATGAGGAAGAGCCATGAGAAGATGAAGTATAACTATTCCACCAAAGGGAAACCCTTACAACTTGAGGAGTAGACAAGTAAGCAGCCCTTTCATGACCTTTATTCCACCTAATAACTTCAATACCCTGCCTGATCCAAATGCCAGTAATAAGTCGAGTTACCCTTATGTGTTGACCTAGTATTTCAACAACAATAGGCAACAGAATAAAACTCAAAATCAGCCTACTAGCTCCTCCCAAGATAAGTATTTTGAGGCAAAAATAGAGAAAATGGGGGAATATGTGGAAAAATAATTTAGGAAGGTCAAATTAAGCCTCTTGGCCTTTGAATTGCTTAGGGTCTCGATAGTTAGAAATGCCTTCTTCCGAATGCTAAATGGGACTGCCTCATCTAAGACAACTCAAGAAATACCCACCAAGAGGGTCTCCTTTGATGAATCTCAAAATGAGCTTATTATCCAAGAAATTCTAGGTAAGAAAATGGATCAACCTTCAAATTAGCAAGCAAACAAACAACCTTCCAAAGAAAAAAACCAAGTACAAACTTAGGATAAGGCCAATGACAAGGACAAAACTCAAATAGCCCAGGAAGACGTACCCATGGGTTTGTTCCAAGGGAAGTTGGAAACTCCTCCCTTCTTGACAACCATCAAGATATTTGAAAATAATTTTCACAATTTCCTACTTGATTCAGGGGCCTTGGCTAATGTCATGCCTCTGGCAATATGCAAAGCTCTAGGGATAGTTCCAACTCCCTCTCGATGGAAGGTGACTCAACTAGAGAAGATGGAGATCAACATGGTTGGAGAAATCAATAGAATACCCATGCAAATCACTACTAATCTAAGGGTGCAACATACTATTGATATCCAAGTTGCTAACATCCCTGACACATACGACATAATATTAGAGAGGAATTTCACTCCTACATTGAATGGGTATGCAGTAATAGATTTTTCTCACTTATGGCTGCCATGGAAAGGACTACCAAACCAAATCCACATTGACCAGGAGCCTCGTATGAATTTTATTATCATCGAGTACAACAATAAAGATGAGGTATTATTTGTTGAAATAGATCTAGGAAACTATTTCCCAGTGGCATATCAAGATGAACTAGAATTCCAAGAAGAAGTAGTTGAAGAAGTCCTTCTTGTGTTGTGTAGTCCTCTTGCCAACCTAACCTACACACCTCAGAGTACAGAGATGTTGGTTGATTCAGATGATGAAGAACCTTATTACAATGACAACCTTGGATTGTTGGATGGATTCCAGGAGTTTATGGAGAAATATGTGCAAGATTAGCTTAGATTAGGAGCAAAAATGGACTTTCAAGAGCTCGTATTTCCCAGTTGGTGTAGAGTAAAAAATGTTTCCTTTTTCAAATAGCAGTGGACCATATTAGAGGACAAGTCACCCTAAAGGGGGAACTCCAAATAGAGCAACTAAATCAATGACATGCTAAATCTACATCATCACCCAAAGTTGCTGAAACATATGTGCAACCAAGGAAATAAGTGCACTTCACCAACTCCAAAGTCAAGGAATCTTCTAGGTTTTGAACATTACACTTTGATGGATCTAAATCCAAGAAAGGAGCCAAAGCCAGCTTCAAACTCATTATCCCCATGGGTAAGACATACTTTGTTTCTCACAAACTCCAATTCTATTGCACAAATAACATAGTAGAGTATGAAGCGTTAGTTCATGGGCTCTTGATGGACCTAAGGAAGAAGGTAAAAATGTTACTAGTCTTTGCTGATTCAGAGTTGGTAGTGAAGTAGGTTAGGAAGCTATATTCCTACCATAATACGAGGTTAGAAAATTACAGACATAGGGTAGGGGATCTCATAGAGAGCTTAGATGCATTCAACATTCAACTGATCCCACATTCTAAGAATCATACTGTCAATGCTTTACCTTAGGTAGCTAGTACCCTTTAGCTTCTTTCCATAACTAGCCTGAAGAAGTTCACTATCGAGCTTACTGTTGTGCATGTTTTTCACACACGCCCCGCCGTAGGCAGGGACCCCCTTTTTTTGCTCCCGACAGGTTGCTTTGCTCCTGTCTTGTTTTGAGTGCACCATATCCAAGCCCAAATTGGTCATGTGCCTTCAAACGATCAAATCCCCTACCCAAATTCACCTACTTGGGGTATTCAAATCTGCAGAGAAATAAAGTCCCCCATCCCCTTGCCTTTTTTCTTGCTTTGGCTGTTTCGAAACATCCTGTGGACCCCGCTCTCGTTTCTCAATTTTGACTTTGGGGCAACCTTTTTGGATCACGGGATGTGTTTGAAGTGCATAAATGAACTTCTGAAGGTTTCGTCAATGTTAAATTAAGTTTTCGATGGTTTGAACTGCCTCGAGAATTCCCCTTCCTCCTTGGCTGTTTGGAAACATCTGTGGACCCGTCGCTCCGTTTCCTCAATTTTGACTTTGGGGCAACCTTTTTGGATCGGGATGTGTTTGAAGTCGCCGTGAAGCTGCTAAGGTTTCATCAATTTCGTTAAGTTTGGTGGTTTTAGAACTTTCCCTTGAATTCCCTTCCTCCCTTGGCAAAACATCAATGACCTCCCTTCCAGCCTCGGAGCCTAGCCCCTCAGCCATTTACATCCGCCTCTCATTTCCTTTGGCACACCTCCCTTCGGCCTCCGGGCCGCCACTTAGCCATTTTGGAACATCCGGCCATCCTTATCGGATAAAGAGTTTGGCAGCCAGGAGGCTCTCTCTCGCCATTTTGGAACATCCGGCTGCCACCTCCCTTCAGCCTCCAAATAGGCTCCTTCTCTCCAGGGACATCCGCGCCACCTCCCTTCCAAAGCCAAGCCTCCATGGCCATTTTTGGGGCTGCCTCCACTTGGCCATTTTGGAACATCCGGCCACCTCCCTTCGGCCTTGAGCCCGGCCCCTCCGTGGCCGTTTCCGGGACTCCACCTCTTCGTGGCTATTTTGGACATCCGACGACCACCTCCCTTCCGGCCTCTGGAACCCAGGTCCTCTGTGGCCGTTTCCGGAAGTCCATCCCCCTTTGGCCATTTGGAACATTCGATGGCCATCTCCTTTTCGGCCTCTGAAACCTGGGCCCTCCGTGGCCATTTCTGAGAGTCTGTCCCTTCCTAGCTGTTTTGAACATCCAGGAGCCTACCTCCTTCCCGACTGTTTTAAACATCTGGGAGCCTGCCTCCTTCTGGGCTGTTTTGGCTTCCGTCTGCTGTCTGCCTTCTGGCTTTCTTCTGTCGTCTTTCCGCCCTCTAGCACTCGCACCCTTGAAGCACGCATTAATGTTTATGGCCCAAATGAGCTCCAAATATGAATATCAAGATAGTTTGATGATGCATGGATGGATCTAACAGGGAATTTGTAGGTTTGACTGACATTTTCCTTAACTCATATATAAATGCACTTACAACACTTCATGTTTGCAGGAGTCAAGAAGCCTTCCATAGGTCTATCGAAGAGGCCCATTGAGGGAGTTGTCCTACCTTTTTCCAGATGATGATGATTTCTAAGGATCTTTTCGCCCAAATCAGGGGCAACCAATCCATTGATGCCAATCGTCGATGGGCTCATTTGATCCAAGGAAGAACACTGCAAGCACATCAAGCAAAAGACAATTTTCAAGCAGTTTCAGCTATATTGAAAAGGGAAATCAGCTAAATGACAAAATTGCTATAGTGACTGGCACTAGATGACAAAACAAAGAAAAGACAAGGAATGTATTTTAAATTGCTAGATAATTGTGGGGTAGGTGAAACCCTAATTTAATTGAATTTGATCCACTCATTGTGAATTAATCCTAGCCATTCATTTGGGCTTTGGAAAACTATAAATAGGGGCTTGCCCCTCATTTGTAGGGATGGGAGAATTGATGTAAAGAAATTATGTAGCAATAGAAAGCAACATTGCATGATTTATGGGTGTTCCTTTTGAGTTTGCTCTTTATATATACATGGTTCACCTTCCATGTTAGTTTTAGTGTTAGTTTCTTGAATGGGAGTGGTGATGGTGTTTGTTGTTTCAATATTTGATGAACTTCCAACTCATGTTTTTTGTGGTTCATTGATGATGAATCACTTTGCAAAGCTAGTCTGAACCTCTTTCCTTTATTGCTGCAACTTAGTTCGATTGCATGTACATGGTGTGTGTATGCAATTTGAAAATTTGCAGTCCTTAGAATATTGCACTGGTTTTGTGCAACTGTAGATTTCTCTTGGACAAGCAAAACCTAGTTTAGGAAGTCTATCTGCTTTAGCAGCCACCATTGTTACTGTTCATTCGTAGCTTAGGATTAGAATAAATTTCTTAACCCTTCTCCTTTTGTTGTTTCTTTTAATCCTTGGTTAGAGTAGGACCCAAAGCATCACCATGAACCTAAATCAGATGAACTTGATGAGTTTCAACTTGTTGTTTTGAGTGGACAGCCACTATTCATTCACTTTCAGCACTTTGAAACTGTATTTGCAAACCCAACTTCCCATGCTTTGTAACTCATCCGTAAGACTGCCTTGTGATTCCAGCAAATCACATCAAACAACTGAGATATTCCAAGCATTGTCAAGACCTAACATTAGAGAGCTTGGGATAGTGTTCTGCAATCTAATTGTGGAAGATTGTCTTTCAAGAGAGGTAGTGCACCTACACACTATTTGTGTTGAAAAGTGTATAAAAAACACATCAACAGAACTGGTGCTAGAAGGAGGGCTTGACATGTTGAGGCTACGAAGCTGAAAGTTGGAAGTTGAGAAAGGAACATTCAGGAAGAAATCTGAGATAGGATATCTCTTTAATTCAAAAATCAAAAAAAATTGAAGGAAAACAAGAGCTGAGTTGAAATGGAGCAGCATTTGCAAATCAACATCACTCAGCTACATGCAAATTTGAACAAGAAATTGAAGAAGCCATTGGAGCAATTCACATTGGCGGATAGATTTTGAATCCATTGCACTAGCAGGCATAGTGAATTGGAGTGTCTAACATTCTTGGACATAATTGAAAAGGTCTTGCAAGGAGAAATCCCTTTCTGGGAAATCTATTTGCCCTTGGCCCCCGAAGACCCACAAGAGGAATTGCAAACCATGGCAACTAATGCTTTCAAGGTGCTGATCCAAAGATGTTTGGGCAACAAAGATGGACCAAAATTGGAGGAGGTACTAATGTCAAGTTGGTACAGATTTCACAATGCACCCCACTCTGAATTCACTTGCTCATCATGCACAAATGTCATCGCCCAATTCAAGGATCATGTGAACAAGTTAGAGCAGCCATCTCCTAGTAAAGGGGACTCATCCCATGAGGTGGGAAAGTTGTTGGAAGCTCGAGGACAACACACCACAGATGAATCAAGAAATATGACATAGGCTAGTGCTAGGACAACAGACATAGAGGATCAGATCCAAAAGGAAGAGGTTAATTTCCTTAGGACAAGAAGCTGCCTTGATGAACAATTAGCTAGAAACATATCAGAAATTTGTTCCTCCGTTGAAGAAAAGCGATCCCTTACTCTAGAAGAGGGATTGACGGTCGAAGATGAATCAAAAGAGTTTGCAGCAGTGTATGCTGGGGCAGCAAATGAAGATGTTAAAAATCAGAAAGAGGAAAAGGTTGACAGCCTTGGGACAATAGAGAATGATGGAAAAGAAATAAGCGAGATTAGATTAGAGGACCTTTCCTTCATGAATGAAAAGGATCAAGCATCTGAAAATGTAGATTTGGAGGAGCAAGAACAACCACTTGCCACAGCTATCTACTATTCACCTTCCTTCCCAAATGATGATGAGGACCCACTGGTGGAAAGATATGACCAGCTCATCTCGAGACTAGCGAGGGATTGGACTGAGCTGAAATACCAAGTGGATTTGGAGATATTGCTGCTCCCAAATTGGTGTCGACTCCATGATTCATCGCACTCAGAGCTCACCTGTAAGCTATGCCAAGAGGCCATTGAGCAAGTCAAAGGACAAGGGGCACAACCAAGCACATCACCTCTTGCAGCCACTTCAAGGATTGAAGAAGAAGACCAAAATCCCAAATCAACTAATGACTCAATTGAAGGTAGTCCTCAAGGGGATGTTGGGACAGCAATAGAAGAAGGACAGCAATATAGTCTCAGACTTCCGAGTGATGAAGTAGATCAAGTGGGAATGATGTCCACTAGTCATGAAGAAGTTCTTCCTATTGAAGAGTAGTTGTGTGCCATGGACGGTGAGATTTTTGGCGAGTCTTTAGAGGGAAATTGTGCAGTAGACTTTGGTCCCCTTGATGAGGTGCCATCAATTGATGAATTCTTTCCATTGGGAGCTGCACTACAGAGGTATGCTCATGCTGAGGAAGATAACATCTCAGAAGACGGTAGCGATGAATACATACTCCTTGAGCCCCCAAACAGTGATGCACTAGAGTTTCCAGATTGGGAAAGGAGCTCCTTCTCCATTTATAGTGATAGTGAGCAAGAGGAAATGAGTGAACGTCATGATGAGATGCATGAACAACAAAAAGAAGAAGACAAAGGTGGAGGTGCTAAGATAGCTGCTAACAAAGATTAAGCACTTGACCAACTATGAAATGCAACTTGGATCCCTTCTGCCATGATCACTGTTGATCCTCCCTCATATTCAAATGGCTGTAATAGGATAGATTCGCGTATGTCATCATCCCATGACACTGAACATCACAAAAATAAGGCTCACACTTGGGAAAGGAGATGGGACAGCATGCTGCCCCTTGAAGACATCAATCAAGAAGAGGTTTTGGCGATAGAAACCTAGGCAGATGAGGTGTACTTCCTCGAGGAACAACCAGTGGAGGTTGTGGGTCCCATTGGTAGATTGAAAGAGTTGTTTGCTGCCTCGTCCTCCTAGCCTTATGCACATTTAATGTCCAAAGTGATGCACCCTCCATCGTGCCCGCTCGAGGTTGTCAATGCAATGATCAACGATGTTGTGCTTGCTCTTGGCTGTCCAACGTTGCCACCTCCATGTGACGACATCTAGGTTTTATCCTTCCTTGCCCCTATTATTTCTCATAATTGCACTTATTATTTTGATTATGGGAACGAGGGAAAAGGAACATATTTATGGATTAACCATGGATTCAACGAGCCTCCTCAATTGCTGATTTTTCATGATGACATGGTTGAACTTGAGTGTTGCAACATTGAATTTCTTTTTTCAGAATATAAAGACAAGTTTGCATGGTTAAGAACGATAACGATCGCCTGTTTTCTTGTGCATGCACTACGAAATCCAATGAGCGTTAATGTCAGCTCGCTCTGCTTGAACATAGTACTTTGTAAATATCTTTGTACATAGCCCGTTTTGAGTAGTATAGGTTTCCTGTAAATACTCCGCTTTCCTACTTTCCTTAGGTTGGTTGGTGTGTATAGTTTGCTTGCTTTGTTGGTTGTTTGTTTTTTGTTTTCTTTCGATTTGCTGCTATTTTGCTCAAGGTCCCTCTACTTTTAGCTAGGCACATTTGTGCGCACAACAACCATACTTATTGCCTGGGGTTGTTCTACGTATTTCTTTGTCAAACTCTAATCAAGTCTTCAGAGTGGATGGTGAAGGTCTTCTGTTAGTGTCAAGTGATCTGGGTGTTTGATTCAAAGAGGATAAGTTGTTGGTTTAGTCCGACTCTGACGTATTCTGAAATCTTACAATTCTTACACATCTTAAGAATTCAACGGTCACTATAGGGCCTTTTGTGAAGTCTAGTTAAGTGAAAAATCTAAAATTCTGCTCCAGCGCCACTGTGATTCTCAGCCCTGAGCATGAGCTTCAATGCTTGTGGGTTGAAATAAAAGAGCTAAAAAGAGAAAAGAAAGAAATAAAGAAAACATTGAAAATTAAAAAAAAGGAAAATTCAAATTTTCAGGGGTATCCGAGCAACTCTACCAGGGCTATGGACGCCCAGCTGGCAGTTGAGCAATGTTTGGGAGAATTACAGCGATAACCTCGTCGGGGCTATGAATATCTGACTGGCAGCGAGGCAATATCCTGGATGCTTTTGGAATTAGAATAAACTACGTAGCTTAATTGAATAGAGCTTGGGTTCCTATAGCAACTGAAGAATGGGAATTAACGCAATTGCACACACTTGGATTTTCAGCATACTGAAGGTTGGGTTGGCTAATGGTTTTGATCCTTTGGTTGGGCGTCTAGTTTGTTTGCCCTAGCGTGAAGGTCAAAACTAGAGATTCTGGGTTTGTGATTCTAGTTTGTCATCAAAATGCTCTGGAGCATTTCCCCAATGAGTCGCCTTTTGTTGTGCATGTTTTGCACACACACCCTGCCGTAGGCAGGGACCCCCTTTTTTTTGCTCCCGATAGGTTGCTTTGCTCCTGTCTTGTTTTGTGTGCCCCATATCCAAGCCCAAATTGGTCATGTGCCTTCAAATGATCAAATCCCCTACCCAAATTCACCTACTTGGGGTATTCAAATATGTGGAGAAATAAAGTCCCCCATCCCCTTTCTGCCTTTTGTCTTGCTTTGGCTGTTTTGGAAACATCCGTGGACCCCCGTCGCTCTCGTTTCCTCAATTTTGACTTTGGGGGAAACCTTTTTTGGATCCGGGATGTGTTTGAAGTGCGTAAATGAACTGCCAAAGTTTCGTCAACGTTCTGTTAAGTTTCGATGGTTTTAGAGCTTTGCCTCTGGAATTCCTTCCTCCTTGGCTATTTGGAAACATCCGTGGACCCCCGTCACTCCTGTTTCCTCAATTTTGATTTTGGGGGCAATCTTTTTTGGATCCTGGATGTGTTTGAAGTGCATAAATGAACTGCCAAGGTTTCATCAATGTTCTGTTAAGTTTCGATGGTTTTGAAACTTTCCCTCCAGAATTCCCTTCCTCCTTGGCTGTTTGGAAACATCCGGCGGCCACCTCCCTTCCAGCCTCTAGAGCCCGGCCCCTCCATGGCCGTTTTCGGGGCTCCGCCTCTCCGTGGCCGTTTTGGAACATCCGGCGGCCACCTCCTTTCTGGCCTCCGGAGCCTGGCCCCTCCATGGCCGTTTCCGGGGCTCCGCCTCTCCATGGCCATTTTGGAACATTGGCGGCCACCTCCCTTTCGGCCTCCGGATCCCGACCCCTCTGTGGCCATTTCTGGGGCTTTGCCTCTCTGTGGCTGTTTTGGAACATCCGGCGGCCACCTCTCTTCCGACCTCAAGAGTTCGGCCCCTCTGTGGCTGTTTCCGAGGCTCCACCTCTCCGTGGTCATTTTGGAACATCCAGTAGCCACCTCCCTTCTCTGGAGCTCAGCCCTGTGGCCGTTTTGGGCTCTGCCTCTCTGTGGTTTTGGAACATCTGGACCACCTCCCTTAGGCCTCAGGCCGGCCTCCGACCGGGGCTCTGCCTCTCCCCATGGCCACCTCCTTTTGGAAGTCCTCCGTGCCGTTTCCGGAAGTCCGTCCCCCTTTGGCCATTTGGAACATCTGACGACCATCTCCTTCCCGGCCTCCAGAACCCGAGCCCTCCGTGGCCGTTTCCGGGAGTCTGTCCCTTCCTGGCTGTTTTGAACATTCAGGAGCCTGCCTCCTTCCCAGTTGTTTTAAACATCCAGGAGCCTGCCTCCTTCCTGGCTATTTTGGCTTCTGTCTGCTGTCTGCCTTCTGGCTTTCTTCCACCGTCTTTCCGCCCTCTGGCACTCGCACCTTTGAAGCACGCATTAATGTTTATGGCCCAAATGAGCTCCAAATATGAATATCAAGATAGTTTGATGATGCATGGATGGATCTAATAGGGAATTTGTAGGTTTGACTGATATTTTCCTTAACTCATGTATAAATGTACTTACGACACTTCGTGTTTGCAGGAGTCAAGAAGCCTTTCGTAGGTCTATCGAAGAGGCCCATTGAGGGAGTTGTCCTACCTTTTTCCAGATGATGATGATTTC
Source organism: Sequoia sempervirens (assembly GCA_007258455.2). NCBI lineage: Eukaryota > Viridiplantae > Streptophyta > Pinopsida > Cupressales > Cupressaceae > Sequoia > Sequoia sempervirens. The sequence goes on along the minus strand of VDFB02000007.1, from coordinate 44,967,923 downwards.
TAAGGAGATTTCCACCCAAATTAGGGGCAACCAATCCATTGATGCCAATTGTTGATGGGCTCATTTGATCCAAGGAAGAACACTGCAAGCACATCAAGCAAAAGACAATTTTCAGGCAGTTTTAGCTATAGTGAAAAGGGAATCAGCTAAATGACGAAATTGCTATAGTGACTAGCACTAGATGACAAAACAGAGAAAAGACAAGGAATGTATTTTAAATTGCTAGATAATTGTGGGGTAGGTGAAACCCTAATGTAATTGAATCTGATCCACTCATTGTGAATTAATCCTAGACATTCATTTGGGCTTTGGAAAACTATAAATAGGGGCTTGCCCCTCATTTGTAGGGGTTGGAGAATTGATGTAAAGACATTTTGCAGCAATAGAAAACAACATTGATGATTTATGGGTGTTCCTTTTGAGTTTGCTCTTTATGTATGCATGGTTCACCTTCCATGTTAGTTTTAGTGTTAGTTTCTTGAATGGGAGTGGTGATGGTGTTTGTTGTTTCAGTATTTGATGAACTTCCAACTCATGCTTTTTGTGGTTCATTGATGATGAATCACTTTGCAAAGCTAGTCTAAGCCTCTTTCCTTTATTGCTGCAACTTAGTTCGATTGCATGTACATGGTGTGTGTATGCAATTTGAAAATCTGCAGTCCTTAGAAGATTGCACTAGTTTTGTGCAACTGTAGGTTTCTCTTGGCTAAGCAAAACCCAGTTTAGGAAGTCTGTCTACTTTAATAGCCACCATTGTTACTATTCATTCATAGCTTAGTGTTAGAATAACTTTCTTAACCCTTCTCCTTTTTCTGTTTCTTTTAATCCTTGGTTAGAGTAGGACCCAAAGCATCACCATGAAGCTAAATCAGATGAACTTGATGAGTTTCAACTTGCTATTTTGAGTGGACAACCACTGTTCATTCACTTTCAGCACTTTGAAACTACATTTGCAAACCCAACTTCCCATGCTTTGTAACTCATCCGTAAGACCGCTTTGTGATTCCAGCAAATCACATCAAATAACTGAGATATTCCAAACATTGTCAAGACCTGACATTAGAGACCTTGGGATAGTGTTCTGCAATCTGATTGTGGAAGATTGTCTTTCAAGAGAGGTAGTGCACCTACGCACTGCCTGTGTTGAAAAGTGCATAAAAAACACATCAACACTTACCTCCACTCCATCTGTGCTGGACAACATCACCAATTTCTAAGTGTTTAATGATGACAAGCATATCTTGGATTTTATCACAAGCTCTAATGTGTTTGCAACACAAAACATTGATGAGGTCGAGCCTAAAGATGTTGAATTGGATATAGAAGGAGTCATCAACCTCAAAAAAAACACAATACCATGTGACATGGTTTAACTAGAGTATATATTTGACTTGGATCAAATACAAATCAAGATCAACAAGCAAAGAAGGATTCCATTAATAATCAGTGTGATGCTCACAACTTAGGAACTGTTGAAGAGGTTAAAAATCTATTAATCGAAAAAGTATGCACACCAAAAGAAAGGAAAGGGATCATTGATTCCCTTTGCACATACCATGATGTGGTTACTTGGTGCTATGATGACATGAAGGCATATGCTACCTCGATCATCAATCAAACCATCTCTCTTAGGCTAGATGTGAGACCTTTTAGATAGTGTCAATGCTCGATCAATGTCTTGTTGGAGCCCATCATCTACAAAGAATTTCATAAATTGTTGTTTTCCTAAATTATCTTACTAGTTAGACACTCCACGTGGGTGGAAAACTTGGTTCCAGTCATGAAGAACAGAGAAATCATATTGTGAGTAGACTTCCAAAATTTGAATAGAGCTTCAAAAAAGGATAACTATCCAGTACCCTCATTAGATGAGGTACTTCAGATAGTAAATGGATCCTAGATGATGTCCTTTTTGGATGGATACTTGGGATACAATTAGCTGATGGTGTAGTATGAAGAAAGACACAAATGATTTTCACAATGAAACGGGGAACCTTCACTTACAAAGGAATGTCATTCAGATTAATCAATGTCGGTGAGGCCTTCTAGTGCGTCATGAATATTTCTTTTAAGGACCTAATTAGTAAATGCATCATCATCTACATGGATGATATCATAGTTTTTTCAAAGAAAAGAGGTGACCATTTCTCCGATTTTTGCAAGGACTTCTAGAAATGTAGAGAATTTGGGATTTCCTTGAATCCGAAGAAGTGCATCTTTGGAGTTACATAAGGTAATTTGTTAGGACACGTAATTTCAGAAAAAGGAATTTCAATAGATTCAGAGTGCATCTAGGCTATACTAAAAATTTGGCTTCTAGGCAGCAAGAAGTAATTGAAGTCATTCTTTGGAAAGATCAACTTCGTTAGAAAATTCATCACTGGCTTTGCTGAAATTTTCAAGTCACTAAACTCTATGTTGAAGCAGGATGCTAAATTCGAATGGATACCTAAAGCCACATAGAATTTTAAAGAAATTAATAAGGAAATTGTCAATGCACCAATGTTGGTTAGCCTTGACTATCTAAAGCCATTTTATATCTATTCATTTGCTTCAAATCACTCTTGTGCCAACATATTGACCCAAAAAGATGACGAAGGGAAAGAACACCCTAATTCCTTCATGAGTGCTCCATTGAAAGATGCAGAGCTAAGGTACCACAATGTTGAAAAGAAATCCTATGCTTTGGTTAGAGAAGTCTAGAAATTCTAGCATTACATCTTGAGAAATAAGGTGTTTGCAATTGTGCCCGATCCAATAGCCAATACTTTGTTTATGCAAAATGAACTGGGAGAATGAAGAGAAAAATGGGTCACACTATTATAGGAATATGACATGCAAATCCAACCCATGAAGTTTGTCTCAGGATAGGCCATCACTCAAACAATAGCTGAAATGATAGCTAAAATAGGACCCACAATCACTATGCAACAGTACCAATTGGAAGATGTCTCTCCTGGGGAGTGGTATGATGATATTGCTGTCACCAAAAATTTGTAGCTAAACACTCTCTTGCACCTTTAGGGTTTTCACCTAAAAGGAGAAAGGTAACCCACATAAATTTAGGGATACACTCAATACTAATGCTAAATGGACTAAAATATGTCTAAATGTAATGACATAAATGCAATAAACTGAAAAGAAGATGACTTATTAATGCAAAACCTAAGAAATGAAAATTGTTTGAAAACACATTATGATATGAAAATATTAGCTAAGAATGCAAATAAACAATAACAAAAATAAACAAAAATGGAGAGGTGCACCTAAAAGTTGAAATATGATGTGAAGAGGTTCTGGAATTCTACAGAGTTGACTAGAAGAAATCGGGCTGAAAGAGATCTCCAAGATTCAATTAGGGATTTTTTGACTTGAATGACTTTTATGAGTTGTTGACCACCTTTTATCACCTTTCTCCTTTACAAATGTGCATGCAAGTCATGTAGAACACACATGCAAAGAGGGGAAAAAGGGTTAAGGGTTAGAGTATAGGGGTTTTCCTTGGTCAAACCTCGGTTTGGTAATCAAACCCTAGATAATGAAATAAAATAAAGATAGAATGATGAAAAAATAACATGAAATGTCATAAACTCACCAAACCCTATGATGTTGAAGTCTCAAGATATGCTAATGGCTGCCTCAAGTTGCTTGATATTTTCCTAATATGCTTGAATGCTATTGATGCTAGAATGCTTAGATGAGTAATTGAATGAATGGGGTGGTAAAATGAAAAAAAAACCCTTGATTTATAGTTTATTTTCCAATATTTCCCAAAAATAACACATCACAGACCGATCTCAAGGGTAAGAGAGAAAAATTATACCAGAAATTTAAAATAATTTTGATTTTTGTGCCAAATAGGACTAAGTCACCCCTATAGGTGACTTAGTCCCACTTAAGAAAATTAAGTGGGTGTCAGGAATTAAAGAGCATTAAATGTTATTTAATGGGAATATTCTTTGAAATACACTCAAGTAAGGTCAGAAAGTGTATTAAGGGGTCATATAAACATAAGAAAGGGTTGAATTAGTGATGAAAAGTCTAGAAAAGCATGAGTTTGTTACAACTCTTTAAAACACTTTCAAATAAGACTTGGTAAGTGATGAAAAGGGGTTATTTAAGTGAATTATAATGAAAGGTTCCTAAAAAAGTGTGAAAGTGGGTCACAACACCTTTACAAGACATCATAGAATTATTAATGATTTACAAGAACACAAGACCTAATGTGAATGTGTTGGCCACATTACAACATTAAATCTATGCAAAATCAAGCCAAAGCATAAAAATGTCCAACTATACATTTTTTGGGTAACACATTAAGCCCCCACTTTAGTGAGAGGAAGAACTTGCTTCAAACTCACACTAAAGTAGCCCAACATGCTTATGAAGAGGGATCCAAATGTACTTATGCTAGCAAGATGAGGCAACAATACTCAAGAGGGATGATAAATCCCACAAGATCAAGATCCCATGGAAAACCAAACATAAACACAAAAGAACATGCATGGAAGTGATGATGAAGAGAAAACAAAGAAAGAGGAAAAGTAAGATCAAGCTTTGATTATTTTCCCAGCCTGTTGTGGATCAGATCTAAGTTGTTTGTCTGAAAAAGAAAATGCATACTCACTTTAGGGTGACAAAACTCATGGGTGTTCATCAAGTAAGAATGCCCAAAAGGTGAGAAACATACACTCATGAATGGTATGAACTCACAAAAATGCAGGTGGATATGGGGAAATTCATGCCTTGGAATAGGCTTCCTACTCAACCATACCAAAGTTATACCTCCTGATAACCTTAATAAGGTGCCAGAAAGGAAAATACCATTTCGTGCTCCATGAGACAAGCAAAGCTTTGTATGCTTAGAACTTGTGAACAAACAAGATGAAACCATAGGCATGCAAGTTGTGTTATGCAGGGTGGCCATAAATGCAAAATGAAACATGCAAAAGATGTTCAAAGGAGTCTTGTTTAGTTCATGCAAGATCTATAACTTAGGGACCATTGTGTCTAATGTCTCCAAGAGAGGACCAATCAAAGAATAAAAGATTCACAACTTAGGGGATGCAATGCGTTGCATCAGGCCACTAGGATGAATGTAATATGCTAAGATAGGTCACGCTCATGAAAGACACTACACCCAATGTCATCCAGAAAGTGAAAAATGCAGTGTATGAAGCAACAAGGTTGCACTAAGAACTAAGAAAAATGAAAAATGAAAAATGCCAATGTATGCCCCCACTTTAAAGGAATTGTTACACACCACTCTATGAGAAATTACTTTAAAGTAGCAAATGAAAAATGGAAAAAAAAATAAGAAATGAGAGCCAACTCAAAAATCCCTATGCCAAGTCATATTTTTTCAAGTAAGGCTACGTCATGCAAAAGGAAAAGAAAAGGAGAGAGGTTGCCCCCAAAACGAAAACACCAAACACATAAGGGATCTATGGATTTGGGGTCAATATGTTTATTACTGCAATGTTTTATTAAAGAGCTCAGAACTATCATCATTCCCAAAATACATAGAACTAGAAGAATGACACAAAGAGACCAAAAAAAAAAGAAAAGGAACCCTTTTGGGTCAACACGAAAGAGACCTAGGGTGTCTCAATGCTTTGCATCATCCCCAAAAGGAAAACACAAAACAAAAGAGAAAAGAGAAAAGAAAAAGTTGAAATGAAAAAGAAAGGCTTTTGGATCAACATGAAGGAGACATTTCAATCTTAATGCTTTGTGTCATCTCCAAAAGGAAAACACAAGAAAAGAAAGTGAAAAAAGAAAAAAGGACCTTTTGGCTCAACATGGAAGAGACATACGTCTCAATGCTTTGTGTCATCGCCAAAGGAAAACACAAAACAAAAGCGAAAAAGGAAAAGAAAAAGAAATGTATGCCATATAGAAGAAGGAAGGTATGAATAGAGGAATTTCACAAAGAGAGAGAGAACATCAAACAACACATCACAAGGGAGAACATAACACACATGCAATCACACCAAAGAAAAAGAAAGTGTAAAAGGCTAGTAAGGTGAATGCAATTCATCCATCTAACAAGTCATCCACCTCACAATATTAGTCATGATAAGCAGAAGGTGAAAAATATAGCTAGGGGACAAGGAAAAATGCATTACTAGGACAAGGCTAATAACTTCTTGCCCCACTAAGTGCAAGGCGAGAATGAGCCGAGATAGGTGATGGGAAAGGTCATGCAATAGTGAGCATGTAAGATTCTACAACTATTGCATGTTAAGAAGTGGGAAAAATGTACTATGGGATTATGGGATAGTAGTTGGTGTCATCGAAGTGATACTCAATATTTCCTTGAATGTCTGACATTCATCACTGCAGTGTCCAAGAACACGATGGTATTTGTAGTATTGTACGTTGGAATTTGTAGGATGTAATACCAACCTATTCATAGGTGGTAATAGTATTAGACCTCTATTTAAAAGCATTTGCAGTTTTGCTTCACATTCAAGTGGTGGATGGAGAGGAAACTTTAGTTTTTTCAAATTATAAGGTTGTTTGCACTTACTAGATTCACCCTTTTCATGGATGGAAGGAGGAGGAGGACCCATAGGGATCCTTATATCCTTATCATTGTTATTATTCAAGGGTTTCTCATGAGGAAGAATGATGTTCAAGTTAGGGGGAGAGTCAAATATCATCGCCCCATCATCTCAAAGTCGTAGACACTCTCTAGGAGGCTGATTGTCATGAGGGGGATCTTGATAGCTTATCCCTTTTTTTTTTTCTTCATTTGTTACTTTTTCAAAAAAATTATGTATTGCATGTTCAATTTTTGTGTCACATCCTTGTTTACTTAAGATGGTAAAACCTTAGCAATAAGTTTCTTCAAGGTTGATTGGAGTGCTAGTGACTTTGTTATCATAGAAGGGTTGAGGAGATGGTTGTGTAGAAGAACTAGGTCCACCTATGGGATGGAACTTAGGTCCTTAGTTTGTTCCAAGATGTAAGTATCCAAACATATCAGGAGGGGATACTATAGAAATTTTTTGTGATTTCATGGATGGATAAAAGGATGCATTGGCTTCAAGGTTGTTAAGGCATTCATTTAGGAACTTAGTCATGCTATCATCATCATCTCCAATGATGTCAGCATCATGAGGAGGACATTCATGAGAAGTTGAAGGAACATGAGGAAGCTCAAGGTCATTAGGATTAGTTCCAAAGGCACAGTTTGACATGTCAACTAAAGATTTTAATGACATCCAAAACTTATCAAAACAAAGAGCTATAATGCAAATTTGAAAGTAAACTAGGAGCAATAAAATTATAATAACAAACATTCTAGAAACTGTAACAGAGATGCAATAACAAAAAATAGAAATGTGGAAGATGCTGTGAAAATGACAAATTTCAGTACAAAATGTGCAGGAGGACTAAGTCGCCCAATGTGGCGAATTAGTCCCATTAGTGATTTTTTTATATTTTTTAGAATTTTTAAATGAAATTTTATGATTTTGAAGTTTAAAGATGTAGGTTGTACAGTATGAAAATGCAGAATTTTGTTTTTTTTCAATGAGATGTAATACACAAATGCAAGCTATATTAGATTTTCACTAATGCAATTTTTTAAAACCCTAGGATGCAATGAAACAATGCAAAACCTAATTCAATGTTGATGCAAGATAACCCTAGGATGCACTTGAAATTAGAAGAAAAAGAATGTTCAAAAGTCAGGTTCACCAAAATTTTGTAGGTAAACACTCTCTTGCACCTTTAGGGTTTTCACCTAAAAGGAGAAAGGTAACCCACAGAAATTTAGGTATACACTCAAGACTAATGCTAAATGGACTTAAATATATCTAAATGCAATGACCTAAATGCACAAAAAACTAAAAATAAGATGACTTATTAATGCAAAACCTAAGAAATGCAAATTGTTTGAAAACACATTATGATATGCAAAAATGACCTAAGAATGCAAATAAATAATAACATAAATAAACTTAAATGGAGAGGTGCACCTGGAAGTTGAAATGTGATGTGAAGAGGCTTTGGAATTCTGTAGATTTGACTAGAAATGTAGACTGGGAAACTTACGCCAAGTTGGGCAACTTAGTCCTATTTTGGGGAGATTCTGTTGAAATAGGTTTCTGCCAAAAGGGCATCCAAAAATATAGAAGTCACTTTTTATGCCTGGTAGTGGGACTAATCCACCAAATATGGTGACTTAGTCCACTTGGGAATCTCAATAAATTTAGGGCAGGAATATGTAGCTATCAACCTAAACTTCACTCCTTGATAGGTGTTTGGTTCAGATTCTACAGAAATCAAGCTGAAAGAGATCTCCAAGCTTCAATTAGGGATTTGTTGACTTGAATGACTTTGATGAGTTTTTGACCACCTTTTATCACCTTTCTCTTTGAAAAATTTGCATACAAGTCATGTAAAACACATATGCAAAGAGGGGAAAAAGGGTTAAGCGTTAGAGTATAGGAATTTTCCTTGGTCAAACCCCAGTTTGTTAATAAAACCCTAGATAATGAAATGAAATAAAGATAGAATGATGAGAAAATAACATGCAATGTCATAAACTCACCAAACCCTATGATGTTGAAGTCTGAAGATATGCTAATGGCTGCCTCAAGATGCTTGATAATTTCCTCAGATGCTTGAATGCTTGAATGCTATTGATGCTAGAATGCTTAGATGAGTACTTGAATGAATGGGGGGAAAATGAGAGAAAAACCATTGATTTATACTTGATTTTCCAGTATTTCCCAAAAATAACACATCATAGGTCAACCTCAAGGGTAACAAAAAAAAATCCTGCCAAAAATTTAAAATAATTTTGATTTTTGTGCCAAATAGGACTAAGTCACCCCTATTGGTGACTTAGTACCACTTAAGCAAATTAAGTGGGAGTTGGGAATTAAAGAGCATTAAATGTTGTTTAACGAGAATATTCTCCAAAATACACTCAAGTAAGGCCAGAAAGTGTATTAAGGGGTCATATAAACATAAGAAAGGGCTGAATTAGTGATAACAAGTCTAGAAAAGCAAGAGAGTTTGTTACAACTCTTTACAACACTTTAAAATAAGACTTGTAAGTGATAAAAAGGGGTTATTTAAATGAATTATAATGAAAGGGTCCTAAAAAAGTGTGAAATTGGGTCACAACACTTCACAACACCTTTACAAGACATCCTAGAATTATTAATGATTTACAAGAACCTAAGAACTAATGTGAATGTGTTGGCCACATTGCAACATTAAATATAGGAAAAATCAAGCCAAAGCATAAAAATTTCCAACTATAAATTTTTTGGCGAAACAATTACTTACTACTTGCTAAATAGCAAGTGCTCGTCCCAACTGCAAGGAGTATGAAAGTGTGCTCTAAGACTAAAGAGCAGCAGCTACATGCTACAAGGATCTAGACTATATAAAAGAAACCATGAAGGGATATATCTTAGATGCCTTGGAAAAGAAGAAGCAACCCAAGTATTGAAATATTTTCATGAGAAATTTGACACTGTCCATGGATCCGCCCCTTTCACCACCCACAAGATTCTATGCATTGGATATTATTGGCTGAAAATATGTTAGGATGTGCATAAGCATGTCATAACCTGTCATGCTTGCCAAACCACTGCTACCAGGGAAAGAAATGTCATTGTCCTGCTGCAACCAGTTCTGGAGGTAAGGTCGTTCACTCAATGGGGCCTCAACTTTATTGGTCTTGCAATCCCACCATCCTCTGTAGGCCACAGGTACATTTGAACCACTACCAATTATTGTACAAGATGGATAGAAGCAATAACATGTAGACAATGCACTATTGAAGTTGTTTTTAATTTTCTAGAAAGCTTTGTCTTAAACCGTTTTGGTTGCACATATGCCCTTGTGTGTGATAATGGCCCTGCCTTTTCCTCACTTAAGTTTGCTAATTGGGCCTTTGACTATGAGATCACACTTAAATTCTCATCCAACTATTAACCTCAAGGAAATGGCCTAGTTGTTTCAACAAATAAAAATATGATAATAGTGATTAAGAAGATACTTGACAAAAATCCCAAGGACTTGCACACCTAGTTGCATTTTTCCCTTTGTGCAGATCATACATGCCATAAGGCTTCTCTAGTTGATTCCCCATTCCATCTGGTCTATGGCTTAGAACCTATCTTCCCTGTCCACCTTAAGATCCCCATGTTCCAATTTATTAACACATTCTATGAGGAGGGAGATCGTAGAGAAACCCATCTAACTAAATTGTTGCATTTAGAGGAAGTCCATGATCTAAAGAAATTGAAAATTTTGCCAAGCATCAGGGCATAGTCAAATATTATTCAATCATCGAGCCAAGATAAAATCCTTTAGGATTGTTGATTTAGTCCTTTGTTGGGACAAGGCCCATGAAAAGAAAGGGGGACATGAAAAATTCGACAAGCTATAGCTTGGGCCCTTTCAGATCTCAAAATTTTTAGGGGATAATTCTTTTCACCTCAAGACACTTATTGGAGAAGATGTTTTGTTGCCTTTCAATGAGAAACATCTCGAGCATTATTTCCTTGCTTGAGCTCTTCAAAGCTCACCCTTTTTATATAGTTGTATATGGGTTAGTTTAGGTTCTTTTTCTTTGCTATTGCGCTTTCAGTGTCGTCTCGTTTTGTTTTCTTTCCCAACTCTTATTTTGTTGAGAGTGTTCCTTTGTTCTTGATGTGGTGGTCGTGCTTGGCTTACCAAATGGTTCACTTTTCTGTCTACTCTTATGTGTTCACTAGATAAATCTTCATTCATATCTATTGATTTTTGACCACTTCTATGGAATGGGTTTCCCTATTTGAATTCTCACTTGACCTAGGATAGAACCCTTGTTTGAATATTTTCACATTTATCTCAGATCACGCATGAAAACACACTTTAAATGTTTCAAATGATTTATACAATAGTTGTTACAAGGTTTATGAAATTGAAAAATCTTAAATCTACTCCAGTGACCACTGTAATTCCATACCCACAGTAAGCTTTGATACTTATGTTGTTGAGAAAAATAAAAGAGTACCAAAAGAAAATATTATGGAAAAGAAAAGAAGAGAAAGAAGAATGTTAAAACAAGCAACTCTGTGGATGTGGGAGCAACTCTATTGGGGCTATGGATGTCTAGTTGGCAATAGAGCAATGTTCTGGGGGTCATAGTGACAACTTCGTCAGGGCTATGGATGATTGACTGGTAGTGGAGCAATGTCCAGGTTACTTTTGGGGTTGGGCATTTTATGTAGCTTGCCTTGACTAACTAACTACTACTTGTTCTAGTCTCTAAGGGAAGGGAATGAACTTACTATACACACACTTCTAAGACATCTCCACGATTTGATTCAGCTAAGGATCCTATACTCCTTTGAGTTCCTAGTTCACTTGTGGAAACTGGCTTCTAGTCTACGAAACTAGAGGTTTTGGGTTATGAATGAATATTTACCCCTAGAATTCTCAAGAGTGTTCTCCCAACAGAGTCAACATTTGTTGTGCCTATAACACACACGCCCCATTCTAAATGAGGACCCTCTCTTTCACCTTCATCAATTTGATTTTTCCTTCACCTCATTTTGTGTGCCCCTAATTTTGAGCTTAAGTGGTGAAGGGACCTTAAAGTTGTCATCCTTAGTTGACCAAAGTTCACCCACCCAAAAAAATTCTAAGTCTTCGCTTTCGTGGGGTTTCCCTAGTAGATTTACCTTAGACTTCAACTCTGGTGTCCTCCAACTTTTGTTGGTCCACAACTACGGATATCTCTTTGTGAATCATTCTCAACTACTCATCGTTCCTTTAGCAAATGCTACAAGACGTCCACCCACATGGCGGGTCCTGCACCCTGCCTGGTCATCACCTTTCCATCACTCGTCAAACAACAATGCTTGGAGGTCCTTCTGCCTTGTGGGATCTACCTTTCCCACCACCAGCCTTTTGAACTGCACACCTAGCTACCCCGCCGGCTGCCGTATGTGCATTCAATGTGGGTAATTAATACACTTTTTAATATAAATAGCCCTTTGACCTATCATTTTCACCAATCAAATTCAAAATTTGTCAGAGTGAAATGGCCGTCACAGCTTGCGCACCCAAACCACCTCCTGAGCAATCTGAAGTACAATCTTAGTTGAAATTCTTTGTGCCTCCTAGGTATTTCTGCTGCCCCCACCTTGAAACACATCTTTTGAGTTGTTTTTTCTAGAAATAACTGAAAATCTTAAAGAGAAACCTCAAATTTGTTTTCACAGTCAATTAACCATCCCATTCTAGGTAAACCCACCTACAAACTTGGTCAAATTCATTCAAACATTTCCCTTTAGGGCCATGCAGAACCTTGCCCTACCATTGTTGTTCTTCATAGAGCATTCAATCCTTTGTGGCCCACATCCTCACTACTACCACCCAGAATGATGAAATGCTTAAACAAACAACTTTATTCTTTGTGCCTTGGCGGGTCTGCCTATGTGGACCTCTGCATAAGGGTGAACACTACCCACTACCGCCCTGGAAAACCCAAATGATGGGGTACTTAGGTGAAAACTCAAGATCTTGGAACCCTTGTGAGTTTTCCTCTACAGGTCGCCGAGTGTGGGCGGCCCCTATTTTTCTTCCATTCTCAAATGGTCGATCTTTACCAACATCCTACATTGTGGGTTCTGTCGAGTCCATTCATGTCTAATGCCAAAACAACCAAGTCTTCCTCTAGGAATAATTTCCTATGGGCCACCATCCATGACTCATTGTGCCATGAATATCACTTCTTTGGCATCCAGCTAGGGCTCCTCCCCGTGTCACGAACCTCACTACTCCAATAGTTGCTCACCATTCTCACTGGAAAAATCTAAGTTAATTCTTCTTTGTGAGTTATTTAACACGAGCCTTCATCTGTTATTCACCATTGCTATAACACCACTCCCAAATGGCTGAGTCATTGTGCTAGCTCGCCTCGCAGACTCCACAGTCTCCCTCATCATTCAAATTTATATACAAAAAAAAAAAAGTTTGAACCCTATGTGAGAAAACATCTGTGGGGGTCCGTCTATGGACCACCCCACCACCATTGTCCTTCTTAGCATCCCATGAACCATGTTGATCTACTTTGTGGACTCCACCTTGGTTGTTTCCACCAAGTATTCAACACAAGAATGACTAAGTTTAAAACTTTGCAAAACCAAATGTGCAAACTGCCACATCATCACCTTCATTCCCAAACAACCCTCTCAAAACAACTTTCTTCTAGTTCATGTTTGCATGCTTTCAAATGATCAAAATGAATGAAGTTAGTTGATTTCATCTTGACTGCCTGTAGGTCCTCCATTGTGGAACTCTGCGTGTGGGTTTCCACCTCCTATTTGTCATTTCTCAATGGCGGAACTCCAAACGTCCATGAGACCTCTTGCCTCCACACACATAAAACTCACATGAGCAAAATAGCCAATTTAATGCCTCCAAAGGCTTCACAACTTATTTCCCCATGTGCCCAATGCCTTGCTGAAGATTTTAACTACCAAATCTCCAATGTAGAATTTTGAGTGTGAGCAGTTGTTTGCAGGCCACCATGGCCCCAACATCGTCTTGCTCTTGACTGCTCCTAACAACTCCCAGCTCAGGGAAACCTGCATCCCTTGGCCCACATTCCTGTAATTGACCCAAACGAACCTCAAACAATGAATATTGTTGAATTTTATGATTTTAGAAAATGAATTGTTGGATCTAACCCTTATTTTGTAGGATTTGACTAATGCTCCCCTAATTTTTATGTGAATGTGCTTATTGCATCCTTACATGTAGGGTTTATGGAATTTTTTGCGAGACCATCAGGGAAGTCTTTCGAGAAGGAAAAAGGAAAGAAGCTTGCAAAAGCACCAAGAGGGAAAGAGGAGAAAGATCAACTAAAATACAAGTTTCATGGGGTGGATTGCACCTCCAAACTCACCTCCACATGGGATTTAGTGTCAGATACCAACCTTGGGCATGCAGATATAGATGAGTTATGATGGAGGGTCATAATCAACCCTACAACTAAAATTGCCCAAAAAATCATAAAGAGTGGCCTCGCCAAGGTAGTCGGCTTTCCACCTATGCTCATTTCCCCAAAGCTAGTCATGATGTGTTGGGACGCATATCATAATAACAAAAAGATCATTGATCATGATGAAAGAGTTCCAGTACATTTTTATACCAAATCCATAGGCCAAACATTCCACATCCCTACATTTGATGTAATGGAGGAAACATAAAAGGGATATGCTAAAACCATGTGGAAGGAAGACCCTCTAGGATGCAAGAAACTAATCAACCAACATTAGTTGAAGGAAAAGAGGGGTAGTGCACTACCAAAGTACCTCAGAAGTTGTTCAGAAGTGACTTCCACGAGGAGTATCATGATTTGGTTACTTTTATCACCAGGGTGATGGGCCTCCCTACTGTCACCTTCTTTCAAGAGTGGATGTTCTACTTCATTGAGGAGATCATCCATGGAAAAATAAAGTTCCACTAGGCCAAAATCATTACTGACAACATACACAATCAACTTATGAATGTAAAGAGGATATCTCAGTTCTATATGACCTCCTATCTAGTATACCTCGCAAAACTATTTCCATATAAAGGCCACTTTGTTGCTAATAACTCAAATCCTATTAAGAATATGTGTCTCAAACTCACTAGTAAGACCCTAGTTCTGTCTCCAAGTAGAAAATAATTCATAAGTACTCTATTTATGCTTTTACCTCTATATCACTAGGTGTTTGGGAGAGGAGCGGTAGCGCAGTTACTACCATACTATGGGAGCCTCTTAGCTATTGAGTGGTAGTGCGGTGGATACTACCATACCGCAAGTTTCTTTACACTAGGTTGCGGTGGTGTGGTTACCACCATACTGTAGGAGGTCACCAAATGTTTAGCGGTGGAGAAATTGCCACCATACCAAAAGAGTCTCTCATCTATTGGGTAGTAGTGTGGTGGTTACCACCATACTGCAGGGGTTTGTCAGATGTGCAGTGGTAGTGCGATGTAAACCACCATACTACAAAGGTTTGTAAACTATCTAGCGGTAGTGTAGTAAACCACCACCCCACAGGAACCTATTGACTATGTAGCGATAGCGTGGTGTAAGGGGAAGAGTACAGTTTCTTGGTTATTTTTTGAGGTGTAAGCCATTAATTGGAGGATGCTGCTAACTTGGAAGGAGGAAATTTGAATTCCTGATAAGTTTGATAGTTTCTCTATGGAGGAATTTGAATGAATCATTCATGGTTGTTGCTATAAATTGTAATGTTTGCAACTGTGAAGAGTTTTATGGTTCAGAAGTTGGATGATCTATTGATCTATGAGTGAGTTTAATTGTATGCTAAAAGAGAGCATTGTAACTGTGATATTTTGTATGAGATTGATCAGGGAAATATTGTTGCTATAATATTGACATCTAAAAGGAGAGTCTGTAACTTGTATGTAATTTGATTACTATAATACAAGTGATTTTCTTTGGTGTGGTGGGTTTTTCTCCCGTAAGGGTTTTCCCACATAAATTTGGTGTCAATTGTGTTTGAGTTTATTTCACTATTTTGTTATTTCCTTCATGTACATCTTAATGGTATGTAATTGAATGATTTAAAGTTGTATCTTAATTCTTCTCTAAGTTTTGACATTAGGAAAGTTTTGTTTCACATATGTAGTATTTCCCTACAAGTGGTATCATAGCCTAGCCAGTTGTGTTATCCTTGTGGGTAGGTTGGGTTTTTGTGTCAATTATATTTTAGTGGGAGTCTTGTAGAAGTCTGATAATTTAAATTATAGATTAATATGACAAGTACATCAAGAAGGATTGAAATTGAGAAATTCAATGGTAGCAATTTTGAGTTATGGAAACTCAAAATGGAAGACATGTTGGTGGATCAAGATCTTTAGCTTGATGTGCCTAGAATGAAACCTTCTGGCATGAATCAAGAAGATTGGGACCTCACAGACATAAAAGAAAAAGGGTTGATAAGGCTCTATTTGGAAGACTCTGTTCTCCTGAATGTTCATGAAGAGAAGATTGCATCTTCTTTGTGGAAGAAGATTGGAGATATTTATCAGGGTAAATCCTTGGTGAATAAATTGATCTTAAGGAAGAAGTTATACTCTTTGAAAATGGAGGAGGGGCATTTTTCACTGATCATCTGAATACATTTAACACACTGATTGTTTGGTTAACATCTATGAGCATAAAAATTGATGATGAAGATCATTGTATGCTATTGTTATGTTCTTTTCCAGATTATTGGGATCACTTGGTGATGGAGATTGGGATCATGACAACCACTTTCAAGATGGAAGATATGGTTGCTTCTTTTTTCTGAAGAAATGAAAAGGAAATCTTTTGAGATGGCAAAGGAGGCTCTTATTGTTTGAGGTAGATCGAAAGAAAAAGGAAAGAAGGACAAGAAGTCCAAATTGAAATCAGAAGGGAGATCAAAGTCTCCTGGTAAGAATTCCAAGGTGAAGTGTTGGAATTGTGGGAAACCTGGTCATGTCTAAAAGGATTGCAAACAGGAGAAAAAGAAGAAGAAAAACTCTTCCCACTATAATTCTTCTCAGAGCGATGCAAATTCCTTCATTATAGCCTTGGCAACTTGGGAATATGATGATGTCTGGTGGATTGATTCTAAAGCATCTTTCTACATGGCATCTCATAGAGACTGGTTTACTAAGTATGAAAAATATGATGATGGAAAGGTGTACTTGGTAAGCGATTCATCTCTGGAAATTGTTGGTTGTGGAAGAGTTAGAATTCAGTTTCCTGATGGTAGAATTAAGGGAATTGATGGTGTAATGCATATACCAGGTCTGGCTCTGAATTTACTTTCTGTAAGTAAGCTAAATGATGTTGGAGTGCAAGTCTCGCTCTCTAGAAATGACTATAAAATGACTAGAGGCTCGATGGTGCCAGCTAGCGGTGCCTGAATAGGTACTCTATATAAGTTGGATGCACTTGTTGTTCAATGAAACAGTGTCTCTGCAAACTCATAAAAGGTTGTTCATGCAGAAGAGGAGACTGAAGTCCCTATAGGGGCTAATTCTTTGGAAGTTAAACTTCCTACAAAGAAGACTATGCTTTGGCATCAAAGGCTAGGTCATATTGGTGAGAAAGGCTTTAAAGCCTTGAAAAATAAAAACATGGTTGAGGGGCTTGATGATTGTAATCTGGAATTTGAATTTTATGAATATTGCATATATGGAAAACATCATTGTGTTTCTTTTTATTCTAGTCCTCATAAATCTTCTGGTTTTCTGGATTATATTCACTCTGATGTTTTTGGTCTAGTAAACGTTCCTTTATTGTTCAATTCAAAATATTATGTATCGTTCATTGATGAATATTCGAGAAGGGCATTTGTATATTTTCTAAAAATTAAATCAAAAGTGTTAAGTCAGTTTAAAGTGTTTAAGAACTTGGTTGAAAATCGGACTGGTAAGAAAATCAAATGCTTGAGGACAGATAAGGGTGGTGAATTTTGTTCTCCAGAATTTGAAAGGTATTGCAAAGACCATGGAATTAAGAGGCATAAAACAACACCTTACACTTTGCAACAAAATGGAGTTGTTGAAAGGTTGAACAGGACGCTAATGGAGAAGGAAAGAAGTATGTTGAGCAATGTTGGTCTGGAGCAGAAGTTATGGGCTGAGGCTATGGCTACAACATGTTGCTTGGTAAATTAATCTCCTTCTTTGACACTTGTTGATAAAATGCCTATGGAAGCTTGGTCTAGTAAAATTACCTCTCTAAGACATGTTTGTGTCTTTGGTTGTGAAGCATATGTTTATGTGCTAGATGTGAAGAGATCTAAATTGGAGAAAAAATTTGTTAAGTGTATCTTCATTGGCTACAACATTAGTGTGAAAGGATACAAGCTTTGGAATCCTATGACTGAAAAGGTTGTATATAGCAGAAGCGTAATCTTTCAAAAGTTGAAACCTTCGTGAATGGAACTGCATTGAGAGATAAAAGAAAATAAAGAGGATAGTGATGTTGTTGAAATACCTCTAACCCCAGAAAAAGAGAAACAACACATTGATAGTGTACCTAAAATTGAGGAGAGTTCGAGAAACTCTAAGAGTTCTAAAGAAGAATCACAACCTCAACCTCAACCTATGAGGAGGTCTATACATGAGAAGAAGCAACCTGATAGGTATGGATTCTCTATGTTGGATTCAAGTTGTGCCTATGCTTTGATTACTAATACTGATGAGCCTAGGACTATAAAAAAGGTAGTTGAAATGACTGATTCAGATTCTTGGTTGGAAGTTATGAAAGAAGAAATGGCATCATTAAAGAAGAATGACACTTGGGATCTAGTTCCATTGCCTAAAGGTAGAAAGCCTATGGGCTGTAAATGGGTTTTTTAAAATAGAATTGATCTGGATGGCAATATTGAAAAGTACAAAGCAAGGTTGGTTGCAAAGGGTTATTCCCAGGTAGAGGGAATTGATTATGGGGAAATATTTTCTCTGGTAGCAAAGTTGACATCTATCAGATTTCCTTTGTCACTTGCAGTAGCTTATGACTTGGAGATTGAGCAAATACATGTGAAGACAACATTTCTTCATGGTGATCTTGAAGAAGAAATTTATATGTCCTAGCTTGATCATTTTGTAGTAAAAGGTAAAGAAAATTTGGTTTGCAAGTTAAAGAAGTCTTTGTATGGTTTAAAACAGTCGCCTAGAATGTGGTACTAAAAATTTGACATGTTTATTTTGTCACTGGGTTTTGTAAAATCAAAATCAGATCATTGTGTGTACTTCAAGACTAAAAATGATCAGGTTCTTGTTATTACACTCTATGTTGATGATATGTTGTTCATAGGCAATAGTAAGTTTATTATTTATGATCTAAAATCTCAGTTGTCTACAAAGTTCAAAATGAAAGATCTTGGTGCAACTAGGTATATTCTAGGAATGGAAATAACTAGGGACAGGAAGAATAGAAAATTTTGGCTTAGCCGGAGTAAGTATATTAACACTATTCTGGAGAGATTTTGTATGACTGATTGCAAGCAGCTAGTTCTATTTTTGTAGGGAACGAAGCTATATGTAGAAGATGGTCCAAAATCTCCAACTAAGATGGAGGACATGACCAGAGTGCCTTATGATAGTGCAGTTGGTATTTTAATGTATGCAATGGTTTTTACAAGGCCAGACATTTCCAAAGCAGTGGGAGTACTTAGCTGGTTTATGGCTAATCTAGGAAGGACACATTGGGATGCTATGAAAAGAGTGTTTAGATATTTGAAGGGCACTTCAGAATATTCTTTGTGTTACCATGGTAATTCAGTTGAATTAAAAAGGACTCTTAGCATTCGTGGGTATGTGGACTCTAATTGGGCAGGGGACATTGACAACAAAAGATCCACCAGTGGATATTGTTTCATGATGAATGGCGGTGCAGTTAGTTAATGAGTAAGCGGCAGGCTATAGTCACTTTATCTACTATAGAGTTTGAGTACATGGCAGCAACTCATGCCTATAAGGAAGCCATTTGGCTTAGAATATTGTGTTCTGATATTGGTTTTGATGCAGGGTAGATTATTATTTGTTGTGATAGTCAAAGTGCCATTTGTCTGGCGAAAAATCCTACTTTCCATGCCAGGATGAAACATATTGATGTCTAGTATCATTTTGTATGAGATATGGTGGAGGATGGAAAAGTCTATTTGGAAAAGGTGGATACTCTGAAGAATGTTGTTGATTCTTTGACAAAGCCAATAAATATGGACAAGTTAAGATGTGCAAATTTGATGGGCCTTGGGATCTAGAATATTCAATGACTTCAGGTTTCGAAAAGGGGTTTAGTGAGTTCTTCATCAAGTCAGATATTTTTGAGAATATGTGTCTCAAACTCATTGGTAAGACTATGGTTTTGTCTCCAAGCATCAAAGAATTCATAAGTACTTTGTTTATGCTTTCACCTCTATACCATTAGGTGTTTGGGAGAGAGGAGCGATAGCACGGTTACTACCATACTGTAGGATCCTCTTAGCCGTTGAGCAATACTATGGTGGATACTATCATACCACATGTGTCTTTAAATTGGGCTGTCATGGCATGGTTACCACCATACCGTAGCAGGTCACTGAATGTTTAGCAGTAGAGCAGTTACCACAGTACTGTGGGAGTCTCTCATCTATTGGGTGGTAGTGCGGTGGTTACCGCCATACCGCAAGGGTTCATCAGATGTGTAGCAGTAGTGTGGTGTAAACCACCATACCACAGAGGTTTGTAAACTATATAGTGGTAGTGTGGTAAACTACCACCCCATGGGAACCTATTTACTATGCAACGGTAGTGTAGTGTAAGGGGAAGAGCACAATTTCTTCGTTATTTGTTGAGGTGTAAGCCGTTAATTGGAGGATGTTGTTGATTTGGAAGGAGGCCATTTGAATTCCTAAGAAGCTTGACAATTTCTCTATGGAGGAATTTGAATGAATCATTCATGGTTGTTGCTATAAATTGTAACATCTGTAACTATGAAGAGTTTGAAGGTTCAGAGGTTGATCATTGATTGATCTATGAGTGAGTTTCATTGTATGCTAAAAGAGAGCATTGTAACTATGATATTCTATACGAGATTGATTAGGGAAATATTGCTACTGTAATATTGATATCTAAAAGGAGAGTTTGTAACTTGTATGTAATTTAATTACTGTAATACAAGTGATTTTCTTTGGTGTGGTGGGTTTTTCTCCTGTAAGGGTTTTCCCACGTAAATCTGGTGTCAATTGTGTTTGATTTTATTTCACTATTCTATTATTTCTTTCACATGCATCTTAATGGAATGTAATTGAACAATTTAAAGTCATATCTACATTCTTCTCTGAGTTTTGACATTAGGAAAGTTTTGTTCCGCATCTGTAGTCTTTCCTTACAAATCTAGGGAGGGGAGAACTCAAATTTTATGACCGCTATCCCTAACTATAATACAAAAACTCCAAAGTAGAATATAGAAGGGTAAATGATGCCTTCATTGGACATATCATCAGGCTCCTTGGAGGAGACCGTGAGAGAAGAGTCTCTTATAGTGCCAAGGATTTCATCCAAAGATTTGGGTATCTGTTTATGCAGTTTCCAAAGTTTACATACATAAGAATGAAGGGATTCTCTAAGAGGGCCTACAAGCTACCAAGATATCCCAATGACTATATGGTCCTATTGGAGGTATCCCAACAATTGCAGAATGCACATGCCCTACTAAGCAACAAACATAGGGAGGGGATCCCATATCCCCTACCTTTTGGGCAAGGAATGTAGGTCTGCCCCATTGCCTAGTGCGTAGAATATTAGAGAAGGAGATAGTGGAATACAATTTGGATCTCCACATGGCCTAAGGAAGAATGGGCCCATATGGGAAATTGAAGAAATAGGTTGGAAAATAGTATGCTCACCTACCTCATATTGAATTTTTTGGGATAACTACAAAGATGATAAAGAAGTGTAGATGCAATACTACATTAGATTGACAGCCCAATTCATGAGGTCAATATACTTTTTCCCAATGCCTGATCAAATTGTAGAAGAAGATGACAGTCTGGTTAATGAGAGATTCAATGTTGTGGCTAACTTGCCACTACCATTGATATATTGGGATGAAGAGGAGGTCAATGACCTTGATATAGTAACACGACCAATTGAAAATAGAACAAGATAGTGGGTAGATACCCAGATTGCTCAGCTCAAGGTGTAAGGAGTAGTATGACATATGGCGAGCTCGAGAATGAGCTTGAAAGTGAAACTAGCAGTGGAGCAATTGCTTCCCCAACTAAGGAGGAACTGAAATCCCCTCTAGCAACATGATCAAAGAAAAGCAAGGATTTTCCCAAACGCTATCCCAAGCACAAGGTATATACACGGAAGGCTGTGGAGGGATAATCCTTGAAGAGAGCAAAGAATTCAAGAGTATTCGTAAGTGAAATGCCCATGATTGAGGAGGATCCACAACATGAAAGAGAAGAAGAATCTAAGCAGCCCCAATCACCACCTGTCATCTCTGCTCCCACTACTACTACTATCATTGCCGCTCCTCCACCTCCCACCTCTCAAGGACTACCTATTTCATCTCCTCCTATCATAGAAATCATAGTCCACCTTGCTTCCCCTTCACCAATGATCCCAATAATGGTACCAGATTCCTCCTCGACGACAATGTCCCCATCATTGTCCTCTTTTGCCCACTCTCTCAACCTCAATATGTATAGTTTCCATAGCTACTATCCCACCACTCACCTTTCTAGTTACCTTCACCAAATACATGTAAGGAATACCTACAAAAATATCTAGGGTGATTATGAATCCTATTTTCCAGGCCTTAATGGCCTAGATTGTTGTTGGCCTACTCATCCCTCTGCCACCTATAGAGCCACCAAAGATGGAGGCTATAATGAAAATATTTGAAGAAATGGAGAAAGTCCAAAGGGAGGTAGATAAGGGCATAGTTGAAGAACCCGAGGGCTTCTTCCAAGATAACTACTTTGAGCACCCTGAGCGAAGGTTAAACATAAATTTGGATAAAGTAGTGAAAAATGAGGAAAAGTCACACTCTTTAGAGGAGGACACTGAAGCCCTCAATGAGAGATATATAATAGAAACCTCAGATTAGGAACTTGAAGAGGAGTTGGCTCAACAACTTAAGGATGTAGGTGAGGAGGTTGAATCTGAGAAACATCTCTCTAAAGAGAAAACATACACTAAATCAAATGTGGAGATACTTGAAGAGCCACCACTGATAGGCCAATACAAGGGCCCCATCCACAAAAAAGAAAAACCTCCTGAAAAGGAAGAAGAAGAGAAAGAAGTAGAAAAGGAAGAAGATAAAGAAGAAGCCATACCAAAGAAGAGCCCTGAGCACCCTGCTGAGCTCGAGTGAGAAGAAGAGATAGAGCCTTAGAAGGAAGGGGTCACTAAGGAAAACATAGCCTCCACTGAGTCAGACAAGGAAAAATCTATATAGATTGAGGAATTTGACGAAGAAGAGAGAGACGATCAGGAAACCCTGGGCCATGAGGAGAAGCAACTAAAACATGAGAAAGGAGAGGAAGGCGATCATGAATCACCTAAAGGGGAAACTCAAGTGCCTGATTGGCTGGAAAAGCAACTACAAAAGAAGGCTCCTGAGGTCATGGATCCAAAGGCAAGACTCGAGGCAATACTAGCAAGAGCGCAGAGAAAAAATGAAGAAAGAAAAGAATCCAAGAGTCCACTCTCATATCATTGTTGATTCCTCCAAATCAAGAAAAATACAAATTTCCACCCTAGTGCTAGACAAAGGTGAAGGAGCAAGCTATAATATTTCCACCATCAACTTGGGCCCTGTGAATAGAGAGCAGAAAATTGATGAGGTCCAAGGGTCAGTAACCACGATCATGCAACATATGAATAAGGATCAGTCCTCTAAGGATTAATTGAAGGCACAAGTGGCAGATCTTACCACCTACATTCAACAGTGGACATCCTTAGAGGAAGGGGCTCTAACAACACTATTTGTGCCTCCTCTTCTCTCCCAAGAAGAGCTCATCAAAATGTAGAAAATGAAAAATTGGACCAAAGCCATAGCAGATTGGTTCTGATGTGTGATCTACAATGGTGATATGGGAATCCACCATGTTATCTGGGCATTAAAAAAAAATTAGGATCTGCAGAAGAAACTAGAAGCCATAGAGAAAACATGTCATAGGTTTACTGAGATATATAGGATCAGGTATCCTAAGATCAAGGCAATTCTTAAGTTTCTCGAAAAGACATGGGAGGACTTGGGGTTTGTAAAAGATAATCTCTGGCTAGTGGAGACCTGGAAAATAGGTTTGGATCACAGAAGTGAGGTCCTGGAGAGGGTGTTGCATGAATTCAAACTCAACCTTAAATGGGTTATAGAGTATAGGACTGACAATGAGGATTACCTCAAGATGATGATAGATTATGAGATGTCATCCCTTGACATTGATCCAGAGAAGATCAAGCCATTCTTCCACAAGAAGATGGAGTAGGGGCTTGCAGATATAGTAAAAATGGATTTCATGGACTTCACTATGAGATCCTTTATGTAGTCCGAACAAGTAATCAAGGCCACACCCAAATGCACCAAACACTAGGAGTAGATTACTGAGATATTCAAGAAGCTAGCCTTTATGATCCTTCAATCAAACATCATGGAGTGGAACAAGCTCTAGGCTTAAATTGGGAAATTTGTGGAATATGCCACTCTTCAAAGGGATGTGGGGAAGCCAGTGATAGATGATGAATTTCTAACAGTATAGTTGCAAAGAGAAGGCAGTCAGTACAGGACAAAACTACTATTGTGCTAGGGTCACTACAAGACAAAATAGAGAAAAGACAAACGATGTATTTTATAATGTTATATTTTTGGGGTAGGTGAAACTCTAATGTAAAATGAATCTTTCCCACACAATGAAAGTAAATTGTGGCCATTCATTTCACTTTTGGAAAACTATAAATAGGGGTCTCCTATCATTTTCAAAGAGAGATTTGAGTTGTGTAAAGACATGCTACAAAAATTTCAATAGATTTGTATTGTTTTTGGTGGATTCTAATTTTTCTCACATGTTGCATGATTCATCTTCTCAAAATTAGTAGATTTAGCTTTACGTTCTAAGTATTTCAAGTTACTTTTTGTATTTTTGTTCATGCTTCACACTGACAATGAAGAATTTTATTGTGTTGATGCCTTTCTTGTTCATGCTTTTTGTTGTTTATTGATGATGAACAGTAGTGTAAAGCTAGTCTAAACATTAACTTATTTTTTCACTTAAAATTTATTTGTTGTTCATGCTTTATGGTGAATGGATAGTTGAAAATCTGTAGACCTTAGAAGATAGCACAAGTTTCATGAGCCTATTAGATGTTTTGGTTAAGTGGAACTTAGTTTTAGGAAGGTTTTCCACTATAGTATCCTCCATTGTCATTGTTCATCATTAGTTGTAGGTCTAGGAACTCTTCTATCCCTTTTCTCTTTTGAATTTTCTTTGAAAATAGAAGCCAAGGAAAAGTTCTAGCATCATTGTAAAGCCAAATCCAATGTTAATAATGGAGTTTTAGAGTGCTATTTGAACTTGCAACAATTATACTTCACTTTCAAAATCTCATCAAACTCTATTTGAAGATCCAATTCCCTCCAAACTTAGTGAACTATGAATTCCCTTTCTGACTACTAGAAAATCACATCAAACAACTGAGTTGTTTTTACAAGCCATGACCTGACACCTGAGAGACGTTGGGATAATTTTATGTAACTTTTTTGTAGGAAGTTTTCTTTCAAGAGAGGTAGTGCGCTTGTGTGTTGCCTATGTTGAGAAGTGCAAAAACACCTATCAACAATCCTAAGTTACATACAGTTGCTATTTGGTCTATGGAACCAAATACTAGGAAGCCTGAAGTGATAAAGTCTATGGAGAAAGAGATTGGAGTTGTGGTTCTTAAAAGGGCTATTGAAATGATAGCTATTGCAGCTGCATAGTTGACAATGCATGCTACCATCTTGAGTGTAGACACAACCTAGATCAAAAAAGCTAATTATAAAAAATTATTAGATAAGTACAATAAACTAATGGATGAGCACAACAAGCTACTTGTCACTGCTGCGAGTACATCTAGGGGTTTTCCCCCTCCAACAAGTTCTACTTCAGATTTTTTAGCACAAGATAGAGAAACCCTATCACTGAGAATTTAGAGCTTGAGGTAAGAAGTGCAAGTAGAGTTCAAGAAAACACAAAGAAAGAAAAAATTGAGACATTCAAAGTGGCTAACGATATTCTTGATGATGTGTTAAAACATAGAGTAAAAAATTAATAAATAAAGTTGATAATTTGTGGGATGCCTACAAAAATGTTGATGAGGGAAATGTGAAATACTTACAATTTCAAAAATCATTCCAAACTGAATGGAATAAGTGGAGTGCTAGGGTGGGAACATTGAATTAAATGATGCCTTAGATGCAAGAAGACCCTGAAGCTCCCACCAACATTCCTAATTTATTGAAGACCATTGATTTAGTAAATGAAATCACAACTTTTCATGGAAAGTTGGGAATGCAACTCCAAAATAAATTGAGAATGTTTAGAGAAATGGAAGGTTTTACTATGCCCAATATATTGAATGATAAGGGTGAATTAAAGGAGTTTTCCAAATGGGAGTGAGAATTGGGAGAAGCGCTTCCTCATTCTAAAATGATGTTGAGTGTTGTTGATTATTCTATGTTGAATCCTAACATAGATAATATGATAGAAATAGAGGTGAGGATGAACACATTTGTCAAAGAGGCCAGGGTGATAATTGATGCAAGGTACAACTAGCATAACACAAAAGTACAGAAGTTGTTGGATATGCAATGGCCAGTTGAGGAGGATTATAACACATGGCTTGAAGAATTTACAAATTAAGCCTATGTTGACGTATTGTAAAACGTTGTATCCTCTTAGAAATGAAAATTGATGATTAGTGTTGTAATGTAGATTGGGATATACAATTTTGGGTCTTAAGTCTACAAATATGGCGAGTAACGGATGGGAGAAATATAATGCATAGCCTGGAAATAGTAGAGATTAGGCTTTTTCTAAAGTATGGATAAAACATTGTTTTCTCCTTAGTTTAAATTTGGTGACAAGGATGCAAAAAGTGGAAGATCTTTTGTCTCTTCTTCTTTTCTACACTTTATGATTTTCTCTCTTTTATGTTTGGTGTACATGGATATAATTTTGGAGCACATGGATATTGCTACATTAGCCTAAAGATTCCTTTTGGAAGGTGGAATACGATCTCCATCGACAAATGAAAATGATTTTTGTCTCATGTAACATTTTCCTCCATTTGTAAATGCAAATATAACTGAAAACTTGGAATATATTTTGTATCAGTCCAATTGAGAAGGGACATGTGTAATTTTTGGCCCAAAGCTTGCTTTTCTCCTTCATTTCTATAAGAAGAATTCAAGGCCAGAAGTACTGGTTCATTGTTTTATATTGATCACAGAGAATTTTGTAAAGGGAATACATAGAACATTTTAGAGTTTTGTCTTAGGTTTTAAGTTAGTTAGTCTTCATATGTAATTTTGATAACAATACTAGAAATTAAATACAAAATTGTTCAAATTCAAAACCATTTCTCTCCTATGTACTTGTTTCATGAATTAAGAATAATATGATTAAGGATTATCTTATTTATCAAAGATTGTCTGAATGGGAATGCAATAGGAATTCATAAGTAGTGTGATAAGTGTTCTTTAAAAATGATGCAAAATCACATATCAAATTCAATACCATGGAATATAATATAAAATATAAAATATCACAATTTGATGGAATACAATATAAAATATCATCAACTACAGTTTGGAACAATGGAAATGATTCATGAAATGCAGTATAAATACCTAAAATTTGCTAATTCAGTTCCATTTCCCAAATGGAGTCAAGGTCTTGAAATTGACGTTCAACTTGAGATAAAGTAAAAGAGTCATCTTTATTTTGAGTCTAATCTTCATTTTCTTTGGCCTGCATCTCAAATTCAACATTCATTATGTCACTGTCATTTATCCCACTACCACGGCCACTGCCACCAATACCAGTGTTTAGAATTGGAGTGTTGCACAATCCTCTTCTTTCACATGTGGACCTCCAGATTGTGAGTGCCCTTTCAAAAGGATTTTTTTTTCCATTATACCTAGTTCCATTCATCCTCAAGCAATTTTCCAAATTCTTGTCTAGTTTGTTTCTTAACTTTGATTTCAAAAATGCAAATGAATTGAAAACTCTCTCATCCTACACCGACCCCAATATCATTGTTTGACATAAATTAGTAAGTTTGAAATATTATGATATCATACCATGCAATATTTCACTCTAACCTAAGTTTTTCCAAACCTATGTTATTGATATCGGTTCAAAAGCCTTCTCCATACCAATGGAATCATATTGGTCCCTCATAGTTATTGAAAAATTCTTACATTGTTTTCTAAGCTTATTTGCATTTAAAATTCCATTTATTGTCTACTCATTATAAGTTACACTTTTTGAAAATTATTCAATCAAGATATTTACTTTATCATAAAAATATTTTGGGTTATCTCGGTTTACCCAAAATTGAGGATACACAATACCCATGGCTTTAATTATTTCATGTCGAGGGAATCTTTCATAAATCTCTGAGGAAAGACATCATGCAGTTTTCTTCAAATTATCATTAACAGATTTAACAATGTCGTTAATATCTTCCTCTCTAATAGGTACATCTCTGATAGAGTGCCTAGCTATCTTACAATGGTACATTGGTATCTCATATCCATGTACATAGATACATAAGTGCCCACTTGCATTAAACTGTAAATAATTATCAGTCTTATTCAAATCAGTAATTTTTTGCCACATGAAAAAATTGCGCTTTCTTGTGTTAGATCTAGATATAGATGGTCGAGGACCATGGTCTACGTAGTTTGGCATATTCATAAATATACATAGTTCTGTCTTGGGCTTTCTTTACAAGATTTTTCATTTCATCCATCATGGGGAGAAGGCTAGCTAAATTCAAGAGTGTCTCTATATCACTTAACCTATGTAAGAGGTCAAGAGCTTTGTCTACTATGTTGTGATGCTCCTACATTACTCCAATAAAGGATTGATATTGTAAAAGAACTCATTGTGCTAGTCCATGCAGGGAGATCCATCTTGTATCCACATCCATGAGAAGCTTATTTCCTATTGTTATTCCCTCAACAAAATTATAAAATTCCATGAAAGGTTTGTGACTTCGGTAGAAGTATGCGTAGAGCTCACGGACTAGATTTTCAACTTCTGATACTATAAGAAAATTGCTTACAATTTTGAATGCTAAATTCATTATGTTGGCCATGCAGTGAATACCAAGCATGCATGTTGTACAAGTAGTTTGTAACTTTGTGCAAACATCGCTCCTTTGACCTTGCATCACTACAGCTCCATCAACTCCTAGATATGTGTAGGATCATCAAGGAAAAAATAGACCCTTAAGTGGTGAAAAATTCAAACAAATCAGAGTTAGGCAACTTGACATAAAAAAATTGAATAAGTTTCATACTATTTCAAAAATATGTAAGAATAGAATCTATAGAAAATTGAATGTAGTTTCTAAACTACTAGGTTTATTAAAAAAAATCTATTTGGTGAAAATTTGAAATTTCAATGCAAGAGTACTTAAATTTTAGGGAAAAATAAGAAGTAGGTGTCTATTTGACCACCCTAACCACAATAAAATGATAATATTTTTTTATAAGATTTTAGATATAAGTAGAGGACTCATGTCTCGATGTGATGCATAATTTTTGTAATTTTTTTCCAAGTAAATAATTAATTATGATAAGTGGCAAAACATTCAGAAAAATCAATGTTAGGCAACTTGACGTAAAAATTTGAATAAGTTATCTATATTGTTTCAAAAATATGTAAGAATAGAATCTATAAAAATTGAATGTAGTTTCTAAACTACTAGGTTTAATTAAAAATAAATAAAATCTATTTGGTGAAAATTTGAAATTTCAATGCAGCATTTAAATTTCGTGGAAAATAAGAAGTAGGTGTCTCGTCTCCACCCCCTAACCATAATAAAATGATAATATTTTTATATATATTTTATATATAATTCATGTCTGAATGTGATGCATATTTTTTGAAATTTTTCCCAAGTAAATAATTAATTATGACTTTTTATTACAACTTTTAAAAATATAAAACTCGTATGTCTCACCACCTTAACTTGGTCAAAACTTTATGAAATTTAATTTTTCTTTTTAATCCTATATTATGTGAAGTATAGAATGTAACGCATATTTTGATTCAAAAATGTGATATCGCTTGAAAGTTATAGATGTTTTTCAATCACCTATCGATCGTGACTTTAGTCATAATTTTAATAGAAAATGAATAATAATTATTTATTAAATTCAAATTAAATCATAATTTATATTGGTGGAAAGCTGAGAATCTCCTCTAAAAACCCTTTCATTTCATCAATTTTAGGTAAAAAAAAAAAAGTCATCAGCCACATACCCAACAAATACCCATAATATTGCCACTTTTATCATGATCCTGCATATACCCTTTTAAAAAATATAAAAACTCTTATGTCTGACCACCTTAACTTGGTAAAAACTTCATGAAATTCTTTTTTTTTTAATTCTATAGTATGTGAAGCATAGAATGTGAGACATTTTTTGGATTCAAAAAATGTGATACCATTTGAAAGCTATAGATGCTTTTCAATCAGCCTATCAATCAAGACTTTCTAAGTCATAATTCAAATAGAAAATGAATAATAATTATTTATTAAATTCAAAGTAAAACATAATTTATATTGATGAAAAGCTGAGAATATTCTTTAAAAACCCTTTTCATTTCATCAATTTTGGGTAAAAAAAGGTCATCAACCACATACCCTACACATACCCATCATATCGCCACTTTTTGGCCCATCATGATCCTGCACATACCCTCCTACACACACCAAATTTTTGGAAATTTTCAACTCATCCATACCTACAATTTCATTCAAATATTTATCAGCTAGTTCAAATAGATTTTGTGATGTTGAATTATCCTTCATTTTATGAACATAGAGAAGATGAGCTTGGCGGACATATTGTTTTAGAGTATACACATGCATACAGACCCAAGAAGTATTATCTACCATAGTAACTTCATCTAAAGATAATGCAATGAAGTTTGAATCTTTTACTTTCTCCTTTAAATCTTGCTTTTCCACTGCAACAAGACAATTTTCCCATTCCCATCCAGCATTTATTGACCAATGTGAGCTAGGGAAGTGAGGAACACCCAAAAAAGATAATAAATTAAAATATTTTGGGTACAATCTGTCATAGGACAGCCTCTAGAGAAAATATGAAAAATAACACTCATCTAAGCAATTTTTGACATATTTTCTCCTTCCATTACTTTTCCAAATTGAGCCTCAAGTGTAATGCAACAAGCTTTGACATTCTTTTCTTGTGCTCTTCATATTTTGTGGCATACTTAACATGAAGAAATTCTTCCTTTGATTTCCATCGTATGACTAATTGTTCATTTTCGTCTATGATTTTTTTTACATAAACTTTACCGATATGATTTTCTATTGTGTCAAGCTTTAGTTGCAACTTCTTATCTCTTTTACATTTCCAACTACAAATCATACACATACATTTTGTTGTAGTTTCAACATTGTTTACTTTCCCCACTGGTACAATGAATGGGTACTTTGACAACCAAACAAGTTGAAAATTCCTTGTCATTTACCACTCAAGCCCCACTTTTGATTTTCCTTTTCATTTCTTGCTACCAACATCATCCTAATCCAAGTCAATTATCTCATTATGGCAAACCAAGGTATCCCTTGGAACATCTTTTGCAGTATTTCCATCCTCATTTGACTCATTTAACTCAATAACAATCTCACCTTGACCTTCTAATGGTGGTGAGGTATTGTGAATGTATTCTTCATTAATATTTGATGGAAGAGTTGATGATGTAGCTTCATCTTGATCTAATGGATCAGAAGCATTGCCAATTCCAAAGTAAGATTGTATGGTACCTCTACATTTTGTGAATTTTAATGGCTTCTCAATCCCTTCATCTCCCTGAGGAGTCTTACCCTTGCTACTCAACATATTGATCTATCTCTTCAAATAAAAGCTAGAAAAAAATGTCTTCTTGTTTAAGAAGGACAAAGAATATAGATCATATTCCCTACTCAATATCATCTTTAAGATTGAAGCAAGCATGAAAAAGAGATAAAGGAATCTTATAACACTAGGAAGAAATGATCACTCACCATTAATTTTAGGTTTTCACTGACTTCTAATCATTAATGCAGGAATTCATGTGTTGTAAGTTTGTAACTTTCCTACAATCAACTTCAAGGTTCCAAATCTAACTTCTAAATTAAGAACTGAACAAAATGTGTAAGAATAAATGACAGTTTTGATTCTATTTAAATCAATCCATATTTGGAAAATTTTATGGGATTTTTAAAGGGTATATTAAAAATTTAGTGAATCCCGCATGCTTATACAATGATCAGTGATCCCACAATACTGGTTTACAATTTTGGCCAAACTAGACATTGAACTAATTTTTTCTAACTAAATCTTCACTTTTGGGAACCTATAGCAACTAAACCATGAGGAATTTGAAGATGATACAAACTAGTGATTTTTGACATTTTTCTTTAGGTTCTAAATATATTTTTTTTCAAAAATTTTGGAATCATATTGTACTTATTTTTCCATCTCCTTTGAAAACTAGTTTTTTTTTTCAATAAACACCATTTTTAAGGAGTGATGCTCACCGTATAACTTTTTTCCCATGAAGGATAAAATTCTAGTTTTTTGAATTTAGATTTGTAACTATGATATCTAGCACTTTAATTTGGTTTCATAGTGTTTTATTGAATATTTTTTCCTTAATCAAGTTTTGAAGTCAAACCAATTACAATTCAAACATAGGAGGACAGTATACAAGATAAGTTTTTTTGTATGTATCGAAATTCAAAACAAAAATTTTTGGATCAAGGACTTCAATATCTAGTGCATTGATATTTTTCAAAAAAATTATTTGATAATCTGCTATTTTTCCACATGTGCAAAAAAAAGATCTTGATTTTTAGTGAAACACCTGCATTCACAAGAAATAAAAATAAATATAATAATAAAATTAAATTTATTTAAAATTATACTTTTTGGGAAGCTTATAATAAGGACTACATACTTACAAAAAATAAATTTTAAATGAATTTATTTGATCCCTTAAAAGGTAAATCAAAAGTGATTTTTTATCAACATTTTGATAGGTGTAAAGGAGACTCCGTTATAGGTATGGGGTAAAACTAGTGGGATTCTATCCAAGGGGGTTTGATCTAAGATGATTCGATCAAACCCTCTTCAATTGGAATCCTTTAAATGGAACTTTTCAAGGCTTAAATCATTATATTTTCTAAAAATATGTGATTTTAACAAAAATCAAGGTCTCTTGGAAATTGTAAACCAATATTGTGGGATCACCCTAATACATTGTAATTTTCAAGGTGATTATGGCCCTACGATTAGCATGGATGTGTCATGACAATTGGAAAAATTTGTTGAATCAAATGTAATTATTTTTTAATGTTATTGATGAAATGGGTCCTCATAAGCAACTATTTGTAAATTTTAATTAACAAAATGGGTCATGATACGATGTTGTTTTAATAGTATTGGTGAATATGTAGGTGTTTTATTACATGCTTTTGGGATTCTAGGTGAAAATATCAATTGATCCATTTGAAACACGTAGTTTGTTATGGCGAATTTGTTGCTTAAATATGCCTCATTAAAAAAATCGATGACGAATGGACATGCATTGGACCAATAATTCCTAAAATCTAGGATATTTTGACACCCTATTGGGTACGATTAATTTTCCAATTTTGACTTGGGCAATATCTAAAATTTGACAATTGGCAAAGATTCACCACTAAATTTTTCTCTTCCATCGATCAATATGGGACACGCATCAAGGGCTATGTTAATATGTGGGAAGTCAAAGGAAAGATCGAATACTCATGGAAGGAATTGACATGCTTAAGTGCAACCCAAAGAGAAATGATGAATGTTGAACTGGCCAAACAATGCATACATTTTACAAGTGAAAAGGATATCATCAAATGATGTGCTACGAATATGGGGGAATACTGGGTGAAGTTGGGTTATGAAATAAAAAGGAAAGAGAGGACATTGACAAATTGGCTAGCACAACTATGTTGGGGTAACTTTAATCTTCCAAAAGAATATGTTTTTACTTGGACAACCCTATATTCTAGGATTTTAATAGGGGATCATCTTCAAAAAATTGGCATCTCATGACCACACAAATGTGTCCTATGTTGGAGCAATGTGGAAATGACAAACCATCTCCTGCTCTAGTGTGAGGTGGTCCTAGAGTGTTGGAAATTCTTCTTCCCCAAACTAGAATGGAAGGCCCCTACCTAATAGTTTGATTGGTGTCTTTGAAGCTTGTCTAGCTCTAGGGAGGGGATCTACAATGGTTGGCCTATGGTTGGAGATCCCAACAATGATAATTAGGTAGCTATGGAAAGAAAAAAATGTGAGGATTTTTAAAGACCTTCAAACATAGATAGTTTGTATTCATGGAAAAATTGAGAGGGGGATATATGTAAACATTTTAATATGAAGGAAAGAAATAGGAGTTACAAGTTTGTGTTAGATTGGGATTAGAGAACGATCAAGAATTGGCCCCTAATCATCTCACCAAAAGGGTACCTATTGAATTCAAAGAAATGAAGGGGGAAACTAAAATGGTTGTTTCCCCCTTAAGGAAGACTAAAGTTTAACTTTGATGAGATAGGATTCATGCTCAGAAATGTGGCAGGGAAAAGTGTGGGTAGCATCTAAAAGACTACTGGTAGGAACAAATAATGAAGCTAAGTGCTCAGCACTTTACAAAGTGATGAAGTTTTGTGTGGACAATAATAAACACCAAGTTGACATAGAAGGTGACTCACAAATTGTAATAAAGGCAGTAACCTCTAAACAAGCTCCTAATTGGAGGATGAACCTATGGGTCACCAAAACTAATGCCCTTTTGGAGCAAATAGAATATTTTAAAATCTCTCTTAGAGAGGCAAATACCACAACAGATCTTCTCTCTACATTGGCATAAATCAAAAGCTTGAAATGATGTTTTTAAATGTACCAACTTGCTAGGAAGGACTAGTGCCAATACTCAAAGCAAACTCAAAGGGTCCTAGCCTTGAATGATAGTTTGGGCTCAGTAAGATGGTTGGAAAGCTTCTACGAAGCTCACGTATCTAGCAAGGCCTATCCAAAATATCAAGAGGAGATTTGAAGGCCACAATTCACCTCATACAAATTCTACAAATAGTCAGATCTTTGGAAAATCTACTTGGTGTGCTTTACTTTACGGTGGAGATTGGTAAGAAAACTATCATTTCTTGGGGGCATGACCAGAGGTTTCAGCTTAAATACAACCCATCTATTCTTTTTTGTGTCATAGTACCAGTGTGACTTAAGAAATGGAGGTTTTGGTACTGTACAGGTGTGCCCAAGTGATGGTGGTTCAGGGCAACCTAAGCTAGTGGTTGGAAACTTACGAGGTCCATATTGAATGCCTTTTCAAAGAGGAGTATCAAGAGAAAAGGGAAGTGATCAAGAAAGTCATTGGTTTTAACATGTTGAAGGGTGAACACATACATGATGGTACACTCATGGGTTTCTTCCTTCTAAATGTACTGCAATTACTCAAGAAGAAGCAAGTGGCCAAGAATATGGCCAAGTTACTAAAGGACGTGTATGTTTAGGTTGCTCTTAAAGCCATTTCATCCTGTAACAAGTGGCCAGAATAGGGGTTATGATGTGATGCAGTGGATGTTGCCAAGGCCAAGTCGAACAAGGAAGTGGGCTCATATGTGGTGGAGAAGTTTGGGGAGGCCTTTTCTCTAAAGATCTAAAAAATTTCCTTGATTATGTGATAAAAAATAAAAATGTATTGACAAAAGAACAAGTCAATAGAATGATTGAGCTAGGCTCAGGGATGATATTTATATACTCATCCATCCCATGAGAGGCATATATATTTGAGGTTTTGTTTGTAATATTTTATCTGAAATCAATGAAAGAGTGTTTCCCTCTCTAGTAGCGATTTTCCCAAAAAAGGCAAGAAAAATAACAATTTGGTCATTTTAGTCTTCCTTGTTTTCATTCATCCTATTATATCATTTTTTTCCCACAAGAAAATTATGTTATAGCATCAAAGAAATGTAAGGGTAGGTATCTATTGAAATGAAGAGCATACAAAAATAATTGAATCAAACCATATTTGCATAGCTAAATATAAATGATATGAAAATAATATATTGATTATTTCTAGATTTACAATTTTTATTGCAAATGCTTATCAAGATCTACATTCTCATGAATAACCATTAAATCTTTATAAAATTAACAACTAATTATTAACTAATTTATTATATGTAAACCTTAATTTCCTAAAAAACTTCCCTTAATATTTGCATAATAGTAAAACTAAAACAAAAAGAATAATTTATTAGCATCACCCTAAACTTCTCTATCTAGGAAAATGTTTTGATTATTCAATTGTGCATCAAAATCAACCCAAAATTATTTGTCTAGACAAATGTCTTGATTAGCCAACTCCACATCAACATCAACTCAAAATCCTTTGTATAGGAAAATATTTTGGTACTTGTGAATTGAGACACACTTTATTATTCAAAAGAAAATCACAAACTGATTGTGAATCAAGACTCACTCAGTTATCTAGAGTAACAAAACCACCAACCAACTGTGAATCGAGACTAACTCTATTATCCACAATAACATGCCTCCATTTGTAGATCAAGACTTACTCAATTATTCACTTGGAAAACTATGGATTGCGAGAAACTCAATTATCCATAGCCATATTTTGGATTCAACTATCCATATACCAACAACAACTTACCAAGTTTGTGGATTCAACTATCCACAAACCAACAAAAACTCACCAAGTTTGTGAATTCAACTATCCACAAATCAAAAATCAATGCATGCCCCCTCTTACTCTAGAAGGGATTAGATATGAGACACATTTCTTTCATGGAAGACATCTTCTCTAACCAAGAAGCTAGCTCAAGATGATAGATGTCCTCCTACCTCCATCACCTCTAGCCTCCATTTCCTATAAGTCTCAAATTTCACTTGTTACTCTTTAACCATTTGATGTCTCATTAGACTCTCTAATAGAACAAGCATTTGAATTTGAAATCTCTACCAAGTATAATATGAATAGCTCTAAGAGCACAATCATTTGAAAATATAATGTAATTGAACATTATCAAATTTGAAAGTATCCAATTCAATCCAAAGTGTACATTATTTATCCAAAAATTTCTTATATCTCCTTAATGGATCCATAAAATATCACATACACAATATTTTTTTTTGCAAAATATATTCACACAAATATTTAGAAATGTGCCTCCCAATTTTTCAAATTTCAGCTTGAAAAATCACATAACCTCCTTAAATATATCATGTAGAGAAACCTTCAATAGCACAAATTGACATAGGTGAAACAATTATCCATTACCAAAAATGAAAAAAATGCAACAAACTTGATTCACTTGACAACTTTTATAAATCGATTCATCTCAAACAATGATTAAATGCATTCTAGATCACATTGGAAACATTGCCATGGGAGCATAATGTGCACTTAACAAGGAAAAACCAACATTATGCATGAGTTTCTTGGTATTTCAGTATTCTTATAACATTTTCTATTTATTCCAAACCAATCATGTTCACACAAAGTATAGACCTTATCAAACCCTTCATAATGGTTCAAAAGAATGTCCTACATTTCAATGCACCGAACTGTCATTAAATAAATTTCACAAAACAAAAATTTCAGCCAATCACTTTGGTGATATTGAAAATAAAATAATTATATACTTTTTCTCCAATTTTTATTAAGATCCAATGGTGGAAAAGGAAGTTATGGCATTTTTTCCAAAATTGCAAACCCTAAGCAGGGTTCAGACTTGCCCTCACAAAAATGGTCATAACTTATTTAAAACTTAATGAAATTTGATGAGACTTGAAGAAAATGAGAGTATATTCACATGGAAAAAAATATAAATTGGTTTCATACCAAAATATGGACCGTAAAATTTGTACCATAATGTTTTTCAGATTGTAAATTTTGGCAAACATTGTTAGAATAGGCAGCCTCACCAAAATAGGCATATCTCCCACAAAAATGATTGAAATTTAATGAGACAAAAAGAATTGTATACTAGAAAAAAATTATTTCCATCCATGTATTATATTCCTTGATATGAAGTCATACCAAGCCATACAATGCACAACTTCAGCGTGAAAACAATGTAAGACTCAAAAAAATGCACACAAAATTGAGGTATTCATTCATCATTTACTTCAAAAACAATGTATCCAAAACCCCCAATTCAAGTTTTGGAGGGTGTAATTATAAATTTCCAAAAAAAACCAATTATTTTCAACCAAATTTTGATTAGTTTGGTAACAAAACACCTTAATGACACTTTTTGACAAGTTGCTCACTTATGGTTACCTTATTACCTCTCTTAAGTCAAGTCACTAAATAGGGTGTGGGGTGTTGTATTCTTTTCAAACCCAATTTATCTACCATATATTCAGAAACAATATTATCCATGCCGATATCTGAGATCACAACTTGAAAACATTTACCTTTAGACTTCCAGGTAGTTTGGAATAAGCTTTCCTTTTCCATCTTGCTTGCTTTCTTGGCTTTCATTTCTTCCTCCTGTATCATCTTTTCTATTTCTTCCTCCTATATCATCTTTTCTATTTCTTCCTCTTGTAGCTTCTTTTCCACTTTGAATAATTTATTTAATAATGATGATGCCCTTTTCCCATCTTTCTTCTTATTAAGAGTCCTAAAATATCAAATCTCACTAAACCACATTAGCAAAAATAATAGATCATTTCCCAAAGATCTTCTAGATTTGATGCCAATTTGATGTATAGAAGCCTTAAAATAGCACCAATTGACATAGGTGAAACAATGATCCATCACCAACAATGAAAAAAATGAAACAAACTTGATTCACTTGACAATTTTCATAAATTGATTCATCTCAAGCAATGATTAAATGCATCTATATCACATTGGAAACATTGCCATGGCATCCTAATGTGCATTCAACAAGGAAAACACAACATGATACATGATATTTTTGGTATTTTAGTCTTCTTATAACATTTTTTATTGATTCCCAACCAATCATGTTCACACAAAGTATAGATCTTATCAAACCCTTCATAACGGTTCCAAAGAATGTCCTACATTTCAATGCACCGAACTATCATTAAATAACTTTCACAAAAAAATAATGAAGCCAGTCACTTTAGTAAGATTGAAGATAACATAATTACAGAATTTTTCTCCAATTTGTATCAAGATCCTATGGTGGAAAATGAAATTATGGCATTTTTCCCAAAACTACAAACCCTAACGAGGGTTCAGACCTGCCCTCACAAAAATGGTCATAACTTATTCAAAACTTAACGAAATTTAATGAGACTTGAAGAAAATGAAAGTAGATTCACATAGAAACAAACAAAAATTAGTTTCTAATCAAAATATAGACCGTACAATCTATACCATAACATTTTTTACATTGTAAATTCTGGAAAACATTGCTAGAATAGGGTTGCCTCACCAAAATAGGCATATCTCCCACAAAACATAATGAAATTTAATGAGACAAAAATAATTGCAAAGTAGAAAAAAATATATTTCCATCTATTTATTGTTTTCCTTGATATAATTTTGTAAAAGGACATACAATGCACAAATTCAGCCTAAAAACAATGTAAGACTAAAAAAAAATGCACACAAAATTAAGGTTTTCATTCATCAAACTTCTAAAACAATGTATCCAAAACCCCCAATTTTAGTTTTGGATGGTTTCCTTATACATTTCCAACCAAAACCAACTATTTTCAACCACCTTTTGATTATTTTGTTAATAAAATGCCTTAATGACACTTTTTGACAAGTTGCTTAACAACTTCTTGACAAGATTGTGCAACTTTTACAATTGTTTGACTAATAAGCCTATAACTCTCCAAAATTGATCAAAATGATCATAAATGGTCATAAATGGCCTTATTAGACCAAACACATAAAAACTAAACATAAAACCAAAATTTGACCAAATTTGACCATATGGCCTGAAGGTGCCCCTACATCAATCTAGATCAATGGCACACCCTATCTCATGTCCAATGTTCATCTACATATGTCATGATGCACTAAGAACCTCTTCAATAGAACATGATTTCCTACATGATAGAAAATTTATGCCTTTAACATAAACTTTTTTATGCAGAATATTAATAGAAGTAGATAAATTTCTAAGCTTCTAATTCTTATTTGGATGGTGCTTCAAATAAATTTACTCATGTAGAGCTATAGATGGAATTTTTAGCCTCCAAAGATATTCATAGCTAATTAAAACTAGACACAGAGACATCACATGCCCTAAAATATGCTCAATGTTGCCTACAATTTTTTTTTTGCACAAAGCATGCAAATCCTGACATTAAAATCTAAAAAGTACAGCCTTCAAATTTACCAGCAATTCCCAATTTTCTGTAAATCCCAAGAGCTCATAATTTAACATATTTTTTTCCTTATTCTATGTGAAAAGTTATCATTTAAAAAATTATGCTCACATTACTATTTTTTCTTCGATCCAACACTAAATGCAATAGATCAAATATTTTTTGTTGAATAATCATTAATTCTCCCACACACAGTCTACCTCACAATAGGAATGAAGATTTATCTTTGTAGATCAAACCTTTCACAAATACAATAGGGAATTTATCTTCAACAATCTTCAATGCTTTCTATGCCTAGATACAAATCTTCACGACATCACCAATAACCTCCATTCTTTCAACAAGTTTCTTCCAACTCACACAGTTCTGGTTCTTCTTATACATCCTTGCAATGTAATGCCTCCTTACATTAAATATTTTAATGCATAGGCACAAGATTTGTATTTCTCTGATACCATGTTGAAAAGGAGGGTATACAAAAAAAATTGCATCAAGATGAATAAAAATGACATGAAAATAATATATTGATTATTTTTGGATTTACAGTGTTTATTGTAAATGATTACAAAGCATTGCATTCTTATGAATAACAATCCAAACTTTGTAAAACTAACAACTATTAACTAGCTTATCATATGTAAACCTTAATTTCCTAACATATATCATCCTAAAATATATATAAACTAATATATAAAATTTTGATCATTATATGGGCCATCTAAATTCCATCCATCTAGAGGTACGAAATTTGTATTTGGAGCACTTATATATGTGTAATAAGTAGCATTGAACACATAGATGATTGTTAAATCTAAAAATTTGTAGCATTGATCGTAAAGATGATTGTTAAATCCAAAAAAATGTAGCACTGATCATAGAGATCATTGTTAAATCTATAAAGTTGTAGCATTATTTATAGAGATTGTTGCTAAATCTAAAAATTTGTAGCATTGATTATAGAGATCATCACTAAATATATGAAGGTTTCGATTGTAGAGATCATTATGATGGTAAATAGTATATTGAGTGTTATATTTATAAAGTTGAGTGGTGGTGACAACCTTGAGGAATGTCATCATTAGATGAAAAATATTTTTCTCCTATCATACTTCACCTCTTTTATTGATAGAACTATGAAATACATCTTATTATGGATAATGATGAACAAAAGAAAGGAAAGGCTTTCTAGTATTGCAATTGTTCTAGTCATTTTGAGCAACAATTATTCAAAAGGAGATGTACGAAAAAAGATAATCAAGGGTGTTAGAAACAAGGGTAAGTCTGTATACTTTTGAGAAGATATTAGTGTTCAGTGTTGTTCATTTGTATGTAGCTAATAAACCTATTTGTTATAGGTGACCCCTATCATCTAGTTAAGTCATGTGATAAAATTGAAGATTCTATATAGGCCCAAATATTATAATAGCAAATGAAAAA
This sequence comes from Sequoia sempervirens, assembly GCA_007258455.2. Lineage (NCBI taxonomy): Eukaryota > Viridiplantae > Streptophyta > Pinopsida > Cupressales > Cupressaceae > Sequoia > Sequoia sempervirens. The sequence continues at coordinate 44,926,276 of VDFB02000007.1, read as the reverse complement.
TAACACAAACAAATAAAACATAGACAAATCTTCTGATCAACAAAGTCTTCAAACATATATTATTTCATCAAAACACTTAAACTTAAACACTTTTTCTTGACTTGCATAAACAACACAAGGAAGTTGTATTTTATAGAAGTTGCAGCCTCTAAAAACAAACAATTTGAAGCACCTAAAAAAGCCAAAAATTAACAATATTTTTATTTTCCTTACATACATTTAGTATGCAACCAGAATCACACTTGATCTTCTAAAACAAACTATATCTAAAACTATCTATCTAAAAATTAAACTAAAACTAAAAAATTAGAAACTATGCATGATAGTGAAGGCATGCAACAAAGCAGAATTTGCATTACTTATCAACATAATATAAACTATATTTAATCATACCCCAACACATTTGTTATGTAGAATCATTTCTCATCCATCACACACATCTAATCACACGTGTTATTTAAAGATCTTTGGAGATCCATAAATTTTTAGTAGAGAAAATCAATTCAAACTCTCCAATTTCAACATTTATATCTAACACATTGACTATTCTTTTTGTTTCTTCATTCTCCTACTTAATTGCTATATTAAAAATATAAAATTACTCTTAATACATATTATTCAATAATTATATATCGATACATTATCTCATAATTGTTACATGATAGCATCTATCTTGAAGTTACATAATTATATTTTTCACATATCTGGTTTCTTTCTCCTCTCCTCGGAGTGGATCGGTTTGCATACAATTAATTTGAGGGGAAATATTATATCACTACTCTTTTAACGAAGGGCGTGGGAGATAGCCAGCAATACAATAAAACCTAAACCTTTGAAAAGCCTGAATACCATCCATCGACACATCGTACCTCTCAAGTGTTGACTTCATTCTCTTCCAATTTCCCAACTTGTGCAACTTTTTTTTTTTGTTTTCCATATTTTGTTTGTTCTTACCATTCTGCTTTTTGACCATCTGCTCTTTTATTTCATTTATATCTTTCTTCAACTCATCGGACACCTGCTTTTTCAGTTCTTTTATTTCTTCTTTCAACTCATCAGACTTCTTTTTCAATTGTTTCAGTTCTTCCTTCAACTCATCGGACATTTGCTTTTTCAATCCTTTTATTTCTTCCTTCAACTCATCGGACACCTGGTTTACCAATTCTTTCATTTCTTCCTTCAATTCATCAGACTTATTTTTTAATTCTTTCATTTCTTCTTTCAGCTCATCTGACACTTGTTTTTTCAATTCTTTCATTTCTTCATTCAACTCATCGGACACCTGCTTTTTCAATTCTTTCATTTCTTCATTCAACTCATCGAACACCTGCTTTTTCAATTCTTTCATTTCTTCCTTCAACTCATTGGACACCTGCTTCTGCAATTCTTTCATTTCTTCCTTCAACTCATCGGACACCTTCTTTATCAATTCTTTCATTTCTTCCTTCAACTCATCAGAGACTGGGTCTTTTAATTTCTTCATTTGCTCTTTCAACTCAGCCAACGATTTCTCTAATGCATCAAGTTTGTTATTGTCTTTCACCAATTTCTGTGAAGTATCCTTCTGCATGTTTTCAATATCATCTGCATGTTCTTCCATTAAATGCTCTATGATCATTAGCAGTGAAGGTGGTTCATTCGATTCAGAGGTTTTCAGAGCACTAATTTCTTTCCACCTCTGCAAAACATAGTAAAAATTGTTTTGTTAAAATCCGTGTTTTCTATGACATCATCTCAATTTAATGAGCTAAATTGCTGACTGGCATACCTCTATAACAATATTCATGTTTTCCTGCCATTCCCAGCAAAGAAAAATCCAGGTGATCAACTGTACTTGCCATCCTGCTAAATTCTTTGCTTCTTCGCTCAAAGAGAAAATGTACCACACCAATCTGTGGTAATTGAGAAGGCGTTTCCACTCGCGAGGAAGTTTCCTACAGTCTGTAACCAACCCGTGAAAGTAGAAAAATGCGTTCTCTTCTCCTTGGCTATACCTCACGAACAACATTTCTCTTATAAGAATTGATGAACTGGGATTTTGTTGAATGCCTAAAACCCCAACGAATATGAATTAGCAAATGCAAACACAAAAAGATCTCATTTGTTAGTCTCTTTTCTATTTCCAGTTGCAGGAACGATATCACTCACTAGTAAGCTTGTGAGGGAGCTTGTCTTCCTCTGTTTGTGAGGGAGCTTGTCTTCCTGTTCTAGTGGGCTCGCTTGTTTCTGGTAATAACAGTCATTTACCGTCAAATTTAGTAAGTAGAGAACGCAAATTGATATTTACCTTATGACTTTCGCTTAACTTCTGTTCTATGGAATGAACAAGTGGGTAAAGAGATTAAAGGTAATACTAATACGCAAGCTAAAAACCCATGACGGATTTACCCGTTTCTGTTTTCGCCTTCCATAAGGCTTGGAGGGAATGTACAATATTTCTGGCAGGAAATTTGAGGAACTTTAGGCATTTTTTTTCCGATGCAGACTGTACATTTATTTCCCTGTCACCCCAGCTTGGGCTCCTGTCATCTGTAGGCTCAACTGGCTCTGGTAAATTTGTAGGACCTTTACCATCAAACTTCGTATTATTAGTGAGTAGAGAACTCAAATTGATATTTAACTATGGCTTTCGCTTAACTTCTGTTCTACGGAATGAACATGTGTGCAAATAGATTAAAAGTAATACTAATAAGCAAACTTGAAACTCATGACGTATATACCCGTTTGTGTTTTCGCCTTCCATAGAGCTTGGAGGGCATGTACAATATTTCTGGCAGGAAATTTGAGGAAGTTTAGGCATTTCTTTTCCGAAGCAGACTGCAAATTTATTTCCCCGTCACCCCTGCTTGAGCTTCTGTCATCTGTAGGCTCAATTGGCTCTGTTGAACAGAACTCATTTCTGCTTTTTCTGATGCAGACACTATATTTATTGAGACTTGGGACGGAGCATTTTGTTGTTCAGCTTCCGCTTCCCCGTCACCCTTGCTTGAGTCCCCATCATCTGGAATGAGAATTGCGAATAAGATTTTTGTACAAACAGTAACATAAGCTGAAAAGAAAACTCGGCATTTCTAAGAAATCTTGCAATAACTCCATCCTTCTCCTGTAAATGTAATAACTCTATCCTACTGTTTATAAAGTTTTATTTTCATTTTAGAATACCCAATTGACTTTTCAAAAACTTGCCTGATTCATCATCGCCAGAGTCAGTGGCTGCAGCAGTTTGTTGTTCAGCTTCTGTTTGCCCCTCACCACGGCTCGAGGCTCCATCATCTGGGATGAGACTAGCGGATAAGAGTTTTGTACAAACAATAACATAAAATTAAGAGCAAACTCGGTATTTCTGAGGAATCTTGTAATAACTCCATCCTTAACTTTTAAAATGTAATAACTATATCCTTCCTCCTTATTAAAGCTTAATTTTTATTTTAGAATACACCCAATTCAAAAACTTGCCTGATTCTTCATCGTGAGGGGATTGTTCATCGCCAGAGTCGTGAGGGGATTCTTCATCTCCATTTTCTAATACAGCCAATTGTCCTTTCAAAAACCTTCTTGATTGTTCATCGCTAGGGTCAGGGAGGTCCAGTGGCAGTTGTATGATTTTTTGTAAATACATGTCTGCCAATTCTTGACTAGTTTTCAAAGACCTATTGGCCTTTCCATCTCCATATTTCTTCGTAATTGCCCTTTGCATTAACCTTTTGTCCATTCCCATCACCACGTTGATTTCGCATTCTGCCAATACAATATTAATGGCTGATAAAACCTGTTACAAATATAAAATGTGTTAGAATGAAAAACTGCACTAAAAGAAAGACAAATTACAGTAAAATCCAGGTAAAATGGATAGAATATTGCGAAGTGAACAAATTACAGTTAATATACCTGCAAGATCACAGACTCCTGGCATCTATCTAAATCATCAACAAAAACGATTATTCGAAGATTGCTCCCTGATACAGGGGTCACCTTCGGAGCGTCTATGGCTTTTTCAAGGCTTCTATGATGGAATAACAATGCTGTTACCCACGATTCAGCAATTAAGCGCCATAGATCTGTGACGGTAGTGAAGACCCAGCCAAAGACGATGAACACCCAGAAGGCTTTTTTACCAATTTCATCTTTCAAAAAAGTAATATCTGAGATTACTCTTTCTTGATAACCCAGTTTATCGGTATGATCTGGAAATGAAATATACTGCATTAGTTGAGTACTAACGGGTTTTAATATGCTCATTACAGCCTTTGCTAAAGTCCACAAGATTATGACCATGGATGTTGGCGGCCATGCATATTTTACTTTTGCCCATTTCTTGAAGTTGTCACTGTCGAACACCACCCATGCAATCCAAGTCAACGAACTTACCAAAACCAGTGCGAGGAGAGAGGGAAAGAATATTTCAATCCATAGGGTGTATTTCTTCTTTTTCCAAGTATTTCGGCAACAGGTGCTTAGCCATTGAGCCTGGCTCATAACTCCTTCCAACTCTTTCGTGATCTCCACGGCCATACCTGCCAAAGCTTCTGTATCGTTCCTATATTTCCATGCATTATATTGAACAGTTAAAACTGCAGGCACATTTTCCTCAGCTGATGGATCTGCTTTTGGCCGGAGAGCATTTGTTTCAAACTGAGAATGACAATCAGGATCGAAGAAAATCTAAGAATTATGGATAGAAAATACTTATATCTGTTAAAATTGAATGTTGACAATTTGGATTGATGTTTGAGCAATTACAATTAAACTAGATTAAAATTAAAATACTTTAATAATTAGTGTTAACTCTTACCATGTCACTGCTGTCCATAGCAGCAAGTGATTTAAATACCTTTCGATACTTGCGGTCATACTTGTTCAGAAATTGCTCCAACTAGTAAACAAACATTTCACGGACTATTTTAGTTACAGATATAATAATGAAACACTAGACGCTTTTTAAAAGAAAAACAATATACAGAGTAAGAAATTTACCTCTTCCTGAATTTTTTTCATGTTCAAGTTTCTATTAATGCTTTCTCCGTACTTTATCTGTTTGTAAATGTTTTCACATTTCCTTCTTCCCTTGCTTGATAGTTTATAGGATTTAATACCAGGAAATTCTAAAGCTGAACTTCGTAATTTTGAGGATTCCAATAATGCCATTTGAGCAGCTGTTATTAGTAAAATCTGCTCAGTCTGCATTGTACAGAAAACAAACAAAATTTAGGAAAAATGGCTTGCTCTAAATAAAAGTGTCATGACTTTAAAATACAATTAGATGATACCTGGAACATGAGGCTAGACTTTCCCATACCCCAAGTGCCAGTGATGCCGACAGCTATGGGAGGCTTTATGTAAGGATTCAAAAACAATGCAGCAAGACCCTGTGCATAGTCCAATCTCCCTGTTCGATATATATATGATTAAATAGTCCAATCTCCCTGTTCGATATATATATGAGTAAATAGGATTAAAAATAACTAAATTATGATCACTAGCTACTCAAACAAAATCAGAAATAAATTATTTACCTAGACTGTCTGATATAGCTGGTTTGTCATTTCCCTGTTCTTTGATCATCTCAATTTGTTTTGAAACTGCAAACAAGATGTGGAACTTATCAATATTAAATCACAGTTGCGATGTTAATACAAATACGCACGTGGGATTGAAAAAATACCCCTCGTTACATTAGCTTGCCCTGCTTGATCTAATCCTTTCCTCCAATCACTATCGAGAATGTCCCCAATTTCATAACCTTTGATGATTAGTTCTTTCATCATTTCAATATTTCCCACAGAAGCAGCCGTTCTCAACAAATTGATATCTTTCTTGTCGCTCTTTTTTTGTAGAAGAACTTTGTGAAGTGGATCGTTGTTGCTTAGATTTTGGTCAGCAGTGCCTAAACCTGCTGCAGAGGCCCACAAGAGGAGCACTCGCTCTTCTTCAGATTCACATCGCGTGAAAAGGGCATCGGCCAATTCCTCTTTGTCTCCAGTTTCTGCTTGCACGGCATAATGAAGAGCGGTTCGGCCATCGCAGTCGCGTTCTCTGAGAGGGTGGGCGCCATGGTTCAACAGAATTTTTACTGTAACTATGTCTCCACGTTTTACTGCCTTATGGAGGGCCGTTTGTGCCAAGAAATCTCCTCTGCTTAAATACTTTGCTTTAAATTTATCCCTGGAAAGAAGCGCCTTCACAAGTTCGACCTTTCCTTGTGAAACAGCAACATGCAATGGGGTCAGACCGCTGCGGTCTATCAATCCTCCACAAGCATATCTTTCTGCACCCATACACCCAGCAATTCCATAGATAGAGATGCGCCCTTGTATTTTCCTTTAATTGCATCATATAAAGCGTTTCGGCGGTCTCTATCTTTCATATATATTAGCTTTGGATTTATTTGCAGAAGAAAATTGCAGAGCCTCCTATGTCCATTCAATGCCGCCTCATGGAGGGCAGTCCTCCCTCTTCTGTCGCATTCAGCCACCATGTTTTTATCTTGTCCAGGAGTTTCTCGCCTTACTCTGGATAAAATAAATTGAATAATGTGTATTGCACTATCCTCATCATCACCCATAGCAGCCAAATGCAGAGCCTGTTTCCCGTCTTCATCACAATAACCAGCTGGCAACTTTATATCTTTTTCATACAACTTCTCAACGATATTTGCAGAACCAACCAGTAAAGAGTAACGTAGGAGCTGTTCCTTATCCACTTTACTAAAATAAGCTTCTGCTTCTTTCGACTTTGATAACAATTTGGCTGTTGAAGCATAATCCTTCTTGGCAATAGCTATATCTAAAGGTGTGAATCCTCTTTTGTCTTTTAAATTAACTGAATCTGTGACCTGCGGACTTTTCATAATCACATTTATAATTTCATCAATCCCTTCTTCAAGTGTATAGTGCAGAGGCGTCATACCCTCTTGGTCTTGAACATTCACTGAAGCATTGAATTCAACGAGCAGTTGACAGAATCTCGCGTTTCCCCGCTTAGAAGCGATGTGAAGAGCGGTCATTCCATTCTCATTAGTTGCATTGACAAAGTGAGATCGACTCTCCTCATCACACCTACCTAGCAAAAGTTGTCCGACCTCTGTGCTCACATCACCGTCCTCCAGAAATTCCGCAGCGTTGTGTAAGGTAGTGTTTCTTGGGATGTTTCGAATATCATAGCATCCTGCAGGTTGAGCGCCACATTTCAATTGCGTGTCTACAATAGTAGCAGCAATAGCAATGTTCACCCTATCAATATAAGAATTTGTACCACTTGTTACAATGAATAAAAGCTTGTTTAGGACACCGTATTTACCCATCTCATCGTAGCACCTCCACATTGCATTATGTTTTAGCATCTCGCTAAAAGTGTGTGAGTCCCCGTGCGCTTTCTCCTCAACATAAGACAGAATCCTTCCACCACAATTGGGCGAGCTGCACCGATGCGCGATTGGATAGTGTATGATATCGGATCGAAACACCGAGAGATAATAGAGAATGTGAGTGGCGATCATCAAATTCTTCTTGCTCGTTCTATTTGTCTTCATCGAGCATATATTTTGATGACTGAAATATGCAAATAATTCCACAACACAGCCCGCAAATGTTTCGCACACAAAGCTCCAGAATACCTCTGCAACATCTCCCGTCTGTACAGACTCTGGAAGAAAATATTCGGCACCTCCATAGCTTATAAAATTCCCCATCACATAGCCAGTGCGTTGTTCCTCTTTTATAATTTGAATCATGCCCATTAGTACCTCTTTGACTGAATCTGTGCCAGAATACGTCTTTCCTGCCTTCTCACGCGCGGCAACTTCCTCATTCCCAAGTCTTCTCGCTAACCTACCTATCGCTTCATTCATCTCCTGAAATTCCGCGGCATTGATGAATGGTATATTTCCTCCTCTCACATGCCTGAGTTTCATGGTCTGAGAGTTTGACCAAGAGTTGAGCAACCAGTAAACTACTTCATAATTCCAATCTTCCACGCACAAAAATAATGCCACTTCTTTTCCCAACTCGCTCAGATTAACATCGGAATCAGCGTATGGAGTACCTGGAAATACATCTGACTAATACTAATTAATTTCAAAATACTAATTAGTTAACATCACTTAGCTGGTAGATCAATTGTAATATTAAGGGATGGGGATATAAAGATGGCTTTTTAACATCCTTACTTTTAAAAAGCGTATTTCCGAAATATCTTTCTCATGCTTTCCATTACTAATCATCTTGGCTTAATCAATATATAGGTCACATTTTCATTTCCTATCCATAGGCAGATTTACTAGCATCCGATGCATTTGCTTTTCAAATAGTCGCTTGGTCAATGAAATTGTATTGTTTAAAATATTTTTGTTTTTTTCCTATAACCAGGATTTAAGCACATATTTTTTGTGCTTGAAAATTATAGTTTATATCTTTTTCTATTGGTTGGAGTAGATCAATTTTTCATTTTTATTTAAGTAAATTAGGAAAATAGGGGAACATTATATATTGTGGCAAATATTTAATGAGTGTATGCAAATTGTGCAAGCTTTGACAGCAGGCTTGTGTGGACTAAAGCAATGAATGCATGTTTAATGCATTAAATGCAAACTTTGTGAAATGTGTTGGACAACTAGTGGGTACACAAGCAATGAATGCATAGTTAATTCATAAAATTTTACGTGAGTGTTGGGTTTTATTTGTGCTTATTCTCATTTGTTTATTGTTTGTCGAGAAGCTTGTCTGCATTTAGCTCTGGGTTTCTGTCTTCAATGTTTGTTATTATGTGTAGCGCTTGAACGAGGGAGGAGCCATAGGAACAGTGTACTACTGGTGAGTGGCTCGTCCGTTGTTTGTGATACTTGATAACTAAAAGAATTGGTCGCTATTACAGGGAAAATTGAATAGTTTGAGCAAGGTTTTGTCAATTGTGGAGGCATTGAATGCATTAGCTATGTATTAATTGCTTGAGCGGCTAGCAGTCTATCAACAAAGCTTGCAAAATTTGTATTTAATATCTGAATGTCTGCAAAAATTTATCACGTTGGTTTATTTGTTTGCAAATTTTATTGTATGCTTTTGTGTTTCATGTTTATGAGCAATGTATTATATGTCATGGAGTGTGTTCATTTATCTAATTTGTCTGTGAAATAGGAACCAATCCTTATAATTGGAGACAGAGGCAAAGATCTATACGGCTGCAAATATACGTGGTTGTTGAACAAAGAACTGGAAGGTTAGATTTTTGTATCATTTTTCCCCTTTATTTGCAATGAATTTTGAGTCTTCCAATGTGCCTAGAAATTATGCCTTGGGAGAGTTGTGAACAATAAAGGAGAAGCCTAGTTCAAGAATCTGACTTACCGAATAGACAAATGAGCATAGTGAATGACATGCCATGTAATTCATAAACATGAAACTATTTTTTTCCCAAAAGCAAGTTACTATTGCAATCGTTGAATTTGCTTTTGAAATAGTTGCTTGGCTAGTCAAATTGTATTATTTAAAATATTTTTGCCTTTTTTCTATAGTTGGGATTTAAAGACATATTTCTGGTGTTTGAAAATTATGTTTTATCTCTTTTTTTATTGGTTGGAGTAGGTCTATTATTCACTATTGTTTAAGTAAATTAGGAAAGTAGGGGGGAAATTATATATCCTGGAAAATATTTAATCAATGGATGCAAATTGTGGGAGCTTTGGCAGCGGGCTGATGGGTAGTGAAGCAGTGAATGCATGTTTAATCCATTAAATGCAAATTGTAAGAGATCTGTTGGAGAGCTGGTGGGTATGGAAGTAGTAAATGCATAGTTAATTCATGAAATCTTAGTCGAGTGTTGGGTTTTATTTGTGAAAATTCTCATTTGTTTATTGTTTGTTGAAAATCCTATGTGTTTTTAGCTCTAGGTTCCTCTCTTCCATGTTCTTTATTCTAGGAGCAATGCACTACTCATGAGTGGCTTGTCTGTCTGCTTATGATATTTGATAACTAGAAGAATTACTTGTTGTTAGGAGGCCTAAGGGAACAAATGGGTACAGTAGATGGCATATGCTATGTAACCTATAAACATGGAATTGTTGAAGCCAAGGAGTAGGTGAGTATTGTAACAAATGAGAATTATCACAAGAGCAACTGAATACTTTGAGCAAGGTCATGTTGACTGTGGAGGAATTCAATACATTAACTATGTATTCATTGCTTGAGTGGCCACCATCCTATCAGCAAAGTTCACAAAATTTTTATTTAATTTTTGAGTGTTTGCAAAAATTCATTGCATTGGTCTATTTTTTCCCAAATTTTGTCATATGCCCCTAGTATTGATTTGCTTGTAAGAAAAGTAGCAAAATAGAAGTCACTTGCTATTGCATTCATTGCATTTGCTTTTCAAATAGTCACTTTGCCAATGAAATTGTATTATTTAAAATATTTTTGTCTTTTTTCTATAGTTGGGATTTAATTAACACATATTTTTTGTGTTTGAAAATTATGGTTTATCTCTTTTTCTATTGGTTGGAGTAGGTTTATTTTTTATTTTGGTTTAAGTAAATTAGGAAAAAGGGGGTGCATTATCTATTGTGGCAAATATTTAATCAGTGGAAGCAAATTGTGTGAGCTTTGGCGGCGGGCTGGTGTGTACTGAAGCAGTGAATGCATATTTAATGCATTAAATGCAAGCTTTGTGAAACGTGTTGGACAGCTGGTGGGTATGTACAAGCAGTGAATGTATAGTTAATTCATGAAATCTCAGGCGAGTGCTGAGTTTTATTTGTGCTTATTCTTATTTGTTTATTGTTTGTTGAGAAGCTTATGTGTTTTTAGCTCTGTGTTTTCGTCTTCGATGCTTGTTATTCTTGATAGTTTTGAGCAACTGAATGCTTTGAGCAAGGTCTTGTCGACTGTGGAGGAATTCAATGCATTGACTATGTATCCATTGCTTGAGTGGCTACTAGCCTATCAGCAAAGCTCACAAAATTTGTATTTAATGTTTGAGTGTTTGCAAAAATTTATCACGTTGCTCTATTTTTTCCCAAATTTTGTCATGTGCCCCTAGTATTGATTTGCTTGTAAGCAAAATAGAAAAACATATGTACATGATAAAAATTTTCAGATATTTGTAATGCACCGTAAAGAAGTGAATACATAGTTAATAGATTAAATACTATGTCAATACTAGCACAATTGTTATATTTTTCTTTGATATGGTGAACTAGTGAGACAAATTCAATAATGTAAATTTATATGTAATTTTGTTTCAAGAGTGAGTTTTGTTTGAGCAATTTTCCTAGTAAAGCAATGTTTCTGAAGCCTTTAGTTAGATTGTTAAATAGGTGTAAATGGGAAGGCTTGTGTATTCTTGAACATTCTACATACCTAGTGCATATGGACTAATTGCATGGATGGTAAGAATGGTGGTGTTGTTACGTGTAGACGTGTGAGAATGTTCACTTGAAACAAATTTGTGCCTTGGTTGATGCATTGGGCTATGATCTGCAAATTTTGTGAAGAACACTTTGTAAATTAATTGTTATGGCTTAGCATAATTTGTAGTCTGCACTTAGTGCTTCTAATTTAAACAGGGGGCAGATGATTGTATCAATGCAACTACATTCATTCTACAAAGTCACTTAAGTGGCTACCATTGTCCTCATGTCATTGCTTTTGTCCTGTTGTGACTAGAAGTATTGTTTGTTGTAATATGGCCTAATTGTACAAATGTATATAGTAGATGGCATATGCTATATAACCAAGTTACATGGAATAGTTGAAGCTAAGGAGTAGGTTACTATTGCAATGGTTTCATTTGCAATTCAGAGATAATAAATAATTTATCTTTTTTCTATTGGTTGGAGCTGGTCTATTATTCATTTTTGTTAAAGTAAATTAGGAAAATAGGAGAACATAATATATTTTGCAAATATTTAATCATTGGATGCAAATTGTGTCAACTTTGGTGGTGAGGTGGTAGATACTGAAGCATTCAATACATGTTTAATGCATTAAATGGTATGACTGGAGGGTCAGAAACAATAGTCGGTTAGATGCAAATTTTGTGAGATTTGTAAGTGAGCTTGTGGGTACGTAAGTTGTGAATGCATCTCAAATGCATGCAATTCTAGGGAAGCAATCGGTTTTATTTGTGCTATTTTTTTATTATTTCTTGTTTGTTAAGAAACTTACGTGTTTTTAGCTTTGAATTCCCCTGTTCCATTATTTCTAACTCTGTGAGGCCCTTGAATGGTGGAGGAGTTGTAGTGTTTTGTTTGAATTATTTTCCCAATAGCTTAGCTTTTTATGGCTAAATCAGTAAGCATTAGCATTCTTTCTATAACAAAACATAAGAAATGCATTGAACATTCTAAGAAAAGGAATGACATTGATAGGTGTGTTAAGAAACATGATCTTCTAATGTGTCTAAGAATTATGTATTAGAAGAGTTGTGAACAATAAATGAGAACGTTTGTTCAAGAATCTAACTTTTTAAATAGATAGATGGGCATAGTGAATGACATGCCACGTAATTCATAAACATGAAACTATTTTTTTCCCAAAAGCATGTTACTTTTGCAATCAAGAATATGCATGATTGCAATCATGGGATATGCAATTCATTGGTTAAATATTTTCCAAAATTTTTAATGTCTTGAGTGTTGGTTTGTGTTTATTCTCGTTTGTTTATTGTTTGTTGAGAAGCTTGTATGGCTTTAGCTCTGGGTTGTTGTCTTTGATGTTTGTTATTTTGTGCAACACTTGAATGGGGGAGGAGTCATAAGAGCAGTGTACTATTGGTGAGTGGCTCATATGTTTGTTTGTAATACTTGATAACTAGAAATATTGCTCATTTTTATAGGTAAAACTAAATGGTTCATTGCTTTTGTGCCAGTGATCCCTCTATCAAAGGTTGTACAATTTGCATTTAGCAATTAAATGTTTGCCAGAATATATAATGTCATATTTTTCTAATTTACTTAAACAAAAATGAATAGTAGACCTACTGGCATTTAGTGCAATAGTTTTAGATTGATTGGCAAGCATGCCATTTCTAATGCACATCATACAATTGCAATAGTGGCCTACTTTGATTGCAACAGTAACTTTCCTCTGAGAAAAATTCCATGCACATGAAGTGCATGATGGAAGTAAAGCTAACACAATTTGCATTGAATTCTTAATTTTAGCATTTTCATTTGCAATACTTGCTTGGCCAATGAAATTGATTGTCTTGCAGTAGGTCTACTATTCATTTTAGTTTCAGTAAATTAGGAAAATATGGGAACATTATATACTTGGGATTTATGGACATATTTTTCATGTTTGAAAACCATTATTTATCTATTTTTCTATTGTTATAGCTAGACTAGAGGTTTAAAATTTATTTAATTTCCTTTCAAGTATTTATCCATTTACATCATTGAAAAGTCCCACCAAAAACAATTGGTATCAAACCATTAAAGTTACGCATTAAGGAAGGGAAACAACATCAAAAAGTGCCTTGAGAAACACAATATGTTGAGGCTAGTGGTATGGAGCAACCCCAATACCTTGTAGGGTGTCAATGGTGAACAAGTGTAAACGGGAATGCTTGTCTATGCTTTGTTGTGTTGCATACCTTCTAGATGTCAACTAAGTGCATGGATAGTGAGAATGGCAAGGGTGTTACATGTGAACGTGTGAGAATATAGACTTGGAACAAATTTGTCCCTTGATTGATGCATTAGAATAGTATTTTGTTGTTGCTATATAAAGCAATACTATTTTAGATCTTATTTGTTGTGGAGGCTTACAATGCATTAGCTATAGCTTGATTGCTTTGATAGGCACTAGGCTACCAACAAAGCATATAAAATTTGGATTTAATGACTAGATGTTTGCAAAAAAATATCGCATAATTTTGTTTGGCTTATTTCCTTAAAGGAAAATGAATGATAGACCTACTTGAAAGAAAATAGAAATATATAAATGATAATTTTCAAACAAAAAAAAAAGTTCTCAAGTGTTGTCTATAGAAATAAAAACAAAAATGTTTAGATTATAGAATTTGATTTGGTAGCAAGGGTTGTGTATCAAGTGCAATGAGCAAATTTTCAGTGACAGAGCTCATATAGTTTGGATTTAATTCTTAAACATTTGGAAAAAATTATTGTGTGCTCCTGTGTTTCATGTTTATAAATAGCATGTTGTATGTCATGGACTGTGCTCATTTTTCTAAATTGTATCTGTAACAGGAACCATTGGTTGTAATTGAAGTGGGGGGAAAAGATCTATATCGTTGGAAATAGACTTGGTTCTTCAACAACAAGTTGCAAGGTCAGATTCTTGTATCATTCCCTTGCATTGTTTGTAATGAAATTTAATTCTTTCAATGCATCTAAGAATTATGTATTGGAAGAGTTGTGAACAATTAAGGAGTGCGCAAGTTCAAGAATGTGAATTTTCAAATGGATCTAGATGGGCATAGTGAATGACATGCCATGTAATTGATAAACATGAAACTATTTTTTTCCCCAAAAGCATATTGATTTTGCAATTAGAAATATGCATATTTGTAATCATGGAATATGCAATTCATTGGTTAAATATTTGCCAAAATTTATAATGTCTTCCTACTCCTAATTTTCTTAAATGAAAATCAATAATTGACCTACTACATTAGTCATGTATTCACTGTTGTAGTGCCAACCAGCTTGTTGCCAAAGCTTGTGCAATTTGCATGCAGAGATTAAATATTTGGAAAAATATATAGTGTTATTTTCCTAATTTACTTGAACAAAAATGAATAGTAGACTTACTCCAAAAACTATTTCCATCAATCCCAAGTATATAATGTTCCTGTGTATTGCTAATTTACTTAAGCTAAAATGAATAGTAGACCTACTACAAGAAAACCAAATTAGATTGGCCAAGTAAGAATTAGAAATTCAAATGAGAAAATTAAGAACTGAAGTGATGTCTATAGAAATAAAACTATAAATGTCTAGATTATAGAATTTGATTCATTTGCAAGTGTTATGTATCAATTGCATCGAGCACATTTTGAGCGAAAAAGCTCACATAGATTGGATTTAATTCTTTAATATTTGGCAAAATATATTGTGTGCTTTTGTGTTCCATGTTTATGGATAGCATATTGTATTTCATGGACTATGCTCACTAGTCTAAATGGTAGCTGTAACAAGGACCATTTGTTGCAACCGAAGTGGGGGACAAAGATCTATATCGCTGCAAATAGACTTGGTTCTTGAACAATAAGCTATAAGGTCAGATTCTTGTATCATTCTCTTGCTTTCTTTGTAATGAAATTTAATTATTCCAATGTGTCTAAGTATTATGTATTGGAAGTGTTGTGAACAATAAAGGAGAACATTGGCTCAAGAATCTGACTTTCCAAATAGAGAGATGGGCATAGTGAATGACATGTCATGTAATTCATAAACATGAAACTATTTTTTGCCAATAAGCATGTTGCTTTTGCAATATTTAGAAATATGCATAATTGTAATCATGGGATATGCAGTTCATTGGTTAAATATTTGCAAAAATCTATAATTTCTTCCTAGTGTCCTAATTTTCTTAAATGAAAAATCAATAATAGACCTAGTGCACTAATGATGCATTCACTGCTATAGTGCCAACGAGTCCAATGGCATAGCTTGTGCAATTTGCATTAGTGATTAAATATTTTCCAAGATATATAATGTCCTATTTTCTTAATTTACTTAAGCAAAAATGAATAGTAGACTTGGTCCAACCAATAGCAAAAGAGATAAATCATGGTTTTCAAACATGAAAAATATGTGAACATGAATCTCAAGTATATAATGTTCCCATATTTTGTTCATTTTCAAAAACTAGAATTATTAGTAGACATACTACAAAACAATCAAATTTGATTGGCCAAGTGAGTGTTACAAATGCAAATGAGATTTAATTAAAATGCATTGAGCCCATTTTCAGTGACAAAGCTCACACAGTTTGGATTTAATTCTTGAATATTTGGAAAATTTTATTGTGCACTCCCGTGTTTCATGTTTATGAATAGCTCATGCTATATGTCATGGACTGTGCTCATTTGTCTAAATTGTACTTGTAACAAGAACCATTGGTTGCAATTGAAGTGTAGGACAAAGATCTATACCGCTGCAATTAGACTTGGTTCTTCAACAATAAGGTGCAGGGTCAAATTCTTATAGATCATTCTCCCACTTTGTTTACAATGAAATTTAATTCTTCCAATGTGTCTAAGAATTATGTATTGGAAGAGTTGTGAACAATAAAGGAGAATGTTGGTTCAAGAATCTGACTTCCCAAAGAGACAAATGGGCATAGTGTATGACATGCCATGTAATTCATAAACATGAAACTATTTTTTGTTCTATAGCAAGTTGCTTTTGCAATAAGAGATATGCATAATAACAATTGTGGGATATGCAATTCATTTGTTAAATATTTCCCAGAATTTATACCGTCTTCCTACTCTCCTATTTTTCTTAAACAAATATCAATAATAGACCTAGTGCATTAATAATGCATTCACTGGTGTAGTGCCAACCAGCCCATTGGCAAACCTTGTGCAACTTGCATCCAATGATTAAATATTTTCCAAAATATATAGTGTCTTATTCTCCTAAATTACTTAAACAAAAATGAATAGTAGACCTACTACAAGTTAATCAAATTTGATTGGGCAAGTATTACAATTGCAAATGAGAAAATTAAGAATTGAATACACATTGTGTCAGCTTTATTGTCGTCATGCACTTGATGTGCCTATAATTTTTCTCAGAGGTAAGTTACTGTTGCAATCAATAGGTTAGGTAGGTATTGTAATTGTAAAATGTACATTGGATATGGTACACTTTTTGATCAATCTACACCTCTTGCATTAAATTCCTCCATGCTTGGCAAGACGTTGTCCAAAGTATATAGTTTTCCCCTTTGTAATTCTCTTTTTTTACTATGTCTAGGTTCCAGAGGAAACAATTGCATATGTAGCCCACTTCTTAGTTTCACCTATTTCATGTTTATGAGTTGGATAGCATATCTCAATTGCTTTATTCATTTACCACACCTTGTGTATTAACTTCAGTTTACTTTGGTTCCTAAGTTAGCTTTAGTGTTTAGGAAACATGTGTGTATATTATTTTCAAAGTTAACTCAACATCATGAAGTAATTGGTAGTTGCGCACCTACTTTTGCATGTCTATATTTATGAGTATTTGATATAGTTCACTTCTTCAAGCTCTTTATAAACAATGTAATCACAACCATTTGAATTTGTTTGAACTGATCCTCAAAGTTATTATACATTGAATATTTGATTCTCTAAAAACTAAAAAAGCAATGTAAATTGTAAAACTGTACAAAAGCATTGGAAAGCTACTGTTGGGCTATTCTACAACAATTTATTGTTGTTTTGGAAAAAATGTTCACTACATCATCTATATTTTGTTACTAGAAAATTCCCAATTTTAAAATACTATTTTTTTTAGAGAATCCTCTCTCATTTTCTTTTGGAAATATGACATCCAATTTTCCCATTTTCTGATTATTAACTGGATTGATGAACTTTTCATGTTTGTACTAAACCAATGTTTAAAAATTGAAAAATGCCATGAATGGAAATATGACAATGGACAACACAAACTAGACCAAGTTGTTATTGCAATTTTTTGATGTGTTAGTTTAAGATGTTGAGTTAACTTTGCAGACAATATATGCACCTGTTAATTGAATGGGAAAATGTCCTAAATACTAGACCTAGCTTAGAAATGATATGAAAGTAGGGCACTATTGCAATTTTTTCATTTACAATTGAACCATAGTAAATAGAGAGGAATAATGACAGGAATAACTAAATACTACATAAATTATAGAATTTTACTGGTGCTAATATCAAATGCACATGGACAGTAATTTGGTAAAATTTGGAACAAAATAGACCAACATGATAAATTTTTATAAACATTTAGACATTAAATTCAAATTTTGTGAGCTTTGTTGATAAGCTATTGGCCACTCAAGCAATGAATACATAGTTAATGCATTGAATGCCATCGTAGTAGACAAGACCTTGCTCAAAACATTCATTTTTCCCTATTCTAATTCTTGTTTGTTCATTTTCCATGAATTGCAAATGAAACCATTGCAATTCTAACCAGATCCTTGGCTTCAACTGTTCCTTGTTAATATGCTACAAAGCATATGTCATCTATTGTGGTTGTTTGTGCGATTAGGCCTTTTGGCAATAATCAATACTTCTAGTTGTAGTGGTATAGAGGTACTTGTATGAAGACAAGGGCAAGAAGCATCTACTGTTATTAAAAGGTCCCATTAGAAAACTATGAACGATTTCCCCTAATTCTTCGAAAGAAGGCAACAAAACTAATGAAAAAGGCTTCACTAGTTAATAAGAACTTTATTCGAAGGGATAACAACCTATTTAATAATAACCTACCAAGTTTACTTAGCTATAACAATTGATTTAAAAAATTTCTTCCCCGAGATTTGTAGATTATACTGTAATGCATGAACCGATGGATAAATTTGCATCAAGCTAGCATTATTACACATTTACATGTAGCAACTATCATTTCATTCTTACCATCCATGTGCTTATTCCACCTATGCTAGGTGTGTAAGGCGTGGGAGCATACACAAGCCTTTCCGTTTACACCTATTTAGCATTGTAACCTTAGTTTGACAGAGTATTTCTTTATCAGCTATTGTGATTTGTTGTGTCCGCTAGCATGAGCATATCATGTTTATCAAGAAATTTTTTGGATGTTCTTGTGGTTTAAGATGTTGAGTTAACTTTGTAGACAATATATACGCACGTTTATTCAATGGGTAGATGCTCTAAAAACTAAACCTAACTTAGAAATCCTACGAAGGTAGGTTACTGTTGCAATCTTCCTATTTGCAATTAAAACATAATAAACAAAGCAAAATTATCATAGAAATAATTGAATGCTACATAGATTATAGCAATCGACTAATGCCCATATCAAATGCGCATACAATGATTTGCTCAAATTTGTAACAAAGTAGACCAATGCAATATGTCTTTGGAAACATTCAAGCATTAAATACAAATTTTATGATCTTTGCTAATAGATAAGTCGCCCCTCAAGAAAATTCTGCCAACTTTGGCAGCAGAGTGGTAGGTACTGAAGCAGTCAATGCATGTTTAATGGATTAAATGGCATAACTGTTGGATCTCATAAAAAATAGTCTATTAAATGTAAATTATACAAGATAAACTTTTACAAACATCCAGACATTAAATACAAATTTTGTGAGCTTTGTCGATAGGTTGGTGGCTACACAAGCAATGAATACATAGGTAATGCATTGAATGAATCCATTGTTAGCAAGATTTTGCTCAAAGATTTTAGGTTTTTTTGTCTTAATTCTCATTTGTTGCAATTCTTCTATTAATTGGACTAGGCCTATTATTCATTTCTATTAAAGTAAATTAGGAAAATAAAAGGACACTATATATTTCACAAATATTTTATCATCGAATGAAAATCATGTCATCTTTGACAACGGGGTGGTAGATACTCAAGTATTCAATGCATTTTTAATGCATTAAATGGTATGACAGGAAGATCGGAAACAATGGTGTATTAAATGAAAATAACATAGGAAATGCATTAAACATTTTTAGCAAAAAAATGACATCGACAGGCGTTTAAAGAAACATGATATGTTGGTATTAGTGATAGGAACTAATCCAATATCTTCTAGTCTATTGTTGCTAGATAAAGCAATACTCTTTTAGATCTTTGAGCAAGGTCTTGTTCTTTGTAGATGCATATAATTTATTGACTTTGAATTCATTGCTTGGATAGGCATTAGCCTACCAACAAAGCATTTTAATCAATATAATTTCATTAGACAAGAAACTATTTCAAAAATGAATTCAACGATTGCAATAGTAACTTGTTGCAGATGTACTCATTTTACAAAGTCGTCTAAGTGGCTACACTTGTCCTTATATCAATAATTTTGTCATGTTGTGACTAGAAGTATTTTTCGTTGTTATAAGGCCTAATTGTACAAATAGGTATAGTAAATGACATATGGCATGAAACATTTGAAGCCAACAAGTAGGTTACTATTGCAATGGTTTCATTTGCAATTGAGAAGTAATAAACAATTTATCTCCTTTTCTACTAGTTGGAGTAGGCCTATTATTCATTTTTGTTAAAGTTGATTGTGAAAATAGGAGGAAATTATATATTTTACAAATATTTAATCACTCTTGTTTGTTGTAGCAATCACCTACTGCTTCGCTTCAACTGTTCCATGTTTATGCATTGCATAGCATATGTGATATAATATACTCATTTGTGGCGTTCGCTCTTGTAACAAAAAGCAATGTTTCTAGCCATCGAGTATCGCAAACATACAGGCGAGCCACTCGTTGGTAGTACACTATTCCTATGGCTTGTCCCACGTTTGAGTGTTAAACAAACTAACAAACATCGAAAGGGGGTTCGAAAAGCTAAAAAACACATAAATTTTTCAACAAACAATAAACAGAGGAGAATAAGCATAGATAAAACCTAGCATTCGTCTAGAATTTCATGAATTGACTATGCATTCACTACTTGTGTACCCTCCAACCCTCCAACACTTCTCACAAAATTTGCATTTAATGCATTAAACATGCATTAATTGCTTGATGATATAATTTGCAAAAAAATAAGGCCATTGTGTAATTTTTGCAAACATTTAGACATTAAATACAAACTTAGCAAGCTTTGCTAGTAGACTAATGGCCACTCAAGCAATGAACACATTGTTGATGCATTCAATGCCTCCATAGTTGCTAGGACCTTGGTCAAACCATTTAGTTTTCCCTATAGCAGCGAGTGATACTTCTAGTTATCAACTATCAGAAACACACTAGTGAGCCACCTAGTAGTAGAGCATTGTACCTACCACTCTTACTGCGTTCATGCACTACACAGAATAACAAACATCAGAGAGGATAATCGAGAGCTAAAAACACAAAAGATTTTCAGCAAGCAATAAACAAACAAGAATAAGCAGAAATTAAACCCAGCTCTTGCCTCGGATTTCATGAATTAACTATGCATTCACTACTTTTGTACCCATCAACCCTTCAACACATCTCACACAATTTTCTTTGCGAGCTTTGTTGATACACTGGTAGCCACTCAAGCAATAAACACATAGTTAATGCATTCCATGACCCCACAATCCATAAGACCTTGCTCAAACCGTTCAACTTTGGGGAATGATGATAGTTCCAAGCTCTTTCATTAAAATATTGTAGCAACGAACATATTGACCCCAAATCCATAGATCCCTTATGTGTTTGGTGTGTTCTTTTTTAGGGGGAAACTCCCTTTTCCTTTTTTTTTCTTTTCATATACATCAAGTACATCCTAACTCAGAAACATATGACTTGGCATAGGGGCTTTCCAAGTTAGTTCTCATGTCTTTCTTTCTCTTTGCATTTTTCTTTCTTTCACTACTTTAAAGAACTTGCTCCTAGACTAATGTGTAGCAATTCCTTTAAAGTGGGGGGCAATACATTGGCACCATTTTGTTTGCATTCTTTGTTCTTAGTGTAGCCTTGTCACTTCATATGATGCGTTTGTTACTTTGTGGACAACATTGGGTATGATGTCCTTCATAAGTGTGATCTATCTTAGCATATTACATTCCTCTTAGTGGCCTGATGTGACAAACTACATCCCCTAAGTTATGAATCTTTTATTCTTTGATTGTTCCTCTCTTGGAGACATTAGACACAATGCTCCCTAAGTTATAGAACTTGCATGAACTTAACAAGAATCCTTTGAACATCCTTTACATTTTACACTTTTACATTTTTGCATTTTGCATTTTTGCCACCTTGCATAACGCAGCTTGCATGCCTGTGGTACCTTTCTCTTTGTTCATTATTTCTAAGAATATAAAGCTTTGCTTGTCTCATGAAGCACGGACCATCATTTTTATTTGTGGCATCTTGTTAAAGTTATCAGGGGGTATAACTTTAGCATGGTTGAGTAGGAAGCTCATTTCAAGGCAGGACTTTCCCCATAGCCACCTTTGTGTTTGTGAGTGCATACCAACTAGCATATGTACTTCATCTTTTTGGGTCTTCTCACCTGTCAGATCACCATGAGTTCTATCACCCTAGAGTGAGTACGCATTTCATTTTTCAAACAATCGGCCTAGATCTAATCCACAACTAGTTGGACAGACGATTGAAGCTTTCATTCCTTTTTCATCATCATGTGTGTTCCTTTGTTCTTATGTTTAGTTTTCCATGGGATCTTCATCCTAGGAGCTTGATCATCCCTCTTGATCTTTTTCATTCCATGATCTTTCCAATGTAAGTTCATTGAAACCTCTCTCTCAATTTTCATGGCTACTTTAGTGTAAGTTTGAAGCAAGTTCATCCTCTCACTCAAGTGGGGGATAAAAGTGTCATAGAAAAATGGCCCCTTGTCATTTTCATGGTCTTTTAGGCCTTTCCTCTTGATGTTTGGTCTATTTTGCTTTGATTCATTGATGTAATGTGGCTTGAACATTCACATTAGGTCCTTAAAATGCAAATAATGACATCTTGTGAAGGTGTTGTAAGACATTTCTACACTTTTCTAGACTCTATTCATTACAATTCACCTAAAACTCACCTTTTTACTCATCATCAAGTCCTATTTTGAAGTGGTGTAAAGTCTTGTAACAAGATTTCAAACTTTTCTAGGCATAATTTCACTATTTACACCTTTCTTATACTTTCTTTGACCCCTTTATTCCCTTATAAGGCTTAATTAAGTGCATTTTTTAATGTAAACCCGATAAACAACATTAAATATAACTTAATTCTAGACACCCACATTCAAGCCCAAGGTGGGACCCATTCGCCATGGGTGGCGAATGAGTCCCCCTTGGCTTCAAATTCAAAATATTTTAAATTTTCTTTCGGGTTTTTATTCAAAATCACTTGATGTTGGCATGTGATGAGGTATTAGCAGGTTACTAAGGCACAATATTGTATAAATTAGTGATTTTCATCTCATACAATCATACATCACATTCAAGCATTCAAGCACAAGTTTACAACATCAAATCAAGCATTCAAAGGAAGCCATTGACATATCTTCAAATTTTCATCAACAAGGGTTTGGTAAGCTAATAGCATTTGCATGTTATTAGTTTATCTTTCTCTTTCATTTCATTATTATACAATCAGCATACATCAGTTGAGCTATGGAGAGGAATAGTAGATTAATTCTTAAATTGCTTTGCAAAATGAGATAAAGATGCAATTAGATTATACAACCTTGCACTAGACCCTGAAATTTTGTATATACTGCACAAAGTGCATGACCGGGACACATACCTATGCAACATGTGCCTTTTCATGAAACTAGATGTCGGGAACAACAAAATTGGCTTATGGGGAGACATATTTTGTATTCAATGGCTATCCAAATGGTTGAATATACAAATATGTGTTTGGTCAACAACATCAAGGAAAAAGTACTTGCACTTTAACAATGTAGCCATTTTTCCAACATATTCCATTATGCTCCATGATGTAACCCCTCAAAATGGGAATTTTGAACCGCTTCTAAGGATTCAACCACACAATCCAAATGGCCAGCAGCCAATAAGGTTAAATCAACTTTAAAAACTCATTAGAAACAATACACAATACCAAACTACCAATGGAAACAAAAAGAAAAAGCTAGACAATAACAAAAGCAATTCCATTCATACAATCAAACAAAAGTATCTCAATCATAACTCTTTTGTAAGACTGCATCACCTTAATAGCTTTATTAGAAATAGCAATAAACAAAATCAACCTATACCTATGAGATCAAATAAGGGAAAAATGTTAGCATTAGAGCTTTACGAAAGAACAATTCAAGATACACCAAAATACACATGCACAATCTACCAAATGTTGTGTTTTAGTAAAGATACTAGAATATTCAAAAACAAGCAGAAGGAAATATATTATGAACTAGTATAGTCAAGATCCAAAGCATTGACAGATTACATATGTCATATATTCTACTCCACACTAAAATAGTCCATGATACCAAAGTATGTTGTCCCACACAAAATCTGAACTAATAAACCATGTTGTCATATGTCGAACTTCTGTCCCGACTAGAAGAATGACTTGTGTCACTTAGAATTGCATTTGCACGAATATGTAAACTAGGGTACAAAAGATCTCAAATAGGTCTAACACGCTCCATCATTAATGTCCCTGTTGACATTAGCATTATACAAAAAGTATTACCACAATCAGCTAACAACACACAAACAATCGTTGTTTCACTCAAAAGACGATTGGAATACAAAAATTCATTTCAAAAAGGCATGGTATGGCCCAATCTTGTCATGGAAGCTTTGGCTCAATTGTCAAAAACAACACTATACAAAATGAAAAATGTCCAAATAAACAAAGATTGGAAACATTTTTTGCATACCAATGATGAACTTGAAGAGAATATTGGGCCTGTCACAATTGAAACTGAGTCAAATAGTGACAAAGAACATGAGAACCCATCTGAAACCCTTGTCCATGGATTCACTAAATCTAGAAGTATACATAGCATGCAAGGAAAAATAATTGAAATTGCACCTACAGAACAAAACTATCCAGTAGGTATCTTTAAAGACAAATACGTTAAGGAGATGAATTTCCCAACATTATTCTTTGGAAAGCCACGCGATGATGACATTCTAAAAAACTTTACATACCATAAAATGGCACAATGGGAAGTTTTACAATCAAATAGAAATTTTTCATATCATATGACAATCATATTTTTCAAAACTATCAAGATACTAATACTACAAGTCTTGTCTACAACATGTCCATAAGAATACGAAAGGGCTAACTAAAAGGACACAAGCTACTTGCCAAGGATGTGAAACACAAACCAAACCTTGAGAGAATTCTAAAATCAGATATTGGGTATATTGACTTCAAAAGAATAAGAATATCCCCATATTAGACACAACTTAAGAAAAATATTTTTGCAATGATACAATAGCTAGGACCACCGACTTTCTTCCTCACTTTTACTAGCGCTAAAAAAAATCGGGATCCTTTAATAAACACGCTACAAGAATTACACAATCAACATCAATCAGGTCAAAAACAACAAGAGTCAATTTCTCAAAAAAATATTGACAAATTCGAACTGATTAAGAAGGATCCTATTACTTGTGTACGGTACTCTAGACATAGAATTAACGCAATGAAAAAATTGATGCTTACTAATGACTCTATCTTTGGAAATGTTATTGATTACTTTTTTGTGAAGTCCTGAGTTCCAAAATTGAGGAAATGAGCATGATCATATGCTAATATGGGTGAAAAATGCACCAATCTACATAGAAAAGAACATAGACATCATAACTTTTGTCAATAAGTACATTACTTGTAGCACGGATCATTTGCAACCTAACTTGGCTAGTTTACAAAGGCATCACCACACAAAGAGATGCAGGAAACCAAGGAAAACACTTTACAGATACAATTTCCCTTTTCCATTGATGTGAAAGACACAAATACTTTCACTAATAGTAGAAAAGACTGAAACAATAACTTCAAATACTGTCAACAATTACTCGATACTTCAAAAAGAAAACTATGACAAAGAATACACTTTAGACATGTTTTAAATGACATAAACATAATTGAAACTGATTATATAACAGCTTTGAGCTCTACACTAAACAGGCCAACACTTTTCTTACAAAGAAAACCATTGGAAATATGGAACAACAATTTTACAAGGAAAATGTCGCACCTTTGGAAGGCCAATACAGATTCCCATTCCGTGTTTAATGCATATGCTGCAACAATGTACTGCAACTCTTACATTGCAAAAGTAGAAAAATCAATGATATATGCATTCAAAAGAATATGTAAGGACCACTAGCAAGTGAATATTGATGAAATAAAAATGATAGGTAAACTTGGAAATGCATTGTTGAACTTGTAACAAATGTTAGCACAACAAGTTGCTCATAGTTTTTTATCACTTCCACTAAAATTTAGTTCAAGAAAACACATTTTTATTGACATGTGGTCCTATAGTAACCGTACATTCATTCTCAAATCCGTCAAACAATTAAACAATGAACCAAATGAATTAGAGAACATACTCTCAAAATCTATAGTAGACTATGTTGGAAGAATGAAGAACATATCTTTATGCAACTTTTGTGTTGTCATTGATGTCACCATGTTATATGAGTTGCAACTGTAAGTTTAAGTTCAAGTTTTACCTAGTAGCCTGAACTGGTATGCAGTTACTATCCTCTGGTATTTTGGTCTAGAATCCTCCGTTGATGATTATCATTGCTTGAGGTTTTGGGAAATGGTTTTTGGATGTTGGAAGCTTGTATGTTTAGAATCTCACGTACATAGGTGCTCGTATGGAAAATTGGTGTTACTCTATTATTGCATTTTTGCTATTAGGTCTATCTTTGGCCGACCTAATCTATTGTTGATATTGTAATGAATTAATTTTTTGGTGCAGTTGTATGAGTGACCTATCTTGAGTCCATTCCAACATGTTGTAGCATGCTACATGCTTGAATTTTTTTGGAAAGGTTTTGTGCATGCTTGAAACTAACATTTGATCATTTTAGCAAATAAGGGATGCATCTAATTAGGTCATCCTAATTAGATGCATCCCTTATTTTTCAAAATGATCATCTGTCAGCTTCAAGCATGTACAAAAATTTTCCAAAAACAATTCAAGCATGTAGCACGCTACATGTCAGCATGGACCCAAGATAGGTCACTCATATGTTCACACCACAAAATTAATTCATTACAATATCAACAATAGATTAGGTCGGCCAGAGATAGACCTAATAGCAAAAATGCAACAATAGAGTAATGCCAATTTTCCATATGAGCACCTGTGTTTGTGAGATTCTAAAGATACAAGCTTCCAACATCCAAAAACCATTTCCAAAAACCACAAGCAATGATAATCATCGGTAGAGGATTGTGGACCAAAATACCAGAGGATAGTACCTGCATATCGGTTCAGGCTACCGGGTCAAACTTGAACTTAAACTTACAGTTTTAACTCATATAACATGGTGACATCAATGAAAACACAAAAGATGCATAAAGAGATGTTCTTCATTTTTCCAACAATCTCCCCCTTTTTCATTGATGGAAACATGTGCCAAAAGAATTTACAAACCACCTATGTACAACACACTCTCCTCTTTTATCTCCATAACATTCTCTCCCCCTTTTTTAAGCAACATATTCTTTTATTTCCTCTTTACAATATTCTCTCCCTTTTCTCTCCCCCTTTGACATCAAGGAAAAAGGGTAGTCCAAAAACATGAAAATTGAAAAACATTACCCAGAGGATAGAGATCCTTGAAGCTCCTTAAGAATACATTGCCAAGTTGACTTACCATTCTCCCAACTCTCCTTAGAGGATATTAACATTTTGTTCAGAGACTCTAATTTCATTAGACTTTCTTCTGCATCATCCAGAGTACCTGGAGTCAGATTGAACTTATCTAATTTCTCTTCATTTTCCAAAGCATTGGCAACTAGAGTGTACTCCATTCTCACAAGGTCACCTAGTTGACTGAATCTTCTGATGATCTCTTCCTTCTGCTTCTGTAAAATAAAGAATTTTTCCTTGTGAGTAGAGATGGCATTCCAAGTTGACCCGTCTCTATCTTTAGATGCATTGTAAGTACTGGAAACATATTTCAACTCGGAATCAATGGAGTCCATGAGATCTTTTATGCTTTGTGTGGCATCTTGCCACCTTATGCAAGAAGAAAATACAATATTTTCTTTAGATTCACAAGCTTGCACAAATTCTAGACTCTTTTTCACATTGGTGTGTGCCAAAGAACACTTATCATGAAGTGCTAATAGCCTTTTCTCTGCCAATTTCTCCTCAATCTCTTTCCTTGTCTTCTCACCAAGTTTGGAGGCATACTCCTTAAAGGAGTCCAATAGAAGTTTCAAATTCTCTACTGGAGTGAGAGATGTATCAACTGATGTACCAAGGGTAGCCTCCTACAAAGCTTTGATGGCATCATAAATAAGCTTTGTCCCCTTTTGATGTGTTTCTAAAATTTATCTTCTTCCAGATGCTTGCAATGCATCCCCTAGCACCAACTGATGAACAGGAGAAATATTATCCAAGTCCTACCTTGAATCATGGGGAGTTGTAGAAGTTCCAGAGGAATCACCAGCTAGAATTTGATCTACTTGGATAACTAGCCTTTCAAAACATCATCGTCGGAGGAGGATTCTCCAGGAGACCTTTGTGAATCTACAACCTGCCTTTGATTTTCTTCATTCTTCCTGGAAGAATCCCCATTTCTTTCTTCTTCCTCTACATTTCTTTCTTCCTTTTCTTTTTCTTCTTCTTTTTCATCTTTGTTTTCTTCTTCACCTTCATCTTTCTCCTTTTCTTCTTCAATATGCTTCGGAGAGACAACATCATATTTTTCTAGTTCAACTTCTTCCTCATTCTATTTCACTATCTCCAAAGGATCATTTGAAACACCTATATCCTGAAGGATATCTGTATCATTTATTTTCAAAAGAATGTTTGTACCACTTATACCAAAAGGAATGTCTTCCTTTGCCTCTGTCGAAACTTCTTCTCCTTATTCAGGTGCAGAACCAAATGGAAGTGCACCAAACATGCCATAGTTCTCAGCCATACCTCTAATGGCTTCTGTAGTTTCTTTCCTTATTTTATTTATCTGCTTCTTATCCTTTGTCATCAAAGTATTCACTCTTTTCTTCATCTGGAACATCTTTGAGCATATCTTTTTCAGGGTTTCCAAATCATTTGGGGTCAAGGAGGACCTAATTTTCTCAAATTCCTCTTTTCTAATGTTTTCTTCTAATTCAATAGCCTCTTATCTCCTTTTCATCAGAGCTTCCCAAATTTTCTCAAGAACATTCTTCTTAACATCATCCCAATTGACGTCCAAAGTAATGTCATACTGAATGATAGCCAAAATTAAAGTTTTCTTGTCCTCTCTACCTACTTGATCATAAATTTCTACAGTAGGTTGTAGCATATCTTCAAAATGAATCAAGCTATTGACCAAAGCCTCTAATCTAAGAGGGGAACCAAGTCTTACCAAAGATTCCTTTTGTTCTTCCTAGTCTGGAGAAGCTTCTTCTAATACTTTTGCTTTCTTTCATTCTAGTTTGGTATGCACATGAATACCTAAACCCTATTCTTCATCTTCTTCGGAGGACGACACATACTGGAATCTTTTGCTACCAATACTTGCTTCCTATGAAGCACCTTTACAGAGGACATGCTTCCTCTCTTCTTTCTTACCAATTTTGTTTCAAGGTCTTCCTCCTTTTACTCTTGTTCTTTAGTTATGCTAAGGTTTTTTTCCCTTGTTGCTTTTTCTTTCTTTCCTCTTTTGGATGGTGTCACCAAAGGAGTTTCTTTCCTTTTATCAAATCTTGTATTGGGTCCAAAAGGAGTCGGGCCTTTACCTTTACCAGAAGCACTGGGCTCAGCCTTCACTGCAGGGGTTGTAGAAGGAGTAGTCCTACCAGATCTCCTTAGTCCCGATGATTCTCCAACCACCTATTCTCCCATGGCTCTACCTTGTGCAATTTGTTCATCACTAAAGCCAGCCTTCCTAAGAATTTCATTTACATTCTTTCTCATCACAGGCTCCTTATGATTCAAACGAACTTCCAAGGATTTTTCTACATTTAAGTGCCAACTCTTGGTTCACTGGTGTCTTTAGGAATTTTCAACAAGAATTGCACATAACCTTCAGCTTCATCCTCTGTAATCTCATAACCCAATGGTTGAATCCATACAGTTTAGGGTTCAACAACTTCAATCATGCACTCATTAGAGGAGACATGAAATATGATATCATTTTTGTACTTCTCAACAATCTTCTTTGGAATCCTTTCTCTTTCATTCATGTTGCTCTTGAATACAACAAAGAATGTTGATAGAGCATTTTCTTGACTCTTCAAATCACCCAAACTATGCATATAGTCAAAAATTTGATGAGCAACCAGTCTAGATGTGTCCCAAATCACCACATCATCTCTTTCGGGAAGTCTCCTATGGAAATAGAACATCATGAAAACAATCAAGGAGCCAAATTTGAAAGCATGTTTCTTCTCTCTTGTCATCTTCAAGTTCTCAAACAAATTTTTCCAGAGAAGATGTGGGAAGCTTTAATGAAAAGGAGGTAAAAGGATGTTGAATTGGAAGAAAAGATCATAAAAGAGGCATTTGAGAAAATTGGGTCAAGTCCTTGACCCCAAATGATTTGGAAACCTTGAAAAAGATATGCTCAAACATCTTCTAGATGAAGAAAAGAGTGAATACTTTGATGACAAAAGATAAGAAACAGATAAAGAAAATAAGGAAAGAACCTGCAAAAGCCATCAAAGGTATGGATGAGAACTATGGCATGTTTGGTGATTCCTCTGGGTAATCAAAGGAAAGAACCTGCAGAATCCATCAAAGGTATGGATGAGAACTATGGCATGTTTGGTGATTCCTCTGGGTAATGTTTTTCAATTTTCATGTTTTTGGACTACCTTTTGTCCTTGATGCCAAAGGGGGAGAGAAAAGCGAGAGAATGTTGTAAAGAGGAAAGAAAAGAATGTGTTCCATAAAAAAGGGGAGAGAATGTTATGGAGAGAAAAAGGGAGAGT
This sequence comes from Sequoia sempervirens, assembly GCA_007258455.2. Lineage (NCBI taxonomy): Eukaryota > Viridiplantae > Streptophyta > Pinopsida > Cupressales > Cupressaceae > Sequoia > Sequoia sempervirens. The sequence continues at coordinate 44,895,565 of VDFB02000007.1, read as the reverse complement.
GTTTTGTACATAGGCGGTTTATAAATTCTTTTGGCACATGTTACCATCAATTACAAAGGGGTAGATTGTTGGAAGAATGAAAAAAAACATCTCTTTATGTAACTTTTGTGTTTTCATTGATGTCATCATGTTATATGAGTTGCAACTACAAGTTTAAGTTCAAGTTTGATCCGGTAGCTCCTGAACCGGTATGCAGGGACTATCCTCTAGTATTTTGGTCTGCAATCCTCCACTAACGATTATCATTGCTTGTAGTTTTGAGAAATGGTTTTTGGATGTTGGAAGCTTGTATGTTAAGAATATCACGTACATAGGTGCTCGTATGGCGAATTGGCATTACTCTATTGTTGCATTTTTTCTATTAGGTCTATCTCTGGCCAACCTAATGTATTGTTGATATTGTAATGAATTAATTTTTTGGTGGGTCCATGTATGAGTGACCTATCTTGGGTCCATTCCAACATGTTGTAGCATGCTACATTTTTTAATTGTTTTTGTAAAGTTTTTGTACATGCTTGAAGTCGACAGTTGATCATTTTGGCAAGTAAGGGATGCATCTAATTAGGCTAACCTAATTGATGCTTGCAGATGAATAAAATATATATGTTGGATAGTTTTGTGATTGATAATGTTAAGTTGAGAAAGAGAAGAAGACAAGTATTCAAAAATGATGAAGTGTGTTAAGTCAGTTTACTGAGCATCAAAAGAACTAAATCAACACTTGTTAGGTGTAACTTTATTTGTTAATTTTATGGTTGTAAGCCATTTTGTCATTATATCTTTTTAGGAAGTGAGCCTCCCATTTTGGACAGTGAGTCTTGGCAGTGAGCCATCCTTTGTAATATCTTATAACTAGTTATACCATATTGTGAGCTAATTCTCACCGTGGTTTTTCCCATTTTGGGTTTTCCATGTAAAAATTTTGGTGTTCATGTGTTGTGTGCTTTTGTGCTCTGTTGATGCTTCTGCTTATTTTTATTGTTATATGCATTAGAGTATTTGGATGGTATTTATTCAATAAGTTTAAGAAGATACTAATTCACCCCCCTCTCAGTATCTTGGGTATTCAATAGACTTTTATTTAATATGTCCTCAAACATTGATAGACATATATCTTACATAATTCATTTCAAGTTACAATAAAAATGGAACTATAGTTGACCCAAAAACTAAACCAAGTGTAATGTGGTTTATTAACTTCAACAAGCACTTTGATCTGAAGAATCATTGTATAGATAAATTAATGCTTTATGTACCATTTACAATGAATGGGAGTAAATTTAAACAAAAATTTGACTCATGGGAACATGCATACATGCACCATGAAAAAACCATTATCAAAAATATGCAAAGTTTACTCGCAACACAAGTTCTACATGGGGTGACAGAAAAATAACTCAAAGATGTTGAATCCCTTGATGATGGCAACAACGATAACTCATTGACAACAAGAAAAGCTAGGAAAACAAAACAATATGGCATTCAAATAGATCTTCCAAACATAGGGTGCATAAAACCAAATACAATGCCACACAATGCATTTGAAATTGCTAGGCACCCACAAATAATTGACAACAATGAATACTACAAACTAAGGAAAATGTTGAACAAAGAAAAACAAGCAATTGTTAAAGATGTTCTAATGAAAAAGATGAATAACATTGACAAGCCTTTGCATTTTTTCTTGACTGGTGGAGTTGGAACTAGAAAGAATTTCACTGCAAAAGCCATATACCAAGCTCTAATTCACATTTATAGCAAGTCTATTGACAACAATCCATACAAACCAAAGGGCTTATTGACTATGTATATAGGTAAAGTAGCTTACAACCTAGGTGGAGTCACATTACATTCAACATTTCACATACCAATTAATACATCATATTTTCTACCCTTGGCTTTTGAAGCACTGGACACTATGTCTAAGAACTATGGTCAATTGCATGTGCTCCTTATAGACGAAATCTCACTAGTAGGCTCAACATTTCTATGCTACATTGATAGACGACTACAAGACATAATACAAATTCCTACAATGTACTTTGGAAACCTTGATAAAATATTTTGTGGTGATCTCTACCAAGCACAACATGTCCTTAACTCTATTGTATTTGAGAATAAACCCACTATAACTAAACTGATGCCTTACAATTTTGGGAAAGACAATGTAAAATGCTACTCATTGGTCGTAACTATGAGACAAAAGGATGAAAATTTTATTGCAATCCTTAATAGAATATGAGTAGGCTTACAAAAAAATGATGACATAGACTATCTTAACCAATTTTTCTTCCATCTTGCACCTTTAGATCCATCACTTCCATACTTGTTCTATAGGAAAGCTAATGAAGATGCGCACAACCATAGAATGCTATTGGCCATTTCCAGTCAAATGATAGTGTTAAATGCAATAAAGAGCATGAGGAAAACTATAATACAATACAACTTTACAGCCATGCAACCACTCTTCCACCTCAAATATACTTGAAATAGGATATCCTTGTTGAAATCTATGCAGGCACCTATAATACACAAGATGGCCTAGTCAACAGTTTTGACGGAATATTTACAGCATATACAACACATAATGGCATTGATGTTGTTTGGCTCAAATTTACTGATCCAACAATTGGACAACAACAATGCACAAAACTAGCACAATACTATACTAATCTCATTGATAAAGAATGGATTCCTATATTGCGCATTGCTAGAGCCATACAAAAAAATTCAACGAACAAGAAAATTACAATTAAAAAAAAACTCAATACAACTAGCATGTGCACGAACCATCCATCAATCACAAGGGCTAACAATGCAAGCTTTGTCTTTTGATCCAACAGGAATAAGACAACATGGCTTAATTTATACAACACTATCACGAACAAAGACAATAGAATCATTATTCCTACTAAAACCTTTAACTAAAAAAAATTTAAAGTTAAGGACAAGATACATCTAGAAATGTATCGCCTCTAGTCAACTACACAGTGGCAACTCGATATTCAAACTACATGTCCACATGATACAGCACAAATGCTTCTATGCACACTAGACACTCGTACATTAAATCCACATGCACACAACATTGCCAATGACTATGAAACAATGCAATCTAACATTTTATTTTTACAATAAGTACACGTGCATATCTTACAACCTAATATATTATCGCAATATTTTAATACCTTTGGTATGAATATGATACATGGCATAACAACGTTTACCAAAAAAAAATTGTTTGTATCAAAAGCAAAAGAACACAACTCTATAAATATTGAAGCCATCACAGTCACAACTGCTACGCACCAATGAACTTGATATTTGTAATATTTATGCAAGGCCTAATCCTCCCATACAAGAAATTTTTGCAATTCTACAAGCTATAATTGCATACGCAAATATAAAAAACATATTGTACATTGTAGGTGACTTTAATATCGACATGTGTTCAGAAAATAAAAGCAAAAGAACACTCCACAATTTCATGCAAACTAAAAAAATTCATTTTTTGTTAAACAAATCACATAGTCTACACAAGCCGCTCATTGACCAAAATTGGTCAAATTCAATCACAAGTGTATGCAATATTTATAGATCAAAGGCATATTGGACTGACCACTTTCCTATTTTCTTAAAATTCCACCTTGCCCATTGAATCAGTTCAACAGTACAACATATATAAGCATATATTAGTAATACATTCTCCAATGGATTTTCTAATACTATATCACTATCTTGTAGGAAAATGATGGATCAAACAAAAAGACCACAACAGCAAGCACAAGACATGGAAGAAGACACAAGAAAATGGTAAAAAACTTATCCTATTTACCTATCACATGCATTCTTGTATTGTCCAAATATAAGATTTGCATTTCTCTTGGTGTTTGCAGAAATTCAAAAAGACCATATCAATTGAAGAGTTAAATGCAAAAAAAGCTGGTGACACATTCCCAAGTGATGTCCTTGTTGTCGACAAAGCAACATTGGACAAAGTCAATAGAACATGTGAAGTATTGCATGCAGATCTCACAGATCTTAAAGAAGAAATGACAATTACATCAAATATCAGTGGATACCTTGTGCAAGAACATGAGCACAAAATAGTTCCAGGATTGGGAGTTATCAAGCTTCCAAATTGTACCTAGAACAGATTCTGACAAAGGAGACTGTGATTGCATACTGATATTGACAGACACAAGCACAATTGAAAGCATGCCTTGCTTTTCTACAAAATATTACTTCATTCTAGAAACAACTATCAGCCAACTACTATCAGCCACAAATCAGTATCCAATTTGAACAATAGGTGCTTTGGTTGTGGGCGCTAAGAAAGTAGGCAACCAATATGCAATTGATATCAAAGATGGCATAGCAGAATCTGATAGAGCATAGGTACAAATGTCTCCCCAACATATGCCACTAATCCATTTTAACATTTTTTATAGCATTGTGGTCTTTAATAAAATTTCTTTGTAACAAAGACTAACTTTCTCATTTCCATGCAACTGCAACTACATCCATCTCATGAACAACAACACTTGCAAATAGAGGAACTGCTACACAAGAACAAAACCCCGGCTTTTCTTTTCCAGAATATCCTAAAAATCATTTATCAAAAGAACATGTTCCACATGGATCGATCAACATTTATTTGCAAATTTAATAACAAGAGAACATTGGAAAAGTTAGCTGCTTTGCTGCAATCAACATTTAAGGCGAATTTTTAAAATATTTTGGCACTTTCATTTAATTTTTTTCCAAACCGCCCCTTCTAACAATCTATGTTCACATGTTTCAGGTTTCAAGCACATTAAAAGCAGCAAACGCACTTTCAAATCCATTTGAAGCCTTTTTCCCTTGAGTTGCAAATATAAATTCAACACTTACGACATGCTCCAATAGGAAACTTCTCATTGTAGCCAATGTGACAAGGAAGTGAGTTACATATACTCACTTCATCCTAAAGCTATCATCATAACAAATGACAAGCAAACAATCCATTGTTTAATCCGAAGCAATGTCCTACATGACAACTCTTGTCTTCCCTTCAAGACATGAAATATGAAGACTTAATCAAGGACAAATCAGTAGTTATATTTGCACTACAAGACTTTGTCACCAAAGTCCATTTTACCCTCAATCAAAACAATGTCATCACAAATGCTATTTTCCTAACTAAATAAATGGTGTATGCCACAGCAAGGTAAAAAACAATACTGATACAATTACTTTTCTCGCTCTTCAATTTCCAAAAAATGTTTAGAATTATATAAAAAAAATTGCTTACGTAGTAACCATAATAATGACATTGCAGGTGACGAAGAACAGAAGCAAGTAAAAGGCTACTTGCCATTGCATCAACCTGCACTTCTCTTTTTTGTTATGCTTTTGTTCCTGGCTCTTTCACCTATATCACTATATCTCATGTTTTGTGACTTAAAACTTCTTGGTACTTTTATTTTACAGTCGACATCTTTTCCCTTTATATGCTAGACAATACTTTATTTTCTTGTGTTACATGTTTAAATGGATTAAACTCCGGTGTTACAGCTTTTTACTATGCAATATATCAGCAATATAAAACATACATGTTTTTAAAGGGCAAGTTGCTACTGCAATTATTGCATTTCAGTTTGAAATACTTAGTTGGGAAATCAAATTTATTTGATAAATTTTATAATGTGTTTCTATTTCACTTATTTGCTTACACAAAGAACAGTAGCAGACCTACTCCATGCAATAGAAAAAAAGATGAATGATATATTTTAGACATGAAAGATTCAGTTGATACTTGATTGAGTTCTCTTTCAGCTAATTTCCCAGTTACTTAGTTTATGTGGATAAATCAGTAAGCAACAACATCCACTTTATGACAAAACATAGTGAATGTATTAGGCACATTTACTATTGCATTTGCTAAATCTTCTTTTGAAATAGTTGCTTGATCAATGAAATTGAATTGTTTAAAATATTTTTGTCTTTTTCATATAGTTGGGATTTAAGGACATGTATTTTTGTGTTTAAAAATTATAATTTATCTCTTTTTCTATTGTGTTTGAAAATTATAATTCATTTTCATTTAAGTAAATTAGGAAAATAGGGATACATTATATATTGTGACAAATATTTAATCAATGCATGCAATATGTGCAAGGCAACAAGACCCAAAATTTCATTGACAAACATGATATATTGTTGCTAATCAAAGGCACCATATCTAAACAGGAATGCTTGTGTATTCTTTGACGTCCTGCACACATCATATAGATGAGCCAGATGCATCGATGCTAAGAATAGTATGAATCTTACATGTAAATGTGTGACAACATTCAGTTGAATCTGCAAATCTTGTGAACAAGATTTTGCAAATCAATTCTTATAACTTACCAAGACTTTGTTATTTGTTATTAAATATGCTGTTAGCTCTTACAATTAAGTTTTTATTAATTATTGTTCCTTTTTTCATTTGTTTTGTTTCTCTTTCATACAAAAAAAGGAGAAATGTCCCCATCCTATTATGCTCCTACAACAGTAAACATTTTAACCAATTTCACACATGCAACAATTCTTTTTTTGACAAAGGTTACAATGCTAGATATGTGTAATTATTTCCTTTGGAATTTATACACACTAAGCAATTGAGAATCACGAAACAAAAAAATTGAATACTTTGAACAAGGTCTTGTCGACTGTGAAGTCATTTAATGCAATAGTTATAGATTGATCGACAGACGTCCCATATCTAATGTACATCATACAATTCCAATAGTGACCTTTCTCGATTGCAACAGTTCCTAGTCCCTCAACGAAACGGTCTTTCTATTCTCCAAATTTTCTTGAAACAATTTTAGTGTCAAAAGCTAACTCAATGATTACAATAGTAACTTGTTGCAATTGTATTCATTCTACAAAGTCACTTGAGTAGCAACCCTTTCCCTAGTATCAGTACATATGTCTTGAAGCAACTACAAGCATTGTTTGTTGTTATAAACCCTAATTGTATAAATGACTACAGTAGAAAACATATGACATGGAGTGGTTGAAGCCAAGGAACTTATTTTGAAATTTCTAGATACCCATTTGGCAGATTCCTGTTCCAGCAAAGTTTCCCGAAACTGGGACTAAGTCGCCCAGCCTGACATAAGCGTCCCAATCAGCATTTTCAGCCAATTTTTCAGGATTCCAAAATCTGCCAACATTAAGCTTCAAATTCCAGGTGCACCTCTTTCATTTTGTTCTGTTATTTCATCATTTAGTTGCATTTTTAGGCATTTCTGCATATCACACAGTGTTTTCCAGCACTTTACATTTTCAAAATTTTGCATCATTAAGTTATTGAATTTTCATATCAGAGCATTAGAGAATCTTAATTAGGCATAATACATCTCATATACATTGACTTTGAGTGTAAACCCTTGCATTTTGGACCCCATCTAGTCCCATTTCTCCTTTTAGGTGAAAAACCCTAGGAGGAGCAAGGCATTGTGAGAGTAATCCAAAATCATCATTTACATGTTGGTTCTATGGATAATCATCGATTTTCTCTTTGTAGGTTCGTATGTTAGAGATTTGAAAAGTGAAAAAATAAACACACATTTGTCAAAGACTGAAAATTAAAAAAAAACTACTAATGACATTTGGTGCAGGACGTTTTTTGAAGACTTGATCTTTAAAACCGACTATCTTTTAGTATAGAAAACACTTCAATTGGTGCTTAAAAAGAACAATTGTCTTCTTTCATATAGATTTAATTAGGGGGAAATGAACCACCATTTTATATTCTTGAAGGGGTGGTAGGTATTATGCCTTGGTGGGAAAAAGTACTCACCCCAAGAGAATGACCCAACTGGTATATCAATTTGAATGTTGAGGAAATCTCAGCATTATAGGTGCTCCTATAGACAAGCAAGTGATTCTCCTTATAGGAGTTAATCTTTCCTCTTGTGTGGCCACCTAAACAAGTGCCTTGACTAAGAAACCATTTGTTTAGATTGCCAAAATCCTTCTATTTGCTAGTGCAAGAGGTCATACCTCTAAAGCCAACCCACATACTTAGGGTTCTTAGTAGAGATAGAAAATTATCAAGAAGTGACTACCTAGAATTCAGAACTTGGTATGCCTGAGAAGTGAGTGCACTGTAAGGGGGAGCTTGTGCTACCAAGTTCATAGGCTATCAGCTCTAAATAAGTGCGGATAGAGAAATCCAAGTGGGAACTCAGCAAATATTATCCTTTCCAACCCTAGGATTGTGATGATTGTTTTCATCTTGAATCAAGAACAAACTAAAAAAAATTCTATCTATTGTGTCTTGCATGTGTGCTTAAAAACAAACATCACACCTAGTAATTTGTAACACCTCAAAATATTCCCAAAACCATCAACCATACATATCTAACTGCTATCCTCCATATTAATCCCCGACCTATGAACGAAACCAGAGGATTGAATATCTTGACCATCATTTGAAAGAGCTTAAAAAACAACTAGAATGGTCCCAACATTTAAATGAAGTGATGCAATCATCTCATAAGCCTTTATCCTCACCCAAAACTACATCATCCAAGTTCAATGTCCATGATTTTCTGCAAAGGCTAAATGAGAAACCCAAATCTAAGTCCTCAAACACAAATAATATTGTGCAATCCTACCATTTCATTCATCTTTCTTCATCCCCCACAAGTCAAAATAAACCTCATGAGTCTTTCACCCAAGTTAACAAATCTATCCAACCATCCTCTCCTATCATACCATCTACATCCAATGAGTCATGTAAATCTCTTAGTCCAAATCATGCTAGCATAGAATCCCCTACACATCAAGATCAAATTATTCTTTCTACTCCATCCAATGATACCAAAATTCCATAAGCCCTTCCAATATTTGACCAAGATCCCATCTCTCAAGAACCTCATGATGATCCCCTTATCTTTTTTTGTTTCATCCAAGATGATCCCCTTCCATCTCAAGAGAAAAGTATCCTTCCAAGTCCTCCTTACACCTCATCTAATGAATCCATACCATCTCATGATTCCATTGCATCCCAAGAGCATGATATTTCTTCCAGATATGATGTCTTACCATCTAATGATCAAGATCATATGCTTTCCACAAAATCTCAGGATTCCCTTCCTCATCAAGATCAATATATACCTCCCTTCAAGGATACCATTTTATTCCAAGGTCAAAAACTAAAGGATACAAAATGTCAACAGTGTATATAAGACGAAAGGAAAAAATCCCCCTCATTTTGTCAAAGGAGGTCTCCTATGCCAAGAGACAGAATGTGCGCTAGTTATGTTGGGACCTAAAAACCACCTTTACCTGCTGCCCTGAAGGATATACAGTGGAATTCCAAGCTATACAGAATGTGCGCTAGTTAGGTTGGGACCTAAAAACCACCTTTACCTGCTGCCCTGAAGGAATTCCAAGATCCTCTACCTACCGAGACAACCTTCCTAAGCCAAGGAATTCTTCAAATTAGAGATGGCAACTTCTCCATAAGGATTTCAGTTATAAATCAGAAACAGTGATGCACAAGCATATCTACATACCTTCATATGCCATAAAATAGATTAATAGAGAAATGTTTTTAAGATGCACAAGCATCTCTACATACCTTCATATGCCTTTAAATAGATTAATGGAGAAATGTTTTGAAGATGCACAAGTATCTCTACATTCCTTCATATGGCATTAAATAGATTGATGGAGAAATACCTGTACAAAGTGAGCACTAGTCCTTGGCCTTTGGTTTTAGATCAGTTCGATGGGTAAGCCTCTACATTCATATCGCATTTATGGTATTTTAAAATTAATCTACGTTCTCAAAGGGAATACTTCAACTGTCAGCCTTTATTTCTGACGAAATACTTCTGTTTGGAATGGTAATTTCAGGGACTTGGGAAAGCTTGCGGGTAGAGTATGCACTTGGGTTATGCAACATCTCTGGAGAAAGAGAGTTGATGGTTTTCTTGGGGTAGAACTGACTTCCTTTTCCGGGTTCCAGAAAATGTCATGCGCACCAATCAGGTCATACGAAGTTCTTATCAGCCATCATGGACTCGACACCAAAAACATCCTCGCGAGCTTCATCTATCATACGATATCTGAGAGAGGAGTGGATGTGTTAATCAATAGAGAGGAATTTGTTCCTGGAAAGGAGCTACCCTCTACAATACCTGAAGCAATCTCCACTTCTTCAGTTCAGATAGCCATTTTGTCCTCCAACGGTAGACAATGAATGCCAGACAGAGGAATGCACAGAAAATCCTCCCTGCGTGTGCCACAATGGGAGCTTTGGAACAGGGTATGGACATCGATCAAAGCATCATGGAACAAGGAAATCAAGGACCTTGAGCGAACCTAAAATCTGTAAAGCTATAAATAATATAGAATCTCGCTCCAGGATGTCAATAAAAACCTAAACAAAAAATTAAACTGCTGCCGCTTAACAAAAACATAAATAGAAAGCAGTGTAAGGAGTGTTTTAATGATTTAATAAATGAAGATACGCGGCTTCGAAGTCATTCCCGAAGATTCACTGTAAATTTGATTAGATGTAGCAATAAATATTAAGTTGCTGGCATAGCGGCCTAGACTGCAAGTTGCATTTCGATAAAGGGCGCAAAACGACCATATTAAATATAAAAAACAATATAGAATACCAATGGGATAAATAAATGGCCACGATTAGTTCAATCATCTCCCAAGGTCTACCGATAAATAGAAGTCGTTGATTAAACCTTTCAGGTTGATCATGTTCAAAAATTACTTCAAAAATGTAAGCTTACAATTGATGTTAATATGTGGTAACATTTTCATAGAACTTTAATCTTAAAAAATAAGAAAGCGTACCAGATGCATTCTCTGCAGATGTTTGAGTTTCAATGAGGAGCATGTAGCCCATGCACCCTCTGAACTCATTTCTTATCTCGTAATCATAACCAGGACCACTTATCCAACCATCCAGGAGACGCGCTCTGTCCCATCTGCCTAAAACTTTTTTCTCCTTAATATTCTCCAGCCCATTTTTTGCTTCTTCAAAAGTTGCCAAACGCCATCCGTGTGGAGTACTGTGATAACTCCTATGAACCTTCTGGAAACTCCTTTCATTCTCCATTCCGTCTTCTAATTAAAACAACGGCTTCCCGGAGCACAAACCTCCTCAGATCTCAACACTGAAGCTGTAGAAGAAAATATATATACACTTAAATCCATCCAAAAAATACAGAAGCCCAGATGTCTTATATAAAAAGATCATTTCCCAGAAGCCCAGATGTCTTATATAAGAAGATCATTTCCCAGAAGCCCAGATGCCTTATATAAGATCATTTGCCTCGTTTGAAATATTTTAATATGAATAAAAATAATGGAAACAGCTAAACTACATTGTACATTTACTAACCTGAAGCAATTTCTGCAGCAGTAACATCTGTGAAAGCAGAGCTAATATCTCATCTACAGAAGCCCACTTCAAAGATTAATAGCACCCACTACTTTACACGCACCGCTGCGGATACGATGATTTCAAGTGAGAGAAAGAGGCTGGGCAACCATAGACTGATTTCAACCATTACTCTCAAAATCAGAAACAGTGACTTGCCTGATTGGAAGCGCTTGCATGGATTAAGACAATCCCCCCAGTCGCATATCTCCGCTTACCAGGATCCCGATCTTCCCGCTCCATAGGGCCGTTTTGCCGCTGAAATCATTTGATCGATGGAGGCCTCCGGCTGAATAGATAAATCTTTTCGACCAGGCTACGTCAATAGGGGCTCCTTTTTGAAACGTCGCCCGCTCCCGTACATGCACGGCTGAGAATCGACGATTTCAAGTGCGAGATAAGCATTGGACAACAATAGAGCTGATCTATAAAGATTTAAAAAACAATAAAAAATATAATATTATTGCCTTCCAAAAACAGAAAAAAAGCAATACTATTATACTTCTCAGTATGAGAGAACAGAATGAGTAGCAGACTTTGCAAATCCCAAAGGCTTCTCTTCCCCGCTGATGAGATGGGTTTGAAAGGTGAGGCAGATTTATAGCCCATTCAAAGTGCAATCCAGCGCAAATATGTGGAAAAACCCACCCACGAGATAGAAAATTTGAAGAAAAAGTTAAAAGAGGAGAAAGCTACGATCTTACAATTTTCCAAGTTGTCAATTCAATGGACATTAAAAGTCTTGTTTTTAATAATCATAAGACCAAAATACAATCGCTACGAAATTTCTTAACTGCATTTTCCATTTCGTGGTGACTAAGAAAATGTTTTGGTCAAGCACGGCATATCAATCTACGCCCTCCACAATTTCTTCCGCAAATTACGCTAATGAAATTTTAATGCTAATGAAATTTTGTGAAAGTTAAAAAAAGATTAGAGTTTTATGACTTTTCAATTTTTGACAGTATTTTTTAAGTGTGATTTTGTTTAATTTAATAATATTTATATAATAAATATAATCAATTTAGATTAATTATTAAGTATATTTTGAATATAATAAAAATAAAAAAATAAATATAGAAAAAATGTATTTAGTTTGTAATCAAAGAATAAATGTAGGTTGGTATAATATTGAAATTTGAAAATTTGGAGATTACGAAGAGATCATGACAATATTTAACTTGTTTAGATATCAAAATATTTTGCTTACACATTGTAAGTTTGTGCTTGCAAAATATGTGTGCTTGTAATAGTATTGCTTTTTTTCTATTTTTGGTTGCTGCCAAGAGAAGGTAGAGAAAATTGAGAGAAAGTGGAAGCAAAAAGAAACTTGCTTGAAGAAAAAAAAATGGAAGTGTTAAGAAGATGTTTGCAGGTAGGGGAAGAAAGAAAAAAGAGAAAGAGATAAGAAAAGTTTGACAAAGAGATAGCTAAGTTGAAGCAAGCCATTGAAAGAATAGAGTTGGAGTTCCAAACGAAGATGGAACAGTTGTATAAACAAGCATTTAGTTGGCACTTGACCATGAAGAGGAAAATGGTATGGCCCTTTAAGAAGATAGCAAAAAGCAAAAGAAGAAAAATTAAGGTGAAAGAGAAAGAAGAAGAAGAGTTTCAAGATGCTGAAGAAGAATTTGAAGAAGACAAAGACATGGCAGTTGATCCCAAGCATAAAGATGAAGGAGGAATAGAGACAAAGGACCTAATTTCAAAGGAAGGAGATATTGAGATGGTGTCAAGATGGGAAGAATAGTTGATTAAAGATGAGTTGATCTTGGAAACCTACAAAGAGATGAAGAAATATGGAGGTATTGTGTTAAGACTAATGTGTCATTTCTTTATTGTGCTAATATTTTGGATAGGAAACAATCAAAAGAAAAAGGGAGAAAAAAGATGTTGAGATTCACCAAAGCACAATGAATCTGATTTTAGTTGGAAATCAAGATAGAGGATTTATTTGCATGGACAAGTTCAAACCAAAGGTAAAAATGGAAGTGTTTAGGAGTTGTTTCAAGATGAATCAATGACAGAGCATACAAAGAGTGTAGATTTGTTGACAACTTCAAATTCAAGTGGACTTGAAATTCTTTTGGCCGGGAGAATGATGCAGGAGCATCATGGCAACCTCATGCTTCATTGAAGAAAATTTGTAATCTAATGCAATTTTGATGTCTTTACTTTGTAAAAAAGTTAGAAGAGTCATTTTCCATTTAGTGAAGTCATTAGGAGGGTCAAAGTTTATTGTTTTGTGTTAAATTGCAAAAAAGGAGAAAAGTTGTCATACAAATTTCAAAGTTGTCAAATTGTAAAAGTGATGCAAACTAGGAAGGTGAAGGGTCATTTGTGTTCTAGGTCGGTACAAGGAAATTGAAACTGAAAAGACATGTTGTATTGCCTTTAAAAAGGCTTTGTAACCATTTATGAACTCATGGGTGATTGTAGGGTTCAATTTGAATAATAAAGAGCATTGTTTATGTGTATTTTCCTTCAGAAATCTATGGTTTTCTTGCATGGTATAGCCCTGTACAGGAAAGAAGACATGGTTGAATGTTTTTAAGTGATAGACCAATCAATCACCTTCCACATGTTTCTTGTTTCATGCAAATTGATCAATTTTTGTGCAAGTTATTTGAATTTTTCCATATATAGTTAAAACCCTTTATTAGGGTAACAGTGACTAAAAATAATTATGTTTCTCTTTGATTTACCAATGGAATCTTCTAATTCTTTGTGAGATTATTCTTATATGCATGTTCTTCCATATTCTAATGGTTTTGGGTCAAAAGCACAAGGTTAAGGTGTGAAAGAATCAAGGTTTTGACTGTAATTCTTGTATAACACTATGTAACAGAGAAGTTTGGAAACAGTTAAATTCATCCAAGGAAACAGAAGCCCAGATTTCTTATATAACAAGATCATCTGCCTCGTTTGAAATAATTTAATATGAATGAAAATAATGGAAACAGCTCAACTACATTGTACATATACTAACCTGAAGCAATTTCTGCAGCAATAAAATCTGTGAAAGCAGAGCTAATATCTCATCTATAGAAGCCCACTTCAAAGATTATTAGTACCCACTCCTTTGGGAGGTACGGAGCTCCTTTACACGCACGGCTGCGGATACGACGATTTCAAGTGAGAGAAAGAGTATTGGAAACCATAGACTGATTTCAACCATTAGTCTCAAAATCAGAAACAATGACTTGCCTTATTGGAAGGGCTTGCATGGATTAAGATAATACCCAGTCACATATCTCTGCCATTAATGTCGAAATCAGAAAGTTCATGACCAAGAAATGTACAAACGTAGACTTCTGGATTAAAAAATACCAAGAAAAGTATAAATGCAGACTTTTGCATTAAAAAATACCAAGAAAAGTACAAGTGCAGAATTATGGATTAAAAAGAAGACCAAGAAAAGTACAAAAGCAAACTTCAGAATTAAAAAATTAGCATCTACCTATTAAACTATTTTTCTTCTAATGTTACTCATGGATTTTTCATCCCAAGGCACCTGCGTGGCAATGCTTGAAATGAAATGAAATGAAAAAATTTAATGACGTCCACGAGGCCAAAGAAGCCTAAGGGACCCAAGACCAGCACAAGAGCCACCCACAAAAAGGCCCTAAACAGATTGTAAACTCCGTTCGAGATCAGCCCTCCTGCAGTGAATTTTGATGATGAAGTTTGCAGCTTTGTCTAACCTTGATTCTTCAAACAGAGTATTTAAATTATCGACCTGCACGGTGTCCCCATAACTAGCCCGGATGTCTTTATACGCTGAGCACTCCATGGTGAAATGCCATTCCGTCTCCACCATACCCATGTTACAAAAACGACATTTTCTATTTTCCCACTCCTCTTTAGGAACCACCCACCTGCCCGTTTCGCACCTAAGATGATGTGAACTAGTACGCAATTGGGCAATCAACATTTTTGCTTTCCATTTGATATTCGCGCCTATATAGGCCTTTTCTTCGTGATCCCTCATGGGATTGAATTCTTTGATATAATAATCCTTTTTGCGTCCTGCTTTTTTCATCCATATAGCATATTTAAATTTTTCTCTCACATATTTTTTTATTTCTTCATTTGTGTTTGGGCATTCATGCATCTCAACATCCCATTTTTTCATCCATTTGATATTTTGTTTCATCCAGGTGTTCTTTCTTCTAGTTAGCTCTTCTTTCATGATTAACTTAGGCCACCGATGACTCTCCATATTCTGGACCTTCTTTAGGTAGCTTAATAACCGAATCATCGCCGAGGCCTCCAAGGGAAAAGTACCGGTCTCAGCCAATAAAATCTCATAGGGCACTGTAGTCTTAAGCTTGAGGCTGCTTATAATTAGATGTTTTTGTATTCTTTCCACTTGTCTCCATTTCTGGTCTGACATATTGCTGCCCCAAATTTCACACCCATATAGAATCACCGGAGTGACAAGAAGCCCAAAAAGCGTTCTTTTAGTTTTCCAATCCCATAATTCAGCATTTCTACATCTATTTTGCAGAGAGTATAGCGCTTTCCAACCTCCCTGAATTCTTTTTGCTCTACATGTTTCCCAACTGAGTTTGTTGTGAAAATCAAGCCCAAGGTACTTGTACTCTTCCACTATTTCCAACGGTCTACTTTCAAAGAGAAATTCAATTTGCTGTTTTTTCCTCCGCAGCGAGAAGATCATTATTTTGGTTTTGCTAGTGTTCACTTGCATCCCGACCTCTTGACAAAACGTTTCAAGAGCCTTCAAATGCTTTCTCAAATCAAGCGCAGTTTTAGCAATTAATATGAGATCATCAGCATATAAGAGCAATTTTATTACAAAATTGGCCAAATGAATGCCATTCCCACCAACCTTGTCTAACCATTCTTCCAACTTATCAATGTAAAGCCCAAATAACGTTGGGGAAAGCGGGCAGCCTTGCTTGACACCAACATCGCTGCCAAAGGATTCTGACATACCATCATTGGTTCTGATTTTAGCTCTGACCTGCTCGTAGAGCCTATGAACAGCCGCCCTAAGCTCATGCGGAACTCCCAAATCCTCCATTCTCTTCCATAACTTACCCCGCGGCACCGTGTCAAAGGCTTTTTTAAAGTCAACAAAGCAGCAATAAGCTTCATCGCCTTGAACATCCCAAATTTTCTCAATCAAGAATCTAAGGGTAACCCCATGGTCAATAGTGGAATGTTTGGGCCTAAAACTAGCTTGTCCCTCAGCCCTTTTTCCCTCTTGTTCAGCCCAACTGCTAATCCTACGCTCAATCATGCTTCCAAAAAGTTTTCCAAGAAGAGGATTAATCATAATAGTGCGGTAGTTTGATGGGTTATTTATGTCACCACTTTTGTGCAAGGGAATAACAACACTAGTGGTCCATCCTTCCGGAAAGCCTTCTTGAATAACCCTGTTGAAAATGCCCCTGATACAGGGTGCAAGGACCTCGATACCCCACTTTAGATGCTCTGCTTGCAGCCCATCAATATCTTGTGCTTTCCCACCTGCCAACCTTCTTATGCCTTGACTAACATCTTCAACGGTGAACAATTCGATGGCTGCGTTGATTATTGGAGGTCTATGTTTATCCTCTCACGCTCATAAAGAAGTTTTGCATAGTCTAGCCATTGCGAGCTTGTAATATTATTTTCCATTTGTTTTCTTTTCTGCTGTAGCTCCTTCCAAAATTTCTTGGGATTGTTCTTTCCAAGGGTAATCAGCTCCAATCTTCTTGTACTTACATATTTTTCTTTTTTACTTTGTATCACCCTTTCATACTCTTTCTTGTTTTCTATTGTCATTCCCTCCTCACGGAGCTTCCTTTTTGTTAACTTGCACTCTTCATCGAACCATGGGTTTGCTGGGAAAGTATTTGCATTTCCTCTCTTGGGTTTACTCCTCTTACACTCATCCAAAGCTTTTTGTATTAGAGGAATCAATGTGTTCTTATTTATTGAGTGCTGCTTTATGTAATCTGATTTTTTTCCAAATTCCTGAAAGAGATTTTTGAGGGCATCTTTGAAAATTTTCTGATTTTCCTGAGTCATGAGAATCCTTCCCTGTGGGGGTGTTTTCTTCTTGCTGATAAGATTTTGCTCCCCTTGCTGCTTCAATCCGAAGGAAATGTTCATTCAATGATAAAGTGAGAAGAAGGCTATAAATAGTGCGCAGCTTGTGTATGCAAGCAAATGTGTATTTGTTCACTTTTTTTAGCACTGCATCCAAGCTCCATTAACGTTGTTTCACAATACCGTCAAGAGTGGTGTCCTAATTCTGGCTACAACAACAGACACAAAGAACCTTTTACATCTCATAGAGAAAGAATTGGGTAGGTACCTACTACTTAGGCACAATTTTACATAGAGACAAAGATTGGATTCTGGATGTGTGTTCCACATGTGAGAAGCCCATTGGTAAATAAACTATCTAAAGGGAATATGCTGCGAAAGATGCTCAGTTGTTTTGTAAGTGGTTGCTCGCTCGCTCAAGACCCTACAGGCATAGGTACGAGGGACTTTGTCTCACAGATTTAATATTATTAATAAAAGAAAGGTACAATGTGAGTAACAGGCTTTTAAAGGCTTTTCCAGCGTGAATTAGTGTTTGTTGAACAATATGGCTGCCAGCTAAGGGTTGTGGGGTCGTGGACAATAATAAAATGTTTAAGAGGGATACACACTAAGGGACTTATAGTGGGTAGGGGTCCAATGGCACCTTATGCAATGGGTATGCTAAAGAGGTGTGGAAGGTGAATTAGGAAAAAAGTTGGTTTATTTTTTGCAAACATTTGTGTAGTAAATAAGATCAATTGATAGGTCATTTAGAAAATGATTTTAATATTAGTATTTTTTTTATTTTATTTTTATTATAGAATAATATTATTATATATTTAAAATTAATTATTTATTATATTTTATAAGGGAAATGATGCCTTAATGTTAAAACCTAAATGTGTTGGTTATTAGGGCATAATTTTCATTTTAATAAACATACTATATTAATTTAATTTTATTAGTTTTATTATATATAAGAACTATTTTATTTTATTTTTTATATTTTGATTATTTTTATTAATTAATAATTTCATTTACTCTCAATAAAAATTATGTTAATATTTATTTTATTAACTTAAAAAAATTGTGAACACCTTACTACTCTAAACATAATAACAGTGTGAATGGTAAAGCCTTTGTACAACACTTTAATAATAAACTCTGGTAAATATATATATCAGAATACAGTGACACACATAAGAAGTATATAGAGGGTTGATCTCTCCACTATAAGCCAGCTACACAAAAAACAAACACACACACATATATAGAGGAATGTAAGAGCGAAACAAATCTATCAAAGATCATCACAGTTGGTAGGAACAAAACGGAGATTGTTCTCAACCAGATCGTAAAGTATGTGAAAGTTATGTTGTTGAATGTTCCCAAATATTGATATATCACGAGACCCACCGATGGCAAGCTAGAGCAATCTACTCTCCTCATCTGCAACGAAAGCATTATGAGAAGGGAGCTCGAAATTCGCACCTTCGGAAAAATGGAAAGTAGTAGCCAAAATAATCGCCTGAAACGAAGCACTAGGAAGCTTATAACACAAATCCAGACCAATTCATGAGCCATCCACTTTCTCCAACATCACAAAACATTATACCGCTCTCTTCAACAACCTGTGCCCACTTTCTTCCAAAAAAGTAATGGTGGTGCCCGAGTCGATAACAATTTCACCACTCCCATCGGGTCGCAGATCAAAAGTGCTAGCGAGAATGTCTAGTGGAAAACCTCTGACGGAGATGCCTTCCAAGTTAAGATAGTACAAATGAGGCAGAGCTTCGTTTTGTACAAACAAAGTACTTTTCACGCCTGGACTGTTGAACTCCACAGCAAAACATCTGAAAAGTAGCAAAAAATGATGGACGACTGAGAATCGTTTTCCTATCAACCATGTCATGTAACTCCATCTTAACTGTCAAAGGGGAAAATGAGCTTCAAAAGCTCATATAGGACACGCCTTCGGCATAATTAATATCCAATTGCAAAATACTTTTATCCATAAAGTACACAAACTGACAAATCATATGATGCCACATCAGCACACCAATAATACATGACTTAGTGACCCACTATTGGTCTCACCTTTTTTTTGGGCCGTTTTGGATACCTTGACTAAAAACATGTTGATGTGGCATCATATTTGATGATGTGTCCTTGAAACCAATTTTTATAAATAAGGGACTTGCCAAATAAGTTCCTGTAAAAATTTGTTAGTGATTTGAATTTTTCACAAAGCACTTTGAGAAGTGTAAAGTTAGGGTGGCCCACTATAGGCCCCTCTCCCTTATAACAGAGTAGAAATAGGGTGTCTAAAATTTTTAACCTTTTGTATCCTAGCATCTGCACCATGAAGAGGTGTAGGGGTTTTGCATTCAGAAAGTTAATGTAAAGTAGTTTTGGAAAGTTAAAAGAAGCAATTTTTTAATTAAAAATATTTTAAAAATGAATAATTGACAATCTGATTAATTGAGGAGCTTCATGCATTTTTGGAGTCTTCATATTGTTTGAGATAAGTAGTAATTTTAAAATGAAAAAATATTGGAGATTTAAATATATTTTGTACTTGTATTCGATACAATATATTTTTAGAGGATGAGGTCAATTAATACGATTGGATGCAACTCAATATTAAGTTATTAAATTAAAGGTTTAGTTGTTGTCGTACAAGGATGTCATTTCACTCATAGATATTTAAAATACATGGGCCCACCTTTTCATTTATCGCCCTTCTTTTAAAATGATTTAAAAAAATCAATAAAACATTGTGTTATCGAAGGATTTAATAAACTTGAGGTTTATTTCTTTGGGCCTTAGATCCCACTTAGCATAAAAACAACCAATGTTGTAGTTTTTATAGCCAAGAACATTAGGCAACCCCTAAATGGTGTGTCATTAATTGGAGGTGCTTGGTGAAGGTGAACAATGCCACAAGAGTTAGAATAATGTATAATCGGTAATATCAAAACTATGCACCAACCATTGGATCCTAGAAATAATCTTACAATTAGGATTTTGCTACGTGATAATGTGCCTTTTCCTATATTTAAATAGGCATTCAACACATTCATTTTTAGTTTTTGTTATGGATTTAAAACAATATATTTTGTTTGGATTATTTATAGCATTTACAAAATTCTTTAGGGGATTAAATTGTTGAAATTTGAAGAATAGGAGTAGCCAAATAAAGTTAGGTTTATCAAGATTAAATCCCTAATGCCTCAATATCCGCCTTATTTCCCTTCCTCGTGTACTTGGTAACTTATCAAGATTTCAGAGGTAGTCATCATGGCATGATTGTAAATAATCCTTCAAAGCTTTAATCTCCAACGGTTAGGTCGAGTTGATGAGTCAGACCATCAAAATTTTAGAGCTTTCCATTATGGAATAATTCATTTTTTTAATCATATAGTATGCAAAGCATAGAATGTGATGCATGTTTTAGATTCAAAAAATGTGATACCGTTTGAAATCTATAGATGTTTTTCAATCAGCCTATCAATCAGGACTTTAGTCGTAATTCAAATAGAAAATGAATAATAATAATTTATTAAATTCAAAGTAAAGCATAATTTATATTCGTGGAAAGCTGAAAATATCCTTTAAAAACCTTTTTTGTTTCATCAATTTTGGGTAAAAAAAAATTTGCCAGTCACATACCCATCATATCGCCACTTTTTGCCCCATCATGATGCTACACATACCCTACTGCAAAATAATATTGCATTGGCATGTTCCTCAGCACCCTCTACCATGGAAAACCAAGTTGAAAGTATGGAAGCACAACGGTCTCATCATAATCATCTAAAATTATTGCAGTACCATGCAAATAAGGATTCTATTAATAGACAAAGAAGAGAAAACCTTCATAGTAACCTTGCAAGCTCCTCCACAACCCCACCTTGTCTCTCCAATAACCCTACCTCCTTGCAACCACAAATGCCTCACTTACAGTCTGCATTTAACCCCACTTCTACCTCCCAAAACCTCCTTCCTCCACTATTTCCTGCAAACTATTACATCGCTAGGAATTCATTCTGTTCAAAGTTGGACAACCTATCAAACATATCAACATACCAAATATGCATGGAATGATATCCAAGAATAAAAACTAGCCTTTTCAATGGTACTAGAGCATGTACAAGATGCATTTCTAAAAAAAAATGGCAACTACTTCTCAAAGTGGAACAACATGGACCCTGGAGAGTAGCCTTCTTGTCTACAACGCCTATCTTAGATTGAGGAGATGCTTGTATCAAGAGTTAGCCCTATCCTCCAAGTTACTTATGCAAGAGGGGGACAACTCAAATATAGTGGCCACACTATTTGTTTTCCTTAGGATATTACAACAATTTCAAATTACTTACTATGCCACATACATGACTTGGATATACTCATTGTTAATAAAAGAAATGTTGATTCCCAGCAGTACAACTTCTATGTGTGCAGAGCACATGTTCACGAGGCTTTTCAATATAAGATCTGTAATGAACCCTAGTACAAAGATGTCCAGTTAGATGAGACTCTCTCTTATGCTTGCCCATTCCCTCCATTGACATCTCTGACTTGCTTAATGCAACCACCTCAACTTTAGACCCCATTAATGTTAACTTCATGGGGACATATAATACAACCAAAGAACAATTATAAGAGAATGTGCAAGCAACAACATCATTTGTGGAAAACCTGCCCCCTACACATATATAAGTGCAAGAATTACGAGCCTTATTGCAACTAGAGGAAGGACACCTAACTCCTACTATTGATTGGCCACCAATTTCTCTTATGCCCCTCAATGAATACACCACAGAAGGATTATTTGTTATAGCATTCCCGACATTGTTTCCAAAAGAAAAAGCTACTTTCAATCAACAAAATATGAAAGAAGTCAAGCTACATGAATGTGCACTCCATCTTCGATACCATGATAATAGATTTGGCAAACACGGTCCACGGTTTAGATACTTCATTCTTAATATTCTTATGTGTCACCGTATCCAAGCCACAATTTCTGTATTTGTTCAAAAACACTTTGAAAGTAGACTGCCAACAACAATTTGTGACTTACACCAAAGACTCAAGGACCTCCCAGATGAACATCTTGTAGACCAAGTTATGCGGTTTGGGTCAAAAATTTGTGGCACTCGCCCCTTCTGGACTCTTTGCAAGGGGGATCTATCTGACATGGTTATTCAAGTTGGTTTTCCAACTCTATTCTTTACCCTTAGTGTAGGGGTATGTGCAAGATCATCATGGAAAAAATAGGCCCTTAAGTGGCAAAAAATTTAGAAAAATTAGAATTAGGCAACTTGACATTAAAATTTGAATAAGTTATCTATATTATTTCAAAAATATGTAAGAATAGAATCTGTAGAAAATTGAATGTAGTTTCTAAAATACTAGGTTTTTAAAAACAAAAATTATTTGGTGAAAATTTGAAATTTCAATGCGGTGGTACTTAAATTTCAAGGATAAAATAAGAAGTGGGTGTCTTCGACCCCTAACCACAATAAAATGATAATTGATTTTTATAAGATTTTAGTGCATATAAGTAAAAACTCATGCCCGATGTGATGCATATTTTTTTGTAATTTTTTTCCATATAAATAATTAATTATGAATTTTTATTACAACTTTTTAAAAATATAAAAACTCGTATGTCGACCACCTTAACTTGGTCAAAACTTCATGAAATTCAATTTTCTTTTTTTAATCCTATAGTATGAGAAGCATAGAATTTGACACATGTTTTGGATTCAAAAAATGTGATACCATTTGAAAGCTATAGATGTTTCTCAATCAGCCTATCAATCAGGACTTTAGTCATAATTTTAATAGAAAATGAATAATAATTACTTATTAAATTCAAATTAAAGCATAATTTATATCATTGGAAAGGTGAGAATATCCTTTAAAAACCCTTTTCGTTTCATCCATTTTGGGTAAAAAAATAGTCGTCAACCACATACCCATCATATTGCCACTTTTTGGCCCATCATGATCCTCCACATACCTGTAGCAGATGCTAAATGGCCAGACTTACACAATGTGATGCCATCTACCACACCAATAAATCCTACTGTCGCTATCAAGTGGAGAATCCAAAATATAGTGCAAAACCCACAACTCAGTGCACTTTACATGCATCATTGATTTACTACATTTCATGAGGAGGTCTTGGAGAAGATTCTTTGCACAAATGACTATTGGTGCAGGTAATTACCCTCCACATCATTTATATTTTCTTTCTTACATCATTTTCTTTATAACATCTACTGTGTCGAGGTATGAATGGCAACTGTGTCGAGGTATGAATGGCAACACTGTGGGTCTGCACATGTACATGGTTTCCTTTGGCTGAAAGACGCACCTGATATTGCAAAGTTGCAATGGAATAATCTTTCATCATTACAAAATGCAATCGACTACATTGACCAATATGTCTGCTTGGAACCCGCATACCCCCCAAAGCTCAGTTGCATATGTTCCAAGGTCTACCTTAAACAACCCCTGCCTAATAGACACAAGACTAATTATGTTGTCCACCCCTTCACATGACTACACTGAAATTCTCAATTGTGTGCAACGCCATACACGTTGTTCATTGCAAACATGCTTACGAAGAAAAGGTGGTACATTTGAGTGCCGCTATAAAGCCCCTTGGACCATGCAAGAAAATTCAACCCTCTCTAATGATAGTGGGAAGCCAAAGCACACCCATGCTTGTAATGATGACCAAGTAAATCTTTACAACCCCACTATCCTCTCTATTTGTCACACAAATGTAAATTTCCAACCTGTTATCTCAATAGCTGCAATGCTCAAATATATCGCAAAATATGCAGCTAAAGAAGAAACCAAATCAAAAACATATCATGCAATGCTTTCACGTATTTCAACATCTTTTGATCCTGACAAGCCAGCACCAACAACTTTTAGGAAAATGCTTATTGACAACCTTGTTGATCGTGATATTAGTGCTCAAGAAATTTGCCACCTTTTATTAAAACTACCACTCTGCTTGTGTGGCTGGACATTTGTTTCTTTAAATGTCAACCAAAAAACTATCAATGTATTCCACTTTCAACCAGATGTAGCTCTCCACAAACAAACTGTATTGATGCGTACATGGCATGTCCTATTAGTCTAGAGGCAATGCCATTGATTGAGGTGACTCAAAAATGGAGCTTCAAAACATCCTATAAAACAAACCACTGGAAAGAGTGTTCCTCTATTGCAATTGTTTGAGTCTTCCCTCCCTTCAAAAGCATTCCTCCCAACAATGACCCAAGTTTCCACGACTTCTGCTAGAGCGAACTAGTTCTCTACAAACCCTTTCATGACATTGCAATTGTCATTGGTTCCTCACCAACTCAAATTATCACATAGTGGGAGAGGCTAGCATGCACTTACCATCTGTGGCATGTTCGCCGCAATCAACTAGATACGGCCTCCAATACATAACCTGACTCTCCTTCAAATGCTACAAAACCCCCAAATCACTGTAACCAATTTGAATGGCAAGTCTTTTCAAGTGTTCACCAAGGCCATCCACTCCACTTAGATACACTTGGCATGCTAGGCAACCATGAATTAGACCTTAGTCATTATTGGCATACTCATTCCATTAATCCAATAGAGCTCAGTCAACCATCCAACTTTGTAGACTCCAACTACACAACATATGCAGTCCCCCTTCTGCCCTTTGTAAATTCCCAACATTCCCTTTTATTGGAACAAAAGAAAACACTAGATTTAGTGTTGTCCCACCTATCCTCCACCACTTACCAACCACCACTAAAATAATAGTTCAAGGAACTGCAGGAATTGGAAAGTCACACCTAATTAAACAAATCAGGTCTGCACTAGATTGTTCTACTCCAAACGAGAAAAAACGGCTCTTCTTGCACCAACGAGTGTTGCGGTGTTCAACATTGGAGCATCAACAATTCATTCTGCACTGCGCATCCCCATCAAAGAGTTGGCTCCATTGCAAGGCCAGACACTAGCAAGCTTCCAAGAGAGAATGCACTTTGTGCTCTACATTTTAATAGACAAAATGAACTTCATTGGTCCAAAGTTTCTTGAACGGATTGACTTTTTCTTATGCAAAGCTTTCCCAGCAAACAACCACAACCCTTTTGGAGGCCACTCGATCCTGCTCTTTGGAGACCCTTTCCAGCTACCACTAGTCAAAGACATTCCAATGTACTCTTCTACTTCATACGGGGGCACACTATGGAGGAGCTTCCACACTGTTTTTACACTGAACAAAATATTTTATCAAGCCAGAGAGGATCCCACCCAACTTCTATTATGTGATCTCTTGTGCAATGTGAAAAAGGCTCAACCTACTATTGTAGATTGGCAACTATTGATTTCAAGGTCAAGCTCAGCACTATCATCTACAGAACAAAATTCTTTCTTATCCTCCATACATCTTTATGCAACCAATGAAAAAATTTCACTCCATAATAAGTGTATGTTATTGTCTCTAGCACATCTCATTGCCATTGCCACTATTGAGCAAATAGGGAGCTCTTTCAATGTAAACCCAGATGATGAGCAACTCCAACCTAAGATTTTACTTTGTGTCGACCAAAAGGTTATGTTATCTTGTAATTTCAACTAATACTGGCCTTTTTAATGGACCTCTTGGCATAGTAAAAAATATTGTCTATAAGGTGAGCAAAAAACTACCCCAACTCCCCTTGTTTGTTGTTGTTTGATTCAACAATTATATTGGGCCTGCCTGGGATACCAACAATCCCAAATATGTCCCTATTACCCCTATTAGTCATGGTGGTCGCCGCCAAATCCCTCTTAAAATGGCACGGGCCTTAACCATCCACAAATCATAGGGGCTTACACTTCAAATGGCCACCATTGACATTGACAACATTGACCCTCAAGGCATGACATTTACAACAATTTCTAGAGTCACTCAGCTTTCTAGCCTTTGTATCCACCCAGCATTCACTTTCAAAAGATATGGTTATGTGCAGGATCATCATGGAAAAAATAGGCCCTTAAGTGGCAAAAAATTCAGAAAAATCTGAGTTAGGAAACTTGACGTAAAAATTTGAATAAGTTATCTATATTATTTCAAAAATATGTAAGAATAGAATCTGTAGAAAATTGAATGTAGTTTCTAAACTACTAGGTTTATTTAAAAAATATATATATCTATTTGGTGAAAATTTGAAATTTCAATGCAGTAGTACTTAAATTTCAAGGAAAAAATAAGTAGGCATCTATCTGACCACCCTAACTACAATAAAATGATAATATTTTTTATAAGATTTTAGATATAAGTAGAGGACTCATGTCCCGATGTGATGCATATTTTTTGTAATTTTTTTCCAAGTAAATAATTAATTATGAATTTTTTAGTACAATTTTAAAAATAAAAACTTGTATGTCTGACCACCTTAACTTGGTCAAAACTTCATGAAATTCATTTTTGTTAATACTATAGTATGCGAAGCATAGAATGTGACGCATGTTTTGGATTCAAAAAATGTGATATGATTTGAAAGCCATAGATGTTTTTCAATCAGCCTATCAATCACGACTTTAGTCGTAATTCAAATGGAAATGAATAATAATTATTTATAAAATTCAAATTAGAGCATAATTTATATTGGTAGAATGCTGAGAATCTCCTTTAAAAACCCTTTTTGTTTTATCAATTTTGGGTAAAAAAAGTTGTCAGCCACATGCGCCATCATATCACTTACATATTGCCACTTTTTGGCCCATCATGATCATGCGCATACCCATACACATGCATGCAACAAAGTGCATATGTTGCACGCAGGATCAGTGAGGAAGTTTGACTGTCCAATCTTTCTGTATTGACCTCTTCAAATGCTCAACTTCCTCTAAGTTAAACAATATGTACAAGGATGTTCACTTTTAACTTATTCCATCTTCGTACTTCACATATCCATTCTCTCCCTCCCTTAGCGCATTTGATTTCTAGCCCCTCCTTCAAATCAAATAAATTTCAAGATCAACCCTTTCAGCACACACTATATAAACACAACCTTATTTCATTTTTCTCTTCCAGGATCTTCTACTCAAACTATTGTTCATCATACTTTTGGACTCCTTCCAAGCTTCTTGGTACATCCACTCTCATGTTAAGATTAGTTGCCAATTCTATTAGAAATGATATACAATGTATGCATGTAAAAACATTTTTCAATTTTCTTATATATTTTAAATGGTCGATTTATGTCATATTTTCCATGACAATTTGTAACAAATATGTCCAATGAAGCCCCACAATCAAAACAATTACATATCTTCAAATCTCTCATAAATTGATGAAAGGTCTGTTGAATAAAGAGTTGTTTGGTATTCTTATTTCTATTCTTTCTTTCTTTGTCTGTATGCTCTTGGATGGAAGGATAGTAGCTCATCTTCATTGATCATGCACACACGCATTGTGTCTTTTCATTTTGGTCTGCAAAAAAACTCATTTGCAAGCAAGCACATAAAGCAATTTGTTGTCTTTCTATAATCATTGGTTGGTGAGATGGGATTCATTTTTTGTCTATTGTCATTGCTGTCTTAATACATGTTTTCTAAATGTTTGAATAAGTAAATGTAGATTGGACTTGGGGGCTGCACTTGAATTGAAGGCACAATATATCTATGCATTTTGAACCTTCCATTCTCATGTTGTTTGCAGTGAGTGAAGTTCTAATACATTTATTTTCAATATATATAGTGATTAGTTGTTGCTTGTTGGTTACCCTTCATTGATTACTTATCTTATTTGGTTCTCATACACATACATTCTGAGTAGAATATCATTGGCTTTTATGTAGTTCAAATACAGAGAACGAGTACTTGGGATTAACCTCATATCCCCTCTTTGTCAAGCACCTTCTTGAACTAAATGGTTTTAAAATAAGGTTTCTTCTTTAAAACTACTACTTCCACTTATTTAAGGGTTACTACATTATTAAAGTGTTTGTAACTTTGTTATTTACTCATGACATTCATTGTTTTGCAGGTAATGATCAATTTGGTCTACTTTTATGGGATGTGTGGAATTGTCAAGGAAAGTTTGCTTCAACATTACTTTACTCGGGTGTCTTACAAGTTATTTTTCTAACATTTTCAAAAACTTTCCCTGTTTTATTTCCCACTTCCTTACCATCCTTTTCCTTCTATTGACATTGTTGAGGACATTGTGGAGTTGTTTCTATTTGCATAATTTTTTGTTTCCTAAATAGTATTTGGTGTTTTCCAATCGTTAGGTGCTATTAAATTTCTCTTTGCTGGAGTTTACCGACTATTTCTTATCCCTACAAAAATGATTCAGGCATTTCCTTTGATGTGCCACAATCATTTTTGTCTATTGCAGAAAGCAGTAGAGAGCTTCGACTTCATACTACATACCGTTCCTACCAACCATCCACTATAGCCATACATTTCTCTATTAAAGATCAATGTAAAACTTATCATGCTTGGTGTTGTTCCATAGCCAATTTGCATGTATGGATCTGAGTTACACCAAGAAGGAGACACATAGCAGGTAGTTTCAATGGTACCATGGAGGAAACACAAGAAGCTCTAAATTTTTGTGTAGAGAAGAATGTGTCATGTTAAATTGAGATTGTGAGTATGGAGAACTTCAACGAAGCAATGGAAATATTACATAAGAATCATGTCCATTAATTTAACTTTACAGTGAAATGTTGGGCTATAAATGCAATGGTTGCCAGACCTACTTTAATATGCAAATGTTATAACTTTATACATTCTCAATTTATTCCCAATTTAGTGCTGCTTGTACAAAATTTTACTTCTTGTTCTCAACTAACAAGACTTCATCTTTATAGTTGTAAATGATTTTTACCTCTTTCTAATTCTCAATATTAACACAAAGTTCTCTAAATTGACTTCGGCATATCCATTGCACCCCAAAGGTGCGATTGCTAGTTGAATAATGTGGCCACCTCCTAAGTTAGCAAGGGGACTGTGGGGTTCAGGGAGATAATAATGTTAAAAGGGATATGTCCCATAACCGTGACAGTGTAGAATGACGGTTTGTAAAAGTTACCTTTATATCCCAGCACCTCACCATTATGAGGTGTAGGGGCCTTTTTGATAGGAAATATGTGAAAAGTCATTTTTTTTTAAGAGAAATAATGAAGTGAATGAATAATTAGTTTGAAATAGTACATTTGGAAATGAACTTTTTAGTCTTATTTATCAATTAATTAGATCAAAGTAACAACATTTTATTTAAATAAAATTTAATTATCTTGAAAATTGAACAAGTGCATTAAAATATTTGAAAAATTATAAAAAAAATTGAAATGATATTTTTAAAATCTTTTATCTAATTCATCAGAATTGAATAAAAACAATTGATTTCATCTAAATAAATATGAAAAAATGTTAAGACACATTAGAAATAAAGATTGATAAAGATATTGTTGCATATATACAAACATTGTACATGAAAGCAATTAGATTGAACTATTTATTCTCAATAAACAAGTCAATACAATAACAAGGTATCAAAGCCACATTGATAAGATTGAAGGTATTTCAAAGTAAATAAAAGACTCGAAGGTGCTCATTTTGTCTAAAAAGAGTTCTTATCAATTTTGCTTACATTGTTTGGAAAAATATATGCTATTTATCTTTGAATCTGATGGTTTGTTTATTTTCAACTTATAATGAACTAGTAGGGGAGTTTTTTAGATCTCTACCTATCAATCTTCATACTTTTTTCTATGGATATGTTTTAATAGAGTTTTGGAAGTATTTACTTCCCATTTTTCAAGCTATGGATGAATAGGTCCTTGTGGACAACTACTAATATCTTGATAGGTTTTGTATCCTTTTATGTGTCCTCAACACATTAAATTATTTTTCTATCAATCAATACCAAATTAAGATTCCATTTGAGTCCATCACATGGATTTTCTTAGTTTTTAATAGCATCAATTTTCTAATGTTTATTAAAATGGATGTAATCTCATGGTAATCTTCTTCCATTTTAAAATTGAACGGAAATTTAATAGCATATGATCCCAAATTGCATATGAAATTCTTGATGACTCCATATAACAAAAGAAAATAAAGGACTATATTCAACATAAAGGTTTTATCTCTTTTCAAATAGATTTATTCTTGTACTAGCATATTATTTTTTTCGCATAAGACACATTATGTGAAAGAAATCATAGAACTATAATTAAATTTACATGAATTTGTTCACAAGATATTTAATATGAATATTAACAATATATTTGATCCTAAGATCTAGTCTAGGATTATTTGTGAAAATTGGTGTAGATGATCGTATGTGGTTGCACTTTTGTGTGTAGGAATGTACATGTGTATATATTTATAAATGAGTTTATATGTTAATTTATTTTCTCTTATTCTTCTCATAGGACTTTTGAATTGCAAAAATACTCTAGTATAATAGTTAGAAGAGTGAGTACAATCTTGTCTAGTGGATAATAAACTGTGTAATATGGAAGTAAATAAAAAAATTCTTTCCAAATTATCGATTCAATTATGTATCTTATAGACCATTCAAAACATGGGAAAATTGCTAAATATGATACATAATATCAAGTTTATAGTTAGAAAAATTAAAAGATGTTTTATATATTGAAAATAATTCATAAAATAATGTCATACATACAAACTATTTGTAGAGAATTAACACACAAAATATACAAGTAAATACAATTAGATGATTCAAATATCCCCAAGTTGAAACAAAGATGTTGAAAGTTAAAATATAACACATCGATATTCAATCCCTTAGAAGGCTACCTCTAATATTACACAAAAAAATATTAAAACATATACAATGATCATGCATGTCTACAATTGTTAAATTATGGCCATGCACCTAACACCTCTAAAATATTGATATAATTTTAGCATCATGAATTGTCACCCTTGACAATTTCACACTAGGTTTAGCTCCCCCCTATGTCCTTGGACCTAATTATGCATTTAATTTGTTCATTTTACAATAATATTCAAAAAATAAAAAGGTAGAATTGGAAGTAAACATTTAATAATCATATATTGATAATTAAGGTCTTGAAATGATAGGTCTAGACTAGGGTGCCTAACACCCCTCTCTAATCTATTTAGGCTCAATTTAAAATATGTCAATGTCGGTATTTTAACATTTAAAAAGGAAATTTCATTTGTTGGCTACTGGTAATTGATTAGAGGAAAATTAAATAAGTGCATATAAATACATGTCATTTTCACCATTTCAATCCTACCAATTTTTGAATGAGAAATTATACATCCTAAAATTAGTCAAGACATATTCAAGGGTAGAATTAGCAACATTATTACAATGCTTTTATCAATTAACATCAATCTTGCAAAACATGAAGAAAAAGGAAGCAATCGTGTGCAAGAAGCTACTATGATCAATCATGCCATTTTCATGAATATGTATTGAGTTATCCTCTACATGCCATCTACAACAATCTATTATATTTTGTGAACTAACCTTTTATAGGTCTATCAAGAAATCAAGAAATCCATCAATCAACATTTGTGGCAACTTGTGTTGTGACATCACTTCATCAAGGATTATAGATCAAGGTAATCTTGTCAATTATCATTTATCATTTCAATCAATTATTATTGTTTTGGCCTCTGTCTAACCTAGGGTATTCCATCTTGATCATCGTTGATCATTGTACATGGAAGTAAAAATACCAAAACAAGGTTTGACTTAGGCAAGACCTTATATAGCACAACATTTTTGCCTCTTTTCATGTGTGCAAGTCAGACCAGGAGATTTCAGTAGATGGTAGTCATAGGAAACATACTGCAAATCCATATCTTACCAACCAAAAGTTGCAGATCCAAAATCTTACATCACAGTCAAGCCCCTCCACTCGCTTGACTAGCAAATTTTGCTTCAAAGTTTCCATTTTTTCCTATGCATTAAATCATATTTCCTAATCTAGGGTTTATGTCAAATAGTATTGTTAAAATACACATCAAATTTATCTCATTTATAACTCAAGAGAACAAAAACCATAGTATATTATGTTGAAAAAGACAGCTGATAGGGGGTGAATTAGTTGTAACAAATTCAAACATTTAAAACATTCACTAGAACTAATCCTTAACACTACTTAAAATGATTAAACATTAAGTTCGAGTGCAAAAACTGAAAACCATCATACAAGCACATCAACACCAGATTTACTTGGAAAACCCAATGAGGGAAAAAAAATGGTGAGGATTAACTCACACTATAGAGAATATAAAAACTAATTACAAAGGCTTGCTTCCTGAGAAACAAGGCTCACTACCAAAACAAGGATTCGCTATCTAGATTAGGACTCGCTATCTAACAAGGCTAAGAACCTGGAGGGCTCACTACCACAAATATAAAAAGAAGATAGAAAAGATATATTGCAAAGAGAAGACAATCTCAATGCAACAGAGAAATCCACCAAAATTTTCTCAACCACTTGCAGACATGCTTGAATGATAGAGTACACCTTCGGCTCACTACATCCAAAAACTCAACATTTATGCTTCACATTGATCTACCACACTTGCATCACACACACTCACTGATTCACATCAATCTCACATTGATTTGCTCTATTTATTTTCATTTATCTCTCTTTGTACTTCACTCTTGTCTCACCACTAACTCATTCTGTATTTATACCATCTTCAACATTGAAACATATCCAAAGTTGGCCATCCAACATCAATTTCAAATTAGGTCAACTGATGCTGGAAAATATCCTAGGGTGGAATTAGAATGCGGGTGACCCAAACACATGCTTCATGAGGACCCAAATAGATTGGACACACTTCATCAACTTTGAAAATAGTGTTCAACACAAGTTCAACCAAACCAGTGTAAAATACATAGAAAAATTAAATACAAACCTTCCAGATACTGAAATTAGCTTTAATACAATCATACCAACTTATCTCTAGAACCACAAGTCATAAGAATTTACCAATGAGAAATCCAGACCAACAACATTTCTCCCAGACCTTAGCCAAAAACACAAAAAACCACAGTTCACAACTGGTGAACATAACTCATCTTATATAATGAATTAGCAACCACTAAACACCTGCAACCTTTCTTCAATACAATTTTCTCAATATCCTCAACACATACAGCTAATAACCTGGAACCATGAAATCAATGACAACAACAACCAATTGATAACCAATTGACTAGTTGACATCAATGGTCCAACACCTTTATCCTTTTCATTCTTGCAACAATCTCCCCCTTTGTCAATGATGGCAACACATGATGTGAAAAATCATCAAAGACAACATACTAGCTCTAAATGCACTTCTGAAGATTTATCTTTCTGTTTCTCCCCCTTAGTAGATAATCTTTTTTTCAAAATATTCCTCTTCTCTTTTTCACCTCTTTTTCACATTCTTCCTCTCCCCCTTTGAAATCAATGGAAAAGGAAAAAGATATTTTACATTGATTTTCCCTTTGACATAGAATACACATACAATGACAACACATGACACTACCTGCTCTCCCTAATAGGTAGCCACCAAACATCAGTATAGAAGAAAGATAGATCCATAGATCCACTAAATTTATGCATCTCCATATGCATCTAGTTTAAGAAAGGAGGGGAAATGACCCCTAACTTCTCCCAGAGATAGTCAAAAGTATCTTTAGGAAGAGCCTTCATAAATATATTACCAATCTGATCCTTCATAGGGATATACTCAAGATTCATTTCATTCTTCATAACCTTCTCTCTCAAGAAATGATATCTGATAGATATATGCTTTATCCTCGAGTGCATCACTGGATTCTTCAAAATATTAATTTCACTTGTGTTATCACAAAAGATAGAAATAGGAGATCATCATACACCACTGTGATATCTTTCAAGGTCTATTTCATCCATAGAACTTGTGTACAACAAGATGCAACATCAATATACTTAGCTTCAACAGTAGACAAGGAAACTAAATCTTGCTTGTCACTCAACCATGCCACCAATCTACAACCAAGAAAAACTACACCACCACTTGTACTTTTTATGTCATCTACACATCCATCCCAATCTACATTTGTATAATTTCATTTAGTGTAAAGTTAGTAGCCCTAGGATACCATAACCTATAATTCAGAGTGCCATTCAAATATTTGAATATTCTTTTAATAGAAGCAACATGTGTTTCCTTAGGATCTTCTTGAAATATAGCCACAATATAAACATGCATAATATCTGGTCTAGAAGCAATCAAATACAATAGTCCACCAATCATAGATCTATACTTGCTCTGATTAGTCTTAGGTGAATCATCATCTTTACCCAATTTGCAACCAATCACCATAGGAGTACATACTAGTTTGGAACCATCCATCCCAAACTTCTTCAACATCTCTCTCACATACTTAGACTGTGAAATAAAAATTCCTTTCTCTATTTGATTAATTTGCATCCCAAGAAAGAAGTTCATCTCTCCAAACATCTAGACATTTTAAATTATTTTTGTGTCTCTTCCATAAACATCTTACACATAGCTTCATTTCCTCAAAAAATAATGTCATCAACATATACAACCACAATCAATATTTTGTCATTTTCAATTTTAAAATACAGATTACGAGATATGTCATACCTTGTTGAAGCCTTGATGAATCAAATACTTGTATAACCTTACATACCAAGCTCTAGGAGCTTGTTTCAATCCATATAAAGCTTTCTTCAATTTGTACACCATATCTAGTTGATCTAACAACTAAAATCCTTCTGGTTGTTCCATGTAGACCTCTTCTTCTAGCTCACCATTAAAAAATGTAGACTTGACATCCATCTAATATACCTTGAAATATTTATGAGCAACAAACACTAAGAGCATCCTTATAGCTTCCATTCTTTCTGCCGGAGCAAAAGTCTCCTAAAAATATGTCTTCTAATTTTGAGTAACCTTTACACACAAGCCTTGCTTTGTTTCTAACCACTTCATTCTCATTCAACTTATTTTAGAATACCCACTTTGATCCAATAATGTTTTTTTTTCCAATCTTGGGACCAATTCCCAAGTATGATTCTTCTCAATTTGCATAAGTTCTTCTTTCATAGATCCATCCAATGTTCATCTTTACAAGGTTCACTTACAATCTTCAGTTTAATCTTAGAAAATAAACATTGATTTACTTCAGCAGTAGCTCTACTTCTTGTCAACACACCTTTTTTTCTTATCTCCAATGATCTGAATTTCTAAATGATTCTTCTGCACATATCTAGGTGTCTTAGGGGACACCACCAGTGCTTCTTTTTCTCTTTCATTTTCTTCAGTCTACTTCTCTTTCTCATCCTTTTCTTGTTCTTCCACAATTTCTTCAATTCTTATGCAATAAGGTTCATCAAATACATATCCATTAATATCAATTGAATTCTTCATTGTTTCATCAACCTTGACATTTGCACTTTCTACAATCTTTCCCAGTCTTTTATTGAAACATTTGTATGCTTTTCTTTTAGTAGAGTATCCAAGAAAAATGCTTTCATCACTTCTTGCATCAAACTTTCCTAAAGTTTCTTCATCTCTTCTGATATAATATTTGCTTCCAAGTACCTTGAAATACTTAACAGTAGGAACTCTTCCATACCATAGCTCATAAGGGGTCTTTGTATTGTTTTTTCCAACTTGAACTCGATTGAATACATAAAACAATAGTATGAATAGCTTCTCTCCATTATACTTAGGGAAAAATTTAGTGGTGAATCTTCGCCAGTTCATGAATTCTAGAAATTGGCCAAGTCGAAATTGGTGAATTTGCGCAAACCAACAGGGTGTCCAAATCACTCAGATTTTACGAACTATAGGTCCAATGTATGTCCATTCACCAATGAGTTTTTTTGATGAGGCATATTTAAGCAACAAAATCACCATAAAAAACTATGTATCTCAAATGGACGGACTAATATTTTCACCTGGAATCCTAGAAGCATGTAGTAAAACACCCACATATTCGCCAATACAATTAAAACAACATTGTAGCAAGATCTATTTTACAAATAGTTGCTTGTGAAGACCCATTTCGCCAATTAAAATTTATAAATAGTTTCTTATGAGGACCTATTTCTCCAATAACATTAAAATATAATTACATTTGAGGACACATTTTTCCTTGAAAATTACAATGTAGCGTTGTATAAGCACGCAAGATTCGCCAAATATGGAATCATGGATTGATATAAATATAATCAAAAGTGTCATTTATTCTTACACATTTTGTTTGGTTCTAAGGTTCTACTTCTCGATTCAGAAGTCAATGAAAGCCGAACACGTAGACTTAAAGGTGAGTGATCATTTCTTCATAGTGTTATTAGTTATAATAATAAGTTTTCTTTATCTCTTTTCCATTCTTGCTTCAATCTTAAAGACGATATTGAGTAGGGAATGGGATCTATATTCTTTGTCCTTCTTAAACAAGAAGACATTTTTTTCTAGTTTTTATTCAAAGTGAGAGATCAATATGTCGAGCGACTTGAGTAGCAAGGGTAAGGCTCCTGCCGCTCCTCAGGGTGGTGAAGACAATTCCACTGAAGAGACTGGGAGGCCATCAAAATTCCCAAAACTTAGATGTACCATATAGTCTTACTTTGGAATTGCTAAAGATTTTGATCCATCAGGTCAAGATGGAGCTACATCATCAACTCTTCCACAAAATATTAATGGAGAAGGAATTCACAATACCTCACCGCCACCGGAAAGTCAAGGTGATATTTTCATTGAGTTAAATGTATCAAATGAGGATGGCAATATTGTAGAAGATGTTACAAGGGATTCCCTAGATAGCCAAAATGATATAATTGACTTGGATGAGGATGATGTTGGTAGCAAGAAAAGAAAAGGAAAATCAAAAGTGGGGCACGAGTGGGAAATGACAAGGAATTTTCAACTTGGTTGGTTGTCAAAGTACCCATTCATTGTACCAGTGGGGATTGATGATGCAAATGATATTGAAAAGGCAACATTGGCCAAATGTACGATTTTTAGTTGGAAATGTGGAAGAGCCAAGATGATGCAGCTAAAGATTGACACTATAGAAAATCATATCGGTAATGTTTATGAAAAACAAATCATAGATGGAAAGGAACAATTAGTCGTACGATGGAAATCAAAAGAAGAATGTCTTCATATTAGGTATGTCGTGGATTATGAAGAGCATGACAAAAGAATGTCAAATATTGTTGCAGGTAAACGTACACTTGAGGCTCAATTTGGAAAAGCAATGGAAGCAACAAATATGTCAAAAATTGTTCAGATGAGTGTTTTTTTTCATATTTTTTTGCGAGGGTGTTCTATGACAGACTACCCAAAATATTCTAGATTATTATATTTTTTGAATGTTCCTCACTATCCCTTCTCACATTGGTCAATAAATGCGCTAGATGGGAATGGGAAAATTGTCTTGTTGCAGTTGAACACGAAGATTTAAAGGAGAAAGTAAAAGATTCAAATTTCATTGCATTATCTTTAGATGAAGTTACTGTGGTAGACAATACTTCTTAGGTTTGTATGCATTTTTATATTGTAGAACGATATGTTTCCCAAGCTCGACTTCTCTGTGTTCATAAAATGAACGATAGTTCAGCATTGGAAAATCCATTTGAACTAGTCAAGAAATCTTTGAATGAAATTGCAAGTATGGATGAGTTGACAATTGCCAAAAAGTTGGTGTGTGTAGGAGTTGATGGAGTTGTAGTGATGCAAGGTCAAAGGATTGGTGTTTGCACAAAGTTACAAACTACTTTTTCACCATACATGCTTGGCATTCACTACAAGGCCTACAGAAAGAATTTAGCATTCAAAATTATAATAAAGTTTCATATAGTATCAAAAGTCAAAAATCTAGTTTGTGAGATCTACACATAATTTTGTCAAAGTCCCAAACATTTCGTAGAATTTCAAAATTTGCTGAGGCAATAACACCAAGAAACAAGCTTCTCAAGGATGTTGATACCAGATGGATCTCCCTACATGGAATAGCACAATGAGTTCTTTCAAAATATCAATCCTTGATTGAAGTGATGTACGAAAATCATAGTACAGTAGACAAAGCTCCTGACCTCTTACATAGGTTAAGCGATATAGACACTCTTGACTTTAGCTAGTCTTCTCCCCATGCTGGATGTGATGAAAAATATTGTGAAGAAATCCCAAGACAAAACTATGTATATTAATGAATATGTCAATCTACATAAACATACATGCTTGCCCCTCGATCATCTATATCTAGATATAACACAGAAAGGCCCAAATTATTTCATGTGGGGGAAAATCATTGATTTGAATGATCCTAATAATTATTTATAGTTTAATGCAAGCGGGACTTATGTATCTGTGTACGTGGATATGAGATACAAATGTACCAATGTAAGACAACCAGGCGCTCTAGTAGAGAAGTAGTTGTTAATGAGGAAGATTTTAAAGGCATTGCTAAATCTGTTAGTGATAATTTGAAGGAAATTGCAAAATCTCTTTCCTCAAAGATTCATGAAATATTCCCTTGACATGAAATACTTGAAGCCATTGGTATTGTGCATCCTCAATTTTGGGAAAACCAAGATAACCCAAAATATTTTCATGATCAAGTAAAAATCTTGATCGAACAATTTTCAAAAACTGTAACATACAATGAGCAGAAAATACAAGGAATTTTAAATGAATCTAAGATTAGAAAACAATCTAGGATTTTTGCAATAGCTATGAGGGATTAGTATAAATCCATGGGCGTAGATAAGGCCTTTGAACCAGGATCAGTAAAAAATCTTTGGACAAACTTAGGTCAAAGTGAAATATTGTGTGGTTCGATATCAAAATATTTCAAACTTGTTGATTTATGTCAAACAATGATATTGGGGTTGGTGGAGGATAAGAGATTTTTTAGTACATTGGGTTTTTTGAAATCAAAGTTACGAAACAAACCAGAAAGAATTTGGAAAATTGCTTGAGAGTGAAAGGAATTGTGTATAATGTCTTTAATTTTCCTTTTGAAAGGGCACTTGTAATTTGGAGGTCCACACGTAAAAGAAGAGGGACCGAGTTGCGCAACACTCCAATTCCAAAGGCTGGTACTGGTGGTAGTGGTAGTGGGAATGGGACAAAGGACACTGACAAAAATCACACAATGAATGTTGAATTTGAAACACAAGCCGAAGAAAATGAAGAGCATACTCAGAATCAAGATGAATCTTTTACTTTATCTCAAGATGAACATCAGTTTGAGGACCCTGACTCCGTTTGGGAAATGGAAGAGAATTAGCAACTTTTAGGTATTTATAATACACTTCATGATTCATGAATTAGTTTCCATTGTTCCAAACTGTAGTTGATGATATTTTATAAATTGTGAATCATTGCACTTCAAGATATTTTATTTTATGTTGCACTTCATAAATCATATTCCAAATTGTAGTTAATGATATTTTATATTGTATTCCATGAAATTGTGATATTTTATATTTTATATTGTATTCCATGGTATTGAATTTGATATGTGATTCTATAGCATTTTTAAAGAACAACACTTTTCACACTAATTATAAATTCCTATTGCATTTCCATTCACACAATCTTTGATAAATAACTGAAAGGAATATAAATCCATTCCTTGGACAAAATCTAATAGTTCAACATCCATAACTTATAAGCTAATAGAAGCTAATAGTTCAACATAAATAACTTATAAAGGCATCCACACAACTTAAACAATAAAAGATTAAACTACCAAATCACCTAAATTTCATACCGATTCTCTGTTTATTTTACAAGGTGACAGCTACCTTTTATGATATGCAATGAATAGAAATTCAGGTTGCTTTTAACCAGAAAGCTTTGAAAGGCTTGCCAATATCAAACTATAAACTAAAGCACAAAGACTTGAATCACTTCAGAACTAATAAATTTCTTTAACTGAACTCAACCATTGCCATAAGCATTCATTCAAAGATAAACATCTGATAGCAATGCAATCTATTAAACATCCAAAATACCAACATAGATAACCATTGGCAAGATATTCAGAAAAAACAAAATAAATCCATACACCACAACACAAAGATTATGTATGCACGAACTTCACCATATGAGTTTCTATATTGAAAGACAACTATAAAAAAAACTTGAAAGTATAAAAGAGTTTTTTCTCTAATGAGGAAAATCATTTTTTTTCCCAAGAGGGGATCGATAGCCTCTTGAGATATTTTATCGATCCCCTCACAAGTAGCTCTGGAATAGCTCAAATTCTTTTTAATTTGTTGTATGGTGAGCACATCGATGTCCTCTACCTGAGAAGTTGAGGCTTCATCATATGTAGGAGGAGTGGCCATGGAAGAAATAAAGTTACCCAATGTGAGGACTTGAGATTGTAGTTTTATATTTTCTTTCCTCTGTTCTTCACTCTTTTAATCAAAACATTGACATAATGAGTGGCATGGTACACATCACCTTCCAATGTTGGATGCCCCATATCAATATGTGTGAGTTTTTATTTCACCTCCATTATTTCATCTTCATTTAAATCCTTCATAGGCTTAACAATTTCTAACATTTGATTTCATAAAGTAGCATCAATCACTATCCTTGACATCCTCTTAGCTTTCTTAAGTTTTGAAGAACTTTCAAGTAACTTTGCAACTGTATCCACTCCAACTATCATTGTAGGAATATGATTTCTCTTCTTCTCCACTGTGTTTTTTAGCCATCCTAGGGAGGCTACTACTAGACTAGAATCTTCATTTCCACTAATAGTTTCTTTAGGAGTGTTAGGAATGATAGGTGGATTATCAACCAAAGGCAGAGAAGAGGGAAATTTAGACAGAGGAGGAAAGATATTATCTTCAGTGATATGTTGAAGGATAGCTTTAGAATCTACAGGCATACGTTTTTCTTGATTGGTCTTCTTCTTACGGGTAGGAGAAAGCACACTGTCTTGTTCACGGATGGTCTTCAACTTGACTATTTCTTCTGGCCTATCACCATCACCTCCTAATTAAGAATTTGCACTAGAGGACCTAACAGAGGGTTTCCCCAATGATACACTTGCACCATCTATGCTTGTGTAGACCCATGTTCATTCTTCTGTGATGACTTAGGCTCTTGAACAGGACCAACAACTTGCTGCCATTTCCCATCCAACCAGTCCTGGGTTCTTTTAAACACTAGGCCAGCACACACCCTCATATCTAAAATTTCACTTTAGCTCCAATCAACCCTAGGGTGAGATTTATCAAGCAATTTTTCATATCCAGGATCTATGACTATTGAATCCTCAATTATATTTTTAGGAATCTGAAATGACAGACTAAAAGCATGTATCTGTTTTAGTGTTAGCCTCATATAATCTCTTCTCAAAACTTCATTCTCATCAACACAATCTTCCTAGAAATCTTTGATAGATGGGTGATGTCGATATAAGCTCCCTCCATAAAGATTTTGCTTCATAAAACCCTTACTGTTAAAATTAGCTCTCAAAGACAGAGACTGGAGGTTATATTCCTTGAGAACTCCTTTAGCTCCCTTAGCCACCTGGTTTGTTTTGCACATAAAAGAAGGGGTATGCAATGGGAAGACATACCCTTGTTTCCCCATGCTCATATACTTAATATTAACCATGGCCATTTTTCGACAAACTTCCAGAAATATTAGTAAATCTTCAAGATATCGAGGT
Organism: Sequoia sempervirens; assembly: GCA_007258455.2. Taxonomy (NCBI): domain Eukaryota; kingdom Viridiplantae; phylum Streptophyta; class Pinopsida; order Cupressales; family Cupressaceae; genus Sequoia; species Sequoia sempervirens. Next base: position 44,853,338 of record VDFB02000007.1, on the reverse strand, counting down.
AATTTCAATGGGGTTTTCTCAAAACCCCTTATTCTTAGATAGGAAAACTTATCAAATTGGATATAAAAACTCCCAAATTTGATATAAGAGAAATTGATTCAGGGGAAAGGTGCATTTCTAGATTTCCATCTAAATTCCTCATGGCCTCCATTAAAAATGCATCATTAACATGACAAAAATCACTCATTCCAAATTGTTTAGTGAACTGAGGAAAGCGTTTATACATAGGCATATTAGAAGTTGGGGTTCCTTGTGGCTCCAACCCAGGCCAAAAGGACCTCTAACTAGCTACAATGTATTTCAGGCAAGAACACATACAAAAAGTAGCATTCTTATGGAAATTAATTAATTGTTCATTCAAATGGAAGCAAATAACTTTAGCCCAGTCAATGAAAATGTTCTCATCATAGATTATCAAGATAAACTGGAACATCCAATCCTCAAATAACTCAACTTGTGCATTCCCAACAATGTGGTGCAATAAAGCAATAGCATTTGCAATTTCTTCCTTAAATTGAACTCTTTTGAGTTTAGTTGGCAGTTGCAACTTACCTTTCCTTTCAAACTTCAACTAGGTTTTGGTCATGGAGTTCTTACACTAGTCTTCATTCTCTTTGAAAAATTCACTTGCCACTGCAAAAAAATGTCTTCTATAGGTTCCCTTTATGGAATCCTCAGCGCGCAGGAAACAACTTCAAGAGAAATTTTTGCAATTACAGTCTCATTTGCGGCTTTAATTTCCCGTGTCTCTAGAATGTACCTTCTTGCACATGTACTTATCAGGTCCACACTCAACGCAACTTATAGAAACCCTCCAACATGAACTAGACCACTTTCTCATAGTTTTATATCCAACTCATACTTCTCATCACTCTCAAGGCGCACCTGAAACTCTTCTAACTTAAAAGTTTTGAGCTTTGTATCCCTTACGCCAAGCCAATGATTTCCAATTCTGAACTGCATGAACTCCTAACACATAAATAAACACACAAACACTTGGAAGAGTAGATTGCGAAAGAAGAAAATGAAGCTGAAAAACTTAACAAAAGTTTTTCCACCTCAAGTTATCTCATCAATAAGATGTGTGTTTAATGCCAGACCAGTCATTTTCAATTCCACTCGGCATGAGCGCAAATTTGCGGAGATAGAATGTTTGCACTTGAGAATTACTGGCCTTGGAAAAAAATGATAATGTAGGCTAAATTTTTGAGTAAAACTTCCCCACCCACTTATGCCATCATTTTTTATGGGACGTGCATTAAATGCAGCATTCAATTTCATTCCTCGAAAAGATAGCCTTTAAACCTGCATGTTTTTTGAAATTCCCAAAAAGACAACTCAAGGTTAGTCTATACATACCATTCAATAATATGTCAGATGATGGTGCCTTTTGAAAGGCAAGATAAGTCCATAATGTCACGTGGTCACTGAAAATTGGAACCTTAGAACCAAAGTCTGAAGTTTCAAAGTTTTTGAAACCTTCAACCCACCGACTACAAAGATGACCAAGAAAGACAAATTCCTAAAAAGACAATTCAAGGCCAGTCCATACATAACATTCAATGAGATGTCAAAGGACAACGCCTTTGAAAGGAAACATAAGTCCATAATGTGGCATGGTCACTGAAACTTAGAGCCTTAGAACCAAAGTCTGAAGTTTCAAAGTTTTTGAAACCTCCAACCCACTGACTACAAAGATGACCAAGAAAGACTTGCAATTCAACAAAGTGAACCAAGTCAAGGAATCAAGAAGTTATGAAATTTTAGTACTCCCTGACAAAGTTATAAAACTTTGAGGACTCATGACTAAGGTTAGGAAAAGCACCAAAACTGTGACTTTGAGTGATAGTAACCACAACAATGAAACTAACCAAAAATCTATCATTCCAATTCCAATAATAGATAATCCACCAGAAAACTACTCAACAAAAGTAGAATAAATCCACACACCATAACTCAAAGGTTACGTATGCATGAACTTCACCATTGTCTTTCTATATTGAAATAACTCTCTCATCCTCCACCAACTACAAAGATGACCAACAAAGACTTGCAACTCAGTTACTCAACAAAGTGAACCAAGCCGGGGAATCAAGAAGTTATGAAAATTTAGAACTATGTGACAAGGTTATAAAACTCAGAGGACTAGCGACTAAGCTTGTTTTTCTCCCTTATTTTTAGTCTATCGTCTCTCCAGCGGTAACATTTTACATGAATTATTAATGAAATCTAATCAATGATCTTTCATTACTCTTCTTTGTTATTATTCATTGATGTATGTTTTAATTTTGGCTCTGGATTAAGGAACCAGTTAAATTACCTTGATTAAAGTATGAGTTCATATAAATGTTTTGTGGATCTAATAAGTAGTCATGGAGATTGGGTATTGATGTGTGAATTGTAATGCAATTTCACTAAGATTATGGATACCTGGAATTAAAATCACCTTATAGTTCATGTTTTAATTGTGGTGCAGGAGCACCTAGGCTAACCTCCATAGTTTAGGTCATTTTTGGCTTGTATCTGACATTAGCCAAGTCAAAGTAGGTGTGTTTTTATTTTGGACCTTAGAAGGCCATAGTTATGGCTAGGTGAATTAGTCATTAGGACTAAGATCACCATAGTTTAGTCTTTGTTAATTACCTTTGCTTTAATTAGCCTTAATATCTTAAGATGGGATTGGAGCCTTAAATGTGTTCTAAACACATGAATGTTGTTAGAAAGATGCCATGAGGCAATTAAGGGAGTTGGATGCTCGAAATACAGGAGTTAGAGGTCCTAGGAGTTAGGAAGAGGACATAATGATTAGTTGCAAGAAGTTGTTACAAAGTTGCATGAGAACATTTGTCATGTTGCATGCAACTCGGTTATCTTGGATCGCCTAAAGGGTAGGAGTGTGGGATCGACCAACATCCCAACAATCATGGTAAATGGCATCTAAGAAAGGAGGTGGCTCGAATGCAAGCAGTTAGTCTTTTGTAATCAAGTTTTTGTTTTGTGGGAATAGAGAGAAGTCTGCAATTTTTGAGTTTTCCGTATGTTTTGAAGAGACAGTGATATCAAGTGGATTGTATGTTATCATTTAGCATTGCATTCGTGTTCATAATATAGTTCCAAGTCTTTTTCATTTTGTAAGCAAGTTAATTTGAGTTGATTTGGTGTTTTGAATTCATAAGTTAAGGTCTAAGGGTTTATTATGGTCCTGCCCTGACCAGTTTTCCTTTTCATGGCTCCCCCATAAAATCTAACCACAGGATCTTCCTGAGAATAGATGGAAATGTTAGGGGAGCCACTAGTCTATACATATTTAGGGTTAGGAGTCAAGAAGAGTCGAGCAGATATTTTTAAGATCAAACCCTAGGCGAGCTTAGAGAGTCTGGTTAGAGGTTTGGTAGTGAAGAATAGGAAAATATAAGCAGGGGATTTAAGGTACAGTATGGAACAAGTACAGTTCCAGGTAGGGTACAGTCACATTATAGCATGCTAAGAGGATTGAAGGTTTGTCAATCCATTTGTTGAGATAAGGAACAAGAAATCAGTAGATTCCTAGTAATTAGGCCTTTTAGCCCTATTTGACCTAGATTATAGGAGACCAGTGTACGGAGGAGTCAGGGGTTTGAAACCCTATAAATCTTTTAAAGGATCCAAAAGGGTGTCTGAAAGTGAAAAAAAATTTCTAGGTTGTTTGGAAATTTTGAGCAAGAAAGTCAAAAAGGCCACTGTCAAGGGCTACAAGGAATTAGGCCTCATTTAGACAAAATCTTGGAATCGGTAAGAAAGAAGATTGGAGACCATCCAAGATGAATCCAATTGAATGTGTATGGCATGTTTTCAGTATCTTAGATACTCCTGCAAGCAGTTCAATATTTTGAGTGATGTTGGCACTTAGAGTCTTCTAGGTGTTGGGAAGAGTTTGCCAATTCAAAGTGGTGTCAGTCTTTCAAGGTGAAGCACAAGGTGAGAGACTCTTGGAGAGGAGTTGGAATAGGGATTAGTTAATGACCTAAGCCTAACCAGGACCTAGAAGCTATCAGGTTCCTAGATGAAGACAGGGAAAAGTCTTCCTAGCTAGTTGTGCAAGCAAACCAAGGAACACTCACACCATATTGGTATCAGAGCAAAGTTTGATCAGGCTTGCGATTGATGTTGCAACCCACTGAATCAGTAGGAGAGAATACACCAGAGGAAGAAAGAACCATGGTGACTAATGCTGAGTTAGCCAAGAAGGTAGAAGAGCAAGAAGAGGATAACGGGCTGCTAAGAGAAAGGTTGTCTCGAATGGAGAAGCTCTTGGATGAAGTCCAAGAAAAGGAAGAAAAAGTAAAGGATAAGATAGAACTGAAGGAAGAGTAGGAAGCAAAGGAAAAAGAATTGGACTTGGAGAAGGAAGCTCCAAAACCTGACCCTGTCCTTGCTGAAGAACCCTTCTTGAAGGCACTGCAGGCCTTAAGTGGCAAAGCTTTGGAAGGAGTGCCACTATTTAGTGGACAAATGGATCCTGATTCAGTCATGGACTGGATTGAAAGCATAGAGAATCACTTTGAATGTGATGGTATAACAGAAGCCCAAAAGGTTAAGGTGGCCAAGTCAAGGTTGAGAGGTTCAACTCTCACATGGTGGAAGTTTGTGCAAGGTGAAAGAGAGAAAGAAGGAAAGGGTCCTATAGTTACATGGAGAGGCATGGTAACCAAGATCAAGCAGACCTACTTACCTGATGACTATGAAGTCCAGTTGCATAGGAGGAGACATAATCTTAGACAAAAAGATATGGATGTCCAAACATACACCGAGGAGTTCCAAAAGTTGTGCCTCAGATCCAAGGTGGTTGAAGATGAAAGCATCAAGCTAGCAAGGTATTTGAATGGACTCAAGTGGTCTATTCAAGAAGACATGAGCCTAGTGAACTTCAAAACCATTCGCCAATGTTATCAAATGGCCTTAAAGATAGAGGAGAAAGGCAAAAAGAAGAAAGAGAAAACCTCCAAGAGTAGAGGTAAAGGAAAAGACAGTAGAGGACAAAGAGGTGGCTATGGTGGAAGAAGTTCAGAATCAAGGACTCAAGGAGAAGTCAAGTACTCTGAGTAGCAAGAAGGAAGTTCTAGTAGAGGTGGTAGAGGAAGAGGCTCTAGCTCTAGAGGAAGAAGTGGTGGACAAGGAAGGGCAGTTACTTTGCCAATATGAAGTGTTACCACTGCAATCAAATGGGACACCCGGCCTATAGATGTCCAGAGAAGGGTAGTACTTCTCATGGAGGTGACAAGAGAACTAATCTAGTTCATGATGAGACAAATGCAGCATAGAGAAACATCTTGAGGTACCATTGAATTTGAGGAAGGTGAGAACCTCATGATGAGGAGGACTTTGATCAAAGAGCCGGTTAAAGAAGAATCAAGCCAAAGGAGGTCCCTGTTTAGGATAAAGTGTAAAATGATGGGGAAGGTATGTAGAGTCATCATTGACTCAGGGTCTACTAACAATATTGTGTCAAAGGAGACAGTCAGCAAGCTGAAGTTGACAAGGATACCCCACACCAATCCTTACAAGGTCACATGGCTCAATAAAGGCCAACATGTCTTGGTAAATGAACAAGCATGGGTGGATTCTCAATTGGTAGGTACAAGGACAAAGTCTTGTGTGATGTGTTACCTATGGATGCATGTCACTTGCTCCTAGGTAGACCATGGAAATTTGATCACCAAGCTATGCATGATGGAGTGAAGAACTCTTATACTTTCAAGAAGGATAAGGTAACATTTAGGATTCAGTCACTGTTAGAAGATGCAGAGGTGCAGTCAGCAGGTCCTAAAATGCTCATGGTTGGTGAAAAAGAGTTCTTAGAAGCCTTGGAAGAAGGAGAAGGAGTTGGTTATGCAAGTAATGCTAAGGCCAAGAGAGATAAGTAATGAGAAACAGCTGAGAAGCCAGAGTTACCTAAGGAAATACAGAAAATGTTGCAGATCTATGAAGGCATTGTGAGTAGTGGACAACCAGCAACATTACCCCCTAAGAGAGCCATAAGTCATAGGATAGACTTGATACCAGGGGCTACCCTACCAAATAAGGCAGCCTACAAGATGACCCCTCAACAAAATGAGGAAATAGCTAGGCAAATACAAGAACTCCTAAACCAAGGTCTCATTAGGAAGAGCATCAGCCCATGTGCAGTACCCACTGTCTTAGCACCTAAAAAGGGAGGAGAATGGAGGCTTTGTACTGATTCAAGGGCCATAAATAAGATAACCATTAGGTATAGGTTCCCTATCCCTAGGATTGAAGACCTCATGGATTGTCTAGGTGAAGCTAGGTACTATACCAAGATAGACCTAAAGAGTGGTTATCACCAAATTAGAATACATGAGGGAGATGAGTGGAAAACAACTTTCAAAACCAATGAGGGTTTATATGAGTGGCTGGTTATGCCATTTGGGTTGTCTAATGCCCCCTCCACATTCATGAGACTCATGAATGAAATCCTCAAGGACTACATTGGTAAATTTGTAGTGGTGTATCTTGATGATATACTGATTTATAGCAAAACAAGAGAAGAGCACCTCCAACAGATAGAGTTGATTTTCAAGAAGCTGGAGGAAGAGAAATTGATGATCAATTTAGAAAAATGTGAATTCATCAAGACAAAGTTGGTGTACCTTGGATTTGTACTATCACATGGTAACTTGAAGATGGATAGCAGCAAAGTGGAAGCCATCCTCAATTGGCCTACTCCAAAGACATCAACAGAGGTAAGAAGATTTCATGGCCTTGCTCAATACTATAGGAAGTTCATAAGACAATTTAGTGCTATTTGTGCTCCTATGTTGGATACCATTAAAGGAGGGATGAAGACTAAGTTTGTATGGAATCAGCAAGCTAATAAAAGTTGAGTTGTTGAAAGAAAAGATAGCTACCCAACCTGTTTTGGTGTTACCAAGTTTTGAGAAGCTATTCACTATTGAGTGTGATGCAAGCAATGTGGCTATTGGAGTTGTTCTCAGCCAAGAGGGCAGACCGGTGGTGTTCCATTCAGAAAAGTAAAGTGAAGCCAAGAAGAAGTATTCTTCTTATGACCTTGAGATGTATGCATTGGTCCAGGCTTTAAGGAAATGGAGGTACTACTTGCTTCCCAAGGAATTCATAGTGTATTCAGACAACCAAGCACTTAGTTTCCTGAATTCACAAGAGAAATTGAGTCACAGACACATGAAATGGGTTGAATACCTGCAAGCTTACACTTTCAATATCAAGCATAAGAAAGGAGTACACAACAAGGTGGCAGATGCCTTGAGTAGAAGAGTCCTCACCATACAAGAAATTCAGTTGAAGAGCATGGGAATAGATCATTTCAAGGATCTATATGCAGATGATGAAGATTTTGCAGACATTTATAAGGTATGTGCTGAATACAAGAATCATTTTCATAGTAAATATGTTGAATACACTTTGCAAAGTGATCTTTTGTTTAAAGGCAATCAGCTATGTGTCCCTAGAGGCTCTATTAGAGAGAATTTGATACAAGAAAAGCATAATGGTGCATTGAGTGGTCACTTTGGGATCACAAAGACTCAATAACTTGTTCAAAGGTTCTATTATTGGCCAAGGATGAACCTAGATGTTAGGAGGTATGTGGAGAGTTGTATAGTGTGTCAAAAGGCCAAGGGTACTTCTTCAAATGCAGGCCTATACCAACCACTGCCTATTCCTACTAGGCCATGGGAATGCTTGAGTATGGATTTTGTAGTTGGATTACCCAAGACAAGACAAGGCATGGACAATGTTTATGTAGTTGTGGACAGATTCAGCAAGATGGCTCACTTTGTGCCATGTAAAACAACCAATGATGCCAGCCAAATAGCCTCTCTTTTCTTCAAAGAGATAGTAAGGATACATGGATTACTAATGAGCATTGTGTTAGACAAAGACACTAAGTTTATGAGTCATTTTTGGAAGACTCTTTGGCAAAGATTGGGAACTAGTTTATCTTTTGGATCTGCATACCATCCCCAAACTGATGGTCAGACCGAAGCTGTTAATAGAAGTCTTGGAAATCTATTAAGGTGCTTGACCAAGGAGTATGGTCAACAATGGGATCAGTTGATAGGACAAGCTAAATATGCTTATAATGACACTGTGAACAGATCAACAAGGAAGAGTCCCTTTGAAATTGTCTATGGTCTACACCCTAGAGGAGTATATGAGCTAAGAGACTTAAAGGATGGAGTCAAGGGAAGTGGATATGCTAATGATTTTGCTTATGCCATGCAGGAGATTCATGATACAGTCAGGAAGACATTGGCAAAAAACATGAAGCATAAGACCAAGGTGGATGAGCATAAAAGAGAAGTTCAGTTTAATGTGGGAGACTTGGTGATGGTGCATCTAAACAAGTCCAGGTTACAAAAAGGAGCTCCTCACAAGTTACAGATGAAGAGGATAGGTCCCTGTCCTATCTTAGCAAAGTATGGAAACAATGCTTTTAGAGTGGAGCTACCGGAAGATAGTGGACTGTCCCCTGTTTTTAACATTGCCGACCTGGTTCATTACAAAGGACCACCACCAGACATGGATAAAAGTCTCAATGAAGTCATCCAAGATGTGGAGGAGCTAAAACTACCTTCTGCTACAGTCAAACAAGTTGATAGTGTACTGGATACCAGGGTCTATAAGAAGACTAGAACCAAGGAATACAAGGAACATCTAATAAAATGGCATGATCAATATGATGCTGATACAGTGTGGATCAAACAATTAGAGTTCAAGAAGTTGGGCATTGATCTCAACTTACTCAATCCAAGGGTGGATTGAACTCTTTTGTTTTGAGGAGAATGGTGCAGGAGCACCTAGGCTAACCTCCATAGTTTAGGTCATTTTTGGCTTGTATCTGACATTAGCCAAGTCAGAGTAGGTGTGTGTTTATTTTGGACCTTAAAAGGTCATAGTTTTGGCTAGGTGAATTAGTCATTAGGACTAAGATCACCATAGTTTAGTCTTTGTTAATTACCTTTGCTTTAATTAGCCATAATAGCTTAAGATGGGATTGGAGCCTTAAATGTGTTCTAAACACATGAATGTTGTTAGAAAGATGCCATGAGGCAATTAAGGGAGTTGGATGCTCGAAATACAGGAGTTAGAGGTCCTAGGAGTTAGGAAGAGGACATAATGATTAGTTGCAAGAAGTTGTTACAAAGTTGCATGACAACATTTGTCATGTTGCATGCAACTCAGTTATCTTGGATCCCCTAAAGGGTAGGAGTGTGGGATCGACCAACATCCCAAAAATCATGGTAAATGGCATCTAAGAAAGGAGGTGGCTCGAATGCAAGCAGTTAGTCTTTTGTAATCAAGTTTTTGTTTTGTGGGAATAGAGAGAAGTCTGCAATTTCTGAGTTTTTCGTATGTTTTGAAGAGACGGTGATATCAAGTGGATTGTATGTTCTGATTTAGCATTGCATTCGTGTTCCTAGTATAGTTCCAAGTCTTTTTCATTTTGTAAGCAAGTTAATTTGAGTTGATTTGGTGTTTTGAATTCATAAGTTAAGGTCTAAGGGTTTATTCTGGTCCTATCCTGACCAGTTTTCCTTTTCATGGCTCCCCCATGAAATCTAACCACAGGATCTTCCTAAGAATAGATGGAAATGTTAGGGGAGCCACTAGTCTGTACATATTTAGGGTTAGGAGTCAAGAAGAGTCGAGCAGATATTTTTAAGATCAAACCCTAGGCGAGCTTAGAGAGTCTGGTTAGAGGTTTGGTAGTGAAGAATAGGAAAATATAAGCAGGGGATTTAAGGTACATTATGGAACAAGTACAGTTCCAGGTAGGGTACAGTCACATTATAGCATGCTAAGAGGATTGAAGGTTTGTCAATCCATTTGTTGAGATAAGGAACAAGAAATCAGTAGATTCCTAGTAATTAGGCCTTTTAGCCCTATTTGACCTAGATTATAGGAGACCAGTGTACGAAGGAGTCAGGGGTCTGAAACTCTATAAATCTTTTAAAGGATCCAAAAGGGTGTCTGAAAGTGAAAAAAAATTTCTAGGTTGTTTGGAAATTTTGAGCAAGAATGTCAAAAAGGTCATTGTCAAGGGCTACAAGGAATTAGGCCTCATTTAGACAAAATCTTGGAATCAGTAAGAAAGAAGATTGGAGACCGTCCAAGATGAATCCAATTCGATGTGTATGGCATGTTTTCAGTATCTTGGATACCCCTGCAAGAAGTTCAATATTTTGAGTGATGTTGGCACTTAGAGTCTTCTAGGTGTTGGGAAGAGTTTGCCAATTCAAAGTGGTGTTAGTCTTTCTCGGCGAAGCACAAGGTGAGAAACTCTTGGAGAGGAGTTGGAACAGGGCTTAGTTAATGACCTAATCCTAACCAGGACCTAGAAGCTATCAGGTTCCTGGATGAAGATAGGGAAAAGTCTTCCTAACTAGTTGTGCAAGCAAACCAAGGAACACTCACACCAAATTGTGTTGAAAGTAAAACTTGAACATATACTCAACAATTCATCACTCAACTAAATACTTAATAACATATTAACAATAGTATTATTAGCATATACTATCAGACTTTTTCTTCAAATGATAAAAGAAATAATACAGATATTCAAGGATGGCATGTGTCCTTGGGGAGTTATTCTCAAGGTAGCATGTAATTTGATTAAGGATATGATAATTCACCTTTAATACCTCTTCAATGTACCCATTGCACACTTAAGGAGACAAACATATAGAGAGAAAAAGAGAGAAAGAGAAAGGAAGAGAAAAAGGAGAGGGAGATAGAGATAAGATATAGATAGGTGGAGAGAGAAAAAAAGAGAAAGAGAGCAAGAGAGACGGAGAAAAATGAGACAAAGGAGGAGAAAGAGATGAAGATAGATAAAGAGAGAGGAACAAAGATGGAAATAAAGGGATAAAAAGAAGGATATGGAGGAAAAAAAAAAAGAGAAGAGAGAGAAACAAAGATAGAGATATAGAGATAGAGAGAGAAAGAGAGATAAATAGAAATGAGAGATAAAGAAGGGGACAAAGAGATATAGAGAAATAGATATATGGGTATGTGTAGGATCATCATGGAAAAAATAGGTCCTTAAGTGGCTAAAAATTTAGAAAAATCGAGTTTGGCAACTTGACAAAAATTTGAATAAGTTATCCATATTATTTTAAAAATATGTAAAAATAAAATCTATAGAAAATTGAATGTAGTTTCTAAACTACTAGTTTTTTAAATCTATCTAGTGAAATTTGAAATTCAATGTAGTAGCACTTAAATTTCAAAAAAAATAGAAACTGACCATCTAACCACAATAAAATAATAATATTATTTTATAAGATTTTAAATATAAGTAGAGGACTCGTGGGTAACTACACCAAGATGGTTCCCAAAAAGGGGGCTTAAGTGGCCACTTTATTTTGAAATCAGGAAATGCTAACCTTGGACATGAAATTGAGGATAGTTACACTCAAAATTTTAGGATGGAACAAAAACAAGGATCGAAGTGCTCTGAGTCTACTTTCTAAAATACTAATTTAATTTGAAAATGGTTGAGATTAAGGGGTTCAACAAAGGGATGTAAACAAATTGGTGTTGTTTTTGTCAAAAAAACATAACATAGCAACTCTTGTACGACCTGAGCATGGTGACCTTTTTTTAGTATTTTTAAAATCGCTACGGTCATAAGTTAGCTAATAGTATCTAGTTGGTGCACAATTTTTTTGATAATTTTTTAATTAATATTTGATTTTTTACTAATTTTCTAAGTGGGCACTTCCTAAAAAAAAGAATTTTGGCTGTGCTCCCCCTACAAATTTTGGAAAGTAATCGATTGTTTTAAAAAAAAAAATTTAAAATTTGTAGAATAGAGTCTAGTTTCTAAAAATGTAATTTATTTGAAATTTCGATGAATGGTTAATTTATAACAAAAAAAAAACCAAACACTGCTTTTTGAAAAAAAAAGACATACAAACAAAAGAAATTATGGATGAAAGCCCTCACATTGTAAGAAAGTGGAAAAAATTATATTATTGGAAAGCTAAGAGAGAACTTAACATTACCCATGTGTTCAATTTCGTCAATATTAAACCAAATGCAATCTTGACGGTGAGCACGAACTCAATTATGTGAAAAATTGTAGAATTTTCAAAAAACACGCCTCCAGTGGTTGGGAATGCCCTCCAAACCTTTGGGTTGGTATTCCAAGGAAAATAGAAAAGCCAAGGCTCGGGGATTCCCAAAGAAAAATATAACGCGCTCACGTTATAACGTGAGGGCGTTATTTACTAGTTTTCACTTTTTCTTCTCTGTGGAACATTTCTAACAACAAATAATGTGCTCACATTATTTATTCCTTTAGTCAAATGCCAGTTTTTTCATATCTTTGTATGTATATGTATGCTAGTGTGTCATGTATGTATGCCTATATGTATGTATTTATGCTTATGGGAGAGAGGGCGAGAGAGTGTGGGAGTGGTAGAGTTTGGGAGGGTGGGAGAGTGAGAGAGGGTGGGAGAGTGAGAGAGAGTGTGGGAGAGTGGGAGAGAGTGTGGGAGAGTGGGAGTTAGGGTGGCTATTATGAAATAACTTGCACAATAGAAGAATATGATATGAAATATGCTGCAAATACTTGATAATAACTAAGAATAACAAGCCACTTCAAGGGGGAAAACCTCCAAATATCTCTAATGAGAACACACTTCACACTTGATGATGAAATAAGACTCACAACCTCCTATATATACCTATTTATGACAAGGATATCACCTAGGCCGACTTAGACACACCTATATAAGACTTAGGCTGACCTAAACAACTAAATAACAATATACTAATGATAATATGACTTAATAGAGAGTTAATATAGCCACAAGCGACTATTCATAACCCGATGTACACTAATATTAAGGCGTGGCATGCCCCTTCTTCAAAGAAGCATTGTCCTCAATGCTAATCAAGTTGGAAAATTTGAATGAATTTCGTCTTCCCATGTGGCATCTTCAATGGTAACTTCTTCCATTGGATGAGATACTCAGTGATAGTTCTATTCCTCAGCTTCTTTGTGTGTGTTTGACGAATGCACTCTGGTTCCAAAATGATTCTTCCTTCTTCATCCAGCTCGGGAAGTGTTGTTTGAGTGGGAATATTATGCCCAATTATCTTCTTCAAATAGGAAACATGAAAAATTGTATTGTATCTTTATTGTTGGTGGCAACTCAAGCTTGTAGGCAACACTACCGATCTTCTACATGATTTGGTATGGACCATAATACTTTGGAGATAAATTATTATTCTTTCTTTGCTGCTTTAGTGAGATTTGCTTATAAGGCTACAATCGCAAGAAGACCCAATCCCCAACTTCAAAGCTTCTTTCACTATGATGTTGGTCTTCCTGTTGTTTCATTCGATTTTGTGCCATGGCTAAATTCTCCTTGAGTCCTAAAAGTACTTGTTGTTGATGAAGCAAGTGGTCTTCTACTGCCTGAACTCTTGGGGACACCTTAATTGATGATGTGATGGAAGGAGGATGATATCCATAAAGTACCAAAAATGGAGACATTTTTGATGAGCTATGAAAAGAAGTGTTATACCACCATTCTGCGAGTGGTAGCCAATCTACCCACTAAGATTGTTTCTCTGAAGTGAAACAATGTAGATATCCTTCCAAACACTTATTAACAACCTCTATTTGCCCATCTGATTGAGGGTGGTATGAAGAGCTAAGAGCCAATTGAGTACCCAAACATGAGAATAAATCTTTCCAAAAGTGACTAGTGAAGATAGGATCACGATCACTAACAATAACTTTAGGTGTACCATGTAGCTTTTGGATATTCTCAAAAAAAAATTTAGCCACTGCACTTGCTGTAAAAGGATGTGCTAATGCAATTAAATATGCATATTTAGTGAGCCGATCAACTACCACCATGATGACATTATGACCTTTAGATTTGGGAAGCCTTGTGATGAAGTCCATGGATAACTCTTCCCAATGTTGGCTAGGAATAGATAAGGGTTGCAAGAGACCTGGTGTCTTAATTGTCTCCCCTTTATGCCTTTGACACACCAAACATTCAGCCACAAATTTTTGAACATCACCCTTTAGCCTCCCAAAGAAATCTTGCTTGACTCGATGATATGTCTTCAAAATCCTAAATGACCATATGGAGACTCATGCAACTCTGTGAGAATCTTGATTTTAATGTTGGAATTCTTGAGATACAAATGCTCTTTATGCAAAATTATCTCCTTCCAACAAAACTTATCGAACTACTAGGATCACTTTTTAATTGCTCGATGAGATTACTTATGCATCATTTGCCACTCTGTTTGGCTTCCTCCGCAATTTGCTTAGCCAATATTGAAGGGCACACAATAAGGCTTCATGCTTTCTCATCCTTCCTTGTGATTGCATCTGCGACAATATTTTCTTTCCCTTTCTTATATACAATCTAAAGTCATATCCTAACATCTTAGTGACCCATTTTTATTTATGTGAGAAGATAGTCGTTGTTCCAAAAAATATTTTTAGGCTATCTTATTGATTTGTCTTAACTTATGATGTCTACCCAATAGATGGAGTGCAATTGTTTCTTGCATGGAGTATTGCTAGCATTTCCTTCTCATAAATAGGTTTTAGTTACCTTTAATTGGCGACTCACGAGAAAGCAATTGGTGACCTTCTTGCATGAGCCTTGCTCCTATCCCATTTCAATCACATTCCCTAGCGAATTCCTTGGTGAAGTCAGGAGTGGCAAGCATTGGAGTTTTACACATAGCCTCCTTTAATCTCTCAAATGTTGTATTGGCAAAATCGTTCCAATGAAAAGAATCCTTCTTCAATAGAGTGGTGAGAGGTGCTGCTATACTACCATAATTCTTCACAAATCTTCTATAGTACCTTGTCAATCCCAAGAATCCTCTCAATTTCTTAATGGTTTTTGGAATAGGCCATTCCATGATAGCCTTAATTTTGTTAGGGTCCACCTTTGCTCCTTCATGAGAAACTATGTGTCCCAAATACTCCACCTCTGTAAGACCAAAAGCACACTTGGATGGCTTAGCATAGAGTTTATGATCTTCAAGTATTTGTAATGCTTGATCCACATGTTGCAAATGTTCTTCCCAAGTCTTTCTATAAATCAATATATCATCAAAGAATACTAACAGAAACTTTCTCAAGAACTTCTTAAAAATGGAATTCATCAAACTTTGGAATGTGTAGATGGTGCATTGGTAAAGACCCAAAATGGTATCACTAAAATTCATAATGACCCTATGAGTCTGAAAATGTCATTTCACAAACATCTTCCTCCTTTAATCCGGAATTTATGATAAACTTTGTATCTAAGATCTAACTTGGCAAAACATAGCCCATTTAATCTATCTAGCAAATCATCAATGATTGAATTGGAAACTTATCTTTAATGGTGTACATGTTGAGCACTCTATAATATAGACACATGCGCCAAGTTTCATCCTTCATACGTACCATCACCACAGGCAAGGAGTAAGCACTTTGGCTATGCTTGATGATTCCTACCTCTAGCATCTCTTCAACAATTTTTTCTATCTCACTCTTTTGTATGTGTTGATACCTGTAAGGCCTGATGTTTGGTGGTTGGCTCCCTCGGACTAACTGGATGGCATGATCATGATCCCTCTTAGGAGGAAG
>VDFB02000007.1:44612977-44837580 GCA_007258455.2 Sequoia sempervirens | reverse complement strand
TAATTGACATGATGCCCTAACACAAACTTAGCATATAATTTTTTTATAAAGAGTAAAATGGGTACATCAAATTGTTGTTCGGTGGTTTCAAAAACCATACACCCAATGATCCCAAAAGAATTTTCTACAATGTCTCTATGGTACTTGTTTTATAAAGTTTTGTTTTATTAACATTAAGCTGGCAAACCCGGTCTTGAGGGGGTTAACAAATAAAGAGGCTATTTGGGCTTTGGTTATCCCAAGATCTTTCACATCATCATAGGAAAATCCACATGCATAATATTCTCTCATGTTTTCTCGCCACGAATGAAAGGCATTATGTTGCGAGGAGAGGGTTTCTATATTTTTAATTATTTCATTCATTGTGTTTGACATCGAAGATAATCGAGGGACTCTCGTATAAACTTCAGAAATGCCCCTTAATTGTTGCAATTTTTCATAAATTAATTCTTGAATTGATGGCTGTGGAAGTGGTGGAGGTGGTGGTGGTGGAGGTGGTAGAGGTGGAGGAGGTGGAGAGGTGGAGGTGGAGGAAGGTGGAGGAGGTGGAAGTGGTGGAGGTGGTGGAGTGGGGTGCATTTTCGTAAGTGGGCCATAATGCTGATTCAATATAAAAACAAATCCAATCTAATTAGGAATTAGACAATATAAATGAAAAATTATAAAAATACCTAGTTTATAACAAAAATCTATAAAATTTTCTAATTTTTAGTCCAAATACATAAAAAACACTATTTTTAAGTCAAAATCCATTGCAAACATTCAAATTTCATCAAAATCCATGCTAAACTCAAAATTTTCATAAAAAATCTATCAAAACCACCCAACTATTTAGGTCCAACCTTTATTGGGAGAGTTATCAAACCAATTATAGGGAAGCCATAACCATCATGAGCTTTTAATCATGCTTTTGATTGTTCATAATCATCTGCATAAAGTTCATGTACATACAATAACTCTTTTTTGATCATATTCACTATGTATATGGGATCAATGAGTATTCCCCTTTTCGGGTTTCTGCAAACTTGATATAAAGAAGACCATCGAGTGTAGTTATAGAAGAATCAATATATGTAAAAGAAATGTCAAACAAAATATTGGTTTTTCCTTTATGATTTTGAATATTAATAATGTTTATAAAGATGGAAAAATCATTATTATCTTCTTCATTATCATTGTATTGAACAAAGTTTGTTGAATGAATTGGTAATGGGCTTGTAAATATTTGTAAGTATTGATTAGGTGAAAAAACCAATTTATTTCCTTTGTCATTAATAGGTCATCCAACTAGATTTGATTAGAATGAGGTCTTGCACTTGGTTATAAATATGCTTACATCTTTCCATATCATGTCGAGGTGTACGATGATATTGAAAAAATGTTTTTACATTAAAGTTTGGTGGTAAAGGTTTAATTGTTTGAATATGACTAATTGGAGGAAGTTGAATCATATTCTTGTTTAACAATTGCAACATGATCACATGGAAGAGATCAAACAACTATAGAAAATTTCCATCTCATGGCCTAAATTTATATCTAGAGTTATGTTCTGATGGATTATACATCTCCAATATTATGGCAGGTTTGACATGAATGTTTATCAAGTAATGAATATTTTGTTTTTCTTTTTAAATGATTGATAGTTTTTTTGAGGCATGACTTATATGATTGACCAATACGAGCCTATGAAGGGGTACCTTCATACCAACTAATCAATATTCGATAATCATGAAGGGTTATACAAAAACGTGTTAAGGATGGATATTTCATTAGCAATTTCTTATCTTGAATATTAGGTTGTAAGTTATCTATAAACGCCCTTTGAATGTCAACATCTTGAAGACTATAGGAGAATTTCAAATAAAGGGATTAGTATCATTTCATAAAGTTTTTTATTTTCTCTTTAGGTCCTTGATTACAATGAACTAAATTTGTTAATGTAACTTGAGGACTGATGTTCACTTGAAAGTGTTGGAGGAAATCATTAATGAGTTGTGTAAAGGAGGTAATTGATTGTTTGACAATGAACAAAACCAATCCAAGGCCATATCTTTCAATAATCTAGAAAAGAGTTTCACTATGAGTGAATCTTCAAAAATAAAGTCTCTACACAAGGTAGTAAAAACTAACAAATGGTTATTAGGATATTTTTTACAATTGTACTTTCCAAAGCGAGGTATTTCAATGTTTTGTAGTATAGGTGTATTTAAAATAGTGAACATTAATGAACTATGTTTAAGGTATTTTGGATGTTTACTATTGGTTTGATTTTGTTTTAAGTTTCAAATTTGTTGTTGTAATCAGTGAAGCATAAATCTGCAAAAAATCCCGATTAATCGCGATTTTTAAAAAATCTACAAGCTGGACAATTTTTTCCATGATTTTTTGAAAAAATCATTGACTTTTTGGTCAATGATTTTTTTTCGTTTCAAACTGCAAATTCACCAAAAAAACGTGTTTAAAATCTGGAAAAAAATGTGAATAAAATCGAGCTGATTTTCGCACAAGAAAAACCATGAGACCATGGCTTGTTGCTTACTATTATGCTTTGATAGATTTTTTCCAAGCATTCATAGATTGTTTGAAAGCATATGTTTTAGGCTTTTAGCCATAGCATCAAGGAAATGAACTGTTTGATAAAATGCTTTGGTAGACATGTATGAAAAATGTGGTAGCATAGACAAGGCAGTGAACTGCTTGAAAAAAATGTCCCAAAGAAATGTAGTCTCATGGTGATGGAATGCCATGACGAATGCCATGACAAGCAAATTGCTATGGATTGTCATGGCATTCCATCACTGTGAGACTGCATTTCTTTGAGGCATTTTTTCAAACAATTCACCGCTTTGTCTATGCTATTGCTACTATTATGCTTTGCAGATTTTTCCAAGCATCCATAGCTTGTTCGAAAAGCACTTGTTTTAGGATTTTACCCATAGCATGAAGGCTTTGAACTGTTTGATAAAATGCTTTGGTAGACATGTATGAAGAATGTGGTAGCATAGAAAAGGTAGTGAACTATTTGAAAAAATGCTTCAAAGAAATGTGGTCTCATGGTGATGGAATGCCATAACGAATGCCATGACAAGCAAATTGCCATGGATTGTCATGGCATTCCATCACCATGAGACCACATTTCTTTGAGGCATTTTTTGAAACAGTTCACTGCCTTGTCTATGCTATTGCTTACCATTATGCTTTGATAGATCTTTTCCAAGCATCCATAACTTGTTCATAAGCACCGGTTTTAGGGTTTTAGCCATAGCAGCAAGGCAGTGAACTGTTTGATAAAATGCTTTGGTAGACATGTATGAAAAATGTGGTAGCATCGACAACTATCACCATTTGATATTTATGCAGTTGTAGTATGTTTTGTGCAATGTAATCAGCGATATGAATATAACCAACAAAAATCTATTTTCTATAATTCATGGATTGAACTCTGTATTTTATTTGCTCTCAATGTCTGTATGCTATGGAAATGCCATTACATTTTTAAAAAAAGTAGTTTCTTACTATTTTTCTTCAATTTTTTATGGTTTTTTGGAAATCTACCAAAAAACCCTAGTTTTTCTACCAAAAAACAATATTTTGAAAAAAATCAACTAAAAATAAACAAATCTAATTGAAATTTTGATAAAAAATAAAGAACTTTACCTGTTAGAGATGGACTCCAAATCGGATATCGGATTTCGCTCTCCACTGTGTTCCCGCCGCCGATGAGCCGAAAACAAATGTGAATGAGTGTTGGTCGTGGGCCTTTTTTTTATATATATAC
The DNA here is from genome assembly GCA_007258455.2 of Sequoia sempervirens. NCBI lineage: Eukaryota > Viridiplantae > Streptophyta > Pinopsida > Cupressales > Cupressaceae > Sequoia > Sequoia sempervirens. Next base: position 44,833,802 of record VDFB02000007.1, on the reverse strand, counting down.
TTCAACAAAATCGGATATCCGATTCCTAGAACTAAGTTTCCCTTTGTCTGGATCGGAATGAGTTTTTTATATATATATACTTCAACAAAATCGGATATCCAATTTGGATCGGATATCCGATTCCTAAAACTAAGTTTTCCCTCTGCCTCGGTAGTCACCCCGGCTCCAAAAAGTCAACTCACCATTTTCGCGTTTTTGAGTCGTAGAAACACGTATTTTTTTCTCCATTGCCACTTTTTGGCATACCATGTCCTGCACATGCCCATATAATATCAGTTGTATCTATCTTTGTTTGTTGATAGTACGTGCCTTCAACAACCACTGATCCAATAGGATACTCTTTTCCATCACCATCTATCATTGATTCTAACAATTTGCATTTTGGTTGCGTACATCTTAGTAGATAGTAATCTACACCTTCTACATTGTCAAGATCTGCAAAAACAACAAAAATATCTCCTGTACACACCATGTAGGAAACCATGCTCAACTTAGGTAGAATATAAATTATCAATTGTTAGAAATAAAATTCAATTTAAAAATTTAAAATTTACCTATAACAACTAAATATGATACATGTTTGTAATTAGCTAAATACAGAGGATCATAGATATCTACAAAGTCATTATCTTCAAAAGGGTTTGATGTGTCCACTAATTGTTTTGTTTCCCATTGTGAAACGTACCCATCTCTAATATTCTCACATTGTAGAGTATTTGCATTGTTCTCAATGCAATGAACACAAAAACATGATTTTTCTCTCACTTGAATTACTGAGGCCTACTATGTCCTCCTATCATGATTTGATGCAAACTTCTAATACTACTAATTGTTTGACAATTAGTACGAGTTGATCGATCAATATCTGTAAATTTTAAATGTATCTGTAGACATTGAAAATGTATTGATTGACATCGTGCATTCAATCCTGACTTACTAACACCGTTTCTTCCTAAATCATTCCTCGGTCTAACCATTTAATTAGATTCCCCTATCTTATTAAATTCATCAATATTCGTCTCTTAATTAAATAAATCATTTTATCTAATCAAGTCAATCTCCTGTAATTAAATCAATTTATTTGATCTAATTATCCCTATTTAATTAAATAATCAATTTATTTGATTAAATCCCTAAAGTCTATCCATTAAATTAAATAAATTAAAACCTTATTTGATTTAATCTAACACCATCATCCTTTAATTAAATAAATCAAACTGTATTTAATTAAAATCTCAAAAGTCATTTCCATCTTTTTCTGATTTAAATATTTCAAATATTTAAGTCATGAAAGACAAACTAGCCTAATCATCATTAATTTAATCTAACCATGATTAAATGCTAATCTTACCCACTTGCATTCTCTAGATTATGCCACTTGCACAAATAAATCAATTTATTGATTTAATAAATCCAACATTTTCACTCAACATGGAATATTCCCTAGAATTTGAAATAAAAAAGAAGTGGACATGTACTTCCAACAAATCATTTATGAGCTCTTACATGGCTCTTACATGTCCCCTTCCAAAGGTCAAACTCAACATTCATTGCACAAATTTGAATTCAAATTTCCTCTCTCTTGGGCACATTTCCCAAATCTTGCACATGCATCAACCACTCACATGATGACAAGTGGCCTTTTTTCATTGGCCTATTTCTTAGTCCCACATTGGTCCCTCTTCAACACTTAGCATTTGAAAATATTTAAATAGAGGCTTCATCCTCAAGCAAATCCTTCACAAATCCTCCACAACTTGATGCAAAGTCACTCTCTTCATTTGAGAACTGATTTTGTCCACAACTCCAGAATCTCCACAATTTTATCTTCAAATCATATGCAAAGTCCCTCCCCTTGAGAACTAATTTTTCCCATCTTAGCATTCCATATCATTCTTTAGAGCATTTTATCATCTAGTTTATCTTGAACAAGGATTGGGAAAGGGATTGTTCAACAATAGCACCAATCCACTATGGGATAGGGTTTTGGTCATGTTCTTATATGCTTACTTTTAATTGTTTTTATTCTATTTAGTTTGCATTATTTTAGCATGGCTAAATATTTCATAGAAGTACTAATGTTACATGCTTTAAATGGACTAACGATATTAACGTGGTAGTCAATCTCCTATTAATTAAATCAATTTATCTGATCTAATTATCCCTATTTAATTAAATAATCAATTTATTTGATTAAATCCCTAAAGTCTTTCCATTAAATTAAATAAATTAAAACCTTATTTGATTTAATCTAACACCATCCCTTTTAATTAAATAAATCAAAATCTTTATTTAATTAGCCTCTTACCATATTCCTCTCTTATCTGATTTAAATAAATCCATAAATCTAATAAAAAAAGTCACATCAGCTAACCTCTTGTTAAATTAATTAACCCTTGATTAATTTAATCTAATCTCATGTCACATCCTCTAGATAATGCAAGTTGCACATGAAAATAGATTTAATTCATTTATTAAATCCTTATTTTCCTCACAAGGCATCTCTTTGGAATATTCTCTCAATTTGAATTCAAAAATTCCAAGTCAACATGTACATCCAACAAGGCATTTAAAACCTCTTACATGTCCTTTTCCTTGAGCCAAGTGGCATTTATTGCATTTTCCCTTCCCTCTTACATGTCATTTCAACAAATTTGAATTTTAAATATTGGCATTTATTGACACAAACCCCAAATCTTGCACAACTATCATCCATTCATAGCTTGACAAGTGGCACCATATCATTGGATGAATGTTAGTCCCACATTGCTAAAATTTGGGCATTCATCCATCTATAAATCCTATAAATGAAGAGCTCCTCTCCTCATTTTATCATCCACAATCCAAACAAAGTTACCATGCTAAAATACTTAGCCATTTCCATTCATCAATCTTGAGTTCTTAGCTAGGTTATTGCAGATTTTGTTTGGAGCTCTCATCATTTCATCAAAAGTGGATCATCAATCTCTTCAACATTCAAATCTTGCATCATAGGAATTGGGAAAGGGCCAAATCTCCACATCAAATTGGCACCAATTCCGCCATGGGATTGAGAATTTGCATATCTAATTAGGATTTCATCTTGTTTTTATCATTTGTATTGTGTTCTTCAATATTTTCATTCCTAGTTTGATTTGTAAATGGATTTCATGAGGAATCCTTCTTTTAGCTTGTAATTCCTTGTCTAACTCATTTATTCATGTGTTGTTTTACAGGTACTAGGAAAAGGGTTCGCACAGTATCCAATTAAAAAGTGTATAAAATTTAAAATTCAATTCATGTACACATTGAAATTCATAAAACAAATTTATTTATGTACCTTTAACTTCTCAAAAATATTGTGTTTTGTATATTGAGTCACGGGCAACAAAATGAATTTTGTACCATTTAACAATTTCATGTGCATTCCTTATGGAATTACCTGCAAGTTCATGTTGATGAAATGTCAAGTTAAGAGGTTTTGTGGTTGAAAGAAAAAGATGGATCTAAAAAAAAAAGATTTTTTTCTAAAAATCCATATGTTGTTACCTATAAACTCGTGTTGGCGAACTGCACGCTTCACACATGCTCCAACTCCATCATGCTCTCCTTTTCCATGCCCACTCTCATAGAAATTCCACAAAAAATTTATGTCACGTCTAATATGTTGTTGGATTAGCCAATTAAAAGTTTTTACAAACTTAAATTTTCCTGTGACGTTACAACCAATTTCATTTGAAACCAAGATAGTAAAAATAAACTATATGTGTACATCTAATTAGGTTTGAACAAGTTAAGTAAACAAATAAACATATAATTTGAAAAAAAATTAAATCTTCACTTACCAACACATCCATCAGACCATATCCAGTGTTGTGAAGCATCTATTTGACATCATCTCAGGTCTTCAAAAAACATTGCAAAATAATGGGCTACATAGCTTCTATCATTACCTGTATCATCACTGATATAAAAGTGAACCTCTCTGATGATAATTCGTTCATCTTTGCTACTATGTAGACCATCTAAATGTTCTTTGACATGCCTATAAAAAACTTGTACAAATATTGCAACTTGCTTTGAATGATAATATTGGCTTTGAATCTCACTTTAAGGACTAAATGTATATTTCATAGAGAAGTCAACAATAGAGAGAATACAAGCCACTGGAAAGCAATTCTTTGAGTCACAAAATTGCTTAGCTTGCCATCTAGTACCATGACAATGTTGAATATGTGGATATATGATATCAATTAGAAAATTTGTTCATAAAATCATTGTAAAACAACTCACTCTCTTTGAGAACAATTTTTCTCATTTTTTTTCGCATTGTCCTCGAAAAAGAATAAAAATGACTTTGTAAAACCCTAATTTTTGGAAGCTTCTAAAAGGCTTGTTATAAGGGGTTGGGATGGGGGTTATAGTATATATAAAAGGTGATTATTCATGAGATTGTAATAATTTTTTCACTGGATAATAAAATCATTGGATGGCTGCGGTTTTGTGGATGTAGCTCGGATTGGGTGAACCACGTTAAATTCTTTGTGTTGTCTTGTTTCTGCTATAATTTTTTGTGTGTTTTATTTCTACATTTTATTGATCAAATTTGCATTTAACTATTAGATATCTACTTCTAATCCTAAAAAGTGGTATCAAAGCGGATTGTGTGTGATTATCATCTGCAGAAAAGTCTCATGGTTGAGTGGCAATCTCACGGTTAAGTGGGAGCAATGGAAAACAAGGGTAAATTGAAGGTAGATAAATTCAATGGGAAAAACTATCAGTTATGGAAGATGTAGATGGAGGAATATCTCTATCAGAAGGATTTATGGAGGCCATTGGAAGGAACATCCAAGAAACTGGTAGGAATGAGTGATGAGGAATGAAATCTTTTGGACAGAAAGGCATTGGAATCCATTTGTTTATGCTTGGCACAATTGGTGACATTCAATATTACAACAAAAAAGACAACTCAAGAGTTGATGGAAACCCTGGAAAATTTATATGAAAAGACTTCCATTTTGAATAAGGTATTTCTCATGAAGTGTTTATTTAATATGAAAATGGTAGAAGGTGGGTCAGTTGTTGATCATTTAAATGAGTTTAATATAGTTACTAGTCAATTAACTTCTGTAAATGTAAACTTTGATGAAGTTAGGGATCTTTTAATTTTGTGTTCTTTGCCTGAAAACTAGAAAACTTGGTCATGGTTGTTAGTAATTTTATTTTTGGTTCAAATACATTGAAATTTGATGATGTTGTTGGTGTTATTTTGAGTGAAGAAATTTGTAGGAAAAGTTGAGGTGGAACATCCACATCAGGTAGTTTTTGAATGCAGAAAGCAAGGGTAGAACAAAGGAGAGAGGAAACAATTTTGGAAGTTGTGGGAAGTCATGAGGAAAATCAAAGGAAAAAAGGTCCCAATCTAGAGACAAGAGGGATTGTTGGTACTGTGGTAAGTTGAGCCATTTGATGAAATATTATTGGTCTCAAAAAAACAAAGGAGACAAAAAGGAAGGAAATAAAGAGGAAAATGTGGTAAGTAATAAATCTGATGAGGATTCTTTGATTCTTTCCCCTTATATTGCTAATAATTCTTGGGTGTTAGATTCAGGGTCTTCATTTCATGCTATTCCCCATAGAAGTTATTTTCTTGATTATGTCCAAGGGGATTTTGGACTGGTTTATTTGGGAGATAACGAACCCTATCATATTTTTGGAAAGGGAAGAATCAAGATTAAGTTACAGAATGGGAATCATTGGCTACTACATGAGGTAAGACACGTTCCAAATTTAAACATAAATTTAATTTCAGTAGGGCAACTAGATGATGAAGGTTGTGTTGTTACATTTAGTGATAAAAATTGGAAGGTTACAAAAGGTGTGAAATTAGGCACCTTATATCTTTGTACAATTCATACTTTTCCTTCTACTTTAGCTATTGCTAATAAAAATCAATGTTCAAGAATAGTTGTTGTAGTTTAGTAGACAGAAAATTAGATAGTTGTTGTGGATTCTGAATCAGCACTATGGCATAATAGACTTGGGTATATGAGTGCAAAAGGTATGAAAGTACTTCATTCAAAGAATGTTTTACTAGGTCTATAATGTGTTAATATGGATTTCTGTGAAAGTTGTGTGTATGGCGAACAAAAGAGAGTTAGTTTTCTCAAGGATGGGAGCAAAAGAAAGATGAGAAATTGGAGCTTGTGCATATGGATGTATGGGGACCAGCTCAAGTATCTTCTCTCAGTGGTTCTTGGTACTGTGTCACTTTTATTGATGATGCAAAAAGAAAGGTATGGATTTATTTCCTTAGGAAGAAATCTAATGTATTTGAAACTTTTAAGAAATGGGGAAGCTTGGTTGAGAATGAGACAGGTAAAAAGTTAAAATGTATCAGATCTGATAATGGTGGTAAGTATTGTAGCAAAGAGTTTGAATATTATTGTTCGTCTAACGGTATTCGTAGGAAAAAAATGGTTCCAAGGATGCCACAGGAAAATGGAGTGGCTGAGCGCATGAATAAAACAATAATGGAGCGTGCACAGACTATGAGATTGCATGTTGGGCTGCCTTTAAACATGTGGGCAGAGGTTGTAAACATTGTTGTTTATTTAATCAATAAAGGTCCCTCTATTCCTTTGGGTTGTGGTATTCTAGAGGAAGCATGGACAAGTAAGAAGGTGAGTTATTCCTTTCTCAAGACCTTCGATTGTGAATCATTTTCATATGTAGATTATGAAAATAGAACCAAGCTTGATGCAAAATCAAAGAAATTTATATTTTTTGGATATGGCATTAATGAATTTGGTTATAGGCTTTGGGATTTTGAAAATAAAAAAATTGTGAGAAGTAGGGATGTCATATTCAATGAGAAAGTGTTGTACAAATATCAGTTGTAACAACATGAGAAGAAAGAAAATGATTATGTAGTGTTGGATGATACACCAAACAACAATGTTCTAGTGGTTCCTCATGCTTTGCAACAACAACAACAACAACAAAAACTATAAACTCCAGTGAATGTTAGATGATCTTCAAGGATAAGTAGACCTCCAAAAAGATTTTCTCCCTCTTTGTATTCTATTTTATTAATTGATGTTGGTGAATTGGAATGTTATGATGAAGCTATGTAGGCGGATACCAAGGTTCAGTGGGAGCATGGAATGGAAGAAGAAATGGACTCCTTGCTAAAAAATCAAACTTAAGAACTATGCATATTGCCTACAGGTAAAAAGGATTTACCAAACAATGGGTTTATAGGATGAAAGAGGAGGATGGAGGTAAGAAAATATTTAAAGCCAGATTAGTTGTAAAGGGATTTGCACAGAAAAAGGGTATTGAATTTGATGAAATCTTTTCTCCTATTATTAAAATGACTTATATTCGTACTGTTTTAAGTATTGTGGTTGTTGAGGATTTGAATTTAGAACAACTTGATGTTAAAACAACTTTTCTCCATGGTGATTTGGAAGAGGAAATATATATGGAACAACCACAAGGATTTGAGTTCAAAGGTAAGGAGAAACTTGTGTGTAGATTGAAGAAAAGTCTATATGGCTTGAAGCAAGCACCTCGACAATGGTATATTAAATTTGGTAGTTTTATGGTTGAGCAAGGCTACAGTCAATGTAATTCAGACCATTGTGTTTATTTTAAGAGGTTGGATGATGATAGTCACATTATTTTATGTCTATATGTTGATGATATGCTTGTAGCAGGGTCTAACATGGATCACATAAAGGAGTTAAAACAAAAATTAACAAATTCATTTGCTATGAAGGATTTGGGGGCAGCAAAGCAAATCCTTGGAATGAAGATTACAAGAGATAGGAAAAATAGAAAATTGTTTTTATCTCAAGCTGATTATGTTGAAATGGTGTTACAAAGATTTCATATGGAGAATGCAAAAGTTGTCAGCAAACCTTTGCTTAGTCATGTCAAATTTACTAAGGATATGCGTCCAAAGACACAAGAGGAGGAAGAAAAAATATCCAAGGTACCATATTCTTTAGTTGTAGGTAGTTTAATGTATGCCATGGTATGCACAAGACTAGATATTGCACAAGTTGTAGGAGTTTTTAGTAGGTATATGAGTCATCCCGGTGTTGAGCATTGGAATGCGGTAAAATGGATTCTTAGGTACTTGAGAGGTATATCCAATAAATGCTTATGTTTTGGGGGCTCTAATATTGATTTAAAAGGCTATGTTGACTCAGATTTGGCAGAGGATATAGATACCAGGTGGAGTACCACAGGCTATGTATTTATAATTGGTGGGACAACAGCGAGTTGGTTTTCTTAGTTGCAAAAGGTGGTTGCTTTATCCACCATAGAGGTAGAGTATGTTGTTGTAGCAGAGGTGGAAAATGAGATGATATGGTTGCAATTTTTCATGGAAGAGTTGGGAAAAAAACATGATGAAAATTACTTGTTTACAGACAATCAAAGTGTTATACATCTTGCAAAGAATTCTGCCTTGCACTCTAACACAAAACACATATAATTGAGATATCATTTCATTTGGTCAGTTTTGGAGGATGGATAGGTCAAGTTGGACAGGATACATATAGATTCTAATCCAACAGATATGTTTATGAAGGAAGTGACAAGGGAGAAGTTGAGCTCCTCTTCAACTTCAGTTGGCCTTCAAGGTTGAATTCAGGTATAACAGAGCAGCAGGGTCCAAGGATCAATCTCCAAGCGGGAGATTGTGTTAATGTGGAGCCTGATCAGTCTCCAAGTGGGAGATTGTTGGTATGTCATGACTGATCATGCTATACTATACACCCTGACATGTATCCTCACCAGGGTCTGAGGCCAGGTCGACATTTGGGGGCGGCAACCCCTAAGAAATTTGTTTTTCTCATTTCAGAATAAAAACAACTTTCTAAAACCCTAATTTCTGGAAGATCCTAAAAGGTTTGTTATAAGGGGTTGGGATGGGGGTTACAGTATGTAGAAAAGGTGATTATTCGTGAGAGTTTAATAAGTTTTTCACTGGATAATAAAGTAATTGGATGGTTACGGTTTTGTGGATGTAGCCTGGATTAGGTGAACCATGTTAAATTCTTTTTGTTGTCTTGGTTTTGCTATAATTTTCTGTGTTTTATTGAAAAAATCTGCATTTAACTGTTAGATATTTGCTTCTAATCCTAACAAATTCTTGACTTCGTTGAGTATTTCTCATATTCAAATCTCTTTTGTACAACTTGAATTGAATGATCAATATTTTCAACCTATAAAAGATTCTTCAAATTTACACATTCATTACATATATTTTTATACACTACACTTTAAATTCATTTGAATCTTCTATTTTTTTGCATCGAAGAGACCTCACAAATTGTGTTGTACTTCTACGGATGACTATTTTTGGATTGATTACTTCCATAGCTTTTCTGTATGTTTGAAGGTGTAGATCAAATTCAACATGATTTTTAAAACAAGTCTCACGTATCTTATTTATACGTACAAAAATTGGTTGTAGTCTCTCAAACATCCTTTGACAAATCTTCACATCTGAAAATTATTGCTTGAATGCTTCAAAAAACTCACTTTGAGTTGTATCTATAAAATGTTTCGGATGTGAATTTTTTTTACCATCTGCACCTTTTATTTTTATAGTTCCCCTTCCATTGGAAGAAAGACAAGAGTGGCTAGTCAAATATTCAATCAATTTTTCCTTTACATCTTCTAAGATTTTATCTTTTCGGGGAACCCTAGAAATATTTACCCAATTATTCTCAACATTTCCATCCAATCTATTTCTCTTTTCCATATATCTTTGAATAGTTATCTTAGAAACATTGAGTAATTCAAAATCTGCTTTAACTTGTCTTCTTTGTGATAATTTTTTACTAGAAATTACCATCACCAATGCTCTACATGCAACACTTAAATCAACAACTCGACTCTTGCTTTCAAATTCAATGCTTCTTGCAATTTTTCAACTATTGTTTTCTTTACTGATCCTGACGAGTTTCTTTTATTATCAACCCCTAACAATTTTAAAATAGGGATCATTTCTTTCATCCAATATAATTTAGCAAATGACTGTGCTCTTCCAACTATAGACTTTTCTTCAAAATATTCATCCCATATTCTTTTGTACTATAATTTTACTGTTCTTTCCAGTAACATATCTTCAAATTAAATACTATTAAAAAGGGATTCCTCATCCATCTCTATGAGAAAAGGGTATGGAAAATCTTATAGAATCCAACAGGATTTCCCTACTCAAGGATAATGGTATATTAAAATACTATTAACAAGGACCAATGATCAAGAGAGGGTATGTAGGAGATGATGGAATCCAATAGGATTTCCCTACTTAAGGGTAATAGTATATTCCCTAAATTAAGGATGATGAACCTCAAGTGATGCGGGTGATAGATAGCCAATGGTTTGATTTCAAGACCTAGGAAGACTAGTCTAAGTGCAAGCTAAAGGTTTGTTTGAGAAATAGTGGATATACAAGGGTGGAGGATATACAAGGACTAGGTGGAATGTAAGGATTGAAAGATCATAACTGAAGGATTGATAGCCCCAAGAAATCTAAGTGATAGGTTTATTTTGGATGTTTTTGTTGTTTGACGTTTTGGGGTTTTGCAAGTTTTAAGGTGTTGCAAATTACTAGGTGTGATGTTTGTTTAAAGTCTAGTTTTGAACACACACGCAAGACATAGCAGATAAAATGTTTGATTTTAACAATACAAGAACAAATCCTAAGGTTGGAAAGGACTATATTCACTAGATTCCATGTGGGTTCCCCAACCACACTTATTCTTAGTGGGTGACTTAGAAGCTTGGCCACACTAGCTCCCCTCCATGGCAATCACTTCTCAGGTCAACCAAGCTTCGAGTCCTCATGAATCTCTGATGATAGACTCTTCACCTCTACTAAGAACTGGGAGAATGTGGATGCCTTGACAATGACTGTTGCTGCACCAACAAATAGAAAAGGATTTTGGCAACTACAAACAAGAGGTGTCTAGTAAGGGCATCTGTTTGAGTGGTTATACATGCGGCAAGATTAGCTCCTATAAGAAGGATTCCCAACCTATAGAGGTTATGCTCTATAGGGTTTATGGGGATTCACTTGTTGGTATAACACATTCACACTCGTGGTACTTGAACCTTCCTCAAGCACCCATTTTATATACCTGTTGGAAGTAGCTTGGATTTAGCCTGTTATTGGTTGGGTTGTTCCTTTGGGGGGTGAAGCCACAATAGTGGTTTACAATTTGATGGAGGAAGGAAAACTAAGAAAAAATGACCCCATGGCACAAAAATTGGTTTTAGGGGTTTGAATGAACCTAAAAGTTCAACTAAACCAAAAAGGGGTTCGACCAAACTAGGGTTCGAGTGAACCCATTAATTACTGGGCCCACATTTCCCACCAAAAAAATAAAATAAAAATGCAATTTGAAGGGGGTTCTAATGAACCTTGGTTCGAACAAACCCCTATGGGTTTGCTCGAACCCCTAAGGGTTCGTACGAACCCCCCTTATTCCTCATTCTCCCCCTAAAACACAAAAAAACATAAATTTTTACGCTTCAAAGCTCGGGTTGAGGATGAAAATGGAGTCGTCTTCACAAACGCAACTGGAATCAAGTATTCCTCAGAACGAGCTATCTAATGAATATAATTTTAATGTGTTTTGGTTTTATTATGTATTTGTTTTTTTAGTTTTATTAAACACAGGTTTTTCATCAAAAATGAAGGTCTTTGTTTTGCACATGTGGAAAAATAGTAGATTATAATTTTTTTTGAAAAATAGGAGTGCACCAAATATTGAAGCCCTTGATCCAACAAAAAAAAATTGAATTTCGATATATACAAAAAAAGTTACGAGTTATACGGTCGTGCTATGACTGAATTGTAATTGGTTTGACTTTGAAACTTGATTAAAGAAAAAATATTCAATAAAAAACTATCTAACCAAGTGGAAGCACTAGCTATCAGAGTTACAAATCTAAATTTGAAATAATTAGAATTTTATCCTTCATGGAACATTATACGTTGTGCGTCACTTTTTAAAAATGTTGTTTTTTGAAAAAAACTAGTTTTCGTGGGAGATGGAAAAAGAAGTGCAATCTAATTCCAAAAACTTTGAAAAAATATCTTTAGAATCTACAGACAAAATGTGATGAAACTCTAGCTTGTATCATCTTCAAATTCCTCACGGTTTAGCTGCTATAGGTGCCCAAATGTGAAGATTTAGTTAAAAATAATAATTTAATTGTCCACTTTGGCCAAAAATTATAAACCACTATTGTCAGATCGCCCTGGGGTGACTTCCTTTTCCCACCCAGGCATGCCCTCTAAAGGATTAACAATAGACAATGGGTCTGGTTTCTGATCACCAAGTTTGCACAGGGTGAGAACATACTCCCTACCATCTCAAGCATAACAAACAATGTTCATTCATCCCCTAGTTAAATCTATATGGCATAAGACAATTTTTCATTTTAATGCACCAATTGAAATGTGTTCTAAGCTAAAAGACAACCAGTTTCAAAAATAAAAAGTCTTTGTCTAAATGTCCTACAAAATCACAGATTAGTAGTTTTTCAATATTAGTCTTCAATGGTCAATAGCTACACCATTTATTAGTCCAAGCATTAGCTACAAATATTCATACTAAAGCACAATGAAAATATAAGCATGAACATACAATAATCTAGCAACGAACATATAAACATCAGAACAAAAAATATATTAAAAAAATTACCAAATCTTATGTATTAGATGCTTAATTTTCCTATTCAACCCTATGACAAATGAAAATTATTAGAAAATTATCTTATTGTTCAGTATTAAATAGTTATTTAAGAGAAAAAAGTAAACATAATAGAAATAGTTCATTAAAAAATGGATAAAAAATGGAAAAAGCTAAAAAAAAGACTAGTAAAAGATGACTTAAATAGTTATTTCAATAAAAATTGAATGAAAAAAAGGAAAAATCTAAAAAACATATTCAAAAAATCAAAAGATCAACCATTTTATATTTCAGTACACAATTGATGAAAACGGAAATAAATTTGATGAAAATGGAAACAATCAAAAAATCAAATTCGAATAAATCATAGTTTCAGTCGAATACCATCTGGTTGAACAGTATTCAACCGGATATTATTTGGCCGGACACCATTCGACCGAATCCATCCACATGGCAGGTGACATGGTAGAAAACTCACTAATTTATCAAATTTTTAGAAATTTTCAACTTCTACTGAATATTTCTTCAATCATTTTTTTTAAAGAATAAAAATACCCTTTTGTAGAGCTCACAGTGCTAAATCCAATTATATATATATATATTGATTAATTTTAGTATATAAATATTTGAAAATATTGCAAGTAGGTTGTTCAAAGTCAAAAAGAGGCTCAATTGAAATTATATAAAAAATAGTAAATCATCATAAAAAAAATTGCAAAATATATGATGCCCTAAAGGAGAGAATCCTCTTCAAAAGGGTATATTTTGTTTTTTGAAAATGAAAAAAAAAAAACAATAGTTGACGTCAACTGAAAACTACCAAATTTGGGTAATTTTGACTTTAAAATGTTATTACGAGAAAAAATTACATCAAAATATCATTTTTTTTCATGCCCTAGATATTGAAGTCAGCTATCTAGGAAAAAAAAATTAGGAGAAAATGAAAAAAAAAATTGTATGTTTCTTGACATCAACTAAACGTCACTTTTTCTTGAAATTTTCAACATTACAAAATCTACTTTTAAATTGATAAAAATATATAAAAAAGAAAAATTATTTTAAAAAAAAATTATAGGAACAAACTTCAACAAAAGTTCTACATTTTATTAGTTTACATCATTTTGAAATTCAAAAGATAAATACCACTTTTATGTGGTTGAAGTTGAGAACTTTTTCTCATGTTGGTCGATTCCTTTCTAAAGTGTGACACAGGTCTGTACTTTTACCCAAGGACCATAAGGTACATTCATAGAAGCATCAATATGAGTGAAGGTGACATTAGGTAAGAGTTTAGATTGATCTTGGCAATGGTGGACATCCATCATGGTGACTATATTAAAGGCTCGAGTAAACTCTCATTATAAGATACAACATTAGATAAATCTAAAAGGTTAGTGGAGTGGTAGGTACTGAGTTGGTAAAAAATTGTAAGTTTTGATTAGGAGGTGCAACTAATTTATTCCTTTTATCATTCCCACTAGCCAATCGATGATAGTAGAGTCAATGAGGTATTGCACTTGGTTCTTAAGATGCATACATCACTGAGTATCATGTCTAGGTGTATGGCAATATTGACAAAAGGATTTTGCTTTATAATGAGGAGGTAAACATTTTGTGGTGTCTACAGGATGAATAGGAGGAGGTTGAGTCAAATTATTATTAAGTAATTGCATCATAATGGAATGAATAGAGTTAGTCAATTGTGAAAATTATTGATATCCTTGTTTGAATTGATAGGTGGTTGTAGGTAAGAGTCTCACAACTACAACTTATGTTTGGATGTTGTTAGACGAAAGAGGGGAGTTTATCTTGATGAAATTTTTATTTCTTTTTAAATGATGGATAATTAGGAGTATGAATGAATTCAAATTGATTACTAGGAGACGATGAGGGTGAACCCTCATTGGATTAGAACCAATGTTTGATAATCACAAAGAGAGATGCATAGATGTGTGAATAAAGTAGAATATTATCTTAAATGTTTGGCTATAAATTTACAATAAAGAACCTTTACACATCAGCATTCAAGGGGTAATATGAAATTTGAGAGTGGAGGGCTTGGTATCATCTTAGGAAATCAATCACTTTTTCTTTAGCTACTTGTTTACAATGAACTAAGTTAGTTAACATGACTCGGGGTCCAATATTTTCTTGGAAATTTTGAAGAACCTTTTTGAAAAGTTGTGAAAAAGAGGGTGATTAAATTATTGGTTAATCAGAAAAACCAATCCTAGGCCATGTCTTTTAATGACCAAGGGAATATTTTAGCTAAGATAGCATCCTTGAAAGGAAATCAATTCATTAAATAGTAAATGTGGATACATGATTATTTGGATCTCCCTTTCCATTATATTTCTCAAATCGTGGTATTTCAATGTTTTACGAGATTGATGTTTTTTAAATGGAAAATGATAATTGACTATAGATGAGGTATGTTGGACGGTTGGAATGGGATTGAATTTTATTCATGTGATATAAATTCATTGTTGTAATGAAGAAGACATTTTTTGCAAGATTTGGTTTATGATGAGATCAGTCATAGACCTATTTTAGGAATTTGTAGGAATATTGTTAATCATAGGTGGATTGCTACTTTGAAAATTGAATAGTCGATTGAAATTTGGAGAATTAAGTGTTAGTGTGGAATATGGTGGAACAAAGTTATACTAGTTGATAGGATTCCCACTTAAAATCCCTAGACCATTACGATCTTGTGTAGTAGATGTTATGATTGGAGGTGTGAAAGTGGTAATAGAAGATGTGATAGTGGGATTAGACACTTGTGTTTTGATTTGATTTTGAGCATAATTGAGAATTTGAGCACAACTACCTACCATCAAAATATTTGAATCTACTATATAGGATAGTTTGTGCAAAAAAATATTCCTTGTGAATCATTGACCAATTTCCTAAGGTTATCCACTTGAAAGAGATGGTTTCTCCAAGTAAGGATTCAGTACTTGAATAGAATTGGAGACTTTCCAAGTCTTTATATAACTCTTCGAGGTTATTTTCAAGAACATGTGCGACAAAGCTTACCAAGCCCAAGTCTACATGAATGGATTGTGGTGAAGATGAAATTGGTAAAGTGAGCATAGGAGTGTGATTCAAGAATGATTAGGTTGCTATAGTTCCTTGAGTGAAAGATTTGATGAACTCAGGCTCCACACTAGAACTAGGTGAAGCACAAGAATTTGTAAGTTGGTAGCTTCATCTCACAGGGTTGTTATATATAAAACACTAGGTCATGAAGCTCATAAATTAACTACAAGATCCAAGTCACATAAGTGGTCCTAAGTTGAAGAGAAGGAGAGACAATGATGACAGGAGAAGAATAGATTATTAGAGACAAGAAATATATAGATAGAAACTACAAGGATGCAATTGTCACTGAAATTATAACCAAAACTAGAAGGACAAGGGTGTGTGCACCCTAGTCCTCATATGTGAAGGCTTATTTTTTAAAAAGTTTAGATAAGTGAGGTAATATGTATGGATCTTTGATTGCAAATATTTAGGTTTGAAATCTTATAAAATTCAAAGAATAAAATATTCCCTAAGTTATTTATGAGAAGTGCATACTTACATGAATTTAATGCATCAAATCATATGAGAAATATAGGTATAATGCACTTGAAAACCAAATATTTCTAGAAGGAAAATGTGATAACAAATTGAATCTATTGTTGAAATGTTGAAAATATAATACTTTGAGTTTATGCAATGAATGGAAATGCTTTTCTTTTTCAAGTTTTTAAATAAAATACAAATGCAATTGAACAATAATACTTTTGAATAATCTAATACTCAATCAGATTATACAATAATAGATGTGTAAATAAGAAAATTTTAAATGGAGGAGACATCATGTTCACTAAAATGTGAAATGGTGAAATGGTGTCTAAGACTAATGGGTAACCTAAATCACATATTCTACCATTGACATTGGGGGACACAAAAGTAACCAGGAGACACTATTTGGTTGTTATCCTAAAAAAGAGCCAAAACAATTGGTTAGGGTTTTGGCCCTCTTTTTTTGTTGGATGTATTGATATTATGTTGAAAACTAGGTAAAATGAGACTAAAGAGATGAACTCTAATTGAATACGAAAATTACAAAACAAAAGTGTAGAAACAAAAGGCAGAGATGAAGAGTGTAGAGAGGAGAGAAACAAATATAAAAGTTTGAAGCAAAATTATTTGGACTAGGGTGAGGGTGCCCTAGTCTGGAAATGATTATTTTTAGGATTCAATACTTATACTTGTGTGTCATAGTGTGTAGGCCTTTTCCTCTTGGGATCAAATTTTGAAGTTCAACAATATGAAAATAATTAGCTTGCCCTAATTTGATGAGAGAAGCTACTTAAATGCTTATCATAGGGGTATGAAGTCTTGAAATCTCCAATCCACTTGAATCCACTTCAGAATTGTAACCCACAAAAAGGACAAGTGGAGAAGGGTTGTGTTGTATAAGGACTTTCCTTAGTCAAACTCCATTTTTCTATTTCCACCTCCACAAATGCCTATGATGATAATGAATAGAAATCACATACCCTAGGTCAAGCATAGGAAAAAGAATAAAAATGAATGATAGATGATAATGTTGTAGCTAAGCACTCATATTTGTATTCCTTGTTGGAGTGAAGTCAATTTACTCATTGTACATACAAGGAGAAACTGAAGGTTGCTTGATGATCCTACAAGTGTTAGTGCTCACAATAACAAACATGAAATATGAAACATCTTATTATGCAAAAACATGAATTTGTTGGTATGTTGTAGACATGAATTTGGCTAAAGAAGTGCTATATATCTTGCTTATTCTACTATTGAAATTGCCTTAATTGCCTTTTGGATTTTACTTGAGAAATCAAAATTTCATTAGGTGTTCAAATGGAGGCAAAAAAATATATTTATATGAGTTTCAACATATTTCACATTAACCTTTATGACAAGCCCACAAATGGTTTTGGATTCATAAGCATATTGAGGCCCAATAAAATTTGAGAATTAGGGCAAAATAGGGGTGATTGGAGCGAGGGTACCCTAGTCCAAATCTATTTTTCTTTTTAGATCTTCAATAAATAAATATTTAATATGGTTTCCTAGATTTAAGTCAACTTATCAAAAATGACAATAAAAAACGCACAGTTAATAAACATAATTAAATAAATGCACTTAAGAGAGAGCGAAACATAATATAAAATTATCAAAAATGACAATTTATGATACTACACAATTATCAAATCATAATCATAGATTGTAATCATAATTGTAAATTCTTTCTAATTAAATCCATTCTCCTGAAACTATCATAAATATATTCCCAAATCCAACTTTATTAAAACTTTGATCATAAAATTAATTTGACAATGAAAAGATACAAATGATGAAACTTAGATATTTTCAATTTTATAATTCAATTGTTTTAATCAATAGTTTGGTAGCCATAAATCAGAGTGTTCCCAGCACTTCGTGATCGACCGATGAGCGTGTACGTTGAACGTCGTTTGTTGTCGAACCACCTCAAAGGGAAGTAATGTCCTCAGCAAATGGAAGCATAACTCAATTAAAAGCTTTGACTATTCTAAGGAACCCTTTTCACCTCCAAATCATGTCCGTCACACTCTTCACTTCCAAAACTCTGCAACTTCTGCCAATATTATTTGTGTTAGTGCCAAAGTAGGAACGTTGGAATAGGTTATGGACATAAACGAAATGATTTTTATCACTCGTTGTAATTGTGAGTATACTACAGTAAACGTATTTGCAAAATTGCGGCGGCACATACAAGGCAGGTTGATTCATTTATTAGGTTTCAGAAACTGTCAAACGAATGTGATTGGCAGGTGAAAGTTTCAAGATCCACAGACTTTACCAGTAAATTGTTTCCTTGGTATAGTTAGCGATTTTCGAGACATTAGTTATGGGAAAAGGAAATATTATGCTTTGAATGTCCCATTGGATGATGGAATTGATGGCAGAAGTTATGGGTCTTTCTTCAAACCAATCTTTCAATGAATGTTAACTGTCTATAAACTCAAGGCAATTGTTCAGTGTGGAGTTGAGTCCTTGTCCTGAGATGGAGTAGGGTGGTTTAAGCTTTCTGTAAAAGAGTGTGGTGAGTGTATGATAGATGAGGTCATCCAATGTGCCACTTTTGCTTGTATGTGGTAGTGGATACACAATTTGTAATATTGTTTGATGTTGGTGTTATGAGATAAAGAGTTTTAGTCGGTATAGAGATTAAGGATGAGATACTTCAGTATTATAAATTTGTTGGATTAGATTATATATATATATATATATTTTTTTTTTGAAATAAATGTTGGATAATGTTAGTATAGATGTCTTAAATAATCTATTTAAAAAATGTCGAGAAATGTCAATTTGGAGCTATTTTATTTACTTTAATATGGAGACAAATTTTATGTGATGCTTATTTTGAAAATATTATATTTTTTTATTAAATGTTAATATTTTGACATGTAAATGGTTGTCAAATAAGGAAAATGGTAAGAACTTTTGCTAACACACTCACACCATTATAGTCTGTAACCTTTTGTTGCCATTGTAGAATACCTCTCAACATTAACTATGTCCAAAGTGCTTGGAAATATTAATTTAATGTCATGTACACCTAGTGTCCAACTTGATTGAGTTCCCTAATCCTGAAAAAGAAGATTTTGACACATACATTAAAAGTCATAAATGAGATAGAGAAAAAAAAATGTGATTTAGATAATGGGAACTCAAAACTACATAATCATGATGTGGATTAATTTGCATTCATCTAATTTAGAATGTTGCAAATGGTGCCTACATGACCAAAGAAGTTAGCACAAAAAGCACTAACATGGAAGTTTAAAATGTAATTCGACATGAACTTACAAGGATCAAAGACAATGTTAAAAGTTTGAATCTTGAGGTTATTGTGACAAAAGATGCATCCAAAGAAGCACTTGGCAAGTGAACACAAACTTATCTCTACCTCAAATATGATTAGTTAGAGTATGTCAAATAGAGATTTGTTTAATGAACCCAGTTGAGTAACATTCAAAGTTCAAAAGTTGCCCAATTTATCAATGTGATGAGAAGGATATAGAGAAGGATATTTAGATATTTAAAAATAAAATAAGAAAATAAAATCAACAACAAAAATCTTATGAAGAAGATGAAGAGGCCTTTGCTAGTGAACCAAGAGTGCAATTTATTAACAATTATGACCATGAGACAATCAACTTGAGGCATAAGATTCAAAATAGTAATAGTGAAATGTGTGTTATAGTCCATTTCAATATGATGGCTTGTGATTAATCAAAGGAAGAATTGTAGGATGCATAATGATCACTAATGGTCAAAGAATTCTAATAGTTGTAGATTGTGATTAGGGGTTGGTACTTGGTTGATTTGGGACATCCTTTGAACTTGGTAGAAATAAATAAGAGGAAAAATAAATTTAAAATATTCATTTACAATTTTTTCTTGCAAAATGTTTAACAAAATGCTCCAAAAATCGACACATAAAACCAATACATGCAAATTATTTGGCATACCTCCTTGATAGTCATATGCTTGTCAAGTTTCCATGAGGACTTGATATTTAATTATAAATTTATTGTTATTGATGTTTGGAAGCTATTTAATTAAAGGAACTAAATATTAAATAGAATTCTTAGTTAAGGACTTTGAACATATTTTCTTAATATTTTATAAAGTTTAAAAAGGGAAGGGAAAAATGGTTACACGTGAAAGATAATGATATTTTCTCCTATTTATCGTAAAGTCCTATTATTATAAAGGAATCTCTCTCTCTTTGGTTATTTTAATTTTGAAGAGTTTTTTACCTTTTAACATAATAACTACACTAATAATTTGTAAGTAGACTCTATGCTTTATTTATTTTGAAGTGGAAAGATCCTTTTTTAACTTTGAGCCTTTATTTCCCATTGTGTGCAAGTCTTTCATATATGTCAAACTTGTTCTTGTTCATTGTAATTTTCTCGTGTATGTTTAGCTATATAGGAAATGTAATAGAGTCTTTATGCTTTGATTTTGAAGGAATTTGAAGAAATTTTTTGAACTTTGTGACTTTATTTTCTTTGTTTATTTCATGGTATTTTTATGCTTAATTTATTATCAGATTCTTCTAATTTTTCTTTGCACATGGAGAAGGTAAGATATTACAACTTCATTTCCTTATCAATATTTTTCATACTAACTAAATAACTTTGTTTCTATATTAGTTGTTTCACAATATTTATTCCTTTTCTTTCATTCTTACTATTCATCCTTTGAGGAAGCTTGTTAGTGCCTTGCATAGGAATGGCTAGTATTTCTCTATATTTCATTGTTTTCTCTTATTTTTTGTTCATTTTACACTTTTAGGTTAAAAGTATTAAAAAAAATCAAAAATACTATCATACAAGGGAATTTCCCCTCTCCAATGTAGGGGAAAATTATTAATCTAGACATTTAAAGGTACCTCCCCTAAAATGGAGGTTGGTGACTCTATAGAAGTGATATACACATTAATTACCATTATTTTTTAGATTCACATCACAACATTAATTTTTTCTTATCCATGGGGAAGCCATTTTAGCCTTCTAGAATTGACTTGGTATACATCCTTTTTTACAGGCTCCAAAAATCACTTCTCAATGTTCATTGGAGAAAGTTCACAAAATGTAGCAAACCACGTCTAGATATTTATAATGGCTTGTGAAGTTATGGGAGTCATCAAAGGAAATGTATTTAGAATTATTTAATTGAAACCCTCATCAAAGTTGGAGCCAATTATTTTCAACACCTAGATTATAGATACATTAAAAATAGAATAGCCTAAAAGATAAGTTCCTTAAAAGGTTCAAATTGGTAGTTGATGAGTATGCATTATTGTCTCAACTTTTTAAAATTTAGAAGGATAGAGAATCAATCAAGGGATTTGTGGAACAATTCAATATGTTTTTGAAGTAAATTCCTCATATTGAGCAAACCATTCAATATAATCAACTCTATAGTTTTATTCAAGCATTACATTCTAAAGTTAGATTCCTTCTAAAAAAAGTGTCACATCTCATTTTTATTAACTTGGTATGAATACAAAAATTAATGATTAAATAATTGGTTAAGTGTGTGTATTCAATGTTTCGATATGATGTACTAAGTGTGATGATATTATTCTCTATATATTTTCTTACAATAATTAATATTTTGGTTTTTTTTGTATTAAGTATAATAGAAGCAACATATACAGATCAAAAAAGCAAGATGTTCATCCAAGAATCAGTCCTAGCCTACCCCCCTTTACAAAATATCAACAGTTATCCATACACCCTATACAAATCATATAAGCAAGATGTTCATCCAAGGATCAGTCCTAGCCTACCCCCCATTACAAATTATCAATAGTTGGGTGATCCCACAATGTTGGTTTACAATTTTTGGCCAAACTGGACACTGAACTGATTTTTTCTAACTAAATCTTCACTTTTGGGCACCTATAGTGCTAAACTGTGAGGAATTTGAAGATGATGCAAACTAGTGATTTGTGACATTTTGTCTATAGATTCTAAACATATATTTTTTCAAAAAAATTGGAATAAAATTTCACTTCTTTTTCCATCTCCTTTGAAAACTAGTTTTTTCAGTAAACATCTCTTTTAAGGAGTGATGCTCATCGTATACAATGTAACCTTTTTTCCATGAAGGATAAAATTCTATATTTTTTGAATTTAGATTTGTAACTACAATATCTAGCACTTTCATGTTTGGTTTCATAGTTTTTTATTGAATATTTTTTCCTTAATCAAATTTTGAAGTCAAACCAATTACAATTCATACATAGGCAGACTGTATACAACATAACTTTTTTTCTATGTATCAAAATTCTTTTTTTTCTCGATTGGATCAAGGTCTAGTGCATTGATATTTTTCAATTTTTTTTTATAACCTGCTATTTTTCCACATGTGTGGAATATAGAGCTTGATTTTTGATGAAAAACCTACATTCACAAGAAATAAAAAATAGATATAATAATAAAATTAAATTTATTTAAAATTATACTTTCTGGGAAGCTTATAATAAGGAATATATACTTACAAAAAATAAATTTTAAATGAATTCATTTGATCCCCCAAAAGGTAAATCAAAAGTGGTTTTTTATCAACATTTTGATAGGTGTAAAGGAGACTCCATTATAGGTATGGTTTAAAACTAGCGAGGTTCTATCCAAGGGGGGTCGATCTATTGGAATCCTTTAAATGGAAATTTTCAAGGCTTAAATCATTATATTTTCTAAAATTATGTGATTTCAACAAAAATCAAGATCTCCCAAAAATTGTAAACCAGTATTGTGGGATCACCCAGCTATCCCCTATTATGAAACCTGTATCAAAGTACCATTAGTTATATTAAAGTATCATGAAAAAATTATACAATTATATGCCATTGTCCTATATAAACATCTACCATAACACAAAAGGGGTATATGCAAGAAATGTTTGCTACTCTTTGAATGGTTTTACTCTGCCCTATTACCATCCTTCAATGATATTAGTGTCTTTGTTGCTGCCAGATCTTGTACAAAGGGTCTTGTTTCCCGTCCCTCCTGTCTTTGAGTCTTGTTAACTTTGTTGCCTTGTCCCTTTGCTAGGTCCTTTTGAAATGCTTATAAATCCCTTAAGAAGACACCCACACCTGGATGTCACTCAATCCACATGTGCCCATATCTTGCTTCAAGAATATCAATTGTGATCTCTTTGTTCTCTTGGAACTTCCAAAATTTGTCCTTTAAAAGCTCTACTATGATGTACACTTGCATGGCAACATTATATAGCATGAATCCTCTATAATAATCAGTAAGCACCCTCCTCCTTCCTTGAAACTTTTCTTCATTCCTTGCTTTCCAAATGGCCCACAAAATATCAGATGAAAGGAAAAGCCAAAATAGGGAAGCAATTTTCACCATTTTTACATTGTGGCTGAATATAATCTCTTTAGGAAGGGGTTGTCCATTATTCCCCCAAGTATTTTTCTCATTACAAAAAAACTTCCATATTTCTTTAGCAAAAAATAAAATCAAAGAAAATATGATTAATTGTTTTAGGTATTCTATAGAGGCTGCATATATCAATATCATCATGTTTACTTTTAAATGACAGTTTTTGGATTATTAGGAGCCACCTAAAACAGACTTTTTTAGCTTCTAACTGTTTACACCAGTTATTCTAAAAAACTTTTGTCATTGATTTTTGTTCCAATTAAGATTCCAAGTTTTATTCAAATAATCTATTAGATCATTTTCTTCTATTAGCATGGGGTACGTTTCTTTAGCTTTGGTTTTCATTATATTATTTCCATTTTCCCATTGGAAATCCTTATATTAAGAAGTGTCATTTTTAATTTACACTGGGAACTTTATCTTATTATAGGATTCCCTAAGAACCGTGTAGGTCCTCCAATTGGTGAGAGGGATATTAAATTCAAAACTCAATTCATTCCAATCTTTCAGTTTATGATCCTTCAAAATATCCTTGAAGCATTGAATTCCTTTGTGGGCCCAAGCTCTTGCTGAGCAGCCTTGGATTAATGCAATTGGTTTCCGTTTGTGCTTTAAGTTCCACCATATTGACCTTTTACTTTGGATGGTCCCATTATCCCCTTTGGTTAAGTGGTAGTTTTTTAGGCACTTTTTCATCAATTCCTAGGCTTTCCAAATGGTTATGAATACATTGGACCTGCAGGTGACATATTCCATTTAGTGCTAAGAATATCACTAAGAGGTAGAGATTTCCATGTTTTTGCATGTTTAGGGATAACCCTGAGGATATTTTTCTAATTAACACCTTCCAAGGTTCCCTTCCAATGCACCAATCACCCACTTCATAGCCAAAGCAATACCTTGCAACCTTAAGTCCATTAGTCCCAAACCTCCCTTACTTTTTTCAATAGTGCACCATTCCCATTTCATCGAGTGCCTCTTTCTCTTTCCTTTACCATCTTACCACAAGAAGGCTCTTATCCTTTTGTGGATATCATTGATCTGATATGAATTGAAAAACCAATCAGAAGAAAAATATATGTTGTAGGATGAGAGTATCTTTTGATAGACCTATATCTTACCAACCAAGGATAGAAATTGTCTATTCCATTTAATAATTTTCTTTTTTATTTTGTCCCTTATCAAAAACCACATCTCCTTTATGTTGGGATCTACAACAAAGAGGATACCCAAATATCTTACCAACTTCTGAGGAACACCCTACTAAATTCCAAAATTATTAACCCGATTTGGAGGTTCTTCTTTCCATCCCAAAAGGAAGTATTTTGATGGGGAAACTTTAGCACTAGAGGCTAAACAAAAGATATCTAGTTTCCCCATTAGATTTGCAAGCTTATCCTCCTCTAGGATCAACAAAATTGAGGTGTCATTGACAAATTACAAATTTAGGAGCTCATTATCATTTGGTAGGGTAATGCCCCTTACCCTTGGGGCTAATGAGTACTCCTTTACAAAATAATGTAGTGCGTCTTAGGCTATTACAAATATTGTTGGTGCAAGTGGACACCCTTGTCATATGTATCTTTCAAGAGAGATTTCTTGAGTAAGAACCCCATTTACTTCTACCTGGGAAGTTGCATCTTGGAAGAGGATTTTGACCATATGGAAAAAGGACCTCGAGAACCCAAAGGCTTTCAAAACTAGAAGCACAAAATCCCATTCAATTCTTTCATATTCCTTTTCAAAGTCTAGTAAAAACATTGTTGCTTCCTGCCCTATTTGCTTTGCCCAGTTCATTGCTTCCTAATTGGTGATAAGATTTTCCAATATGTATCTCCCCTTAATCAAACCTATCTGTGTGGAGTTTATGATAGAGGGAAGGATTGATGCCACCCTATCCACTAATACCTTACCCAAGATCTTATATGATACATTGAGTAGAGTAATGGGTCTCTAGTTTTTAACTAGGTTTTTATCCCCCTCCTTTGGAATCAACTTAATTATTCTTTTATTTATCTCATTGCCAAGTGTGCCTCTTTCAAAGGCTTCATTGTAAACAAGGAAAAGTTCTTCACACACCCAGTCTAGGAAGGTTTTATAAAATTCTGCAAGGCCATCTACCCCTAGTGACTTGTCATCCTTGAGAGAGAGTATGGTTTTTCTAACTTCCTCTTGTGATATTTATTTCCCCAATTCTCTAGCCACTTCCTCATTGATTTTCCTTAAAAAAAAAAAATTATGAGTTCCCTTGCCTCAACAATCACCTCCCTACTTCCCTCAGAGGAGAAGAGGTTCTTGTAAAATTGGAAAAACTGCTCTCTTATCTCTTCTTGATTGATTAGGGTGGTGTCATTTTCAGTGATATGATCTATCTACTCTCTAGCTTGCTTCTCCTTAATATATCTATAGAATAATTTTGTGCCTTTGTTGAACCATTCTCTAACCAGTTCATTTTAGATCTTACTCTTAGACCCTAGATCTTGTGGTTTTGAAGCCTCCTTAGGCTATTTTTGGCCATATCCAGCATGTGTGTGAGTCTTTCATCAGCAGGGTTTTCTTGTAGATAAAATTCTTCTTGGAGGAGGTAACTATCTTGGAGGAGGGTTTCCCTCCTTCAGTTGGGTTTTGCAAGAAGTTGGGTAGACAAAAAGCTCAAAAAGTGGAAGTGTTTTTGTTGTTTTTAAAAATTTGTCACACTTGGATTGAAAATTTGAGGCACTTACACAATGAATCTTAAAAAAAGTTAGTAATATGAAATTTAGCATTTGAATATAATTTCCAAATATGTAAATTATTCAAATACCTAGATTATAGAAATTAAATTATGATAGGAATCTATAAAAAACACTTTTTAAAAGTCCCTATTTTTTACCATACCAAGCACGTGTGCAAACACCACTTTTTGACCCAAATAAAAGTATTTTGCTACTTCCTTTTTGGAAAAGAGAGCTAACAACATGAAGATTGATGTGGATTTTTTTTTGTAATTTTTATTGAATACTTTTTTTATTGAATTTTTATTGGCCTTAATTGTTGTTTTTAAAAATCAATGTGTACGAACAACATAATTGGACCTAAACTAAACATTTTTTGAATAGTTTATTTTCATTGTGTAGAGAATTGTCTAAAGTTTGTTACCATATAATTTTTTTACAAGAAACTTAACAAAAAAAAAGTTATTAAAAAACTAAAAAAGCCTGATATTTCAAGTTTAAGGACTAGTTTGCTTAGAAATTAATTAAAAATTTGCAAACATAATCCAATCTTAATAAAAATTATATATTTAGAAAGTAGACATTGTGTTCTCTAATGGTTTTAATTTTATAGATTGATTCAGAAAAAAAGTCCATCAGCCATATTGGCAAAGTTGGACATTCTTCTTTAATCTGCCTTAGTTTTTTAGTTGCAGGTCAAAGGCTAAGGCTCAAATTGCCAAGCCTTTCCCAAGCCTAAAACCAAGGTTGCATGTGGGTTGGGAATTCAATTTTTAAATAGCACGTACACGTTACTAAAACACATACACGTTATTTAAATGAAACATGTACGCATTTCATAATGCATGCGCATTATCTATTTACCTGTTGGGTAAAGGTAACAAGTATGCATTATGTAACACGTATGCATTTTATAACACGTACATGTTTCTGATATAGCCATTTTTCCCTAATTTGGTAAATACTGATATAACACGTTTTTTCTGCAACATTCCTTTTTTGCAGTACGGACTAAAAGTGTCATTTTCTATGTTTTTATTACAAATTTGTCTTGTACAGGGCATATTCTATTCAAATTGTTGGAAGAGAAAAAGTGTAGGTTGAATTTTCTGATGTGGAATCAAGTACAAGAACTTTTTACAGGAAGATTTGGAAAAAGAAATTTTTTAGATGCATTCATGATGTTTTTGCACTTCAGAGTTTAAAGAAAAAATGATCTTCATACTACATAGTTTTATTTGAATATTTGAAGGAGATAGCAATTTGAAAATAGGTTGTATTTGAATCATTTTTTTTTTTCATCAAAGAGGGTTTGGTAACCATGGGTGATAAGAAAAGACAAAGAAAAAGATGTAGAAAGTTAATGACACCTGAAGAAATTCAAGCAAATAGAGATATGGAGGCCTGCAAAAAGACAAAGGGATAGAAGAGAAAGGATTCGTCAAATGAAAAATTTGCAAGCATCTAGTTCCAAGAATGTTGAAGAGGAATCCATGAATGATGAAATGAATGTAGATGATGCAAATGCATAGAGATGGTGAATATGGAAGAAAATACAGTTATGGAGACAAACCCAACTATTCCTTCAACTTCAACTTTGAATGATATGGAAATAGTACCTATGCAAACAACTTCGGGTATGTCTTCAAATCCACCTCCCAATGATATGGAAAATGCACCTATTCATACAATCTATCCAAGTATGCATTCAAACCCAAGTTTTGATAATATTGATATTGCTTGTTTAGATGAAGTTGGATATGTACCATTGATGATATCAATAATTCTAGGGTTGAAACAATGCAAAAACAAAAAAATGATGAAATTATATCTTATGACAATGCAAATGAGAATGAAATCCCTCATACTGATGAAAATGTGAATGAAATCCCTTTTATATTTGAAAATGAAAATGAAACCCCTTGTGTGAATGAAAATGAAACCCCTTGTATGGATGAACCTGAAAATGTTTTTTTTTACAATTGAAAGAGATGTGCTAGATAAACTTTGTGGTAAATTTTCTTGGAGACAAATCAGAACTTATGGAAATAGAATATATAAAATGTTTTTTTATAGAAAGAAATTAGGATTCCAATGTCAACTCATTGTGCAATTGATGATAATGTCAAAAATGAGAATAGTGATGAAAAAATTAGGTATTTTGTAAAACCAAAAGGAAAGATGATTCAGTAGAACAAGTCATATCTAGTGTTGCTAATGCTATTGATTTTATAGGTAAGAAAAGTCAATCAAAATATAAGAATGAAGCTCGTCGTGCAATAACAACTGCTCTAGTTGATAAAACAACTTCAAATAAAATAATGTTAAGTAAGATTAGTAAATGTATAAAAGTAAATACTAGAACTTTGATAAGAGTTGCTAAAAGAAGAGAAAGTATTGAGAAGGATCCAATTAATCACTGTTGGAGTTTTAGTGGTAGACTCCCTAGATCATACGTGAAATTAAATAATGAAATTAAATCTTTAATCAATTTTTTTTGGCATTATAATACACGAGTCTCACCTAACATTAGAGATGCCTTAAAATTAAGGGTGGGTTCCAAAATTCATGAACCTCATCCAAAGCATCTCTTAGATATGACTCAAATTGAATTATATAAAAAAAATTTAGATGCTTCAATCTTACCATTGAATATTAATATAAGTTAAAGATCATTCAAAAAGTGTAAACCTTGGTATGTTAGAATTAATAAGCAAAGAATCTCTTGTTGTTGTAAGACCCATGTACAATTTTATTATTATTATGATAGTTTTCAATATATACAATGCACTTTTCATGCTAACCAAATTATGTAGGACATTTGTGGTATTAATATGCCACCTAAAAGAATCAAAGATTTAATAGCAGGTTTGTTTTGTGAACCCTCTAATGGAAACTTATTTTATTTAGAAGCATGTATTTCTAGAGAATAAGATAGATGTGGTAACTTTTCATTATTAGGAGAATGTATGCATGAAATTAGTTTAGATAAATTTGGACAAAAATTAGTGGATGTAATTTTTTTTTAAAAAGTTGAGTATTCTTTAAAAGATGGAAAAATTGGAAAACATTGTGAGATAATTGTGGAAAAATTTAGTGTGCATGCATTTATTAATGAATTTAAAGATAATATTGTACCTAAATATGTTCAACACGCTCAGTACGCTCATTGGTTTGATAATCAATTTTTTTTATGTAAAAACACATTACCAATTAGAACTATATTGTTAGTTGTTGATTTTGCTAAAAATTATACTCTTGCCCCACAAGAAGAAATTCAATCACAGTATTATAATTCAGTGCAAGTAGCTATATTTGTTCACATTTTTTATAGACATGTAGATGATAGTACAAAATATAATAGAATTTTTTGAGAGATTACCATTTTTATGTAAGTGATAATCGATTACATTCATCTGAGTTTGTTCAATATTGTTTTGATATATTTTATAAAAAAATAAAAGAGAGAGGAATTCAAATGCTAGAACATCTCATATGGTCGGATAATTGCATGGGTCAATTCAAAAATGCTAGAATATTTTATTGGTTATGTGGACTTCATAAATAGAATAATATCCAACACATATGGATTATTTTTGAAGCTGGTCATGGTAAGGGAGAACATGATGGAGTAGGTGCATGAGTGAAAAGAGCTCTTGCTAGAGAGCAACTAAAAGATGCTCAGAATTTAGAGATGCACGTGTAATTGTAGATTGGTGCAATACCAAATTATCTACAAGAACAATTGAGAGCTCGATAATGCGATGCTTCTTTTGGTTAGTTGAAGAAAATGATATTTTTTCTCGACAAGATTGTGAAACAATTAATGGATCTGCAAAATGGAATTCGTTTAAGA
Organism: Sequoia sempervirens; assembly: GCA_007258455.2. Classification (NCBI taxonomy): domain Eukaryota; kingdom Viridiplantae; phylum Streptophyta; class Pinopsida; order Cupressales; family Cupressaceae; genus Sequoia; species Sequoia sempervirens. Next base: position 44,803,522 of record VDFB02000007.1, on the reverse strand, counting down.
GTTTGAATGTAAACACATGGATAATATGGACAAGGGAACTGGAATTCTTTTATCAATTTTATATTCCAGGTGATTGGGAGGCACGTGAAAATATGGAATGATTCAAACAATGGCAACAAAGAGCCATAACGCCTACTATTAGCTCTCAAAAATGCAGGTTTGAACCATGAAAGGTTGCCATGCTTTCACAACGTTTTAGGGTAACAGACAAGGTCAAGAGATTTTGGACCTTCTACTCTTTAGGTGCTGCTAGACCTAGGCAGGTATACCTATCTAAATGATGATGCAAGCTTGACTTATGATAATATTTCATGCAATGATTTGTCCACAATGGCAAATAAAAATGGACAAATAAAATCAAATTTGGTATAGATTGTATACCAATATTCAAAACTAAACCCTAATATGTTAGATTAATAGATGTAAAAAATATGAGTGAAACTAAAGAATGAAAATGAAAAGACCAGTGCTTTATAGGGTATGCAGAGTCAAGAAAAATCTGAATCAAGTACTTCATTCTAGAAAACATTCAAGTTATTTAGCATTTATTTGGTTTATAGCTTGTATAAACGTGCAAGGTTATTATTACTGAGTTCTTCTTAGCGATCCAATTGACATTCTCTAATTACTATGATCAATTTAGAGAATTTAATCTTTACTAGAAAGAAACAATTAATTGACCATACAAGTGCAGCAAATGTCCACTGACAAACTGGATATAAACTTGTTACACCAATTCAAATAACCAGAAAACATCATACAGGAGACAACTTCAATAATGCTTGCAACAAACATCATAAACAACTAATACCAGAAACAACTACACCATTATATTATATTTCAATTGATATCTCCATGATTTTACATATGCAACATAGTCTCATCTTTACCAAAAAATTGTATTCTACTGTATCCCCACTATCCTCTATCATATTCAGCATATCGCCTTCATTTTGTTTCCAAAATGGACATTATACATTGAGAATATGAAAGGATGCATTCTTTCGGAAATAGGAAATATTAAATTTTACAAAACAAAAGATAGAGAATAATTAGGCTCTATTTAGCCACAAGTGAGTTTTAGCAAGGTGATCCAAATAATCATGGCACTCGTATGTGTCCACATCTCCAACAACATTCTAGATCATGATTTCCATCTTAACCAACTCTTCATTTTGCTCGCTCACTTCCTCCAATGTTGTATCCTCTACAGAAGTTGTCTTCATGACTTCATTCACCATTGACTCACATTCAATTTTCCATCTGGTGGCATCCATCAATTCAAATTTGTCATTAGAGAATGTAATCACAGTCTTCCTGGTAGCGTCAATTAACCCTTGTTCATCCCCCTGCAACTCATCATGGAAGTTTCGATGGTGACTGATAATATGATTTGCAGCTTCAAGTGCTACACTATTAGAATCATCACTTTGGGCCAGTTCATGAAACATCTCCATAATTCGTCCATCCATAATTGTATGTTCCTTTAATGCAGCCAGAGTATGGGAGTATTTTCCCCACAACTTATTTAACCTAGATGTCAAATTACCCTGCCTCTTCTTGACAATTGCTGCAATTGCATCGTGCTTTCCCTGGGAATAAGCACTTAATCCTACCCAATGATCTTTTGCCTCAGAGCTTTCTCCTTGAGTGAGCATTTTGGTTGGCCCTATTGAAATACCAACCAAATATTTTAGTCTCTCATTCTCTCTCAACATTCTTTCAGTATTTTATTTGTACATTTCTCTTTCTTTTATCAGCATATGGATCTGTGTTTTGTTCAATTTTGCAATATTGACACCAATTTCAGTAGTAGCCACATGATCAGCCTCTCCAAATTTTAGAGTCATGACATGGCCAAATGCCTTCTCTTTGTCAAACACCACTGATTTCCTGTGGGGTGGGTATAAGGCCCAAGTCATCAATGACCCTTCATCAGTATTGTACTTGGAGCCTGCATACACCTTTGTTACCTTTTCCTTATCAAGCTTGTGTGTAGCATTACTATCCTTCAAGAAACTATCAAAAACTAATGTAGAATTCAAATCAAGTCTAGGAAAGATCATGACACCAACACTTTCCAACATTTTCCTCCCCTTTTCAGGAGTCATATTTGTCATTTCATCATCCACACATTTTCTCAACTGACTCAACAATTGTTCTTCATTCACTGAAGTGACATCATCAACATTTTCTCTTATTTCCTTCCCCTTCTGCTTATACAAGAGTGCTTTGAATTTTGGGGAATTTATGAATTCATCATCTAAAAAAAATGATCTATATTCCATATTCCTTGCATCAACATTACCACTTTCTATACTCTATTCTCTAGTTGGGAAAACATACTACTGAGTTCTCAACCTCGACACTTTTTCTGGTTTGCCCTATGGCACATTATCCCTTGGTGTTTCCTCTCCTCCAGAAGATAATTGCTTTGTTTCCTGCAGCCCTTGGTTGTACCTTTCAACTACCATTTTAGCTTCATCTTCATCCAAATTTCTGATTATGTCATCAAAGGGATAGGGTACATGCTGATACCCTCCAAAGTTAATATTCTCTTTGGCTGAATTGATATATCCTTCAGGGTCAAAGTTCTTCCTGGGTGATCCTCTCTTCATATTATAATGCAACAATCTATGAAGGATCGAATTGTATCCTTCCTTAGCCAAAATAGTGAAGTCACCAAAACACAATGTACTAGGCATAAAAGCCTACTTCCCAAAAGAGCTAAAATGAATGACACTGTAGTAATCCATTTGTCTGAAAATTTCCAAATATGCAACTCTGTTTGGAACTGTCCTTGGTAGAATGAAAGGGGCATCTTCAAATCCATATACTCTCATCACTGTAGCTCCCTCCAAACAATACCAATCTCCCTAGTTATGATCAATTGGCCCATTGAAGTCTTTTGGCCACAGGAATCTCTTAATCTCATTAGTCAATGAATAATTACAAGGATACTTATACAATCTGTACAAGGTTTTCACAAATTGTTCCTCTAAATGGATGAAACTAGAATTAGCAAACCTGTTATCCCAAATAGCAGTCCACAATTGAATAGGCAATGCTTCACCCTCCTTACCAATTTGAGAAATTCTCATTTCTAGAGGCCATACTCCCAACTCTTGTCCAAAATATAGCACCAAGTGCATCAACAATGAATAGTGTCTGAGATGAACAATAGAAGCTCCACCTTTGATAGTCATCAATCCTGAATCAAGCTCCCTAGAAATGTATGAGTCATAGTCAAATGGCCTGGAGTTATGATACTAGATATCTGTTGTGATAATCATTGGTACAATTGACATGAATTTTGGGCCATCCTTTCCCAACACCTGACACACTGAGAAATATGTGTACTTCATATAGGGCTCAAACAAGTCCACATGATAAGGAGGCCCCTCACTATCTTGCAGAGGATCTGGCTTGCTACCTTGTTTAATCTTGTGAATTGGTAACCTCCAGCGCTTATAAGTAGTATCCATTCTTGAGAATTCTTCTCCAATTCTTCACAATTGATCTCTTAATTGCAGAACCCTTCTAATCTAAAAACCTAATGTATTTCTTCTTTTGACACATATATCTGTGGTTTTCTAGATGGGTCACATATAGCCTTATGTTTTGGATCATAATGATCTGAAAGCAATTTTACTAATTTTGCATTCACAAATACATTAGGGCACACCAGTTTCCCTACATTCAGCTTTCAAGGATTACAGACTGGTTCAAAATAGTTTCTCCTATGATAGTGAAAATTTAAAAGTTCATACCCTCTTACGGTAGTCCAGACATCACCTATGAACTTGCATTTATCATCTAACTTATCAACTTCTGCCCTAAGTTGTGCGGACCTTCTGGCTTTAGGTCCTGAACCAGGTAACTAGTCAATAAGATCCTGGTTTAACCTTCATTCAGTGCCCTCATGCTCTATATCAACCTTTTGTTTCTTTCCTTTTGACTGAATACTCTCACCAAGCTTTCTACCCTTAGCTTTTCCAGAACCAAAAGACTCCATTCTTCAAGATTACAGAACTTAAAATTAGAAAAGTTGAGATGCAATTACTTACAGTATTTTGCTCGAGCTCCTCAGACTGAAAGATTTCCCGGTTCTCTGTTCATCTTTCCAATTCTTCTGCAATCAATTCGATACTAAAGAATTGATTAAAGCTTTGGTGTTATATCCCATCACGCCATTAATGAAGCACGAATGAAGGCTCATTTGAAACTGGCATTGTTGCATCAAATGTCCTATCGATGAGAGATTTTCAAATCTGGGGCGAAGTCTTTTTGTGACATATACTTAACCCTTCACCAAAACATTATGTGGTCTTATCGACACCTAGAACTAAATTGATGACTACTGCTTACGTTTTTCATGTCGTTGTGACAATTCCAAATTGAGGAGATGTTTCATAGAGTTCATTATGGTATACCAAGATATGTATTCTTCAATGTATTCTCCAGTCACTGAGACAAGATCACCCCTTTTGCCGATGAAAATAATCTTATCGATGAAATAAATTCCATCGGCAAGACTCTAAAAATTTGGAAAGACTTATACTGACACCAAATGTCTGGCCAAATCCATTCCTCCAAATTTCTCCATTTGGTAAGACTTTCCCCAAAATATTCAAACAGTGAAACCTTCACATTTCAGTGAAACTCATGCCAATAACCCCTTTGCACCTTATCGACAAGACCTACTACCTTCGGTAGGACATTACTCTGATAGTCTTTTGTTAGGCCGATACATTATTCCATGCGCTATTCGGTGAGACATGCTGACTTTGTCGTGACATTACATTGATGCCTTAACCTTTTGTTGATATATTTTTTATATGCCGGTTGGCAAGAAAAAATACTTCGCCAAGAGATTCTCCCGAATACCTTTAGCTTGGCTAATATACTTCCACATGCGCTGGTCGGCGAGACACAATGTATTCGCTATGAATTTACTCCGACAATGATTCCTTTGCTGAAATGACTCTCTTCTGTCACCGAAACAAGAAAATTTTCCTACTGATAGTCTACAACAAACATACATTAGTGGAGAATACATAGGTCAGGGAGACTTTCACTATGTCTTGGCAAGATGGATAATATAATGGAATATGAAGGACTAGATGGATTCAATTGGATCTTATGACAAAAAACAAGTAAGACGCCATGAGGAGGGAACTTTATGCTTATGATGAAGACTTATTTTGGAAACTCATGAATGCAATTGACTGTAAAATTTCAAAATTTTACAGTTCTCATAGTGGCTCCGTCTGGGGATGAATGATTGTGAGATCATTGCGAGGATCTAGATTTATGGTTAAGAAGACCAAACTCAAGGTGATGAATTTGCATGAGAAAAGTAGCATGAATTGGAATGCAAGTGACCCTACACTACTGTACATGGAAAAAATTATTTCGAAAGAAGGAAAATCAGGATTGTCCATGTACTGGCAAGTCTTGTTCCTTTTATTTCCTAAACTACTTTGCATGGAAAAGAATTTTAAAAAGGATAATCAAGAGTTGTCCATGCACTAGCAACCCTTAATCCTCTATGTTACTCAAGAGAAAAATTATTTTAGAAATTTCCCATGTATAGGCAATTCTTGATCTTCACCAGCCATATTCTGCAGATAGTATGAGTCTTCGCCTTTCTTTCCAGCCACAACAAAAGGTCCCGGCCACAAAGCTTCAAATTTACCATGCTTTCCCTTCTCCTGGCACCTTGCATTCCACATCAGTACCAAATAACTCTCTTCAAATTTCCTATCCTTTGTTTTTTTGTCAAATAGATATTTCATCTATCTCTGTAACTTTATGTTTTGATTTTGAGCCACTCTCCTTATTTCATCCAGTTTAGCTAGCTGTTCCATTCTTTACTCCATGGGTTCAGGAACATCCAAATCTTCTTGAAGGACAAACTTGTAGATTGGTAACAAATTCTGCAGAGGTATCCTAGCCTATGTACCATACACTAATTCAAATGGAGATTTCCCAATTTCCTTTTTTACTATAATCCTATCAGCCCAAACAACCAATCTTAACTTCAAATCCCAAGCTTTCTTATTGTGACCTAACATTCTCCTTATAATCTTCAAAAGACTCTTATTGCTAGATTCTGCTTGTCCATTAGCCTATGGATGGTAAGGGGCTACATAAGAAATAGTAATACCATTTGTACTACAAAATTTTTTGAAGTCATCTAATCTAAAACACATCCTGTTGTCAGTGATCAACCTCAATGGCACACCAAATCTGGTAATAATATTATCCATTAGGAATTGTGTCACCACCTTACTTGTAGCTTGTTTAGTTGGGATCACCTCTACCCACTTGGTAAAATAATTAGTGGCCACGAGTATCCACCTATGTCCACCAATTGATTTTCCTTGTATTTCTCCAATGAAATCAATTCCCCATTTGTGAAAAGGGGCATCAGCCTGTAAGGGCCGAAGTGGTAGAGCTCCTTGATTGATTCAGTGGATATTTTTAGTGGAAATTGAAGTGTTTCCATTCTCTCTAGAATCTGCACCATCAGAAATATCTTGGCATCCTGATTCCAACGCAACTCGAACGGAGCGAAAAGGAGTCTGTTTGTGCAAGTTATGGCCAGTCAAACCTTGGGTCAAACTAGGATTAGGGGGCGTCCAGGAAGTGGAAAAAAATGATGTCATCAAAAGTTTTCAAAGTTGGCATCATTGCGAAGAGCTCGTCCAGATGATTCCGACGGCGTTCGTTTCGTCCAAATCCGAAATCGTATGCTCAAGATACAACTCGTCAAAGTTTCAGGTTGAGTTGGTGGACTTGAAGGTATAGTGATGATGTCATCATCCGTACAGCTGACGTCAGCATGTGGTACGAAATCTGAAATGGACCAATCGAAAGTTGACATGTGGTAGTTCGTACGGTCTGTACATGTCGACGTGGTGCGATGATGTGGCAGGTGACGTCAGCAAGGTCAGCGAATCATGCATTGACATTTGTCATTCGTACATCTAGTCAGCATAGACGTGGTATGTTCAGTCAGCATATGAGTCATCATCCCCATCAGCATTCCGTACACGAGTCAGCGCACAGTCAGTAGGACACATGGCAGACACATCATCACCCAGTCAGCATCACAGTCAACGTAGTCGGCGAATCATGTTCTGCCACGTGGCCTTTCATTCCTCCGTCGGTGTCGGCATTTGTTATATTGTTAAGTAAAAAGTTGGCGTCGGCCGGCATGGGATTTGAACTCTCCACCACCCATTGGCAAATATTTTGGTTTGCCAACGAACCACTCAACCGTTGCTAATGAATAACTGTCACAGTTTGGTTTTGTTATTTGTTTGTTTGAAATTCGTAAAACAAAGTAACGGCTGGTGGTTTGAACCCGTAACCACCGGCCCAATAAAATCTATCGCCACCGATAAGCCATTTGGTGGGTATAGTATATGTGTGGCATCGGTCTCTTTTGTTGCATTGTTCAAATAGAATGCCTTATAAAAATTAACAAATTCCTCCAAATTTTAAACAATAATCCTTTTTAAGGATTAAATGTAACTAATGAAAACTCCTCGATTGATAAGGCCCGAATAAACAATAAAAATTGAAGGGCTTAGATTGATTTAAAGGGATATAATATAGATTTTTATGTATAAATGAGGGATTTATATTCAAATAAGGGAGATTGTTATGTAATTTGGAGAGATAAGGAATATTTTGTAAATCAATTGGTTAGTAACCAATTTGATTCATTTTTTTGTATAAAAAGGGGTGTAAGGTGAGAGTGGAGATTAAATTTTTTTCAGGTGATGAAGTCTTGAAGCTGAGGTGATGAAAGAGAGGTCTTGTAGAGATTATTTTGAGCCATTCTTGCACGTCAGAGTGTTGTTATGCTGCCGAAGTGCTTGAAGAATGGTTGTGGTGCATTTGTAATTGATTTTTGGAGTTAATCAGATCGGTCTCTCTATTGGAGCGGACCCGGAGATGTAGTCACATTTGTGACGAACTCCGTAATCAAACGCTGTTTGCACTTCTCTTCTTTTCTCTCACCTTCTCTCAGTTTGTTAATTCTTTCATTTTGTTATTTCCTTAAGTTAATTTTGATTTAATTAACTTGGAATAAACATTGTAAAAAATTAAGCATTCATTTCTACAATATAGTCTAGATCTTATACAGATCAAGTTGGTATCAGAGCTCAGTTGACTATTATTGCAGTTATTTGTTTTTTTGAATGCTGACGAGATCCAGGATTCAGAAGGGTGAAGGCAAGCTCGAAGACTTTGATCTTGAGATCGGGAAGCATAGAACATTTCTGAAAATGTCTATTTCTGGAATGGAGGTTCCTGAATAAATCAGTGAGCAAGAGTTTCGAAGAGCATTCCTCGAGATGAAGGCTAAGGTGGACATTCTTTTTCAAGAGAGACAAGAGTGGAAAGAACGTGAAGAAGGTTCGTTGAAGCAAGAAGATCGTGACAACAAGAAAGGGAAACAACATGGAGATGGTGGCAAGCAACCAAATCACCCCTTTTCTTCTTCTCCTCCCTCTTCTCCTTCTTCTCCATCTTCTCCTCATTCTATTTCTTCTAATCCTTTCAAGAGTGGGTATAAACCTAAGATCAAACTGGATGTAAAATTTGATTGACCAAAGTATTGTGGTGAACTTAATGCTGAAAAATTGGATGATTGGATTCAGCAAGTTGAAGTATACTGTAGAGTCCAGAACCTATTAGATGATGTTGATAGGATCCAATTAGCTACTCTTCGTTTAGGAGGTACAACCTTAACCTGGTGGGAGAGTAAGTATAAGGCAGAAGTTTCACAACATGGTAGAGTCAATTTAACTTGGACAGAATTTATTAATGCTCTTAAGAAGCAGTTTTATCCCCTAGGACATATGCAACAGTTAATGATGGACTGGAAAATGTTTAGGCAAGGGAAAGATCAAACTATCCAAGAGTACACCCATGAATTCAGGAAAAGGGCTGTTGCTTTGAATGTTCCTTTGTATACCCAGGACACTTTGTTGAAGTACATAGGAGGTCTTCATTCCTACCTTAGGCATTCCATTTTGGTATTGAACCCTTGTAATTTGGATGAAGTGTCTATTCAAGCTACACACTTAGAATCAAGGGGTAAAGGATCTTTTATTGATAAGTTTGATAATGATGTAAAGAAATCTTCTAAGAATGTAGATACAGGGAAAGGAAAGAAGGCAGCTACAATCAAGAAGGATGAGAAACTTTCTTGCACTCATTGTGATAGGAAAGGTCATGATGAAGAACATTGTTGGAAGTTGCATCCCGAATTGAAGCCTAAGTGGGCTCAAAGACGTAATCAGAAATAGAAAGGTAAGGAGAAAGCCATGAATGTTGTTATGGATCTTGGTTCAGATTCAGATGATGAGACTAAGATAATAGCTATGGGGTTAAAAGGTAAAGCTCCTATTTCTGGTGTTTATGTTGCTAGTTGTGCTTCTACTTTTGTAGTTAATGATTTCTCTGAAGATGTGAAAAGTAATGAGCTTTTTCATTTAAGGGTTGTTGCTAAGAACAATAAAATTGATGCACTCATAGATAGTGGTTCTCAAGTGAACTTAATTTCAGAAAGTGTTGTAAAGAACTTGGGATTAAAAACTATACAATATAGGAAACCTTATCCACTAGGCTGGATTTGTGAAAATGATAAGTTGCAAGTCAAAACAATGCACCTTAAGATTCACAATCACTAGTAAATTTGTGGATGAAGTACAGTTTGATGTGGTTCCATTGGATATCTGTGGGATAGTGCTTGGTAGCCCTTATCTTTATGATAGAAAAGCAATTTTCTACAGGGAAAAGAATCATTACCACTTGTTTAAAGATGGCATTCAGTATATTGTACATTCTCACAAGATTAAGACTGATCGTTCATTTGCAAACACAGGGTAGTGAAAGAGGGTAATTAATGCAAGTAAAGAGTTAACTCTTATGTCTGTTAGTACAGGTGGTTCTACACTTGAACTTGGAGTAGCTAACCAGGGTCAGATGTTGTAGGATGCACTTGTAGTACAGCATGAGAAAAGGATGCTTGAAAGCATTGATGAATCCTTGGGTAAAAATGTTCCTATTGTGAAGGATCGATGTGTTGTTGACTTATTCTCTTTCATTTCTGCATTATTGTTTAGCTTGATGCTAGTCAATTTTTCTTGGTTAGTGGCTACGACAATCGATGTAGGTGCTTATGGAAGTGATAAAGTTGTGTTTATGTTCAACAATATTGTTGCAGTCTTCATTGTGCTTGTGAGCTAGATTTTCAGATGTATAGAGGATACAATACAAGTGGGGAGGCCAATCCTCACTTAATGTCAGAGTAAATGCCACTTTTGGAGGTCCAAAAGGTCTTCAGTGGGGAGGCCTGATCCGGTGGATATTTTTTAGTGGAAATTGAAGTGTTTCCATTCTCTCCAAAATCTACACCATCAGAAAGATCTCAGTGTCCTTATTCCAACGCAACTCGAACGGAGCGAAAAGGAGTCCGTTTGTGCAAGTTATGGCCAGTCAAACCTTGGGTCAAACTAGGATCAGGGGGCGTCCAGGAAGCAAAAAAATGATGTCATCAAAAGTTTTCAAAGTTGGAATCATCACAAAGAGCTCGTCAAGATGATTCTGACGGTGTTTGTTTCGTCGAAATCCGAGATCGTATGCTCAAGATACAGCTTGTCAAAGTTTCAGGTTGAGTTGGTGGACTTGAAGGTACAGTGATGACGTCATCATCCGTACAGCTGACGTCAGCATGTGGTACGAAATCCAAAATGGACCAATCAGAAGTTGACATGTGGCAGTCCATATGGTCCGTACATGTTGACGTGGGGCGATGATGTTGCAGGTGACGTTAGCAAGGTCAGCGAATCATGCATTGACACGTGTCATTCGTACATCTAGTCAGCATAGACATGGCATGTTCAGTCAGCGTATGAGTCATCATCCCCTTTAGTATTCTGTACATGAGTCAGCGCACAGTCAATAGGACACATGGCAGACACATCATCACCCAGTCGGCATCACAGTCAGTGCAGTTGGCGAATCGGGTTATGCCACGTGGCCTTTCATTCCTTCGTCAACATTGACATTTGTTATATTGTTAATTAAAAAGTTGGCATCGGCCGGCATGGGATTTGAACTCTCCACCACCCATCGGCGAGTATTTTGGTTTGCCAATGAACCACTCAACTGTTGCTAATGAATAACCGTCACAGTTTGGTTTTGTTATTTGTTTGTTTGAAATTCGTAAAACAAAGTAACGGCCGGTGGTTTGAACCCATAACCACCGGCCCAATAAAATCTATCGCCACCGATAAGCCATTTGGCGGGTATAGTATATGTGTGGCATCGGTCTCTTTTATTGCATTGTTCAAACCGAATGCCTTATAAAAATTAACAAATCCCTCCAAATTTTAAACAATAATCCTTTTTAAGGATTAAATGTAACTAATGAAACCTCCCCGATTGATAAGGCCCGAATAAACAATAAAAATTGAAGGGCTTAGATTGATTTAAAGGGATATAATATAGATTTTTATGTATAAATGAGGGATTTATATTCAAATAAGGGAGATTGTTATGTAATTTGGAGAGATAAGGAATATTTTGTAAATCAATTGGTTAGTAACCAATTTAATTCATTTTTTTGTATAAAAAGGGGTGTAAGGTGAGAGTGGAGATTAAGTTTTTTTCAGGTGATGAAGTCTTGAAGCTGAGGTGATGAAAGAGAGGTCTTGTAGAGATTATTTTGAGCCATTCTTGCATGTCAGAGCGTTGTTATGCTGTCGAAGTGCTTGAAGAATGGTTGTGGTGCATTTGTAATTGATTTTTGGAGTTAATCGGATCGGTCTCTCTATTGGGGCGGACCCGGAGATGTAGTCACATTTGTGACGAACTCTGTAATCAAACGTTGTTTGCACTTCTCTTCTTTTCTCTCACCTTCTCTCAGTTTGTTAATTCTTTCATTTTTTTATTTCCTTAAGTTAATTTTGATTTAATTAACTTGGAATAAACATTGTAAAAAATTAAGCATTCATTTCTGCAATATAGTCTAGATCCTATATAGATCAAGTTGGTATCAGAGCTCAGTTGACTATTATTGCAGTTATTTGTTTTTTTGAATGCTAACAAGATCCAGGATTCAAAAGGGTGAAGGCAAGCTCGAAGACTTTGATCCTGAGATCGGGAAGCGTAGAACATTTCTGAAAATGTCTATTTCTAGAATGGAGGTTCCTGAAGAAATCAGTGAGCAGGAGTTTCGAAGAGCATTCCTTGAGATGAAGGCTAAGGTGGACATTCTTTTTCAAGAGAGACAAGAGCAGAAAGAATGTGAAGAAGGTTCGTCGAAGCAAGAAGATCGCGACGACAAGAAAGGGAAACAACATGGAGATGGTGGAAAGCAACCAAATCACCCCTTTTCTTCTTCTCCTCCCTCTTCTCCATCTTCTCCTCATTCTATTTCTTCTAATCCTTTCAAGAGTGGGTATAAACCTAAGATCAAACTGGATGTAAAATTTGATTTACCAAAGTATTGTGGTGAACTTAATGCTGAAAAATTGGATGATTGGATTCAGCAAGTTGAAGTATACTATAGAGTCCAGAACCTATTAGATGATGTTGATAGGATCCAATTAGCTACTCTTCGTTTAGGAGGTACAACCTTAACCTAGTGGGAGAGTAAGTATAAGGAAAAAGGTTCACAACATGGTAGAGTCAATTTAACTTGGACAGAATTTATTAATGCTCTTAAGAAGTAGTTTTATCCCCTAGGACATATGCAACAGTTAATGATGGACTGGCAAATGTTTAGGCAAGGGAAAGGTCAAACTGTCCAAGAGTACACCCATGAATTCAGGAAAAGGGCTATTTCTTTGAATGTTCCTTTGTATACCCAGGACACTTTGTTGAAGTACATAGGAGGTCTTCATTCCTACCTTAGGCATTCCATTTTGGTATTGAACCCTTGTAATTTGGATGAAGTGTCTATTCAAGCTACACACTTAGAATCAAGGGGTAAAGGATCTTTTATTGATAAGTTTGATAATGATGTAAAGAAATCTTCTAAGAATGTAGATACAGGGAAAGGAAAGAAGGCAACTACAATCAAGAAGGATGAGAAACTTTCTTGCACTCATTGTGACAGGAAAGGTCATGATGAAGAACATTGTTGGAAGTTGTATCCCGAATTGAAGCCTAAGTGGGCTCAAAGACGTAATCAGAAATAGAAAGGTAAGGAGAAAGCCATGAATGTTGTTATGGATCTTGGCTCAGATTCAGATGATTAGACTAAGATAACAGCTATGGGGTTAAAAGGTAAAGCTCCTATTTCAGGTGTTTCTGTTGCTAGTTGTTCTTCTACTTCTGCAGTTAATGATTTCTCTAAAGATGTGAAAAGGAATGAGCTTTTTCATTTAAGGGTTGTTGCTAAGAACAATAAAATTGATGCACTCATAGATAGTGGTTCTCAAGTGAACTTAATTTCAGAAAGTGTTGTAAAGAACTTGGGATTAAAAACTATACAATATAAGAAACCTTATCCACTAGGCTGGATTTGTGAAAATGATAAGTTGCAAGTAACAAAACAATGCACCTTAAGATTCACAATCACTAGTAAATTTGTGGATGAAGTACAGTTTGATGTGGTTCCATTGGATATCTGTGGGATAGTGCTTGGTAGCCCTTATCTTTATGACAGAAAAGCAATTTTCTACAGGGAAAAGAATCATTACCACTTGTTTAAAGATGGCATTCAGTATATTGTACATTCTCACAAGATTAAGACTGATTGTTCATTTGCAAACATAGGGCAGTTAAAGAGGGTAATTAATGCAAGTAAAGAGTTAACTCTTATGTCTGTTAGTACAGGTGGTTCTACACTTGAACTTGGAGTAGCTAAACCAGGGTCAGATGTTGTAGGATGCACTTGTAGTACAACATGAGAAAAGGATGCTTGAAAGCATTGATGAATCCTTGGGTAAAAATGTTCCTGTTGTGAAGGATCGATGTGTTGTTGACTTATTCTCTTTCATTTCTGCATTATTGTTCACCTTGATGCTAGTCAATTTTTGTTGGTTAGTGGCTATGACAATCAATGTAGGTGCTTATGGAAGTGATAAAGTTATGTTTATGTTCAACAATATTGTTGCAGTCTTCATTGTGCTTGTGAGTCAGGTTTTCAAATGTATAGAAGATACAGGACAAGTGGGGAGGCCAACTCCTCACTTAATGTCAAAGTAAATGCCACTTTTGGAGGTCCAAAAGGTCTTCAGTGGGGAGGCCTGATCCAGTGGATATTTTTAGTGGAAATTGAAGTGTTTCCATTCTCTCCAAAATCTACACCATCAGAAAGATCTCGACGTCCTGATTCCAATGCAACTCGAACGGAGCGAAAAGGAGTCCGTTTGTGCAAGTTATGGCCAGTCAAACCTTAGGTCAAACTAGGATCAGGGGGCATCCAGGAAGCGAAAAAAATAATGTCATCAAAAGTTGTCAAAGTTGGCATCATCACGAAGAGATCGTCAGGACGATTCCGACAGCATTCATTTTGTTGAAATCTGACTTCATATGCTCAAGATATAGCTCATCAAAGTTTCAGGTTTATTTGGTGGACTTGAAGGTACAGTGATGACGTCATCATCCGTACAGCTAACGTCAGCATGTTGTACGAAATCCGAAATGGACCAATCAGAATTTGACACGTGGCAGTCCATACGGTCCGTACATGTCGACATGACATGATGATGTTGCAGGTGACGTCAGCAAGGTCAGCGAATCATGCATTGACACATGTCATTCGTACATCTAGTTAGCATAGACATGGCATGTTCAGTCAGCGTATGAGTCATCATCCCTATGAGCATTCCATACTCGAGTTAGAGCACAGTCAGTAGGACACATGGTAGACACATCATCACCCAGTTGGCATCACAGTCAGCGCAGTCTGCGAATTGGGTTTTGCCACGTGGCCTTTCATTCCTCCGTTAGCGTCGGCATTTGTTATATTGTTAAGTAAAAAGTTGGCATCGACCGGCATGGGATTTGAACTCTCCACCACCCATCGGCGAGTATTTCGGTTTGCCAATGAACCACTCAATCGTTGCTAATGAATAACTGTCACAGTTTGGTTTTGTAATTTGTTTGTTTGAAATTTGTAAAACAAAGTAACGGCCGGTGGTTTGAACCCATAACCACCAGCCCAATAAAATCTATCACCATCGATAAGCCATTTGGCAGGTATAGTATATGTGTGGCGTCGGTCTCTTTTGTTGCATTGTTCAAACCGAATGCCTTATAAAAATTAACAAATCCCTCCAAATTTTAAACAATAATCCTTTTTAAGGATTAAATGTAACTAATGAAAACTCCCCGATTGATAAGGCCCGAATAAACAATAAAAATTGAAGGGCTTAGATTGATTTAAAGGGATATAATCTAGATTTTTATGTATAAATGAGGGATTTATATTCAAATAAGGGAGATTGTTATGTAATTTGGAGAGATAAGGAATATTTTGTAAATCAATTGGTTAGTAACCAATTTGATTCATTTTTTTGTATAAAAAGGAGTGTAAGGTGAGAGTGGAGATTAAGTTTTTTTCAGGTGATGAAGTCTTGAAGTTGAGGTGATGAAAGAGAGGTCTTGTAGAGATTATTTTGAGCCATTCTTGCACGTCAGAGCATTGTTATGCTGCCGAAGTGCTTGAAGAATGGTTGTGGTGCATTTGTAATTGATTTTTGGAGTTAATCGGATCATCTCTCTATTGGAGTGGACCCAGATACGTAGTCACATTTGTGACGAACTCCGTAATCAAATGATGTTTGCACTTCTCTTCTTTTCTCTGACCTTCTCTCAGTTTGTTAATTCTTTCATTTTGTTATTTCCTTAAGTTAATTTTGATTTAATTAACTTGGAATAAACATTGTAAAAAATTAAGCATTCATTTCTGCAATATAGTCTAGATCCTATATAGATCATTGATACTTCAACTTTTCAGAGAACTTCTAGCAAGCTTCACATTTTCTCACATATGTAAAAGAGTCATTAAAAATCTTAGGCCAATAATAGCCTGCCTTGAGAATTTTATGTGCAGTCATCTTTCCGGAGTAATGTCCTCCACAAACTCCTTCATGCATTTCACTCATAACATTTTTGGGTTGAAATTCATCCAGACATAACAATAATATACCATCCCTATTCTTCCAAAATAGATCTCCATCCATAAAAACATACTTAGATGCCTGCAACTTCAACGTTCTTTTATGATTGTCATTCAATCCATCTGAACACTTCATGTATTTAAGATAATACATGATATATGTATACCATTGAGTATGCTCAATGCTTGCAATTGCATTTTCTTCTTCTACATTGCAAATTTGGTTTGCTTCAATATTTGCCTCTGTCATCAACTTGGCCAAGCATTGACCTCTTACCAGTTTAGTAATTTGTACCTCCATGTCAAACTCTTGGATTTTGTGGATCCATTTGCATCTTTTATCTGTTACTTCAGATTGTGTCAGAATATCCTTGACAGCTACATGAGGAACATAAGCAACCACCTTTGCTCCAACAAGATATGGCCTAAAAGCTTTAATAGCTTTTACTAGTGCAAATGCTTGTTTCTCCATTATATTATACTTTAATTCAGATCCTTGTAATGACTTACTGAAGAAAGACACAGGTTATTCATGACCTTCTTCATTCTTCTGTAGCATAACAATAGCAATAGTATGCATTGAGGCGAATGAAAATATTTAAAAAGGCTTTGCAAAGTCTAGAGATTTGAGAACAGGAGCCTCCTTGATAGCTCGTTTGATGGATACAAAAGCTTCCAAGACTTCTGCATTCCACTCTACCTTCTATCCTTTCTTCAACATTTTTTATCTAGGTTTAATAATCTCAACAAAGTTAGAAACAAATCTCCTAACAAAATTAATCTATCCAAAGAATGACTGTATTGCCTCAACAGTTTTAGGGACATGAATTTTATCAATGGCCTCCACCCTTTCAGGGTCTATCCTAATCCTTTCCTTTGAAACAATATTCCCCAAGAGCTTACCCTCCGTGACTACAAAATGGCATTTCTTAGGATTCAAACTAATACCATATTCAATGGATTTTATAAATACCTTTTCCAGATGATGAACATGATCTTCAAACTTCTTTGAATAGGCAGTGAGGTCATCCTGATACACCACCATGATAACATTAATCAAATCAGCAAATGCCACATCCATAGCTTTTTGGAAAGTCGCCCCTGCATTAGTGAGACCAAATGGAATTCTTATGTATACATATGTTCCCCAAGGAGTTGTAAATGTTGTCTTATATTGCTTAGACTCTTTGACCATAACCTAGTTATACCCTAAAAACCCATCCATCATAGACAACAGTTCACACCCTGTTACCTTATGCAATACAACTTCCATATTGGGTAAAGGATAATTATCTTTGAGGGATGCAATGTTTAAATTTCTAAAATATACATAGAGCCTAATATCTCCATTCTTTTTTCTCACAGGGACCAAGTTTGAGACCCACGTTGAGTGCCTAATTGGTTTAATGATTCCACCATCTTTGAGCTTTGCTAATTCCTCTTGCATTTCAGGCTCCAAAGTTGGATTTATGGGTCTTTGCTTTTGTCTGAATGGCTTATCATTTGGCTTCAATGGTATCTCATGCTGAAACAAATCTTCCCTATATGCTTATAAGTCTTCATAAGACCAGGCAAACACATGTTTATACTTCCTCAACAATTCAATCAGCATTTTCCTTATTGTAGGGCTTATCTTTTTCCCTATGTACACCTTTTTTGGTGCCATCTCAGTTCCCAAGTTAATTTCTTCAATATTTTCCCTTTTAACTGGTGTTTGTTTCATGAGAGAGCGATCATTCCCATCATACACCCTCTCCAATGCCACTAAGCCTTTAAGAAGCTTATTTGTTTTGAACTATAGGATTTCCTTCCCAAAGACTATTTGCTTCCCATCCACTTCTTCAACAAAGGCATTGAAGTCGATCTCTTGGGATTCAAACTGATCTATACAGTGGAGGATTTTCAAAAGATCAGTATCATCATTGAATACTTGCCAACTATAAATGTTGTCAGGAATAGCAGGCCTTGTCTTGAATTCAATTTGTGACACCCCAGCCACTGTAATATCATCTCTTTTCAATGCTACATTTTCTAGAAAATCAGCCATTATGTTCTTTGATCTATCTATCCACTCAATTGAGAAGGCGTCAAACAACTCGATTGTATCCCATACAACATTTCTGTACTGTTTCAATCTTTTATGTTTTGCTACATACTTGGACCTGATTTGTGAAACAACCAACTCTGAATTTCCAAGAATAGTCAGCAACTTAATTTTATGTTTCACAGCTATATTCAGTCCTGTTAATAAAGCTTCATATTTTGACACATTGTTTGTACATTCCAATGCTAACAGGAATGAATACTTAAAATTAATACCTTCCGGTGAAACAAATACTATCCTACTTCATTACCTTCTTAGCTATAGGCTCCATCAAAGTACATCTTCCACACACCATTATAGTTTTGTGCAACATGCTGCTCAGTTGGATCACTATTGGTTAATTCCAGATAGGCTAGTTCTATATTAAAACTCGCAAGATCAACATCACATAAACAATTGATTTGATCTTGTGGTACATAGTCAATAAGCCAGTTCATCCTCGGCTCTCTGTACAACTTCACCTCTTAACCATTTACCAGAATTGTTGCATAAGATAGATCAAATTGAACATTTCCACCAATTGTTGCCGTCCACTACCTTGATAAAAGCATATCGAATTGAGGAGTATCTATTACTATTATATCAATATTGTAAGCCACTTGAGGATAAGCAGCTAGCTTAACTTCAACATCTTTCATTATACCTACCACAGGAACAGGTCAGTTATCCATTGCATAACATTTTCCTTCATGTGTATCCAGCCACATGCCTACTTGTTTCATCACTCCTACTGGCATAATATTCATGGTAGCACCAGAATCTATCATACAATTTCTCAACAATTTGTTATTTATGAGTAATGTAGTGAAAAAAGGATCAACTTGTGGAGGGCTTGTCAGTACATTACTCAAGCAAATTTCTAGAATACTTACTTTGTCCTGCTTATTTTTAGCAGCCATCTTATTTTTAGAAATTACATGTTTTTCATTTTCATTTGTTATCAATTGCACTGCACTGTCCCTATATTCCTTTATTTTCATCATTTCAAGAAGTGGAACAAACATCTTTACCTGAGACAGGGCTTGAGTGAAGTCAAAAGAGGAACCTTCTGCCTTAATCATTTTATTTTGTTCAGATGTTTCTCCTTTGTTCTCTTCATTTTCTCTTTTACTTGGCTGATCAGTCTTTTGAATTTCTTTGCATAATTCTTTCACTGCATCCTTTTGGACAGACTTTTGTTTGCTTTCTTCATGTTGTTTGTTTTCAACCCTTTTCACAATTCCTTGTGTCGCCTTTTGCTCTTTCATG
Organism: Sequoia sempervirens; assembly: GCA_007258455.2. Lineage (NCBI taxonomy): Eukaryota > Viridiplantae > Streptophyta > Pinopsida > Cupressales > Cupressaceae > Sequoia > Sequoia sempervirens. The sequence goes on along the minus strand of VDFB02000007.1, from coordinate 44,784,011 downwards.
AAGATTCCCCTAGGAACACCTTCCTTCTCATTTACTATCCTATTTCTCAACCAGTACTTACTCTTTGCTTCTTTAACAACAGCAATAGTTAATCTCTCTATCTCCTCTTTAGTGAGTTTCCTCATACTCCATTGAGTAGGTGTTTTGACAGAAAGCTGATCTGTATAATCTTCTTCAAAATTAGAAAGGATTTGTTGCTCAGCCATGTGGACATTGTATTTCTAATTTGAGACATCATACTCATAACCTTCATCCTCTAAAGATGAGTATGTTTCCTCCACGTGATGAAAAGTGTTTGAAGTTAAATACACTTTATGATCTTCTCCACTGTTTCCCATCAACATTCCTTCCTCTTGCATTGCTTGGGCCACAACACAATATTCTGGAGAATGTGGCTTATCACAGACTTCACATAAATAACTATTATTTACCATATAGTTTCCCTTCTTCCTCAGTGGATCAGGAGTTTCTTTGTTTCCAGCCCTATCAGTTACAGGCTTTCCATCCTTCCAGTTTGTATTATAGGGAATGTCATGTAACCTTGGCCTCAGCCTCGGCCTATCATTCTTGTACGTGTTCTCCTGTTTATATTGATAGCTATTGTTCTGTTGAGAAGCCCTTGGGTTTTCTCTCTTATCAATTATCCTAGCAACCCTCCTATTGTTTTCAATTGTCAATGTTGTCTTCTGAGCTTCAGCCAAGTCTCTTGGGAATCTATTTCTTAATTCATATCCTATTTTAGGATTGAATGCATTCAGGTAAACACTCAAAGCTATAGATTCTAGCAACTTTGATCTAGGAGGAATTCCATTCTGCAGCTTATTGAATTTTTGATTGAAATCATAGATTGAGTCATTCTAATTTTTCTGAATTCACATCAATTCGTGAAGAGCAGCATCAGGTGCACTTTGATTCCCATATTGCTCAAGGAATCGGTCCTGAAACATTTGGAGAGAATAATTGAGGTTGTTGAACCAATCCCTAGCTTCTTCAATAAGAGACATCATGAATAATCTCATATGCAAATCTTCATAAGGAACATCCAAATCCTGAATAAAAGCATTGAAACTCTTTAAATGATCCTCGACAGTGATTGCATGACTCCCTATAAACTTAGGCACCAGGCCTCTCCAGCTGCCATCCATGGGATAAGGGTATAGCTGAAACCCTGCCAAGTCAAATTGTCTAATCATGGTGGTATACTGATGAGGAGGAGGGTTGGGTGGATATTGATACTGGTACATAGAGTTATTATATTATGCATTTTGCTGTGGCACATGATGTTGACTAGGAGGTGGATGATTTGTATGTTGTGTGGGAATATGAGGTGGATGATTTGGCTATCTATATTGATTCCCAATTTGATGGTGAGGGATCCTTGGTGGTTCAGAATACCCAATACCATAATTACCCTATTTATGAGGTGGTACATATTTTGGGGAGCAACCACCTGTGTGAGGGATGTTCTGAGCTTTCTTTAATTTGAATTCTCTCATTGCCTAATCATCTGAGATTTTTCCTGCTCTTCCCTCTCCTTTTTCTGAGATTCAAACTGTGCTTTAACTTCTTCATAAGTTAAAGATTCATCATTTTCTTGAGGAATTTCTTGATCAGTGGGTCCCTTCTGATTACCTTCCATTTTTTTTATCATAGTCATGCTGAATTCTAATTCTTTCAGCCTCGAGTTCAACTCTAAACTCAGCCTATTTCTAAGGATTGTAAAATGGATTCTTTTGATCTTCCGGGGTACAAGGCTCTTCACTTGAGTTATCTTTCTATGTATCATAATAGTTATATGTTGCACCATGAGGTATTGATGATTTGTATTTGTTTGTCATGCACATTTCTTCACTTACCCCTTTACCCTTGTCAGCCTTATCATTTCTGTATGTCCATTTGCTACTACCAGTAGGAGCTCCAGAATGACCTCCCCTAAATTAAGATATTCTTCCATTCATATTGCAATGTTTTATTAGAGTCGCCACTCACTTTCTTAAAAGTGAGAAAAGATTGTTACTTGTTATTCCCAGCGGAGTCTATATATAGGATTTTTGACTCTATGATTAAGGCGCAAATTCTTGGTTACTTCTTAGTAGAGTTGCCAATTTGTTAGCTCTCAAAAATGCAGGTTTGAACCACGAAAGGTTGCCAAGCTTTCACAACGTTTTAGGGTAACAGACAAGGTCAAGAGATTTTGGACCTTCTACTCTTTAGGTGCTGCTAGACCTAGGCGGGTATACCTATCTGAATGATGATGCAGACTTGACTTATGATAATCTTTCATGCAATGATTTGTCCACAATGAAAAATGAAAATGGACAAATAAAATCAAATTTGGTATAGATTGTATACCAATATTCAAAACTAAACCCTAATATGTTCGATTAACATATGTAAAAAATATGAGTGAAACTAAAGAATGAAAATGAAAAGACCAGTGCTTTATAGGGTATGCAGAGTCAAGAAAAATCTAAAACAAGTACTTCGTTTTGGAAAAAATTCAAGTTATTTAGCATTTATTTGGTTTATAGCTTGTATAAACATGCAAGGTTATTATTACTGAGTTCTTAGCGATCCAATTGACATTCTCTAATTACTATGATCAATTTAAAGAATTGAATATTTATTGGAAAGAAACAATTAATTGACCATACAAGTGCGGAAAATGTGCACTGACAAACTGGATATAAACTTGTTACACCAATTCAAATAACCAGAAAACATCATACAAGAGAAAACTTCAATAATGCTTTCAACAAACATCATAAACAACTTATACGAGAAACAACTACACCATTGTATTAGATTTCAATTGATATCTCCATTATTTTACATATCCAACATAGTCTCATCTTTGCCAAAAAATTGTATTCTACTGTGTCCCTGCTATCCTCTATCCTATTCTGCTTATCACCTTCATTTTTTTTCCAAAAAGGACATTTATACATTGAGAATACAAAAGGACGCATCCTTTCAGAAATAGGAAATATCAAATTTTACAAAAGAAAAGATAGAGAATAATTAGGCTCTATTTAGCCACAAGTGAGTTTTAGCGAGGTGATCCAAATAATCTTGGTGCTCGTATGTATTCGCATCTCCAACAACATTCTGGATCATGATTTCCATCTTGACCAACTCCTCATTGTGCTCGCTCACTTCCTCCAATGTTGTATCCTCTGCAGAAGTTGTCTTCATGACTTCATTCAGTATTGACTCACATTCATTTTTTCATTTGGTGGCATCCTTCAATTCCCCTTTGTTATCAGATAATGTAATCACAGTCTTCCTGGCATCGTCAATTAACCCCTGTTCATCCCCCTGTAGCTCATCATGGAAGTTTCGATGGCGATTGATAATATGATTTGTAGCTTCAAGTGCTGCACTGTTAGAATCATCACTTTGGGCCAGTTCATGAAACTTCTCCATAATTCATCCATCCATTCTTGTATGTTCCTTTAATGTAGCCAGAGTATGGGAGTATTTTCCCCACAACTTATTTAACCAAGATGTCAAATTACCCTACCTCTTCTTGACAATTGTTGCAATTGCATCGTGCTTTCCCTGGGAATAAGCACTTGATCCTACCCAATGATCTTTTTCCTGAGAGCTTTCTCCTTGAGTGAGCATTTTGGTTGGCCCTATTGAAATACCAACCAAATCTTTCAATCTCTCATTCTCTCTCAACATTCTTTCAGTATTTGACTTGTACATTTCTCTTTCTTTTATCAGCATCTGGATCTGTGCTTTGTTCAATTTTGCAATATTGACACCAATTTCAGTAGTAGCCACATGATTAGCCTCTCCAACTTTTAGAGTCATGACATGGCCAAATGCCTTCTCTATGTCAATCACCATTGATTTCCTGTGGGGTGGGTATAAGGCCCAAATCATCAGTGACCCTTCATCAGTATTGTACTTGGAGCCTGCATACACCTTTGTTACCTTGTCATTGTCAAGCTTGTGTGTAGCATTACTATCCTTCAAGAAACTATCAAAAGCTAATGCAAAATTCAAATTAAGTCTAGGAAAGATCATGACATCAGCACTTTCCAAAATTTTCCTCCCCTTTTCAGTAGTCATATTTGTCATTTCATCATCCACACATTTTCTCAACTAACTAGCAATTGTTCTTCATTCACTCAAGTGACATCATCAACATTTTCTCTTATTTCCTTCCCCTTCTTCTTATACAAGAATGCTTTGAATTCTGTGGAATTTATGAATTCATCATCTGAAACAAATGATCTATATTCCATATGCCTTGAATCAACATCACCACTTTCTATACTCTATTCTCCAGTTGGGCAAACATACTGTTGAGTTCTCAACCTGGACACTTTTTCTAGTTTTCCCTATGGCACATTATCCCTTGGTGTTTCCTCTCCTCTAGAAGACAATTGCTCTGTTTCTTGCAGCCCTTGGTTATACCTTTCAACTAAAATTTCAGCTTCATCTTCATCCAAATTTCTGATTATGTCATCAAAGGGATAGGGTACATGTTGATACCCTCCAAAGTTAATCTTCTCTTTGGCTGAATTGATATATCCTTCAGGGTCAAAGTTCTTCCTGGGTGATCCTCTCTTCATATTATAATGTAACAATCTATGAAGGATCGAATTGTATCCTTCCTTAGCCAAAACAGTGAAGTCACCAAAACACAATGTACTAGGCATAAAAACCTGCTTCCCAAAAGAGTTGAAATGCATCACACTACAGTAATCCATCTATCTGACAATTTCCAAATATGCAACTCTGTTTGGAACTGTCCTTGGTAGAATGAAAGGGGCATCTTCAAATCCATATACTCTCATCACTGTAGCTCCCTCCAAACAATACCAATCTCCCCAATTATGATCAATTCGCCCACTGAAGTCTTTTGGCCACAGGAATCTCTTAATCTCATTAGTCAATGAATAATTATAAGGATACTTATACAATCTGTACAATGTTTTCACAAAATGTTCCTCAAAAAGAATGAAACTAGAATTAGCAAACCTACTATCCCAAATAGTAGTACACAACTGAACAGGCAATGCTTCACCCTCCTTACCAATTTGAGAAATTCTCATTTCTGGAGGCCATACTCCCAATTCCTATCCAAAATATAGCACCAAGTGTGGTAACAATGAATAGTGTCTGAGATGAACAATAGAAGCTCCACCTTTGATAGTCATCAATCCTGAATCAAGCTCCCTAGAAATGTATGAGGCATAGTCAAATGGTCTAGAGTTATGATACTGGATATCTGCTGTGATTATCATTGGCACAATTGACATGAATTTTGGGCCATCCATTCCCAACACCTGACACACTAAGAAATATGTGTACTCCATATAGGGCTCAAACAAGTCCACATGATAAGGAGGCCCCTCACTATCTTGCAGAGGATCTGCTTGCTACCCTGTTTAATCTTGTGAATTGGTAACCTCCAGCCCTTATAAGTAGTATCCATTCTTGAGAATTCTTTCTCCAATTCTTAACAACTGATCTCCTCATTGTAGAGCCCTTCTAATCTGAAAACCTCACCTATTGCTTCTTTTGACACATATATCTGTGGTTTTCCAGATGGGTCACATATAGCCTTATGTTTTGGATCATAATGATCTACAAGCAATTTTACTAGTTCTGCATTCACAAATACATTAGGGCACACCAGTTTCCCTACATTCAGCTTCCAAGGATTATAGACTGGTTCGAAATGGTTTCTCCTATGATAGTGAAAATTGAAAATTTCATACCATCTTACAGCAGTCCAGACATCACCTATGTACTTGCATTTATCATCTAACTTATCAACTTCTGCCCTAAGTTGTGCGGACCTTCTAGCTTTAGGTCCTGAACCAGGTAACTGGTCAATAAGATCCTAGTTTAACCTCCCTTCAGTTCCCTCATGCTCTGTATCAACCTTTTGTTTCTTTCCTTTTGACTGACTACTCTCACCAAGCTTTTTACCCTTAGCTTTTCTAGAACCAGAAGATTCCATTCTTCAAGATTACAGAACTTAAAACTAGAAAAGTTGAGATGCAATTACTTATAGTATTCTAATTGAGCTCCTCAGACTAAAAGATGTCTCGGTTCTCTGTTCACCTTGCCAATTCTTCTACAATCAATTCGGTACTAAAGAATTGGTTAGACCTTCGGTGTTATATCCCGTCACGCCATTAATGAAGCATGAATGAAGGCTCATTTGAAACTAGCACTATCGCATCAAATATCCTGTCAGTGAGATATTTTCAAATCTGGGGTGAAGTCCTTTTGCAACATCTACTTAACCCTTCACCAAAACATTTTGTGGTCTTATCGACACCTAGAACCAAATTGATGACTACCGCTTCTATTTTTCATGTCGCTGTGACAATTCCAAATTGGGGAGATGTTTCATATAGTTCATTATGCTATATCGAGATATGTATTCTTCAATGTATTCTCCAGTCACTGAGACAAGATTACCCCTTTTACTGATGAAAATAATCTTACCGATGAAATAAATTCCATCGGCAAGACTTGAAAAATTCAAAAAGACTCATACTGACACCAAATGTCTGGTCAAATCCATTCCTCCAAATTTCTCCATTCGGTAAGACTCTCCCTGAAATATTCAAACAGTGAAATGTTCACATTTCGGTGAAGCTCATGCCGATAACCCCTTTGCATCTTATCGGCAAGACCTACTACCTTTGGTAGGACATTACTCCGATAGTCTTCTGTTAGGCAGATACATTATTCCATGCACTATTCGGTGAGACATGTTGACTTCGCTGTGACATTACATCGATGCCTTAACCTTTTGTTGATATATTTTTTATATGTTTGTCAGCAAGAAAAAATACTTCGCCAAGACATTCTCCTGAATACCATTGGCTTGGCTGATATACTTGCACATGCGCCAGTCGGCGAGACACAATGTATTCGGTATGACTTTACTTTGACGATGATTCCTTTGCCGAAATGACTCTCTTCTGTAGCCGAAATAAGAAAATTGTCTTGCCAATAATCTGCAACAAACATACATTAGTGGAGAATACATAGGTTGGGGAGACTTTCACTATGTCTTGGTGATATGGATAATATAATGAAATATGAAGGACTAGATGGATTCAATTGGATCTTATGACAAAAAGCAAGCAAGACACCATGAGGAGGGAACCTTATGCTTATGATGAAGACTTATTTTGGGAAACTCATGAATGCAATTGATTGTAAAATTTCAAAATTTTACAGTTCTAACATCTACATTGACACATGTTCAACATGGAATGACAATTGAAGATAATCAAGTGTCCGCATCAGAAGATTATGATCGTGTTTTGGATCTTTTACAGGAAGGTACATTATTTATTGAGTTGAATTTTATATGTATGCATGTTTAATAAATGTGAATTAAATATAAGTCACTCTTTATTGAATTTTTTATTTATTTTTACAGGAAATTTGTATGTTGTTGTTGCACCTAAGGAGAATGAAGATGAGACGAAGTACTGGTTGGATAGATGTGTTGAGAGAAAAACTAAGTCAGTACATCCTAGAGTGGATGATGAAAACTTTGAGTATCCAACTGGTTCAGTAGTTGTTGTTGGCACCTGGCTTCAAAAATGTTTGATGAGAAAGAATGGCTTGCCTTCATTTGAAGATTATGAAAGACATAAGAAGATTATACATTATTCACATTTGATTTTGGCAACCAATATAAAACTAGTTAGATATCAAGGGAGGCATGCTAATAAATTTTTATGGACACTTTCAATGGATGATCATGAGACAATCATAGATGCATTACAAAAAAGAGAGGATGTAGATGGTAAAACAAAGTAAATAAATATTGGTAAGTATATAGTTGTATATATATTTAATTGATATATATATATATATATATATTTGTCTTTAATAGTCATTTCCTAATTAAATTTTTATATCATTTTTTATTTTAGGGCTCCAAAAATTAGATGCTTTACAAAAAAGAGAGGAGATACATATATTACAATGAAATTCGAATCTAGAGATAGGTAACTATATATAGTTCTAGATACATTTAATTGATAGTATAAATATAAAGCTAAATTTAATTCATTGTCATTTTATAAAAAGTTTATAATTGATTTCATATCCCCTTAAGACATTCTCTTAAAACCCCTTAAGCCATCCTCTTATGTACCATTAATCCATCCTCTTGCATCCCCTTAAGTCTCTCTATTAATCCCCTTAAGTCATTCTATTAGGACCCCTTAATCCATATCCTCATATATCTACCCTTAGTCCATCCACTTGCATCCCCTTAAGTCACTCTCTCAACACCCCTTAAGCTATCCTCTTAGAACCCCTTAATCCATATCCTCGTATATCTACCCGTAATCCATCCACTTGCATCCCCTTAAGTCACTCTCTCAACACCCCTTAAGCTATCCTCTTAGGACCCATTAATCCATATCCTTGTATATCTACCCTTTATCCATCCACTTACATCCCCTTAAGTCACTCTCTCAAAACCCCTTAAGCCATTCTATTAGGACCCCTTAATCCATATCCTCGTATATCTACCCTTAATCCATCCACCTGCATCCCCTTAAGTCACTCTCTCAACACCCCTTAAATGATCCTCTTAGGACCCCTTAATCCATATCCTCGTATGTCTACCCTTAATCCATCCACTTGTATCCCTTTAAGTCACTCTCTCAACACCCCTTAAGTGATCCTCTTATGACCCCTTAATCCATATCCTTGTATATCTACCCTTAATCCATCCACTGGCATCCCCTTAAGTCACTCTCTCAACATCCCTTTAGCTATCCTCTTAGGACCCCTTAATCCATATCCTTGTATGTCTACCCTTAATCCATCCACTTTCATCCCCTTAAGTCACTCTCTCAACACCCGTTTAGCTATCCTCCTAGGACCCCTTAATCCATATCCTCATATATCTACCCTTAATCCATCCACTTGCATCCCCTTAAGTCTCTCTAGGGTTCATGAGATGCTTAGAATGACAAATATATATGGGTTAATGGTTTAGGGTTCATCTCCTAATCTCTAGGTCATATGGTTTAGGGTTTAGGGTTTCCAGGGTTCATGAGATGCTTATAATAACAAATCTATATGGGTTTTAAGGGTTTAGAGTTCATCTCCTAGGATTTAGGTCATATGGTTTAGGATTTAGGGTTTAAAGTCATTCTCTCAACTCTTCTTAATCCACAATCTTGCATCCCTTAAGTCACTCTCATAATTCCCCTTAAACCATCCTCTTAGGGCCTGTTGAGCCATATCGTAAGGTTCATGACATGCATCCCCTTAATCCACTATCTTACATCCCTTTAAGGAATTCTATCAACTCCCCTTAATCCACCCTCTTAATCTCCTTATTAATCCACCCTCTTACATCCCTTCAATTCATTCTATCAACTCCCCTTAATCCACCCTCTTACATCCCCTTAGTCCACTCTCTTACATCCCTTTAAGTCATTCTATCAACTCCCCTTAATCCACCCTCTTGCATCCCCTTAAGCCATCCTCTTAGGACCCATTAAGCCCCTAGGGTTCATGACATGCATCCTCTTAACTCCACTTAAGGCATTCTCATTAGACCCCCATCAAACTATATATCCTCTGAGGTCCCCTTAATCCTTCCTATGACAAATATCATTTGAATTTGAATGGAATTTACTATATATTATTCTTTTCTCACATGAATTTTTTACCTAAATGACTCATAAATATTATAGTTACTTTACTTACATTAATTATTTTTGCAAGTTCTCATCAAGTCGGTCTACCATGTGATTGTCACTGAAAAAATTATTTTATCAAGAGACTATGTAAATATCAATTTTTGTTCTTCACCTAAAATTTGATAAGCTTTAATTGTATCTACATGCACATATATGTTTCATCATGTTATATAGTTGTATTAAACATCAATATACATTATATATGTTTGTTCAATGTATGAACTTCAATGAGCTTATTAGTCACTTTTTAAATATCTTGTTCTAATGTTATAGATTATACATTTCGTGTCTTGTATTTACCACATTGTATATAGTTGTTCAATTTTATAGATTATACATTTTATACATACAAGGAGATAGATTTTTCTTTATTGATTCAAATATTTGCTAGAATTGAAAAATAGTTAAAATTACCCGCCCTTAATTTATTATGTACATATTATCTAAAATATTTAAGGAATGTTTTAATTTGTCACCTAACCATGTGATAAATTATATATATGAAATTTGATTCTAGATAAGAATTTATATAGTGCATGTATTACTTGAAAATTAGATAATTTATATCTATACATGCATGAATGCATATAATCATCAAAATGAACATAACATGATCATAATTGACTGTATATATAATCATCATGTATTAAAGTCAACTGATATAAATAAACACAAATATGATAATAACATGTTCAAAATAAAACTAGAGGTGCTTCGGGGAGCAGTGGTGGTAGTTCCGGGTGGCCCTTTGATGACCCTCTTACTTCTGGCTCTAGTTGGCCAGCCACTGGTAAATCTTTTCCGTGTTTGGCACTTGCAATCTTTTCCTGGTGCGAGGAAGAAGATAAAGAGAAAAAAGATGATAATGATGGTTAGGTTCCTCCTCCTGACGTCACTCTAGACCCCGCTGATGTATGGGGGAAAAATTTGGATGATAGAGACCTTCCTGGCTCTATTGGCACTGCTCTGGCTACTTAATGGCCTTTTTATTTACTTTGTCATTTTGGACTTCTGGGCTTATCCCATGTGATATGTTTCTTTTTCTAAGTGCTTCCCATTTGACTCTCGGGGTCTTCCTTTTTACCACCCACCCTTTTTTTTGTGAATATGTATCTCTATATTTGAATTAATATAGGTAGCTGCCTATTCATCAAAAAAATAAAAAATAAAACTAGAGATAGATAGTCCATAAAATTTATATGTCAAGATGTATATGTCAAGTCCAACACATATTTAAATAAAACTCTAGAGATATATAGTCCATAAAATTTAAAGCCATCTAACTATCAAGTTGATCGGTCATATCAAGTCTCCTCTTTGTTCCATGTCGACTAGATGTACCCACATCATGTTGTAAAAGAGTACATGAAGCTTGAAATTAGATTTAAATTTATTTAGAAATTTTGATATAGTTAAACATGTTTAAACTTGAAAATATAAACTTTTAGATAAAAATAAATTTAATTAAATATCTAGTAAATACAATAAAAATTATTTTTAGTATGCATAAATATCCATATGATCATGTGAATCTACTAGCACATTTTGTTCAACAAGTAGCATAACTTTCAATTGAGAAGATCCAAATGCTTGATCTACTATATCCTACATATATTCATAAAGCAAACAATATGTTAAAACCTCAAATATGTATATATTTAAAAGGTCCGTAAAAATTATATAGGAGATTTAGTAAAGTTTACAACCTCGAATGATATGACCTCATGATCATGCACCTAAGATTGCCCATGCATAAATGTCAATGACATCTGAGGTGCACCTACCATGGGTATCTCATGAAATACCTACATGTATAGATGTACAACAATTTGTATAGATTATTCACACATGTGTAAGTAAATGAACAAATTAAATTAGATCTATGATGTGTATTTAATTTAAACTTAACAAACTTTTGAAAGCATGCACCTAAGCTGATGATGTCTTAGGAGAACTCACCACAACTTGTGGTTGGTTAGTACTAGGTATCATACGACCTCCCTACATCTAGATATAATATTATATTATTAATTCACACATGTACAAATTCAAATTAAAAATTAGATATATCCACATAAATTATTTAATATATATTGGTTCAAGTACTTGTCTAAAAGGTGAACCCATATCTACAACACTTGACATATAGACATGATGATCATATTGAGTTTCAGGCATCATGCGATCATGCATCTACACCAAACAGTTATTGAATTAACATTATATTATATATATAATTTGATGTTATTATTTATATGAATTTTCCATATTTCAAACTTGAATTAAATTTATGTTCAAAAGATGAACATACCTATGTAGGATGATCTCAGAAAATAGTAAATTCATGTATGACTCTATCCCAGATGCATGTGGGTCACCTAAAGTGGATGCCTGAGTATTCCTATAGCTCGACCCTCCATGCTCTCTATTGGCCACTTCAGTCGTAGTGTGTGGAGTCTGATGAGTGAGATGTCCTGAAAGTGAACTCAATTCTCCTAATGTCAATAACATGCTCTGTTGTTGAAATGTGGCAGGAATGCCAGGAGAAGGAGGAGGCACAATAGGAGCAATTGGAGCACATCACTGAGGATCAACACGTGCTCCTAGTCTATGTTGGGGCATGTCACACCTAACTCCCTGAAATGATCTCATATCAAAATAGTTGGGTTTTTTACCCAACTCAAACTCATCCCATAACTTTCTCAAAAAGTATAGGGGCACCTCACAGTTTCCATGTGGTGGATTATCAAATACCATCCACCATTTATCCCAAAAATGTGTAGCTATCTATAGGTGCCTATACCATAAAATTGAAATTTGGTTTTTGGTGGGTGGAATTGGTTGGTTTGTTTGGGGGTTAATAAAATATTGGCACATGCTTGTTTAGTAATTTTAAGGTCATTGATTTCTTTGTAGGACAATCCATCTGCATAGAATTGTCTCCTCTCTTCTTTCCATTGATGGAACCTATCTAGGTCCGCATCAATGGATTGAATAGAATCGACAATAGTTTGCATCGTAGATGCAAACCATGTGGGATGGGGAGGGACTCTAGGCTCATTTTTTATCAAATCTATATTTTCATGAATCACAATAAGTTTTTCTCAGATTCTCTCTCTTAATTGATCCTCCTCTACTACAGGGGTGGGGGGTTAGGCAATGGAGAGTCTGGAGGTGTGGGGTTTTGTTCTAGTGGTGGATCTGGATGAATTTGTAGGTCAGGCATAAAATAATCTATATTAAATTTTGAATCCATGTGAGCAATTAAATGGAAACTGCATGTTAAACAATTAAAAATATATATCAACAAACTAATTAAATAATGCACATAATTTGAAAGTTATTTAAAAATCACATTAAATGTGCACAAATTCAAAATACATTTCATATAAAGAACATTCGATTTATAACATTAAAAAATCCATAACATAAAAAATCCATAGAATGTACACACATTAAATTGAGTCCAGTGTGTGGTTGTTAATATGAAGTGTAGAAATGAAATTAGGGGGTTTTATTAGAAACCTATTCAAATGCATGCACTATGTCATTGGTTTATTAAGTGAGTCCCCTAAAAAAAGGCCCCATAAAGTTATTTTTAGCTAGATATCACTTGATAATTAAACTATAGCCAAATTTGATGATCTATACATTAATTGATTTATTTAAAAATAAATAAAACCACATGGATTAAGGTAAAGACTTAAGATTAACGTAAAAGGACTAAAGAATGAAAAATAAGACACAAGTAGATATTTGATTTGTCAAATTGGGTGTTAAAATAGAAGGTTAGGGGTTGTTTATAGTGTCTTCTATTGCATATATAAAGGTGGAAAAAGAGAAGGAAAGGTCCCCAAGCTAATTTAGGTTATGAACAACTCAAGAATGAGTGTCAAAATGGGTAAATGATGAAAACCATGTAGTTTAATTCAAATAAAAATTATACTAGATTCTATTTATATTAGGATTATTGTTAGACAAGGGTGCTTAATGGAGCTCATAAATATCAAGCCTATCATTAATTAACTAATTCATCAATAAGTAATTTATTCTTCTAAGTTTTTATGGGTCTAGAGCTTTATCTTTTGGGGCGAGGGGAAGTTTACTCATAGGTGTGGTTGTTTCCCAACAAGAGTATATCTATAGAGCTAAGGTATATCGAACAAGAATACATTTAAATTAATCAAGTATGACATAGAATTTAATTTAAAAATCCAATGACATAAATTGATTTATCTAAATTTTCAAATTTCATGATAAGAGACACAAGTTCTCTATAGTGAGACAAAGTAGTTAAGAAGAAATTATAAGTTTAACACTAACATTAAAATTTATAATCTCATTCATTGTTTCCAAAGAATACTAAAGATAAGAATGAAAAATTAATAGAATACATGTTCAAAGGGACACATAGATATATGCTAGTGACCTAATTGTAATAAAATAAACAAAGATGAGCTTGAGCTCTATTCACCAAATTTTGAGAACTTGTTTGATTCCCTTAAGAAATGCCATATTAGGACTCCTTAAGACATCGATTTACGATTTAGGGTGATAGGATGGATTAAGGGGATCTATGTCTAGCAACGTCCTAGGACAAAATGGTCTATGGCTTAAGGGAATCAAATTTGGTGGAGTTGCCAAAGCAAACCAACTTTCATTTTAACGTCCTCCAACAAAATGAATGCTTTGGGGTTTAGGGTTTAGATTTAGAAACTTGATGACATGATTTCAACATATCTATGTCAAATAAAAAATGTAAGAAACCTCCAAGGAGCCCTAATTTATGACACTACACAATGTGACAAGGATGTTTTATAAATTGGTCATTGAAGTGTAGCAATAACTGAAAAAATCCTAATGTGAATTATTCATACCCTCAATCTCAATCTCAATCTCAATGAAAACTACCCCAAATCTAGGTAACATTCCCTAGATACTTCTAAAATTATGCGAACTATTAGGGTTTTAGGTCTACGTTTAGGGTAAATAGGGTTTTAGGTTTACGTTTTAGGGTTTAGGTCCAAGGATTAACCTGGGTAAATTAGTTTTTAGGGACCTATTGTTTTTGGAACTAGGGTTTCTAGGGTTTTGATTTCTAAGTTAAATGTGTCCAATTTAGGTTTATTTTTTATGGGTTTTGATTTACAATTTAACGTTCTTTGTTTCATTGATGTTTTTTGGTTTTTTAAATGTAACTTAAAAACTATAAAATATTGAACAAAAACAAATTAAACAAAAAAAAACTAAATACCAATTACAAAAAAATAAATGCAAGATATAAAGAAAAAAAAAGGTAGAATTCAACCAACCTTGAGGTCACTGAGGTCGGTTGTGTCAACAGGAGGAGGTGGTAGTGAAAATTTTCTTCAATCAGGCCCTTTGCAACATGTACATGATCTCATCTCCTCTTCTTTGGTGCAACTAAAACTTGGAGTTAAAATTAATACATAGTCGCTAATTTAAAGAAATAAATACCTCTAAGAAATGTGTACGCATTTCAAAACGTGTACACATTCATAACACATACGTGTTTGTGGCTTGCATACCTGAGGCGAAACACATACGTGTTTGAATTTAGGCTTAGGTACCTGATCCGTAACACGTGTGTTTTTTAAAAACATGTATGCATTTTGTGCAATTTTTTTTGTTTTGGCCAAAACTTCCTCTCTCCGTGTTCCCAACTTCTTGCTTTTACCTAGTTATCTTTGGTTCTCTTCTTTCCAATTGTTTGAATCAAAAATTTCCATCCATTTGTATTCAAACCCCATTTGTCGATGGGTGATAGATTTTGATTCATCCACTTATTGATAAGCCCCAGGGATAATATGGCAGCTTTGTAGTCATTGTCCTTGAGGACATTGGTATTAAGGCAAAAACCATTCCTATTTCCAACAAATTTTGCCACATGTTCCTTGAGGCAGAATTTGTCCCTTATTAGGTGATGATCAGATAAAGAGTATGGATTCACTTCAACTTTGCATCCTTCTTTCAGAGGAGTGGCCAGAAAGTATGCTCTACTCATGTAAAATCTATCAAGTCTACAATAGATTCTCCTTCCACCATTTTGAGAATTGCACCATGTAAACTAAATGCTTTTGTTGTCCTTCTTTTTCCCTTTAATAGGGTCTTCAATTTTTAGTTTAGATTTCATTCTTTGCCAATAATACCTCTCATTTCCTTTCCAATCTAAGCTTGCTCCACCCCATTTATCTTCTTCTCTCCCTACAAAATTAAAGTCCCCTCTAATGAGCTAGAGGATACCTTGCAAACTGTATAGCCAAATCCAAACGAGGATCCAATCATTATAATCATTAGGGGCATACACTAAAAATATCCCAAAACAACTTTTTTTTTAACATTCACCTAGATAGCCTAGTTGCAAGGGGAGCTTCCCAAGTTGTCCACAAAATGTGACCAATTATTTTCCATCAGAATTACAGCCCCTCCTTTTCCCTTTACATGCTTGGTGGAAAATTGAGTTGCATCTTTCCATATCACCCTCTAACTAGTTTCTAAGATGAATCTAGTGGCTTTAACTTCTTGCAATAGGAAAAAGTCCTTTTCCTTCTTTTGTGCAAGGAATCTTTTGACAACATGCTTCCTATCTAGAGTTTCAAGTCCCCTTACATTCCATGATATGAAAATGACATCCATTATGATTTTTCATTGGGTGGGGGTCCCTTTTCACATTTGAAGTTATCAAAACATTTGAGGAGCCTATTTTCTGCTTCCATTCTTTTGGCATTTGGAAGCAATACAATCCCACCAAGCTTCTTCCTTTTGTCCTTTTGGAGCTGGCTGGGATCTTTATCCAGGGGGTTTACTTTAATCTCCACTCCTTTCTTTTTCCTATATCTCTGAGTCTTTTTTATTATGACCTCCATGGGAGTCTCTTCTCCATCGGTGGTCTCTTTAATAGAGAACAACCCGAGGTCATCTATAGACACCATGCCTGATTATGATGCAAATCCATCAAAACTCACCACTCCTCCAAAGGGTTTAAGAGAAATCATTGCTAGATTTAGGACCAAAATTTCATCAACTTTTTCATTCCCATTTACAAAAGACACAGTGTTAAGGAATTTTTCCTCAAGACCATCTGGGTGTAGGTCCTCAAGATCCACATCAGTTCCTTTAGTAAGCATTCACTCCTAGTCCACATCATGATCTTGAGAACAATTCCCATTGTCCAAAGGTTCAATTTCAGTTCCAGTGGCATGTATTAGTTTCTCCCCACCTATTTCCAAGGGGTAGCACTTAGGTTGAAGTTCACCTGCATTATCCTCCTTAAAATATTTAGAGTTAAAGGAGTACACCACTTTGGGTGGTTTCGAATTTCTCTCTTTAGGTTCTTTTATTTTCCTTATTTTTTGTAGTGCCAATTGTTGAGCATTTAGTTTGACATTATTTTCCAATTTATTAGACCTTATTTGATGGGATGGTTTAGAATCCTCCTTTTCTTTCATTATTTTCTCATTCTCTAAATTTCCATTCACTTTGCAGTTTTCTATTTCATGTATTAAGGATGTCAAACAATCCTCGACACAAGATGCATCTTTATTAGTTTTGGTTTCTTCCACATTCACCTACAAAGGTGACTCATATTTTATCATATTTTTAGATTTAAGGTTTGAGAGGGAATACCTCTCATCTAATTGCTTTGGAGTAGAAATTTCTTCCACAGTTATCTCCATCTTGATTGCATATCCATCCACATGCCCATCCCTTGTTGAGGGCTTCTTTTTTTATTTTTGCTGCCTCCACCAAAGATAGATTTGTTGTTAGCTTTATTTCTTATTAAGGGGAAATTTCTTCTAATTTGGCCTTCACATATACACAAATAACAAGCATCAACCCTCCCAAGGTTTCTTATTCACAAAAAATGCTGCCCATTTTTAGTTTAATTTCTAAAATTTCTAGAAGATCTACTCCATGAGATAGGGATACCAATGCCCGCACATTAGAATGCGGAAGAGGGGTTTTGGTATCATCAATTTTTAATACATTTCCATATGGTTCTAGCAAGAGTGGAATGAATTTACAAAGATAGGGAGGGACATATTTAATAACTAGCCATCTAGAGTTGGGGAGGGCCAAAAATTCCTCTTCTAGTGCCTCATGAATCCATGCCATGGCACGAAAGATATCTTTCCCGACACTCCAAAATTATTTTTTTATTACCTCCTGAGAATTATGATTGTTAAATAAAATGACATATA
Source organism: Sequoia sempervirens (assembly GCA_007258455.2). Classification (NCBI taxonomy): domain Eukaryota; kingdom Viridiplantae; phylum Streptophyta; class Pinopsida; order Cupressales; family Cupressaceae; genus Sequoia; species Sequoia sempervirens. The sequence continues at coordinate 44,766,070 of VDFB02000007.1, read as the reverse complement.
ATGCTTTTTGCACCATACAAAAATAATAAAATTGAAACCATTCCTCCATGTATTTTCTTGTCGGAACCCTATTGGTATCAATGACAACAAAGAATACATAAATTTTCAACAATCTACTATCCTCTTTTGCTATTGCCAACATCTAGGATTTTATTAGGAATCAACACAAATTTCAACAGAGGAGATAAGGGGTGCTTACCTTGTCCTCTCCTCCATCTTTCTACACTTCACTAACTCCCTCGAGCACAAACTTGTTGCCCTATAGAAGTCAACTTCGTTCTTCGATGACTATATCTCTGAATGATTTGGGAGGCACATTATTTGCATTATGTTTGGTATATTCATTAATAAATCCCTCAAAGGAATTTTTATCCCCAACCATCAATTCAGATTAACTCCACGAAGCCACACATGTGGCCTCACACAAGTGAATCGACCGGTGAGATGCCTTAGTCAGACGCACAACAAATAAAAGTAAAAAGTAGATAACACCAGGCACAAGGCACGAGTGTCGTACACTGGGAGAGATGATGAGAAATCATGGAGGGGGGACAAGCCTCCTCCAAATCCAATGGGTGAACCCTACCACTAGATCCTTCACATGCACACATGTCCTTCATTGTAGAGCCTCTCCAATATCCTTAATTAATATTTTGTTATTTTACATAATATGCATGATTTAAATTGATATTAATTGTTGATTAAAATATTTTAGATACATGTTTTCATTTTTGAATAATCAATGAATAATATGATGAAATTGATTATTTCTATAAATAATATATAGTTGATATTTTAATTTTTTATTATTGGATTGTGATTATGATCTCTTAATATTGAAATGGAATAATTACTATCTATTGGTATGAGTTGAAGACAAGATATGTTTTTATCCTCTTACTTATTGAGGGAGAGCATCATCTAGGAGAGGGATACAAATCATAATAGTGGGATAGTTATATTATATGATTTGAGAATCCATACACTTGCATGAATTTCATAGATTGATTGCGTGGTTATGCATTATAGGAAAGTAGGGGTTTGCTTTAGTGTTGTCTCAAGTTTGTGTATGATCCTATGATGATATCACATGTAGAAAAGAGGAAATCAATAATCATTCTTCACTCATGTACTTTCCCCTTTAAAAATGGAATCCTTCACCTTTGAAATGATTGAAAATACTCAATGAGAAATGTAGTTAAAGGAAAAATTAAAGATCTACTTGTGACCAAAGAGTATGAAGGCCAACTAATAGGAATCATTGTCATGATCCCTCTTAGATAGATCAAAATTTAACATTTCATGGCAAATACAAGTTTCAATATTTTTTTAAGATAACAAAACATAGTTGATAAATATTTGAAGTACATAAGTTGGGTTCCCAAATGCATAAAAACCATCAATACATTTAACATTGCAATGTATTCAAGAAAATTTTCTAAGATGGATAAATCTATAAGTAATTTAATCCAAAATGCTCAACATGTATTGGGATTTCTATATTTAAAAGGATGTAGAAATTTAGTGTTATTTATTTTCAATAAATAATATTTCTTTCTATTGTGTAGGAAAATGCATACCCTTGCATTTTCACACTTGTTTGGGCCTGCCTTGCTTTTTTTATCCTTATTTATGTCTTAAGTGGTCCCATTTTGTATCCACAAGCCTAGTAAATGGTATCTTTTCATGGCTAATCCCGACAAACCTCAAAGTGTAAATCATAATTTAATGATTCTAGTTGTGTGTCCCTAATTTTTCAACTAGGACTAAGACACCACCTAGGGCTTCTTTGTCCTCCAAAGGTCCTGGGACCCTAATTTCAAATGCCCCTTAAATGGGCCCCTTTTTGGAGTTTGTGCCCCGAGTTTTAAGCCTTGGGACTAAGATGCCACCTAAGGCATATTAATCCCCCTTAAGTTATTTTTGGGATTCAATTTCAAATCTTGGTGGAATTTAGCCTCCTTTAATTAATGAATTCATATGTCAGATTTTTGTGGTGTAATTTTGGGATATTAAGCATAGATAAGTATAAATACAAGGTTCCTTTCATTCATTTTCATCCTAACATCCTAGAAAATTGAGTATTCATGCATTATAGAAATTTTATGGTCAAGAGAGCATTCAAGAGTGATTCATCAAGCATTTGGAGCCATCATCAAGATTTGAGCATCATATCAAATATATTCTTGCATCATGTGTTTTTTTGAGCTAACATTGGTGATGTAGGGTTTTGATTCAAGCAAGTAATTCAAGTCAAGATCTATCAAGCACTAATTCAAGTCAAGATCTACATTCAAGCTAGCCAGTTCACACAAGTTTGAATATTTCATAATAAGGGTTTGGTGAGTTGCAACATAGCATTTTGTTCATTCACCATTTCCCTTCATTATTCTATTTCATTCCAAGGTTTATTTATCAACAAGGGGTTTCACCAAGGAAAACCCCAATTTACTAACAATCAACAAGTTTTTCCTCTATTGCATGTTTGTGTTTGAATATTTAGGTTGAAGACTTGATGATCATTTGAAGTGCAAAGTTGCAAAGTTACAAAGTTTCATTGCAAAGTTTTCATCTTCACGAAAACTCACCTGCAGGCCATATTTGGAAGTTTTAGGACCTGAGATTTGAGAAGAAGTAAGTGTAGAAATTGAGCCTTAGGATCACATTCAAATATATTAGAAATTCAAGATGGGACTAAGTCAGCAATAAAGGCGTCTTAGTCCTCCTGAGGGTATTTTGCAGAGATTATTTCAGATCATGTTCTGACATTCGAAGATTCCACATTTCCCTTGAAAAAAAAACAATGGGACTAAGACAATAGTAAGGGCTTATTTTTCCTCCCTAACATATTTTGACAACATTTTTGCATTTTTTGAACCCTTATCACATTTCTATACTTCCTAGGTACATACATCCTAACTTGTTGTTACTTAATTTTATCATTTCCACTCATCATCTGACTTGCATTACTAGGTTTTGTAAGTTGAATGTTAAGTTGTATTTTCCAAGTTTTTGCTTGGTGGTGAACCCTTTGAAGCCTAAAGAACCCTCCAGGTCTTCCTTGTTGAGAATTGAATCACCTTCGTGTTGATAGTCAATCCAATTTGGGATCCTAGGGCATATTTGAATGTTAATGGGGGTGGTGTAATATGACCTAGGTTATAAATCACCCATTCCCCTATTAATCATTTTGGTGAGCAAGAAATTTTGGGACATTTATTTTTTTGATTTGTAGCTCATTAAATTCCTAGATCTAGGTTGCAATTATTCTTGCATTGCATTTTGCATTAGTGAAAGTGCATCTAGGGTTTCTCATATTTACATTAGTGAAAGTGCATATAGGTTGCATATTTGCTTTCTTGTATCATCTTATATCATTGAAAAACTAAAAACTGTAGCCTTAATCATCCTAATTGCATTTAGGAGCATTGTTATTGCACTCAAAATTGAAAAAATTGCATTCAATTGCTTGTCATTAGTCACTTTTTCTTGCGTTCATTTGCACACATTTTTGTTTCTAAACATTAGGTCCCTACCTAGAAACATTGTAACCAATCCAAAATTTATTTTTTTCCTAAAAAAAACCGTTACTAGGACTCAAACGCCCTTATTGGCATCTTAGTCCTTCTATGGGTTTTTGGCTCAAAAACCTATCTGGGTTGTTTTCTTTTTGTTCTAGTTTTTGGAACCTCAAAATTCCTTCAACGAGACCTATACACCCTTGCTAGCATCTTAGTCCCTGTTGACTTTGACCTTATAATTTTCATGGTTTGAATTTTCTTTTTTGTGCTTTTGTTTGCTACTTTTAGTTTTCTGTTATAGTTTTTAGAGTTGTTATTTCAATTTCTTTCATTTCAAGTGTAATTGTAAGCATATGATATTATGTTCATTGCACTTTCTTTGGTTTATCCCTTGCATGAGTTGTACTACTTGGTGTCATACTATTAATACTATGGTGAGACAAAGTGTGAGACTCATGGAATCTCACAATAAAACACTCATTGTGGATCTTGGGTTATCTAGTTCTCTTACTTCTAGTGTTGGTACTAGTCCACTAGGTATGGACTGTACCTTTGATAACTATTTTTCCATGCCTACCTTACCTACAAGTGCTATACCAAGTGTTCAAACAATGGTTGATCATATCCCTCAAGAAAACATAATGAAAATGTACAAACACTTAGCCCATTTACAAGATAGTGTGAGTACTGAAAACATTTCCAACACTGTTATACCTACCATAGATAGTATTCATTGCATGATGGAAAGTCATGAAGGACTGGAAGTTGTGCGTAACATAGCTCAAATCTTTGGAAAGTACCTTCCTTCCACCACCAATGGTGCTCAAACTTCAAATAATGTGCAAAGCTAAGGAGGAATTCAAATTCCTCCCCCCCCTTCAACCATAACCTCCATTCCCACCTATACCAATCTTCAAGTGACAATAACAATGCAACCAACTAGTAATGTCCTTCCTACCTCAAAAATTTCCACTAGTGCTCCTTATACCTATGTGGCATCTAACCTTATATCTCCTCCCGTAAGTTATCCATTCACTTGTTCTTCCAAGACATACACACCACCACCATATTCACCTCCATCTCAAAACACAAAAAATGACCCTATCATTAACCACCTTTTACAAATCCTCCATCCATTCAATGTCAAGTTTCCACAAATCAAAATCAAAATGGTCTACCTTCTTACTATGTCAAAAGTAACCCATTATCTTTGGAAATATTGAGAACTCCAGTGCCACAAGGTATAGAGATCCCTAGATTTGAGAAATATGGAGGAAAGGGAGATCGTAATAATCATGTTAATTCCTTTACTGCTTTGTGTAGTTAATTTAAATTCTTGAGGAAAAACTTTTGGCTAAGCGTTTTCCCTGATCCTTGAAAGATGTTGCCTTGGACTGGTTTTCAACAAATTACCGAATAACTCAATTCATTCATTTAATGATCTTGTTGAAGCCTTTATTAACCATTTCCAAGTTCATATGCTTCCTGAAATGACATTAGTTGATTTGATGAGATGTAAACAAAATGAAGGTGGAAAGGTCATTGACTTTATTTCACGTTACGAATTGCTTTATTCCCAAATTAGTGCACAAAGATTCCTAGCTCTCACCTTCAAAATATGTTCATAGAACATTTGCAAAGTAAGATACAATACATGCTTACCATAATGAAACTCCCCTCCTTCATGCACTTGTGCACTACCCTTCCAGATTATCAAAATTTCGTAGGTAGTTGTGAACCAAAAACCACCTCTACCTATCTTGAAAAGTATGAATCCTCCAACCAAAACACCTACTAGTCTTTCAAAAGACAAAATAAAAGTTTCCTTCAACTAAATTCTACCTCCCAACCTACCCAAGAAGTTGATACCCAAGTAGCTGCCATAAATTAGAAGAGTAATCCTTATATCTTTGGGGATCCACAAAGACAATTTACCCCCTTACCCGTCACACTTCAAAATATCATGACTTAGCTAATGAACAAAAACATGCTTACCTTACCTCCCGTTAGACCTCTTGACCCTAGCACACCATTACCTCTGAGCTTTAGATAGAATGCCTATTGTGCTTATCACCAACAAAAAGGACATGATATAGAACATTGCAATCATCTTAAACATCTTGTGCAAGACCTCATTGATTCTAATCATATTCAAATTAGAGATGTAGATGACAAAGGAAATCAATATGTAACTCCTAACAAAAAAATTCAAATCCATACTAATCCCATGCCTGGCCACAATATTTCATTTGTTAAGGCTAGTGAAACTAAGCCCAATGTGATGAGCATTGACATAGATGATGATAACATGAACAATATTGAAAAAATCCTATGGATGATTATTAACAAGATCCTATGGATAATAATGACCAAAGTCCTATTAGTACAATGATAGGAGTGATCAAAATCAAGCCTCATAAACAACAAAAGGGTATGTGTAGGATCATCATGGAAAAAACAAGCCCTTAAGTGGCAAAAAATTCAAAAAAATAAGAGTTAGGCAACTTGATGTAAAAAAATGAATAAGTTATCTATATTATTTCAAAAATATGTAAGAATAGAATCTACAGCAAATTGAATGTAGTTTCTAAACTACTAGGTTTGTTTAGAAAAAATCTATTTGGTGAAAATTTGAAATTTCCATGCAGTAGTACTTAAATTTCAGGGAACAAATAAGAAGTGTTTGTATGACCACCCTAACCTGAATAAAATTATAATATTTTTTTATAAGATTTTAGATATAAGTAGAGGACTCATGTCCCGATGTGATGTGTTTTTTTTGTAATTTTTTTCCAAGTAAATAATTAATTATGAATTTTTTATTACAACTTTTAAAAAATATAAAAAATCATATGTCTGACCACCTTAACTTGGTCAAAACTTCATGAAATTTATTTTTTCTTTTTTTAATCCTATAGTATGTGAATCATAGAATGTGACACATGTTTTGGATTTAAAAAATGTGATGTCATTTGAAAGCTATAGATGTTTTTCAATCAGCCCATCAATGAGGACTTTAGTTGTAATTCAAATAGAAAATGAATAATAATTACTTATTAAATTCAAAGTAAAGCATAATTTATATTGGTGGAAAGCTAAGAATCTCCTTTAAAAACCCTTTTCGTTTCATCAATTTTGGGTAAGAAAAAAGTCGTCAGCCACATACCCATCATATTGCCACTTTTTGGCCTATCATGATCCTACACATACCCAAAACATAATGCCCATTGAAATGATTTTCTCTTCAAAATAAACTGTCAAACATTCACCTGATGGTCCTCTTTACATAGCTGGTAGAATCAATGATAGGCCCACTCCTAGGATTTTAATTGATCCCGTTTGTGGAGAGAATGTGATCACAAAGGAACTCTTATATGTGCATGAAATCACTCAAGATAGATATGGTAAACATAAAGCATGGATTAAAATGCATGATGGTTTTTCTCATGCTATGATGGGCTTGATCACACTCCCTTTACAAGTAGGAAAAATGAAATTAAATGTATCATTCTTCGTCATCTCTAATTTGGATCAACTTCGTGTGAAGTTAGGCTACTTGAATGCCTTCACTCCATGAATGCAGTCCCATCCATTGTCCATAAGTGCTTAAAGTTTCCAGTTGGAAATGAAATATTCACTATTAACCATAGTGGCTTTAGACCTTCGTCTTCTCATTGAAATTTTTCCTTAGACTATTTTTGGCCTGAACCCATGGAACCTATGATACCCTGTGAGGACTCCCTTTTCTTATCCTACCAAATGTTCAAAGAAAAATGCATAGCCAAGTTATCCCTCGAAAAGTTTCCTCCACCTATGATCAAACCTCCACCCCTTGAAGTAAACAATATTGAGATTAAATCCCTCCTGACTAACCAAGACCCATCCATAAAAAAATCCTTTCCTTATTTTCTACAAAAGGCCAAGAGAGAACCAAACAAGTCCTAATCCCCCTCCTAAGAAAATTTATAAATCCAAAGAGAAAGTGGTTGAACAACCTTCCATGGTTTCTTTCGTTCTTCCCTCACAAGAAGAAAAGGAACCTGTGGTTGAGAAACCCGCTTCTACACAAATGCAACTTGAAAATCATAATAAAAGAAACAAAAATGCTAGAGAGCATAGGCGTAGACATCATGCTATTGCTCAAAAAATGAATGAAGAGAACAACATAGAAAATAAAAATCCAAATTTGACATAAGCAATAAATGATGAGCCTCATCCATTACCAGAACCAACAGATCTTATGTCTCCAGCACAACAAGGACCAACACCTTCTATGGATATTATCATTCATCCTCTTGTTGTGGTTAAGTTGGATGATGATAAAGAAACCTCTAAAATTGATGAGGAAGTGCATGAGTTGAATTTTCTATTTTCCTCTTCTATGAGCTTAGATGATAACAACCATGATGATCCTCCTAAACTAAGTGATTCACCACGTGTTGAACCTAGTGAGTCTCCTAGTACAACATTTGACATGATCCCTCTCGCTAGTGATCTGCATTCCATATATACTAAACAAGACTAGGATGCAGATGACCTACATGATGGTTGACTCACATGTGCTTTACTAGTCTTATTCAAATGCTTTCCTTTTTTTTTTTATTGCATGTGTGTAATGTGATCCCCCATATTGTTTGATGTTTCCTCTCCATGTGAATTCCTCTATTTGTACCTTCATTCTTCCCTATGTTGTAAGCTCTTTCTCCTTTTCATTGGTCTTTACCTTTCATTTTCATTTATCATTTCATTTTTGTCTTGTGTTTTCCTTTCGGGGATAACGCAAGGCATTGAGACACCCTATGTCTCTTTGATGTTGACCCAAAAGATATTTTCCTTATATTTTTCCTTTCCTTTCTTTTTTCCTTGTGTTTTCCTTTTGGGGATGACATAAGGTGTCAAGATACCCTATGTCTCTTCCATGTTGACCCAAAATATTTTTTGCTTATCTTTTTCCTTTCCTTTCATTTTTGTCTTGTTTTTTCCTATTGGGGATGATGCAACGTGTTGAGACACCCTATGTCTCTTCCATGTTGACCCAAAAGGTTTTTATTTTGTTGACCCAAAAGGTTTTTATGATGCAACGTGTTGAGACACCCTATGTCTCTTCTTAACCGTATAATGTTGTTGAGAGACACATTTCCACCAAGTAGTTGTCTTTATTTTTTTCTCAAATCCGCAGTGTGTAGCAACATGTCCAGTATTGAAGCATCATCTACACCAGAAGGGTATCCCTTCATAATCTAAAGATTGGACCCAAGAGCCTTTAGAAGATTTAAGTAGGACCTCAGCAGGCAGCCCTTTTGAAACATTTATTTCAACCAGAATGTGAGCATAGTTGGAATGAAGAATGTCAGAAGATTCATCATCCACCATCAAAAAATCACCAAGGGCATCACCCACTTCCTCCAGAAGAGAGTCATGCCAAAGGTGAAGGGGGAGATTGGGCAATCTAACCCAAATTGGGAATTTGTTAAAAGTTTCAGAAACGGGGTTGAAATTAGAGTGCCAAGGTTTGATCATCAGCAAATATTTATCTTCCCAGCTAAAAAAAAATTCACACAAGATTACATTTCTCTCTTGAGCATTGTCAAATTTTGCAGCAAAAAATCCCTTAGCCAAGGGATAAATGTGAACTTTACCCGAAATTAAAATTCCCATTGGCTAGAGATCCAGGAATGTAGCTAAGGGAGGTTAGGCCAAAAGCCTTTGAACCGGCAGATCACCCCATAAAGGGAAAGGTCAGCAGCAACCTCCTCAATTTCTTCTACTGTTTCATCTTTCAGCTTCACTGAAATAGCATTCCTGATAGGGATAAATCCACCAAAAGACCCATGCTTGGGACCTGAAAAATATTCTATTGTTACTACCCTTTATGAATTTAAATTAGTTTGCATTACTACTTTTAATTAAATGTTGGATTATATTTCTTATATGTTTAGAAATCAATCTTGAAGCATACATTTTTTAATACATGACACGTGAACTTATTTTTTAGATATCTACTTTGGTAGAGTTTCTCAAAACTTGCACATGACTTCATTATTGACATTTCACATGCCAATTTAGTCAAGAAGAATGCAACTATAAGGTTTAAAATACCCAAAAAATAATATGGCAATAAAAAATCAAAATAGTAGGAAACCAATAGCAAAACAAACCATAGTAATATTGATTTGGATAGTAATATTTCTTAGATTATCTAAGATCCTATATAATCTTATTTTTTCTTAAGATCCTTAATATTGGCTAGACCTTGAATATACACAAGGTATAAAGAAGAAGGGAAAATTATACACCTATCCTTCTTTAATATTCACATCTATCATGTTAAGAATTCCTCACAATCTCAAAATATTAGATTTTTTCATATTATTTGTAAATATATTTGCTATTTTTTCTTCATTAAGATAAAATTATAAATGACAATGTTTTCTTGAACAAGGTCTCAAATTTGATGTTCATTTCGATATGCTTTATTTTGTCATGAAAAACTAGATTGTCTACAACTGTTATAAGACTTTGATTATTGCAATATAATGTAGTTGAAAAATATTATGCATGACCAAGCTCAAGTCAAATATTTCATATCCAAATTTCTTCCTTTTCCACTCTATATTCTATTTCACATGAAAAAAAATATTTAGCTTATTTTTTCTACTCAATGTAATGAGGCCTAATTGAAGTTGAAAAAAATAATTATCAATAGAGGTTTTTATCATCTATATATCACCACATTAATCTAAATCTACCAAACCAACCAATGAAATTGATTAATCAAACCATAGTGGAAGTTCTAGTATGTGTATTGAAAGGCTCTATCTGTATCCTATTTCGTCACAAAATGGCACAAGCCAAAAAATTATGGATCAAAAGGATGATTTCTCTTTTGAAGTGGGATTTAGGATCTCCCCAAAGTCTAGGAAATCAATTCTCAAATTTAAAGATGAATCAAGGGGGATGAAATGTTTCATAACAAGGGTTTTAGTAAGAATTCATTTCCAATATTTTGAATGATCATGATAAAGCTTATTTTGGAGGGTATTTTCATAGTTACAATGCTTGTATAGATGAATACTAGAGTATAATGTAGGATAAATATGAACTACTTACCACAAACTAAATTAATATTCAACTCTAATTACTAATAATGAAAAAATAGAGCAACAATTAGAGAGATTAAGGATAGCTAGTCTCAAGAATGAATATTGTGCTATAAGAAAAATAAACTATTGGTTAAATAGTCTCCATCTTGATGTGTTTTTACACAACTAGAACAAAAAGTGGTGCTTTATATTTAAAAGAACACTCAATCACAAGAGTTTAGTACCAAAAATTCCATATTATAATATTAAAAAAAAATTGTATTTATGTAAAAAAAATGTTTGCATCATGAAGTATAAGGAAACCACTGAGACAACAAGTATCCACTAAAATTTTAGGATAAGAAAATGGAAAGGGTTATAGATCTAAACTACTCCTCTTTATACCTAATAATGATCTTCCTTCCTAGCATTTTTCATCCATTAAAATGGAATGAATTCCCTCATTCATTATATTACATAGTATAAAGAATCCAAACCACAATTTGAAATTTGTATGTCATTTTGAAATTTACAAGCATAAACTAGCTTTGTAAGCATTGAAACTGGAAAATAATAAATACAAAAGACTCAAAGAAAAAAAAAATTAAAAAATCTAATTTCTAATTTACCAATCCCACTACAGACCTCAAATAGAATGATGATGATTCACCAAGTTGGATGTGGATGTTAAATCTTAGTAGCATTACACTTTGATTTTGATTGATTTTGACTAATGATAGATTTTGACTGTAAGGGAGAATGAACCTTTGAAAGTTAATACAAATAAAAATTAAAAACCCCACTCCCAAGCACCTCCAAGAGGTGATGATTTCAATAACTGGTAGGGATCCATGTGGTAGATAATTGGGCATTTACATGTTGTACACAACATGTGATTGTGTGTCTAGATGTTTTAGCTAAGTGGGAAAGGTATTGTTGATGTGGCATCGACTCTGTATGTGACAATGACAATTGACATTGAGTGTTGGAGTTTACTTTTGAACACCATGGTTCCCAAAAATCACCTAAAACCAGAAAATATATTATAAAGAGAGAAAAAATAAATTGATTTATGATGTAACCTTAAGAATAATTGTATTGATCCAAAAATCATCTAAATGAGCTTTTGCATAATTTTAATATATAATAATAAGTCTTTATAATAAGGAAAAAGAAAAAATCAACCCTAGGTGACAATTAAATTAGATCATGAAATATGTACTCATCCTATGCTAATATGAGACAAAAAAATATTAATTTTTAACTTAAGTGTGATAACGTAAAAAGGGATCCTGGTTAATTCATTAATTAGGTTATTTTACTATTTTACCCTAACATCCACCTTAAGTATAACTTAGGAAGAAGCTAAAAATATAATGATGGATATTTTGATGGATGCATGGATGGGTCCTAGCTAAAATGCATGATGAGGTACCCATGTACAAATAAATAAATCTCTCATAACTAAAGAAAAGGAGGAATCAATATTACTCAATAAGGAAGAACTCAATATTACCCCTAATAACTTCTTTTTCCACATAAGTACAATGAGTTTCCCCCCAATAAGAGAGAGAAGATGATACTATGAATCCACCCAAAAATAATTAGCTTGCATATCAACTATGAAAGCATGAAGAAATAATACAATCGACTTATTGCAAACAACGTTTCTCCCCTTACGAAGAAATTGATCCACTCATGATTGGAGAAGTAATTCCCATAAGTTGGATGAATAGGGAACCAAAATACAAATGTGTGTGAAAATTGTTCAAAATATCTATATGTCAAAATCAAGAGATTCTAATTTATAGTCTATAAAGACTAATTTAGAACAAGCTCCAAAGACAATAATGATGGGCTAATAATGATGATGGGTTTTTCATGGAAAAGGAGATTAATATCCCCAAATGAATCCTCCAAATTTGTAATATGAGATTTCATAAACAAGGATGATATGCATGATAGATATGAATGCAAATTACTATGGACCTAAAAGAGAATAAATTTAATATTAGATTGAAACAAGGGTTCAATCCCACAATACTAGTTTATAATTCCAATGAGGAAGGAAAATTGCAAAAACGCTTCTATGAAAAAGAAAAAAAAAATCTTTTTAGGGGTTCGCATGAACTGGGGTATTCGAATGGACCTAAAAGAGGTTTGAATGGATCCTAGTTCGAGCGAACCCTATTAAATGATGGGACCCACTTTTTTGGCATTTTTTATAATGAAGACAATGGAAAATTGAATAAAAGGGGGGGTTCACTTGAACCAAGGTCCATTCGAACCCTAAGTTCTAGTGAACACCCAAGGAGGGTTCGCTTGAACCTGGGTCCATTTGAACCCCCCTTTTTTCCTTTCTCCCCCTCTTGCACCAAATTTCTACAAAAAATTTCCCTTCGAAGCTTGGGTTGAGGATGAAAATGGAGGAGACTTCAGAGACCTAACTGGATGATGGTAGTCCTTGGAACGAGCTATCCATCAAATATAATTTTAATATGTTTTGGTTTTATTATGTTTTTTTTTTAGTTTGATTAAACATAGTTTTTTCACCGAAAATCACGCTCTCTATTATGCACATGTAGAAAAATAGCAGATTATAAAAAAAAAAATGAAAAATATCAGTGCACTAGATATTGATATCCTTGATCCAACAAAAAAAAAATGAACTTTAATACATACAAAAAAAGTTATGCTTTAGCCAATGAATCATGTCTAAATTGTAAAAGGTTTGACTTTGAAACTTAATTAAGAAAAAAATATTCAATGAAATGCTATGAAACCAATTCCATGACTAGATAGCATAGTTATAAATCTAAATTTGAAAAAATTAGAATTTTATCCTTCATAGAAAAAAAATTGTGTTAGCCAATAACATCACTCTTTAAAAATGGTGTTTACTATTAAAAACTAGTTTTTGAAGGAGATGGAAAAAGATTTGCAATATGATTCAAAAAAAATTGAAAAAAATATATTTAGAATCTATAGAAAAAATGTCACAAATCACTAGTTTCCATCATCTTCAAATTCCTCATGGTTTAGCCGCTATAGGTGCCCAAAAGTGAAGATTTAGTTAAAAAAAAAATCAGTTCAATGTTCAGTTTGGCCAAAAAATTGTAAACCAGTATTGTGGGATCACTCACAATAGGGACTAAAGATGTAGTGATACTAATCTCATTAGGAACAAAAGAATATGGATATTTTATCTCAATAGGAAGAGTGGGAGAAGGGCTTAGACAAGTCTTTGAAACATTAGAACATGCAAGACCTACGATATACTCAAGATCCTTCAAAGTATCATCAAAGGGTGTGTAATCCACATCATCAATAAAATTTAGACAATTTGTAGTAGGGTCCTCTAAGAATGGAGAGATATGAGGGTCTTCATGTATCTCTAAAATTCTAGTCCAATGTGTGTGGGGACAATCAATGTTTGGTACAACACATATAGTGTCAAGGTCAACACTAGAAAAAATCAATCCTACAACATGACCAATGATATTATCAAATGTTGATCTACTCCTTGATGTGTCTAGTTTAGGTATGATCCCAAAAATAAAAGGAAAAATATTAATCCACCTAAGATGTGTCAAGATGCCATTTATCTAAGATGCATGATTATTTTTTTATGAGATTACCACAAAAGTATGAATAGAAAAACCCATGATACCTCATCAAATGATAAAATCAATGACGAAGAACCTCAATGCATATAGAATAGCTCAAATGAAGTCATCTCATGAAAACAAAACTTTTCCAAGTGCCAAGATGTCTAATTAATTGACTAGAATGTGAAATAATTCTAAACTAAATAAAAAATGGTGGGGTAGATTCTATAAAAAGTCCATGGATAGATCTCAAGAGATCTTAAACACCTTTTCAACAACACAAGAATCATAAAAAATGGAGATACAAGAAAAATTTGAGTTCAAAAGCCAAAAAGATGATATCACTTTGATAGAAAACAAAGTGTACCAATAGAAAAATCTAATAATAATACCTACACCACTAAAAATTACATCAAACCAACTTTCTAACAATATCTTGTTTACCAATTTTTTACACTATATGTCCAAGTTATGCCAAAAATAAAAAATATCTCCTTTAGGGAAAATTAAGGCTTGACGACAAGCTAATGGTCATCAATACAAGAAAGCATCATGCTAATGTCAGCAAACAAAATATTTTGTCCCTCTAGAATATTCCCCAATCATTCCATAAAGCTACTTTGTATGTTGATAAACTTCCCAAGGACACTAAAAAAATACCAAATGTCACCTAAAACTATTGGATTATAGTTGAAAAATCACTCACGAATGTCAAAACATAATTTTTGTGTCTGAAAACATTACAAAAATGAATTGAAATAATTTTCTCTAGGTTTTTTGTTGGCATGAATTACCATTGTTATTGTTCCAATGAATGGAGACGTCATCTAAAAATGAGAAAATTGATAGTCAATATAAGGATTGTTGCTCCCAACACCTCCCTTTCTACAGCAAGAAAAATCTCACCAAAAAAAATTGAATGGGCTTGTGATATAGAAAGTGATACTATAGAAAAATAGTGGAATGCACAAAATATAAAAGTAATAAAGAAAAATAAAAAATTGTCACAAATAAAAGGAAGTCCTCATCCCATGCTATGAGACAAAAAACACCAAATGCCTTAGTTTAGCTTAAGTATGATAGAGTAAAAAGGAGACCTAATTAATTGATTATGTGATTTTCCTATTTTATTCTATAACATTAAGGTGGTACAAAGTTCAAGGTTCAAGATGTAGATATTGTACTAGACACAATGTGGGTACAAAGCATATGTGCTCATTGACTGTTAAAAAGAAGGGAAGCACTCATTAATTTTATTAAAGTTATTTGAATGCTTCACTAAAGTTTTTTACCAACTTTTAAAAAAAAAAAAATTATTATTATAAACATGTAATCTTTTATAAAATTTATTTATATTTTTTAAAATTATTATGTAGGACCTCAAAAATTGTATGACTAGAATGGGGAAATTTTTGGGCATCCAAGAGAAGTGTTTGATATAAAAAAATTGATTAGTAATTTCATTATCATTTTCCATTATGGATGTAATAGTAGACTCGTTCCTTCCTACATACCTCCAAAACTAAATTATATGCACAAAATAGAAATAAATTACAACATTTAAGCTTTGATAGCTTGGACTTTGGCTATCGAATTTGGATGACGAAAAAGGAAAAGCTAAGTTTCTTGGAATATCTAGACATAATGGAGAGTACAAATTTACTTTGCCCCATAGAAAAAAAACCTATAAATTAAGCTTTCCCAAAAGATGAAATGCTCTATAAAAAAACTAGCAATGAGGATAAAACTAATGTATTAACCAATTGGCTTTAATACTATGTAGAGTTTAGAATAAACCTAAAAAAATCTGTGCCCAAAACCTTTAGCAATCAAATTTATTACAATAACAATTATCTATTCAAAACCAAAATTTGACAATTCAAGTGACAAGATTGCATTCTCATTAGCTATTCAAAATAAAACATGCATATTCATAACCTCTTGGTCAGATGAGTCATAACGTCCAAGAGTGTTCGAGTTAACTTCACATAAGAGAGGATTTAATAAGTAGAGATAGCACAATGATAACTACTAAGGTAGAGATCATACCTAGTTACCTTCCATCAAGGACTAATAAAAAGAGGTGGCACTAATTAACTTCAATCAAGGATGACACATGTCATTATTATCTACCTAAAAAGAAAATATATTTACTTAATTAAACTTAATAAAATGTTAGATAATGAAGGATATTTGGTATACATATATAGTATATTAATCTACACACTCGCTATCAAAATAGATTTGTGGAATAAATGAATAGGATTGTTATGAATATGGCACTTGGTGTGTATGGCATTGCCAAGATGTGCCATATTAGATCTATGTAGAATTTTCTTACAACCTTATAAAAATTCCTTGTTGAAATGGAGAAAAAGTGAAACCTTAGAATTCTCACACTAGGATTTCAAGGGTTGATTTTCCACAACATTTCATTTAATATTTGAGGTAGTGAGGGTTTGATGAATTTGGACAATATATAGGACTAACTTGCAACCTGAAAGGTGAGTCAACCTACCCTTGACCAAATCTGAAATGGAATTTGGAATGAAATACAATTAAATGACTAGGAAATGATACAAATACCTATTCTGATATAAATATAATAGACACACAAAATCATAGACAAATTATGACTTCAGAAACAGACCAAGAGTAGAACACTATATACCTGGCATATGAATCTGGGGCTAAAAATTGAGGACCAAACTTCACCTAGGGTGACTATGTCCTAGTTGAGCAAATTTAGATCTATTTTACAATCCTCTAGTATTAAATTAGATGTTTTTGTTTCCACTTGTCACATTGTTGGATCACTATTGAATATTGTTGTAACTTATTTTTTATTTGTTGTCAAGGTGTAGGGTTTGATTGCAAAAATGAATGAATGACCTTCAATCTTCTCACAATCTTCTTCAAATTTGAAACATGCACATTCAAAGAGAGAGGAAGGGTTGTGCCATATAGGGGCTTACCTTAGTTAAACCCCATGTTTGTGTTTCCACCTCCACAATGGCAATGTCAATGAAAGATATATAAATGATAAATGAATGATGAATCCACTATAACCTACAATTCAACACTCAAAAATGGCTTCCTTGAAGGACTCAAGTCATGCACATCTCCTCAAGGTTTCATTATAGTTGCTTGATTTTCTTGAATACCTACGAGGGTTAGATCTCACAAACAATATGATAGCATAAACATGAAAAAACTTACATACACTTTGACATGATGCTTTGATATTGAAATGCTACAATAAATCTTAGAAATACTACTCTTGACTTGCTTTATAATGTTCTTGACCATAATTTCTCCAATAATTTCCACTTTTTGCTAGATGTCTTTCAAACGATGAAATAACTATGTATTTATATGCAATTATTCTAATTTCTCAAAAATTAAATCCTGGTAGCCGACATTGGATATTTGAAATTTAAATAATAAAATGTTGACTTTAACATATTCAATTTTGGAGGAAAAATAAGAGGACTAAGTCATCTGGGGCTACTTAGTCTTGGCCCTATTTTGCAAAGTTCAAAGTGTCAAGAGTAAAATATTAAATGTATGAATTGGTTTTTCATAGGGATTTTCTTGGTAATTATGCAAATGGGCTATAGAATGCATAATTTAGGAAATTAGGTGTACAAATAGGTCCAATCACTTGTGGGGAGCAAAAAATAGTGTGAAATTGTCAAGGGTGAAAATTTATGATGCTACATTTAGCACCCACTTTAGTGAGAGTATGAACTTATGCTCAAACTCACACTAAAGTATAAAATATGTCAAGAGGGGTTTGATTGTCTAAATGTTGAAGAGATAGGGTAACTATGAATCTAAGGGGAAGCACAAGCCCCTAGGATTCAAGATCCCATGGAAAACCAACATAAGCATAAAGGAACATGAATGTATGTAATGCAACAAAAGAACATACACAAACATACATGACGAAAAACATGAAGCATACATGATGAAGACATATGGCATAACATATCATAACAATGATGACAACATGAAACAATCACAATGCAAACACAAAGGATACATGAAATAAAACACAACAAAACACAAGGTTAGTACTAAAAGGATTCAAGTCGATAAGACAAAGAGACCTCAGTCTTAAATTTATCTCAAATACCAAACACCATCCATTGGATAAATGTTAGAGAAAGGAATGCTCTCATGAGGACTATCAAGTTGTGTTATGCCAAATCACTCACAAGCCACATGGATCTAATGTCTACAAATTTTCATTTTCTAGGTGTCCATGCAATATGATGGGTTCCACAAGGCTAGCAAGTTGTGTTATGCTAGACACTCATGAAACACATAGTTGTACTATCAAGAAAGTTGTGTTATTCTTGATGGCCATGCTAAAAGGGGTCCTCAAGTTCATGAACCAACAAGTTGTGTTATGTTGAATCCATCGAATATCTTGCCAAAGTATCACCTAAGAAGGTGCATAAACGTCTAGGAAGATGATGAAAATTTTTCCTAAGAATGCACATAAACTTCTAAGAAGATGATGACAAACTTTCCTAAGAAGTTGCATAAATGTCTAAGAAGACAATGAAAAACTTTCCTAAGAAGGCGTATAAATGTAAGAAGATGAAAACTCACCTAAGAAACAATATTCCACTTAACCAGAAATCTCACAGTCTCATGGAATTTGTGCTATCTTCTAAGGTCTGCAAATGTTTCATCCTTCATTCACCATATGCATGCATGAACAAAGATGAAATTTTGGAGGAGCTTTTAATTTAAGTCCAGACTAACTTTACATAGCTATCTACCATCAGCAAACAACAAAAAGTATGGACTAAGAAGGCATCTACATAGCAGGAATTTTATAACCACAAAATAGCATTCCTAAAATCTATCAAGGCAGGAATACAACTAACTAGAACAGTAATGAAAATCTAAGTTAAGCTTCTAACAATGGAGATTGAATCAAGCAACATGTGAGAAACTCAGAAAATGCACCAAGTCAATGTATTTTCATTATAAATTTCTGCAGCATGTCTTTACAACAACTCAACTCCCTTTGCAAATGAGAAGAGAGCCCTATTTATAGTGCCCAAAAAGTCAAATGAATGGCCAAGATTCATTACAAAATAGGGTTTCACCTACCCCCAATATATCACAATTTAAAATTACATTTTGTCCCTTCCCTATTTTGTCCTCTAGTGACGGCATTGTAGCACTTTGTCTTTTAGCTGATTGCTATTTTACTATAGCTACTCTTTAGGGAGCTCTTCATCCTTGATAGGGTTGTCTTCTTGCCTTCTCGACGCTGTGTATTACACGAACTTCAGGATGACCGGCTGGAGTTTGTCTACCTCAATGATTTCATATTGTAGTACTTGGTAGCTCCACTCCTTTGCATTGTCCTCCAACCCCTTCCAATCCTCATCGTATTTTGCGCCTTGGTCCCTGAATAGCTCTGACTGATCGAAGGCACGGGAAACAAAACTCATGAATTCCATCGTGATTTCATTAGACATCCTGTCCTCCATCTTCTTTTGGAAGTAAGGCTTCACCTTTTTTGGATCCATTTGTACTGTGGGCATATCATATTTTGTCATCAGCTTGAGATAATGAGCTTATTCTGCCCTAATTTCCTTTATCCACTCTATATCTGGATCCACTTTGCTCATTATTTGCTCCAACCTTTCCTTCCTATTGTCAAAGTCTCACCGCCATACATCCATCGGCAAATGATCGTCTTTCTTAAACGCAAGCTCCTTTTCCCACGTGGCTTTTGGCAACTGAAGGATAGCCTCAATCTTTGGGAAGGTGGAGTCGTATATTGCAAGGAAGTCAGTGCATAGCTTCTTTGTGCCCTCCAAAGATTGTTGTAGGTCCAAGAACTTGTTGGCTGTCCGAACGGCCTAGCTAATTCCCATATTTCTGACGTATAAAACTTGTCGGAACCAGTCCTTTGTAGTTTTTTCCAAGTTCTTTCTCCTTTCCATTTTATCAATTTGCTCCTTGGACAACATTGGGACGTGATTGTGGACGTGGTAGGCAGGTCATCCATTGATGACCACTGCTGGATGTAATCTATTAAATCAGCCACTTGTGCTTTGAGATCATCTTTTGAAATCTTGTCCTACCTTATCAAATGTACCACTATGGCCACTGACTCCTCAAGATGCCCTACCTTCTATTCTCTGGTGGCGGTCCCTAGATCCATGGTGGAGATGCTATAAGTTATCCCTTCCTGACCTACCACAGGCGTGGCTACTTGCACAGCTCAAGACCTAGAAGCATCCATCATTACCTTGGATCGGATCTTAAGCTTCTTTTCCTTCTTTGTTGTGATTTGAGATTAGGCTAAGATAGCCTCTAGCCTCTCCCTTGGGTCTTTTATTATAGGGGTCTTTCTTTCGAGCTACTTTTCTAACCATTTAGGCACAATAGACTTGCCCTTAGGTGATTCACGATCATCTTTTCCCTCCACGGCCAAGGCTTTTGTTTCCCTATCTTCTGAGGCCCTGTCATCCTCCTTAGCAGCATCTTCTTCTTCATCATCAGAGTCCTAGATGAACAAAAGGCGCTTGATAGGAGGCTTGGTAGATAATTGTTGCGTGGGACTTTCTTTCTCCTCCTTCTCCTCCCCTTTCTTTTCCTAAGTTTGCTCAACCTCATGCACATGTTCCTTGAGTTGCTTGATTTCGATGCTCTTGATAGCTAGTACCTCCCCCTTAGGTTTATCTTCTTGGTGCTGCCCTTCTTCTTCAAGGAGTGACATTTTTGCCTCTTTTCCAGTATCTTTCAGCTATTGGGCTATTTCTTCCTCTAGGTCATTGTCGAAGGTCTACACAATGACCCTACAACTAGCGTCACCCTCCTCGCCTCCACTCTCTGAGGAACCAGTTCCCTCCTCTTCATAAGCAACCTTATCAATAGTACGATGTTCATACTCCGGGTGCTCGTGATATTCATCAGCCTCCTCCTCAAAGGGCTTTGAGGCCTCTTGTTCTCGCTCTTCCCATTCCTTATAAATTAGCATGGTGGCTTCCATGGCCGGTAGCCCTGTCGGTGGTTCCGAAGGCTGAGCAATAGTGAGGACTTGTACAAGGGTTGCTTGAAGAGTGGGATCCATTAAGATCTGGGAGAGCTCAGGGGGGAGATTATGCATATGTCTTGAGAGAGCCTCAGGCATGGTGGAAGTGGGTATAGGTGTCATCACCATAGCTAGATGAAGTGACGTGGTGGGTGACATGGTAGTGGAGGGAGGAGGAGTAGTCATGGAAGAGGAGGATTTAATCACAATCATAGGCTCGCTCAGGGGTGAAGGGGAAAGATGGATGGAGATGTCCACCGCCGACGGGGATGTGGCAATCATGGGTAGAGAGGTAGGTGGGGGAGCCAAAGCAGGGAGAGCTAGGATAGGTTTGATTTGATCAGTATCTTTGGCTTCCTCTTCCTGAATTAATGGCTGCTTCATGGTGCCTTCTGTTTGCTTTAGCCTCTTAGAGGGTGAGCCCCTCAGATCCTTCCTTGTATAAACCTTGGGGTTAGGAGACTGCTCTATTTCCGTCTCCTTCCTCTTCTTAGACTTGGTAACTAGGGGAGACTTGGATGTCCCACCCATTGAAGTGGTGGCGGCAGCGTCGTCCGTGGCACTTGGCTCACTCTTGAGCCCTTCGTATGTTAGGACCCCCCCTTGTTGTTTTAATAGGGCCACTCGTTCATCAACCCACTCCTCGGTACGAGCCAAGATTGGCTTGGTTATGGTGTCAAGGTCATCGACCTCTTCCTCATCCCAGTCTATTGTTGGTATTGGCAGAATGGCGACTATAGGGTACCTGGGGTGCATTATGGTGGCCTCGTCTTCTTCGACCTGGTCTGGTATGGGGAATGGCTGCACCTTCCTTACAAACTGCACAGTCATTCGCATATAGTGCCTTGCATGTACTTCTTTATGATCTTGGCAATCTCCCCAAAAGTCTTCAATGTGGTGGAGATGAGCAAATCCTGGCCCTCGCGCCTTTCTTACGTGACCATGTGGGTCTATCTGTAGGCGAGCAGTGTGTAGGTAGAAATGGTAATCTTTTAGTTCTTTCTCGGAGTTACCAGCACACTGGGAAGTTTGTAGTTTATACATGCCCTGGCCAAGAGTCATGGGATAAAAAATCCTAGCGATGTGTTTGCTATTGAAGATTGCCTGTATGTGTTGGAGCTGCTGAGAAAGCTCCAATAGGATGATTCGGTCGTTGGGGTATCGAGGCAACCTGTTTGGTCTTTCGGTGAAACCCTGGGCATGGATATATGTGAACTTTGGGTATTGGATGAAGAGAAAGGCGTATTGCTTCAACAATGCCCAAGCACTGTGAGAGACCCTCCTTTCAAAATCCCCAGCAATCATTCTGACAATATGGCCGATGAAGGCATCATTCTTTCCTGCACCTGATTCCATATATTCTGCAAGCAAAGGCGTAGTTAGTGCAATGGATCACCAAAGTGCTCATGTTAGTCGAGATCCCATGCATAAAATTAATTTTAAACAATTTCTATAACATGATACTTTTCTCTCAATGTCGTTGATCTTTCAATTGAGGCCTTTTGGACAATCTGGGCCTAGAGGGCTAGACTTCCCCAGCAGGAATGTTGTTTTGTAAAGGCAGATGGGGCGGGGGGCTCCAGAAGATCCTTCTTGATCAAGTTCAAAAATTTAAAAGGTTCGCAATGAAGAGGGCCACAATTAAGCACATGGGTCAAGATTAGATTTCTCATTTGAGCTCATTTGGGAAAATTAAGGAGTACCCGAGGGTCCAAGGCCAGAGAGCCGTCTGGAGATGGCAGTTTGGAACAGCAAATCAAAAATAGAATTTCAAAGATGGAACTCCGGTGTCCGGGGTCCGATGGGTTGCAGGGTGGTCAGGAGATTGGATTTTTCCACTTGAGCGCTCGGGTCTGAGGCACCGGGACGCCGTACATCCTTTGTAGTCCGGAGGGGGCGGCCCAGCGGGCAGGGCCCGGTGTGAGGGTCGACAAGAGGTCAATGATCGGGGTGAAGTCAGGGTGAATTCCTCGATGTCTTGTCGACCGCCAAGAGTAAGACCAGACCCGAAGTGAGCATCCACTGCTTGATTTTATTTTGAGACCTACGACAATCGGGAGGGCAGAGCCCGAGTCCCGAAGGGGCGGGCAAGATTTTCCCTTTCAGAACGACGGATGAGGGAAAGACTCCTGCACGGTGGAGCTCGACATAGATAGGGTTGTTCATCATTCAAGTCAGATCCCAGTGGCGAACGGGGGAGCGGGGCCCAGAGCTCAGATGGATGCCAGGTATTCACCAAGAGAAGAGTGATGTTGCCGTGAGGTCTTGGCGAATACAGAGAGTCCTACCGACAATGGGAGCCCTTAGCATAACCTTCCAAGTCAGAGAAAGGTCTTGGTGAATGTGAGGAGTCTCCCTGAAAGCAAAGGTATCGGCAAGATGAAAGGAGCTCGCGGTAAGGTCTCAGCGAAACATGAATGTCTCCCCGATAGAAGATCACTCGACAAGAGCAGGATACGTTCGGAAAAAGGTCTCACCAAAAGGGAAAGTCCTAGCAACATAACGGAAGATCAGCAAGATGAAGGGAACTCGTTATGAGCTCATGGTGATGAGGTTTGTCTTGCCGAAAGAAAGACTTTCGGCATGAGAATTACGATGTCCTAGTGACTGAAAAGAGCAGAGCTCGGCAAAAGAAAAATGTGTTCGGTGGGAGGTCTCGCCGAAGGACAAACGTCTTGGCAAAGCAAATGTACATCAGTAAAGCCATTAGATCCCGCTATGACCTCCTAGCGACTAGGACCTATCTCGTCGATAGGGTAGCTTGGGGAGAACAAGGTGTGGAAATCCGGATGGGGAATCCCAGAGACCTAGGCCCGAAAGAGCTGAAGGTCATTTCAAAATTTTTAGTTTGTCGCTAAGTCTCAGCCGGCAGAGGGAGCGTCCAGGCCCGAGGGGCGCGAATGCCCCTACGAAGAACGATCGCGCAAGGATAAAGCTCTGAATTAATCATGAGGGTAGTACGTTGGTTTTCTTAATTTTCGAGGATATGGGTTTTGTTCGTTGTGCCATATTTCATCATCCACATGTCCTTTGGTTGTTATTGTTCATTTTAAACCTTATAAAATCATGAAAACAACGTTCGGGAGGGTGAACGGAAAACCTATCTCGAACACTCGATGAGGGGAGGTGCGGGATCCACTAGCAGTCAGCAAGAGAAGGCAACGGGCGTGAGCGTGAAGGTCTCGAAGACGGTGGGCTCCTCTTTGGCAAGCTCTGATCTCTCACTATGATACTGACAAGTGAGAATGACAGGTTTAGGCAAGAAATTTATACCCCAACTGCCATTAATGGCCGCATTGAATGCAAGTACGGCGGAGACTTGGGTTGGTGGATTTGAATTCACCGATGGTGGCAAGAGACCCGGGGTCTAGATGCCGGGAGGGCGCAGGGTGGCGGCTGTTTGGAAATTTCAACTGGGAGGGGTCAGCGGCGGCAAAGAGGAGGTCAAGGCACGGAGGGCGAAGTTCTATCAGAATTTTTCCATCAGGAACAGCAAAACCATCATAGAATTCCAGACTCAGAACTTTGGAAGTTTGGGCCTAGAATGCCCAAAGGTAGTCACAATCTCCTCGCAAACATTTCGGACAGTGAATATAGAGCCAGGACCCAGGGTTTGGGAGGATGGGAACCATCCGCTGTCAACAACAGGGGGATCAACAGGGAAACCCAAGGGGCAGGCCCAGCTAGGTCTAGGGTCGTTGGCAGAAGAAAACTACCACAAAGACCCCAGAAAGCACCAAAACTCGACAAAAAAATCCAAGGGGAAGCACGATCAACTTATGATGAAACTTTGAAGGTTCATTGACCATCAGGGGAACAAAAATGGGGCACGCAAAATGAAGCGGAGATAAAAAATGACCTGACAAGGGTAAGAAAAGAGGGTCCCTGTTCCAAACGGGGCATGTGTGCTAAGGGCACAACAAATGGCGACTCTGCTGGAAAACGCTCCTAAGCATTCTAAGGATAAATATTCATTCAGGACCCAGAATCTCTAGTTTTGCAGACCAGGAGTGGCTCCCAGCAGTGAATCTAGGAGAACGAGATCCTTAATTAGGTCATTTTATAGGGCATCTCAGAAGTGTTTGCAGTGAATTAATTCCTTTCCTCGAGAAGGTGACCAGGGGCTGCTAATCCAACCGAGCAAGTTACATAAATCATCTAGCACCAAAAGTAGCCTGGACATTGCTCCGCTGCCAGTCAAGCATCCATAGCCCCAACGGAGTTGTCGCTGCAATCCCACAGATATTTCTCTATTTCCAGCCGGGCATCCATAGCCCCGGTAGAGTTACCCGAACACCTATACAGTCGCTTATTTTTCAAAATTCCTTTTCTCTTTTGTTTTGATATTTCCTTCAATGTTCATTTTGAGATAACTTTCTTGCTCGATGAGGTAAGCACCGAAGCCTATAATGGGTTTGGGACCGCAGTGGTCACTGGAGCAGACTTAAGATATTTCACTCACTAGGGTGTCATAGCAACCATGGCACAGTCCTTTAGAAATGATTATTATATGTCTTATGCGAGATCCAAGATGTGTGTAAGGAAATCCAATCCAGGGTCAAGTTCTGAGCAGAGATCAAACAAAGAAATCATTTGTGGGAAGCTTTCAAAGACCAATGGTTGAGAGTGAATGTTTAGCTAAAGAACACTAAGGACAGACAACAAAGTAAACCACTCATTGAGTGAGCATGACCACCACTAAGGGGCGGGAAACACCTTTTCAAAATAGAACTACTAGGAGGGAGAAAACAAAAGAGCAACGCAAGACAAAAAGACAGAAGCAAACAAGAAAGAGCAATCTACTCTAACCTATATACAAATATTTACAAAGAAGAGCTCGAACGAACTCAAGCCTGGAAGTAATGCTTCAGGTGCTGCCCGTTGACCAGCAACGGAACACACTCACCAGTTAAGGTCTTTAAGCGGAAGGCATTGTCTCCCAAAATCTCAGCTATTTGAAAGGGGCCAAGCCAAAGCTTGTCGAATTTGTTGTGTCCCCCTTTTTTTCGTGGGCCTTGTCTCAATATAGGACCAAATCTACAATTCTGAAGGCTTTGATTTTGGCTCGGCGGTCGAACCATCTTTTAACCGTGCCCTGATGTTTGGAAAAATTTTCTATTGCACGGTCTCGGACTTCCTCCAAATGCAAGAGCTCAGCTAACCGAGCCTCTCTACGATATCCGCCCTCATAAAAATCATTGATAAACTAAAGAGTAGGAATCTTCAAATGGATGGAAAATATGGGTTCTAGGCCATAAATGAGGTGGAATGGGGAATCACCAAGGGCAGCCTTGTGGCAAGTGCGATTAGCCCAAAGGGTGAAACGGAGCTGGGTATGCCAATCCTTAGGATTCCTATCTAGCAGTTTCTTGATCACGGTAATCAGGTTCTTATTTGTGGACTCGGCGAGGCCATTTCCTTGGGGGTAGTAATTGGATGAAAACTTAAGGGCAATTCCGTAATTGAACGCCCAACTAGCAAATTTCAATGATGCAAAAACAGGTCCATTATCACACACCAAAGCGTAAGGACAACCAAAGCGACTTAAAATAAAACTTTCTAAAAAGTTAGTAACTACTTCAGTTGTGCATTGCTTACATACTATTGTTTATGTCCATCTAGTACTGTAATCAGTAGCGGTAAGAATGTACTTGTGTCCCGCAGATGATAGAGGGCTTACCGGACCGATGAAATCAAGACCCCACTACGTGAATGGCCTTACCTCCAGTACAGGTTGTAGTGGGACAGCATCATTCTTTTCCTTGGTGGCGGCTATCTGACACATGTGACGTGAGCGGACATGAAAATGAGCGTCCTTGAAGATAGTTGGCCAATAATACCCTGCTCTCAATATCTGGTGTGCTGTGGAAGAACCAGAACCATGACCTATGCCAAATTTGTCATGGAACTCTTTTAAGACTCGGTCTGCTTCCTCCTTACCAAGGCATCTCAAATAAATGCCTTTATGATTCTTCTTGTAGAGAATGGGCCCTTGTAGCATGTAACCATTGCTTTTCAATCTAAGGGTGTGCTTTTGGACTCCCTACAAGTGTGGCAGACACTTGTGGTTTAGCAAATAATAAACAACATTCTAGTACCATTCTCCCGAGGAGACATCCTCAAGCTGGTACTGCTGCACAGTGAGTTCGGGTCTAGTCTCTGCCGCTGCTTTAGCAATCGTGCGGGTGAGTGCCTGTCCTCTCACCAGCTTCATCGGTTGGATCTCCATCTCATATTCTTGGAGCAGGGTGACCCATTTAGCTCTTCATTCACCCAATTCATTTTGCATGAGCAACATTTTTACTGTTGGGTCGGGGACAATAGCAAACACCTTATTGCGTAGGATGTAGTGTCTAAATTTCTTCACCCCCTGATGAGATCATATGCCTGCTTTTCAACATTGTGATATCGCAATTCAGCATCCTTAAGGGGAGCACTCATAAAGGTAATCGGGTGCTCATTTCCTTTGTCATCTTTCTGGGTCAACATGATAGCACAAGAATGTTCTGAAAGGAACGAGTAGATGTAGAAAGGCTTCAGATAATCCGGGTTGACTAACACAGCTGCCTCAGCAATTGCCTGTTTGATTTCTTTGAAAGCTTGTTTGGCGTCAGAATTCCACTCAACTTTTGCATCATGTTTCAGCATAGCATTGAGAGGTTTAACAATCTCTGTGAAACCCGTAATGAATTTCCTGACAAAGTTGATCTTTCTAAAGAAGGATTTTAATTCTTTCTTACTGCCTGGTGGTGGGATTTTCAGCAATGACTGGATACATTCAGGGTCTATGGAGATGCCCTATTCTGAAATGATGTGTCCGAGCAATCTACCTTCAGTCACTCCAAAAATGCACTTCTTGGGGTTAAGGAAAACCCTAAACTCCCTACACCTCTGAAACACTTTGCATAAATCAGAGATGTGATCGCTCCGTCTTTTAGAAAACATGGTCAAATCATCCATGTAGATGATTATGCACTTTCCGATCAAGTCCTTGAAGGCGATATCCATGGTGCGTTGGAAGGTGGCGTCGATGTTGATGAGCCCAAAAGGAATTCTCCTATGCGCGAACGTCCCCCACTTATTGGTGAACACCATTTTTTAATGATCTTCATACTGTACCATCACCTGGTTATACCCAAAGTATCCATCGAGGAAAGACATCATCTAGGAGCCGTTGACGATCTGCAACACCTCATCTAATGAAGGCACTAGATAATTATCTTTCTCCGAAGCCCGGTTCAAATTGTGGAAGTCCACACACAATCTAATATCCCCATTCTTTTTTCTGACCAGGACCAAGTTGGCCACCCACGTAGACTGTCTGACTAGGAAAATAATCCTTGCTGAGAGCAACTTCTGTACTTCTTTGTAAATGACGGGTTCCAACAAGGCATTGATAGGACGTTGTCGCTGGCGGAATGGTCTCACTTTTGTCTTAAGAGGGATGGTGTGCGTAATGACAGAAGTGTCATATGTCTTTAGATCTTCATAGCTCCATGCCACCATGTCATGGTACTTCCACAATGCATCCGTAATTCCCTTCTTTTCCTTTGGTGTGCACACCTTGCCAATAAAAACATTATTGATTTCCTCAGTTGTCCCGAGGTTGTAGGCATCGCACTGGTTGCTTATCGCCTCCTTTATTTTTCAATTATGATCTCTGATCTGGTCCAAATCGAATATATGTTCTAACTAAACCATGCCTTTGGGGATCGTATTGGTTTTGAGATTAATAACCCCCTCTATGTCCAGTTCGGCTTCCTGCGATCAACTTCATCAATTATTTGGGCTGCGAAGACATCAGAACTTATGATGAATTCAAGAATATGTTTGTCATCATTGAAGACCTGCAAGTGGGTAACATTATCTAGGACTGATGGCGTAGATGTTAGCTCAATTGTGAATTTCTTGAGCCCAAATAAAGAGAGGGGTTGCAAAGTGTTGGCCGCTTGAGCCAAGGCATCAGCTGTACGATTCTGAGTGTGGGGAATCAATTGTATATTAAATGCATCTAAGCCTTCCAAGAGATCCCAAACCCTGTGCCTATAGTTTGCCAGCCTTTTATCATGGTAGGAATACAATTTCCTAACCTGCTTAACTACAAGTTCTGAATCCTCAAAAACTTGCAGCATTTTAACGTTTTTCTTCAAGGCCATGAGAAGGCCATGAACCAAGGCCTCATATTCTGCTACATTGTTGGTGCAATAAAATTGCAACCTGTGGGTAGCAAGAAAAGGTCTTACCTGTTGGACTGATGAGTTTGAAACCCGCACCAGCTCCTTATTTTGACTTGGACCCATCAAATCGGAGCCTCCAAAGTTTGGAAAGTTCTTTGACTTCAGATCTGACTAAATTCTCACCTCTCCATGATTGGGTTGTTTCCTCTGCAATTTTAGGGGAATCTTCCTGCCTAGTGTGTTGAACAAAGGGTGGTTCCGTCAGTGCCTCCTTTGGTGTTTCTTTCTGGAGGGTGGCTGATTTCTTAACATGATCCACTGCTGTTCAACATAAGCATCAGTCAAATTCGGAGTGGGCAACATTATGAATCTTGCACCAATTTGGCAATAAGAGATCCTAGAAATTCATTTGGGCCCCTAGGCTGAGCTAATCCATTGTACACTTTTCTATAAACTCTTGGAAACCACTAAGTAGTCCCTAGTTGTCACTTTCATTGTGTTTGTCATCTGCTTCTACCAACATTTCCGCACTCGGAGGTATTTGAATACAATCGGTCGAAGGACTGCATAACATTAAGAGAACCTTGGCAACGCATTCTTCTTGAGGTTCAACCTCATTTTGGTAGGCAAAGGGACAGTAATTGACCAGCTCTGTCTCCACAAAAAGCACTTTGTTGAGATTGTTGTATTCTGTGATCATATATTTCATACGAGGTTCGCGGTCAATACGGATTTGGTTTGGCAGCCCCTTCTATGGCAGCCACATGCGAGAAAGGTCTATGGCAGTATATCCATTCAGCGCCTTGGTGAATTCCCTTCCTAGGATGATTCCATATGTATCGGGAATGTTGGCCACTTGAATATCAATGACTTGTATCCTTGGGTCTATAGTAATTTGCAACGGAATCTGATTTATTTCCCCTATGATGTTGATCTCTGTTTTGTCTAGCTAAGTCACTTTTCTTCTTGAAGGCATGGGAGTGATGCCAAGAGCCTTGCATACTGCAAAGGGCATGACATTGGCAGATGCTCCTGAATCGAGCAAGAAGTTATGCAAGTTCTTTCTGAATATCCTAATGGTGGTAAGGAAAGGAGGAGTTTCCATCCTTCTTTGAAAAATGCCCATAGGCGTATCCATGTGAGCAACTTGACATTTGTTCTTATCACTGCTTTTATCCTTGGTCTTCCTAAACGGTTGGTCCTTGGAAATTTTCCTATTACTCTGCTCTGGTTCCTTTTCAATTTGTTTACTTGCAGATTGATTCACAGGAACATCCTTCCTTTTCTTGGTATTATCTTGTATCTCCAGTTCTTGCCTGGGTTCTTCAAAGGTAACTCTCCTAGCTGATGTTTCCTGCGTTGTTCGGGAGGATGGGGTCCCATTAAGAACCCTAAAGAAGGCATGCCTTATGGCAGGGACTTTGAGTAATTCAAAGGTAGATAAACTGATTTTCACCCTTTTGAACTCTTCCGCCATGTATTCACCCATTTACTCAATCTCTGAACTAAAAGCCTAACCTATGGTAGAGCTAGGGGATTGGACTTTCACTTGACTAGGCTAATTTTGGGATTGGCCTTGAGTCTGATTTTGTGACTGGTTTTGAGACCCATTCTTGTTGAGGTATTGGGTGGGTATATGGGGAAGTCTAGGGTTATTGTTGGCATTGGGATCAAGGGTTGTGGCCAAATTGTTCGGTGGAATAGAGGTTGTAAAGGGTCAACCCGCCTGTCTATTCCTAAGGAAGTAGGGAGTTGATCTCTGGTGGAACATGTGGACCTCATCCATGAATGGATCTTCTTCGTCTAGTGGACCATTGTCTACAAAATGAAAAATTTGAGCTAAAGTTTGTTTGTTACCTACCTCTTGCACTTCTTCACCCTCAATAGGAGCAGGCTCGACTTTGAGCTTATTGTGATCACCTCGCGGAAACGGCGCTTGGTTAACCATGAGATAGGAGGAATCATATGGCTCGGATGGGATGATGTCTCTATAGCCGGCGCTATCGACTTCATTCTACACTTCTACCTGGAATATTTCAACAGCTGTCTAGAATTCGGGGCAATCCAACTCGGAGTGCCGACTAGTTTTGTGAATTCGGCACCATCCGGACAAGGTTGCCTCAGCAAGGTATACTCCACTAGTTGTCTTTTCGTTGCTGGTCTGCTGGTCAAAAGGGGTAACAACACCTCCATTGTTGGGCCTAGTGTTCTAGGTGTGATTTTATCTTTGAGAGGGTCTTCTTTCAAAATTTTAATTAACATTTTTTCTCCTATCATAGTTATGCCTGGAGGATGTGCTTGCTTCTCGGTTATCCCATTTAAGATTGGCCTCGAAATTATGCTAGGAGGCCTGTAACTGATTGTTCTGATTTTTTAAGTGTGTCATTTCTATGGACATTTTCCTTATCATCTCTGTCAGTTCCTCTAACTTGTCTTTCTCAGCTGTATTACCTGGCTATGGCACTGGATTTTGGAGAAAAACGGGTAGAGCGGCCAGCTAGTTTTGATGTGCGGGAGGAAATTCTGACCCCGGTAGGTATAATGGAGCTTGGGGCTACTGGGAATACACTTGTTGTTGTTGGGTAGCTTGAGCATGGTTATGTTGTGGCTGAGGCTGCAAATATGAAGGTACGAGAGGCACATAATTCAGTGGTTGCCCTGGATGTGGGACGATGGGCAGCTAAGGCACCTGGTTCAAAAGGGGGGTATGATGAGCAAATGTCTGATTCAGCCCTTGAATCTACATTGGGTGTGCCACTGGTCCCAACAAGGGTAGCAGGCCATAGATGTTCTACCCCAAATCTGCACTGGCCACAATAGCCTCTTTATAAGCCATCACCAATGAGGCAGGTGGTGGTTGCATCTTTTTCACCAAAGCCAACGTGAGATTGTCCAATGCTGCATAGTAGACTGGGAGAGCTGCGACATCATTATGAAGGTACGAGTCTTGAAGCTTTGTAAAGGACCAATAAAAGTGATCATTGAAGGGCCCAATAAGTTTGTTGACTTCCCTTCTGACAGACATAAACTGCTAGTAAAGTTTTGAAGGGCTGATGGGAATTTTATATTTTTCCAAGAAGGCATTCTTCATGAGGTTCCATGAGGTAACAGATCCTCTAGGAAAATTGATGTACCAATAGAAGGCTTCTTCTCCCAACGAATGTGGAAAAAGGAGGCATGCAACATCCTCGTGGTCAACTTGCATTTCGGTAATTGTTATCTCAAATATTTTGATATGTTCTTCAGCCGCTTTGTCGGTCACGAGGATAGAACTTCAAGCAAAATCCTTCTGAATTCTTAGGCATATCATGGTAAGTGGCAAAATGAATCGGCGAAGGGTTATGTGCCAACTAAGCCATGGTAGGAGGCAGAGGTGGTGTTGGCTGTTGAAAAACAACAAGTTGGATCTGTGCCTGTGCTGAAAAGTAGTTTGGGACTACACCTGAGCTGTAGCTGTTTGGACTATGCCTTAGGCTGGAAGGGTCGGGAGAGAAGCAATCCCCTGGCTGCCAGAGATGGGAACTAAGAACGTAGTTTCAGATGGTCAGATGGAAGACGAAGGCCAGCTGAATGACAGTGAGGGTGGAATTCAAGTGGGTGGAATGGAGGGAGAGGAGGAAGTAACGCCACTCTCCTTAACTCATTTTTCCCTTGTAGGAAGTTGCAATTCTTCAAATTCTCCCTTGTTTGGTGTTGACCATAAAACTCTTTGAAACCTTTCCAAAGAGAATGATCTGATTCGATCCAGCTTCACTTTTAAACCCCTAGCTTTGTATTCCAATGTATGGCCCTCCTTCTAGCGTCAGTTCTGTTGATGTGTTTTTTATGCACTTCTCAACACAAAGAGTGCGTAGGTGCACTACCTCTCTTGAAAGACAATCTTCCCCAATCAAATTGCAGAACACTATCCCAAAGTCTCTAATGTTAGGTCTTGATGGTGCTTGGAATATCTCAGTTGTTTCATGTGATTTGCTGGAATCACAAGGTGGACTTATGTATGGATTACAAAGCATGGGAAGTTGGATCTTGAAATGGAGTTCCCAAGATGGGGAAGTTGTTGTGCTTTTGCTGTAGGTTCAAACAACAATCTAGAACTCCATTTTATCGTTAGATTTGGCTTTACAATGTGCAATGAACCTTAGCATAGGTCACTCATTAAATAAAATGAAAAAGGGCAGGGAAGAGAGAAATTTCCTAGATCTGCAACTAATTGTGAATAGTGATAATGGAGTTCCTGCAATGGACAGCTTCCCAGAAACAATATTCCACTTAACCAGAAATCTCATACTCTCATGGAATTTGTGCTATCTTCTAAGGTCTGTGAATGTTTTGTCCTTCATTCACCATATGAATGCATGAACAAAGATGAAAGTTTGGAGAAGCTTTGAATTTAAGTCTAGACTAACTTTACATAGCTATCTACCATTAGCAAACAACAAAAAGTATGGACTAAGAAGGCATCTACATAGCAAGAATTTTCATAACCACAGAACAACATTCCTAAAATATATCAAGGCAGGAATACAACTAACTAGAACAGTAATGAAAATATAAGTTAAGCTTCTAACAATGGAGATTGAATCAAGCAACATGTGAGAAGCTCAGAAAATGCACCAAGTCAATATATTTTCATTATAAATTTCTGCAGCATGTCTTTACAACAATTCAACTCCCTTTGCAAATGAGAGGAGAGCCCTATTTATAGTGCCCAAAAAGTAAAATGAATGGCCAAGATTAATTCTCATTGTGTGGCCAAGATTCATTACAAAATAGGGTTTCACCTACCCCCAATATATCACAATTTAAAATTACATTTTGTCCCTTCCCTATTTTGTCCTCTAGTGACGGCACTGTAGCACTTTGTCTTTTAGCTGATTATTGTTTTACTGTAGCTACTATTTAGGGAGCTCTTCATCTTTGATAGGGTTGTCTTCTTTCCTTCTCGACGCTGTGTATTCTACGAACTTCAGGATGACTGGCTGGAGTTTGTCCACCTCAATGATTTCATACCATAGTACTTGGTAGCTCCACTCCTTTGCATTGTCCTCCAACCCCTTCCAGTCCTCATCGTAATTTGTGCCTTGGTCCCTGAATAGCTTTGAATGATCGAAGGCGTGAGCAGCAAAACTCATGAATTCCATCATGATTTCATTAGACATCCTGTCCTCCATCTTCTTTTGGAAGTAAGGCTTCACCTTTTCTGGATCAATTTGTACTGCGGGCATATCATATTTCGTCATCAGCTTAAGATAACAAGCTTATTCTGCCTTGATTTCCTTTATCCACTCTATATCCAGATCCACTTTGCTCATTATTTGCTCCAACCTTTCCTTCCTATTGTCAAAGTCCCGCCGCCATACATCCATCAGCCATTGATTGTCTTTCTTAAACGCAAGCTCCTTTTCCCATGTGGCTTTTGGCAACTGAAGGATAGCCTCGATCTTTGGGAAGGTGGAGTCGTATACTATAGGGAAGTCAGTGCATAGCTTCTTTGTGCCCTCCAAAAATTGTTGTAGGTCCAAGAGCTTGTTGGTTGTCCGAACGGCCTAGCTAATTCCCATATTTTCGACGTATAAGACTTGTCGGAACCAGTCCTTTGTAGTTTTTTCCAAGTTATTTCTCCTTTCCATTTTATCAATTTTCTCTTTGGATAGCATTGGGGCGTGGTTGTGGACGTGGTAGGTAGGTCATCTATCGATGACCACTACTAGATGTAATCTGTTAAAGCAGCCACCTGTGCTTTGAGCTCATCTTTTGAAATCTTGTCCTCCCTTATCAAATGTACCACCATGGCCACTGACTCTTCAAGATGCCCTACCTTTTGTTCTCTGGTGGCAGTCCCTAGATCCATGGTGGAGATGTTGTAAGTTATCCCTTCCTGACCTACCATAGGTGTGGCTACTTATACAGCTCAAGACCCAGAAGCATCCATCGTTACCTTGGATCAGATCTTAATCTTCTTTTCCTTCTTTTTTGTGATTTGAGATTAGGCTAAGATAGCCTCTAGCCTCACCCTTGGGTCTTTTAGTATAGCGGTCTTTCTTTCGAGTTGCTTTTCTAACCATTCAGGCACAACAGACTTTCCCTTAGGTGATTCACGATCATCTTTTCCCTCCACAAACAAGGCTTTTGTTTCCCTATCTTCTAAGGCCCTCTCATCCTCCTTGGCAGCATCTTCTTCTTCATCATCGGAGTCCTAGATGAACACAAGGCGCTTGATAGGAGGCTTGGTAGATAATTGTTGCACGAGACTTTCTTTCTCCTCCTTTTCCTCCCCTTTCTTTTCCTCAGTTTGCTCAACCTCGTGCGCATGTTCCTTGAGTTGCTTGATTTCGATGCTCTTGACAGCTAGAACCTCCCCCTCAGGTTTATCTTCTTGGTGCTGCCCTTCTTCTTCAAGGAGTGACATTTCTGCCTCTTTTCCAGTATCTTTCAGTTACTGGGCTATTTCTTCCTCTAGGTCATCGTCGAAGGTCTGCACAATGACCCTACCACCAGTGTCACCCTCCTCACCTCCGCTCTCTGAGGAACCAGTTCCCTCCTCTTCATAGGCAACCCTATTAATAGTGCGATGTTCATACTGTTGGTGCTTGTGATATTCATCGGCCTTCTCCTCAAAGGGCTTTGAGGCCTCTTGTTCTCGCTCTTCCCATTCCTTAGAAATTAGCATGGTGGTTTCCATGGCCAGCGGCCCTATTGGTGGTTGTGAAGGCTGAGCAGTAGAAAGGACTTGTGTAAGGGCTGCCTGAAGAGTGGGATCCATTAGGATCTGGGAGAGCTCAGGGGGAGACTCTGCATATGTCTCGAGAGAGCCTTGGGCATGGTGGAAGTGGGTATAGGTGTCATCACTGTAGCTAGAGGAAGTGACATGGTGGGCAACATGGCAGCAGAGGGAGGAGTAGTCATGGTAGAGGAGTCAATCACAATCACAGGCTCGGTCAGGGGTGAAGGGGCAAGATGGACGGAGATGTCCACCGCCAGCAGTGATGTGGCAATCATGGGTAGAGAGGTAGGTGGGGGAGCCAAAACAGGGAGAGCCAGGACAGGTTTGATTTTATCAGTATCTTTGGCTTCCTCTTCCCAAATTAATAGTTGCTCTGTGGTGCCTTCTATTTTCTTTAGCCTCTTAGAAGGTGAGCCCCTCGGATCCTTCCTTGTATAAACCTTGGGATCAGGAGACTACTCTGTTTCCGTCTCCTTCCTCTTCTTAGACCTGGTAACTGGGGGAGACTTGGATGTCCCGCCCATTGAAGTGGTGGCGGCAACATCATGTGTGGCACTTGGCTCACTCTTGATCCCTTCGTATGTTAGGACCACCCCTTGTTGTTTTAATCAGGCCACTCGTTCATCAACCCACTCCTTGGTACAGGCCAAGATTGGCTTGGTTATGGTGTCGAGGTCATCGACCTCTTCCTCATCCTAGTTTATTGTTGGTATTGGTAGATTGGAGAGTGTAGGGTACCTAGGGTGCATTATGGTGGCCTCTTCTTCTTTGACCTGGTCTAGTATGGGGAATGGTTGCACCTTCCTTACAAACTGCATAGTCATTCACATATAGTGCTTTGCACGTACTTCTTTATCATCCTAGCAATCTCCCCAAAAGTCTTCAATGTGGTGGAGATGAGCAAATCCCGACCCTAGCACCTTTTTTACATGACCATGTGGGTCTACCTGTGGGCGAGCAGTGTGTAGGTAGAAATGGTAATCTTTTAGTTCTTTCTTGGAGTTACCAGCACACTAGAAATTTTGTAGTTTATACATGCCCTGGCCAAGAGTCATGGGATAAGAAATCCCTACTATGTGTTTGCTGCTGAAGATCACCTGTATGTGTTGGAGCTACCGAGAAAGCTCCAATAGGATGATTCGGTCATTGGGATATCGAGGCAACCTATTTGGTCTTTCGGTGAAGCCCTGGGCATAGATGGATGTGAACTTTGGGTATTGGATGAAGAGAAAGGCATATTGCCCCAACAATGCCCAAGCACTGTGAGAGACCCTCCTTTCGAAATCCCCGGCAATCATTCTGACAATATGTCCAATGAAGGTGTCATTCACTCTACAATACTCCCTCTTGAAGTTTTTGTACTAGAGCTGGGGGTATCTGTCATAGACCTTGAGTTTTTGCTCCTGCTCCTGATCGGGAGCCACAAATAATCCATTGTATTGTCTCTAGTTCGCCAAGGAGTACACGAGGTATGAAGTCATATAGAATTTCAAGCTTTTCTTCACGTTGAGGAACTGCTCATGAAAGCAATTGCTAATTATACCTCCCCAATCGAATGAGGTCTTTGTTGTAACATCATCATTCCCCCAAAGGATCTGCTCGATGAATTACACCATCCATTCCTGAAAGAAGGCGGCCGTAGGGAGGCCCATCACCCTGCTTAGCATCGTGACCAAGTCGTGGTAATCTTCGTGGAAGTCACTGTGGAAGAGTTCATGAGGAACCTTCGTAGCACTACCCCGCTTTTCTTTAAGCCAATGCTAATTTATTGACCTTTTACAGCCCGTCGGATTATCATCCCATGCTGCCTGACATTCTTCAATGGTGGGCATTTCCATTTCTTGAAAAGTAAGGATATGGAAGGTTTATGTGATTCCTTCAGCCGACATGTCGGCAAGAATGTTACCATCCCTATTGAAAATTGTCCTTGTATATGCCTGCTGACAGGCCATGACGAGCTTCGGGGCTACAAGAGATGGAGGAAAGCTTGCTGCCTTTGTAATTCCACTCTGTCATATTAGTCTTGCATTCTTGGTCATTGGGTTGACCATGACCCTTTGTGTAAACTCGTCAATATTGACATGGCCTATGTTGGTGTCAGTGATCTCCTTTTAGTCTGTGGTAACTTTCGAATGCAAGGGTTCACCCTAGAACTGGTATTTCATTTGGTCTTTATCCTCTTTTCCTCGAGGAGCCTTTCCTGACTTCTTTCCTTTGTCCTTTTCAACAGCTATCCCTAAAGGTCCTGCACCTGATTCCATATATTTTGCAAGCAAAGGGATAGTTAGTGCAATGGATCACCAAAGTGTTCATGTTAGTCAAGATCCCATTCATAAAATTAATTTTAAACAATTTATATAACATGATACTTTTCTCTCAATGTCGATATTTCAATTGAGGCCTTTTGGACAATCCAGGCCTGGAGGGCCGGACTTCCCCATCAGGAATGCTGTTTTCAAAAGCCAAATGGGGCAGGGGGCTCCGGGAGATCCTTCTTAATTGAGTTCAACAATTTAAAAGGTTCGCAATGAAGAGGGCCACAATTAAGCACGCGGGTCAAGATTAGATTTCTCATTTGAGCTCATTTGGGTCAATTAAGGAGTACCCGGGGGTCCAAGGCCAGAGAGTCGTATGGAGATGGTAGTTTGGAATAGCAGATCAAAAATGGAATTCCAGAGATGGAACTCTAGGGTCTGGGATCTAGTGGGTTGCAGGGCAATCAGGAGATTGGAGTTTTCCGCTTGAGTGCTCGTGTCTGAGGTGCTGGGACGCCATCCTTCCTTTGCAATTCAGAACAGCTATCGCCAGGCAGAAGTTCAGAGGGGGTAGCCTAGCGGGCAAGGCTCGGTGTGAGGGTCGACAAGAGGTCAATGATTGGGGTGAATTCATGGTGAATGCCTCGATGTCTCGCCAACCTCCTCGATGTCTCGCCAACCTTCAAGAACAAGACCGGACCTGGAGTGAGCATCCACTGCTTGATTTTATTTTGAGACCTACGGTAGTCGGGAGGGCGGAGCCCAAGGCCTGAAGGGGCGGGCAAGATTTTCCCTTTTGGAATGACGGATGAGGGAAAGACTCTCGCACGACGGAGCCCGACACGGATAAGGTTGTTGATCATTCAAGTCAGATCCTAGCAGGGAATGGGGGAGCGGGGCCCAGAGCTCGAATGGATGCCGGGTATTCGCCAAGAGAAGAGTGATGTCACCGTGAGGTCTTGGAAAATACAGAGAGTCCTGCCAACAACGGGAGCCCTCGGCATAACCTTCTAGGTCGGAGAAAGGTCTTGGAAAATGTGAGGAGTCTCGCCGAAAGTGAAGGTATCGGCAAGATGAAAGGAGCTCGCGGTAAGGTCTCAACGAAACATGAATGTCTCCCCAACAGAAGATCACTCGGAAAGAGTAGGATACGTTCGTCAAAAGGTCTCACCAAAACGGAAAGTCCTGGTGACATAATGGAAGATCGGCAAGATGAAGGGAACTCGCTATGAGCTCATGGCGATGAGGTTTGTCTTGCCGAAAGAAAGACTTTCGGCATGAGAATTACGATGTCCTAGCGACTGAAAAGAGTAGAGCTCGGCGAAAGCGAAACATGTTCGGTGGGAGGTCTCGCCGAAGGATGGACATCTTAGCGAAGCAAATGTACATCGGTAAAGCCATTAGATCCTGCTATGACCTCCTAGCGACTAGGCCCTATCTCGCCGATGGGGTAGCTTGGGGAGAACAAGGTGCAGAAATTTAGATGTAGAATCCCGGAGACCCGAGCTCGAAAGAGCTGAAGGTCCTTTCAAAATTTCTGGTTTGTCACTAAGTCTCAACTGACGGAGGGAGCGTCTGAGCCCGAGGGGCGTGAATGTGCCTGCAAATAATGGCCGCATGAGGATAAAGCTCTGAATTAATCATGAGGGTACTACGTTGGTTTTCTCAATTTTTGAGGACATGGGTTTTGTTCGTTGTGCCATATTTCATCATCCACATGTCCTTTGGTTGTTATTTTTCATTTTAAACCTTATAAAATCATGAAAACAATGTTCAGGAGGGTGAACAGAAAACCTACCTCGAACACTTGATGAAGGGAGGTGCGAGATCCACTAGTAGTCAGCAAGTGAAGGCAACAGGCATGAGCGTGAAGGTCTCAAAGATGGTGGGCTCCTCTCTAGCAAGCTCTGTTCTCTCACTGTGATACTGACAAGTGAGAATGACAAGTTTGGGCGAGCAATTTATACCCTAACCGCCATTAATGGCCACATTGAATGCAAGTACGGCAGAGACTTGGGTTGGTGGATTTGAATTCACTGACGGTGGCGGGAGACCCAGGGTCCAGATGCTGGGAGGGCGTAGGGTGGTGGCTGTTTGGAAATTTCAACTCAGAAGGGTTGGCGGCGGCAAAGAGGAGGTCGGGGCTCGGAGGATGGAGTTCCGTCAGAAGTCCACCGTCAAGAATGGAAAAACCATCACGAAATTTCATACTCGGAAGTCCGAAAGTTTGAGCCCGGAATGCCCAAAGGCAGTCACAATCTCCTCGCAAACATTTTAGATGGCGAATATAGAGCCAAGACCTAGGGTCTGGGAGGATGGGAACCATCTACCATTAAGGACGGCAGGCTCAACAGGGAAACTCGAGGGGGCGGGCCCGACCGGGTCTAGGGCTGCTGGTAGAAGAAAACTGCCACAGAGACCCCAGAAAGCACCAAAACTTGACAAAACAAGCCAAGGGGAAGCACGGTCAACTTATGATGAAACTTTGAAGGTTCATTGACCATCAAGGGCACAAAAATGGGGCATGCAAAATGAAGCGGTGACAAAAAATGACCCAGCAAGGGAAAGAAAAGAGGGTCCCCGTTCTAAACTGGGAGTGTGTGCTAAGGGCACAACAGTATCAATGTGGTAAAAGGATTCTTCACTTTGATTTTCGTGTGTAAACAATTTTTAGACTTAGGATCATATTTGACCATGTAAACCTTATTGTTGAATGTGTATTTCGTTAAATGATAAAGTTGTAGAGATGAGGGATTCGTCACCCCCAAGGATCCATGTCACAGGAGAGCCCCAAGGAACAAATTGCCCTAAACTACCTCAGGTTATTTGATAGGTTGAGAGAGAGGTTGTAAAGGAAGGGAAAACAATGCACTATTTCCCCTATATTAAAAATAGGTATACGGTGATCCCACAAAGCTGGTTTATGATTTTTAGGAGATTCTATTTTTTGTTGAAATCACATATTTTTAGAAAATATAATGATTTAAGCCTTTAAAAG
Source organism: Sequoia sempervirens (assembly GCA_007258455.2). Taxonomy (NCBI): domain Eukaryota; kingdom Viridiplantae; phylum Streptophyta; class Pinopsida; order Cupressales; family Cupressaceae; genus Sequoia; species Sequoia sempervirens. The sequence goes on along the minus strand of VDFB02000007.1, from coordinate 44,724,636 downwards.
TTCCATTTAAAGCATTCCAATTGAAGAGGGTTTGATCAAACTACCTTAGATCAAACCCCCTTGGATAGAAACCCGCTAGTTTTAAACCATACCTATAATAAAGTCTCATTTACACCTATCAAAATGCTCATCAAAAACCACTTTTGATTTACTTTTTGGGGGATCAAATGAATTCATTTAAAAAAAAAAATTTATAAGTATGTAGTCCTTATTATAAGCTTCCCAAAAAGTATATATTTTAATTAAATTTAATTTTATTATTATATTTATTTTTTATTTCTTGTGAATGTAGGTTTTTCACCGAAAATCAAGCTCTTTGTTCTGCACATGTGGAAAAATAGAGAATTATCAAAAAAATTGAAAAATATGGATGAACCAAATATTGAAGTCCTTGATCAAACAAAAAAGATAAAATTGAATTTTGATACATACAAAAAAAGTTATGCGTTTTACGGTCACGCTATGTTTGAATTATAATTGGTTTGACTTTGAAACTTGATTAAAGAAAAAATATTCAATAAAAAACTATCTAACCAAGTGGAAGAACTAGATATCGGAGTTACAAATCTAAATTCGAAAGAATTGGAATTTTATCCTTCATGGAAAAAAATGTATGCATTATATGGTGAGCGTCACTTTTTTAAAATGTTGTTTTTTGAAAAAAAACTAGTTTTCGAGGGAGATAGAAAAAGAAGTGCAAATTGATTCCACAAATTTTGAAAAAAAATATGTTTAGAATCTACAGACAAAATGTCATGAAACTCTAGATTTTATTATCTTCAAATTCCTCATGGTTTAGCCATAGGTGACTGAAAGTGAAGATTTAGTTTAAAAAATTTATTTCGGTGTCCAGTTTGGCCAAAAATTGTAAACCACTATTGTGGGATCCCTCTATATCCAAAACTAGGTGAGTCAGCCACAGAGGTTTTGAATTGTAAACCAAATATCTCACTATTTGAGGATGGTAGTGCAAGAATCAGACTCTAGTGTAGCACACTAGCATCCTATACGGACAAAGGTCTAATAAACAACCAGAAAAAACAAAGGGCCTACTTACAACTCAATTATTGAGGTTTCACAGTTTGATAGAGAAAATACAAAAATTAGAGATCAAGTACAACAAGAAGAATACTAAAAATCCATTCTAGTACAAAAATTACAAAGGAGTAGAAAAAGATACCTTTCCACTCACGAAATCCAATCTTTCAACTATAACTCCAAACAAACAAATCAACACCTACACACACATAAATATAAAAGGTATTGGGATGTTTTTTGAAGTTTTCCTTAGTCAGGCCCTTGTTTTGGTGTTCTCATCTCCACGATCAACCAACTATGCAATGAGATGGAGAAGTTGATAAAGAAGAGAAAGAAAAGACTATCAAATAGAGTGCAAAGACAACCTAAATGTAAGGAAAGCTTAGGTGTGGAACAAACTCTCCTAACGCCAAAACCTCAGGGAAGAATGCAGATAGGACTTTAAATTTTTCAATTATAGTTCAATAAGATACACATGAAAAGAATAATAGAATAGAGAAATGAACATACACAATTGGACACCAGATTTACGTGGGAAAACCCTTACGAGAGAAAAACCCACCACACCAAGAAAAGCATCTTTGTATTACAGTTAAGAAAATTACATACAGAGATTGAATTCACTTCTTGATGTCAATTTTACAGCAGCATTATTTACTAATCAATCTTGTACAGAATAGTAATCTTATAATGCTCTCTAAAAAAATCCAATTAATTCACTCAAATCAATATGTGTTCAATCGAGCAACTCTTCGTTATCTCACACTATTCATCATCATTGACCATTGTAGAGTGTAATCCATTTTCTTACGGTCTATTCATCTTCCACACAAGAATAGTCACAACTGTTCAACTGCTAATAGTTCACATTCTGCTTCTCTGATTGGTCCAAAATAGACCACGTAGGATAGTCATTTGGTCAAAATGGTTCAACAGAATCGCATGTCAGTGAGACACTAGATCGTGTCTCCCTAATGCCAAAATGCCTAATCACAGAACCATCGGCATGATCATCGCTATCGACAACACCCTGAGAAGTCATATCAAATTCACTAGCCTGTCAGCGAGATCACATCCATCGGCAAGAGTTCTTACCGAATGCAAACCTGACCAAGTATCATCACCTAGAGTTACACTGATGTCAACGATAGTTCATGTCACCCCGACCAGTCTATCAACAAAAGAAACACCATCAGCAAGAGGTTACACTGAAGTTCATCACATGGAGATCCATCGGCAGTTCATAAACAAATCCATCAGCGAGACTAGCACTCTTGGCAAGAGTTCATACCGACTGCAAACCTGTCAGCCAAGAGTCTCCCCGATGATCACCAGGAGCCAACCCATTAGTGAGACTAGCGCTATCAAAATGAGTCACTTTGAAGGTTCATACCATCTCCCCGATGATATCTGTCGCCAATGTGTAAAACCTCGATGAGACATACTCTATCAAAATGAGTCATTTTGAATGTTCATGCCTCTCCTTGATAACCAACTGGAACCAATCCATCGGCCAGAGATCTGCCATGATGGAATGAGATGGGAAACTCATAGCGATGGCCATTTCTTTTTGATGACCCCTATCGACAAGATAGAACCAAAGTCTTTGTGACTTTTAATCTTTGAACACAGTTGCTAGTCCGTAAGACTTCCAGAGGGCCTCACCAATTTTTCTCTTTCAGGAGATTCATGTCAGTAAGCTTGAGGCACATTTTCCAACAATCTCTCACTTGACAAAGATCTTACTGACACCTCAAAAGCACAACAAAACTATTGAAATTCATGGGTAATAAGGCCCATCGAACTGGCACACCACCTGAACTTGTTTGTGCTCACTTGATGCGTCAATGCATCTGCAACATTTTCCAAAGTATCCACTTTTCTAAAGAGACGTTTCCATCCTCCACCATATCTCGTACAAAATGATACTACACATCAATATGTTTCATCCTGGCATGGAAAGTAGGATTTTTTGCCAAACAAATAGCACTCTGACTATCACAGTAAATTGTAATTATCCCTGCATCAAACCCAATGTTAGAACACAAACATTTTAACCAGATTACTTCTTTACAGGCGTGTGTTGCTGCCATGTATTATGCCTCTGTAGTGGACAAAGTGACTACAACCTTCTGCTTACTCATCCAACTAACTGCACCACCATTCATCATGAAAATATATCCACTAGTGGATCTTTTGTTGTCAATGTCCCCTGCACAATCAGAATCCACATAGCCTTGAATGTTGAGAGTCCTCTGTGATTTGACCAAATTGCCATGGTAACACAAAGCATATTCTAAAGTGCCCTTCAGATATCTGAACACTCTCTTCACAGCATCCAAATGTGTCCTTCCAAGATTTTCCATAAAATGACTAAGTACTCCCCTACTTGGGCAATGTCTAGCCTTGTACAGACCATTGCATACATTAAACTACCAATTGCACTAGCATAAGGCACTCTGGTCATGTCCTCCATCTCAGTAGGATATTTTGGACAGTCTTCAACAAATAGCTTTGTTCCCTACAAAACTGGAACAACTAGCTACTTGCACTCAGTCATACAAAATCTCTCTAGAACAGTATTAATATACTTACTCTGACTGAGCCAAAGTTTTATACTCTTCTTGTCCCTGGTTATTTCCATTCCTAGAATATACCTAGCTACACCAAGATCTTTCATTTTGAACTTTGTAGACAACTAATATTTTAGATCAGAAATCATTAACTTACTATTGCCTATGAATAGCATATCATCAATATAGAGAGCAATAATAAGAACACAATCACTTTCAGCTTTGCAGTACACACAGTGATCAGATTTCGATCTTACAAATCCCATTGACAAGACAAAAGTGTCAAACTTCAGGTACCACATTCTAGGAGATTGTTTTAATCCATACAGAGATTTTTTCAACTTACAAACCAGATTTTCTTTACCTTTTTCCACAGACTGCTCAGGCTGGGACATGTAAATTTCTTCTTGAAGGTCACCATGAAGAAATGTTATCTTCACATCCATCTGTTCAATCTCTAATTCATACACTACTGCAAGTGACAAAAGAAATCTGATAGACGTCAGCTTAGCTACAGGAGAAAAAATTTCTCCATAATCAATTCCCTCTACCTGGGAATACCCCTTTGCAACCAACCTTTCCTTATACTTTTCCACATTGCCATCCAGACCTATTTTCTTTTTAAACACCCATTTGCAGCCAACAACTTTTCTGCCTTCAGGAAAGGGCACCAAACTCCAAGTATCGTTCTTTTCTAATAATGCCATTTCTTCATTCATGGCTTCCAACCAAGAGTTTGAACTAGGCATTCTAATTGCCTCTTTCACAGTCCTAGGCTCATCAATGCTAGAAATTAAAGCATAGGCACAAGTAGAATCTAACATAGAAAACCCATACCTATCAGGTTGCTTTCTTTCACGTATTGACCTCCTCACGGACTGAGGCTGAGGTTGTTCTTCTTCAGAACTCTCAAAACTACTTGAGTTCTCCTCAGTTTCAGGTACATTTTGAATTTTGAATTCCTCTTTATCTGGTGTAGGAGGAATTTCAACTACATCCTTTTTATCTTATGATTTTGTCTCTGACTGCAGATCCAAATTAAAGTAGAAGGCTTCAGATCACAAAAAAAACACTTTTGTTGTACAAAAACCTTCTTTGTATCAGGATTCCAAAGCTTGTATCCTTTTATGCCAGCACTATAACTAATAAAAATACATTTAACAGCCTTGTTTTCCAATTTAGACCTTTTTCATTCGGCGCATATGCATATGCCTCAAAGCCAAAGATAGGAATGTGTCTCAGAGAGGGCTTATTTCCAGACCATGCTTCCAAAGGTTTTTTCTCAACAAGAGAGGAATTCAGAGAATGGTTTATTAAATAACATGTTGTTGCAACTGCCTCATCCCAGAACTTCTCCTCCAAGCCAGCACTGCTTAGCATACTTCGTGCTCTTTCCATCACTGTCCTATTGAACCTTTCAACAACTCCATTTTTTTGCAGAGTGTAGGTTGTAGTTTTATGTATTTTAATTCCATGATCTTTACAATAGCTTTCGAACTCATTAGAACAAAACTCACCACCATTGTCAGTCAAACATTTTATTTTTCTTCCAGACTAATTTTCCACAATGTTTTTAAATTCCTTAAAATGACTGAACACTTATGCTTTACTTTTCAAAAAATAAACAAATTCCCTTCTTGAATAGTCATCAATGAATGATACATAATATCTTGATTTAGACAAAGAAGGAACATTTACTGGACCAAAAACATCATAATGTATGTAATCAAGTAAATCAAAAGATTTGTGAGGACTAGAGTAAAATTAAACACAGTGTTGTTTACCATATATACAATGTTCACAAAACTCAAATTTGAGGTTACAATCGTCAAGCCCTTCGACCAAGTTTTTATTCTTCAAGGTTTTTAAACCTTTTTCTCCAATGTGGCCAATCCAATGATGCTAGAGCATAGTCTTTTTTTGCTAGAAGTTTAAATTCCATAGAGTTTGCACTATCAGGAACTTTTTTATTATTTTTCTCCATGAGTAGCCTTTTGTGAGAGACACTATTGCATTGCACAGCATGTGCATCTAGCTTATACAAGGTACCAATATGAGCACCCCTTGCTAGCACCATTGAGCCTCTAGTCATCTTGCAGCCATTTTCAGAGAATGTGACTTGCACTCCAACATCGTTCAGCTTACTAACAAAAAGTAAATTTTGAGCCAGACCTGGTATATGCATTACATCATTGATTCCCTTCACTCTTCCATCAGGGAACTGAATTCTGACTCTTCCACAGCCAACTATTTCTAGAGATGAATCACTTGCCAGATACACCCTTCCACCATCGTATTTTTCATACTTAGTGAACCAGTCTCTATGAGATGTCATGTGGAAAGATGTTCCAGAATCAATCAGCCAGACATCATTTGATGCCTATGTAGCCAAGGCTACAATGAGAGTGTTTGCATCACTTTGAGAAGAATCATTGTTAGAAGAATACTTCTTCTTCTTTTTCTCCTCTTTGCAATCCTTTCATACATGACCAGGTTGCCCACAATTCCAGCACTTTACCTTGGACTTCTTACCAGGAGACTTTGATCTCACCTCTAATTTGGATTTGGACTTCCTGTCCTTCTTCTTGCCTTTTTCTTTCGATCTGCCTCGAACAACAATAGCCTCCTTCGCCATCTCAGAAGATTTTCTTCTCATTTCTTCTAATAGCAAAGAAGCAACAATATCTTCCATCTTAAAAGAGGAAGTAGTACTCCCAATATCCATCACCAAGTGATCCCAAGAATCTGGCAAAGAACATAACAGTGGCATACATCGATCTTCTTCATCAATCTTCACACCCACAGATGCTAACTGAGCAATCAACATGTTGAAAGCATTCAAGTGATCATAAACAGACGCTCCTTCCTACATTTTCAAAGAGTACAGCTTCTTCCTCAAGAACAACTTATTCACCAAGGACTTGCCTTGATAAATAGCTCCCAGTCTTTTCCACAAAGAGGATGTTGTCTTTTCTTCATGAACATTTAGAAGAACAGAGTCTACTAAACAAATCCTTATTAGCCCCTTTGATTTTTGATCTGCAAGGTCCCAATCCTCTTGTTTCATGTATGTAGGCTTCGTTCCAAACATAGCAAGCCAAAGATCATGGTCAACCAATAGATCTTCCATTTTAAGTTTCCACAACTCAAAATTACTGCCATTGAATTTCTCAATTTCAATCTTTCCTGACATGCTTGCCATCTTAATCTATAATTCGAATTACCAGATTCTACAAGACTCCCACTGAATAGAATTGACACAAAAAACCCCACGTACCCATAAGGATAACACAACTGGCCAGGCTTGGATACCACTTGTAAGGAAAGCTTAGGTGCGGAACAAACTCTCCTAATTCCAAAACCTCAAGAAAGAATGCATATAGGACTTTAAATTTTTCAATTACAGTTCAATAAGATACACATGAAAAGAATAACAGAATAGAGAAATGAACATACACAATTGGACACCAGATTTACATGGGAAAACCCTTACGGGAGAAAAACCCATCACACCAAGAAAAGGCTCTTTGTATTACAATAAAGAAAATTACATACAGAGATTGACTTCACTTTCTGATGTCAATTTTATAGCAGCATCATTTACTGATCAATCTTGTACAGAATAGTAATCTTATGTAATGCTCTCTAAAAACATCTAATTAATTCAATCAGATCAATTCGTGTTCAATTGAGAAACTCTTTGTTATCTCACACTGTTCATCTTCATCGACCATTGCAGAGTGTAATCCATTTTCTTATGGTCTATTCATCTTCCACACAATAATCGTCGCAATTGTTCAACTGCTAACGGTTCATATTCCGCTTCTCTGATTGGTCCAAAATAGACCACGTAGGATAGTCATTCAGTCAAAATGGTTCAACAGAATCGCATGTCGGTGAGACACTAGACCGTGTCTCCCCAATTCCAAAATGCCCGATCACAGAACCATCGGCATGATCATCACTATCGGCAATAGCCTGAGAAGTCATATCAAATTCACCAACCTATCGGTGAGACCACATCCATCGGCAAGAGTTCTTACTGAATGCAAACTTGACCAAGTATCATCGACCAGAGTTACACCAATGTCATTGATAGTTCATGTCACCCCGACCAGTCTATCGGCAAGAGCAACACCATCGGCAAGAGGTTACACCGAAGTTCATCACGTGGAGATCCATCGGTAGTTCATAAACAAATTCATCAGTGAGACTAGCACTCTCGGCAATAGTTCATACTAACTGCAAACCTGTTAGCCAAGAGTCTCCTCGATGATCACCAGGAGCCAACCCATCGGCGAGACTAGCACTATCAGAATGAGTCACTTTGAAGGTTCATACCATCTCCCTAGTGACATCTGTCGCCAATGTGTAAAACCTCGACGAGACATACTCTGTTGAAATGAGTCATTCTGAATGTTTATGCCTCTCCCCAATGCCACTCATCACCAAGAGTCTATGTGATAACCAACTGGAACCAATCCATTGGCCAGAGATCTGCCATGACAGAATGAGATGGGAAACTCACAATGATGGCCATGTCTTGCCGATGACTCCCGTCGGCAAGACAGAACCAAAGTCTTAGCGACTTTTAATCTTTGAACACAGCTACTAGTCGGTAAGACTTCCAGAGGGTCTCACTGATTTTTCTCTTTTAGGATTTTCATGTCAGTAAGCTTGAAGCACATTTTCCAACACTAAATGCTACTTTATAAGACACAATTATGCAAATAAATAACAAGAGAAATATCACCTTTCCTTTTGCTAGCACTCAAGGCTAATAGGAGAAGATGATGAGAGGATACACCTTGCCAAGAGGATGGAGGTTTGTAGATCCTGCAAAAACAATAATACTACAACAAGAAAGTGATGTGAAGTCCAAGAAGGGAGCTTGCAATAGATAGAAGAAGCAAGAGTGATCAAGAAGGGAGTGAGAATGACCTTGAGAGAGTGAGATTTTAAATGAAGGAATGAGAAATCTACATGAAAGAGTGAAATAATGATTTTGAATTCTTGAAATGGAGGTAACTAGTTGTGTATTGTCAATCAAGGGCCAATAGAAGATGTTAGCTTCGCAACCAACCAGAAACATAACACATCTGCAAATTCTAGGGTTAGGAATCCTATCAGGATGGTAGTGTTGCATGTGAATATCCTTGACAGAAATTCCTCCACCAATGCAAAAATACAAGGCTGTGTAGAAGAAATAAGTTGGTGCCAGAGGGTTTGAATCATTGGACTTATAGTTTATAAGATAAGAGTAAATAAATGGGAAATTTTCTTAGGGTGAAAATTTTCACCATTACATTTTTCCTCCACTTTAGTGAGCATATGTTTCAATGTAGATGCAAGCTAAAGTAGAAAGAGATTAAAGAGAATATACCAGTAGTGTTGAGGAAGCAAATATTCAATCTGATACACTTGAACGTGAAGAAAGGAGAAAAGGCTCCATAGGTTCTTAGTCATCCAAACCTAGTTGAACATGAAAGAGAGGAGGCTCCACAAGTTCACGGTCCTACAAAGCAAGTTGCGATCTCACCACAAACATGTTAGGCTGCAAACAAAACATGTTAAGAAAAAAATTATAGGACACACAAGATGGCATGATAAGACACGGTCTAATCAGATACATTGCTCAAATAAGTCTTTGGTTGTTGCAAACTTTGTTGTAGGATAGTCACATAAAAGACGGGTCTAGTTGGGCTTCCCCCAAGCTAGACACAAGGATATATGACGTCTAACATCAAGACATAGTGACATCAAATATTAGATAAAGATACATAATTGCAAGACATCAATGAATTCAATTGAAGGAGAATCTTTCAAAGGGGGCTCCTTTGGCAAGAAACCCTTAAAGACACCAAGGGGTCCATTCAATGGAACGCTCCAATTGAAAGACACTGCATTTTTCATAAGTTATTATGTCATCAAGGAATCCTTTTGAAAGATCCTTTCATCAAGGAATCCATTGGAAGGAATGCTCCTTCTCAAAGGAAAGTTTTCAAACTCTTTTGCATATAGAATCCATTTCAAAATAAAATTTCATCCAAGAATCCTAAGAGAATACAACGTTTTGGAAAATGACAAGCTTCAATAAGGGATTCTTTCATCAAAAAATTCATTTTAAATTTTACACCAAGGAATCCTTTTCAAAAGAATTTACCAAATTGAAAATTAGAACATGGCAGCCCCCCCTTAGGATGATATGTGTTGCACAAAGGAGCACATGAAATCCTAAGGAGAGAAAGGAGAGGTAGAGATTTCGTGGCATGAGATACAAGACAAGATGTATTCATGGTATGTTGTCATGAATGTGAGGGGCAACACATAAGAACCACAACATCAACAAGAAGATAAAGATGAAGAAATCAAGAGAGGTAGGGGGATCTGATAGCTCGGGGTTAGATTTGTTCATAGATACAGATAGACATAACTTAGTGTATGAATGAACAATCATCAATCCGCAAAGTTCTCAGAACATGAAGAAGAGCACATGAAGACAAAATAAAAATAAGAATTGGGTAAACATGGAAGAAGGCCTAAATGCCCCCAATGATTTGCATTGTCCCTAACATCGAAAAGCAATTTCACAACATATAGAATAATGATGATACACATAGAAAAATTGCACAAAAAAATTTCCACACATGTATCCAAACACCTACAAGGGTAGCAAGGGTCCTCTAAGAAATATCACAAACACAAAAAGACAAGCACGGGGGAACAAAAACACACAAAAAATATATGCTATAGATAAAGAAGAGGTACCGCCCTAGTCCTCATTGACCAACATGTCATCCTACTCCCAATATAGATCATTGTAGGGGGAGGGTGGATGAACCTGTAAGGGTAGGATAGTGAGGGTGGTACTCTCTGACTCACCTACAACAAGGTCCAAGGAAGAAGGCCCCTCGAGGTCTTCTTCACTAAGCTGTTGTGAAGAAAAATTCATCAACCTTGCAAAGATTGAAGAGAGAGCCAAAATATCATCCACCAAGTTAAACATCCACTTCACTAGAGTTTCATGTTTCAATCAAGTGGGAGAAGAAGGAAGCACCCAAGAGCCACTACCAACATCATCGAGAGGGGCAGTGACAAACTTAGGGAAGTAGGGGCTACCTTCATCACAAAGATGATGTAAGCCAAGATAGAACCAAATTTCAAAGAAGGTGAACCCTTCTTTCAACCTTTGCTTTCAACGAGTTCATTCTCTAGCTTACACTTCAATAGAGGATATTGAATCTCCATAGAAGAAGCAAAAGTCGAGGAGGAAGAAGAAAAAGCAGCAACAAACACCATAGTCATGTTCAACATGCCTATGGGCTGAGAGAACGGAGGGATATCTAGGAGGGACATCAAGAGAGGGGATTCCATAGAGGTAGTGATGAAAAATTTCACCCTTTTGGGGTGAGCATTATCAAGACCCACCGGCAGAGTCGGAAGAAAAATAGATGTGATGGGAACCAACATAGAAACAATAGGAAAATTTGAAACAATAGAAGAGGATGCAGAGATGGATGCCACTAGATCCCCCTCTATCTTCTACAAGGTGGTTTTTTTAGTGGCTAAATCATTTTGTCTATGCTTGCACTCACATGCAAACCGATTACCTCAGTTATGGGCACTAGAAGATGAAGCCTAAGAAGAGATTGGAGGCTATTTCTTAGCCATAGGAGTATCCTTCACAATCACTTTTGATGGAAGGATGGTCTCCTGGGTAGGAGGAAGAGGAGGAAGCACAAGAGAAAAATCAACCATGGGAAGAGAAACAAAAACAGGTTCCTCGGTGGAAAGCCTCTTCTCATTCTCTACCTTAGGGGCAAGTAGAGGAACAGTAGGAGGCCACAGAATCCAAGACATAGGATCAGCCCCATGAGGACCTTCCCCTTGCTATAAACAATGGGCAAGATAGGAAGCTCAAAGACTTGATGCTTTACTTTTCGCCATGTGGGAACCATCGCACTTCCCATGCGAGGCATGGGAGCAGGAGCCAAAGGTGTCATAGTAGGATGAGAAGAAAAAGTAGATGAAATTACAAATACAAAAGGAGAAGGCTCTAGAGAATGATAAAGCTTCCCCTTTCCTTCAGATGGGGTAGATGATACAGCTTGTTGTTGCACCATCATAGAGGCTTTTATAGAGATCACATAAGGAGACACTAGATAACTAGCCTTCGGCAGTGAGCCCCTAGTCTTATATTTAATATAAGCTTTATACAATAAATCTCCCCTAGGAGGGAGAGGTCCAACTAGGGTAGGCTAGAAGTGATCCTATGAGAAAGCCCCATACAACACTAGCATTTTATAGCTAGTGTCATGCACCATGTGCATGATGCCTTCATGAGTGAGTTTTAAACATTTATGAACCACTGAGGTGACACTATTCATAGAGGCCAACCAGGAGATACCTATCCTTACTCAGAAAAGGTCGGAATCTAGAATGATAACAAATGAAACATTAATAGCCTTGGGTCCTACCAAGATTGACAAAGAAATAGAGCCCATAGGGGCAATAGAGATTCCATCATGTGTACGAAAAGTGGTCTTTGACTCTTCATATCTCTCCTTGTGTAAGTTATTTATGAATAGAGTCTCCTCCATTATCACATTATCCCAACTCATTGGATCAACTAAGATGCCAGTTACAGCATTTTCATTGATCCAGGTAGGAATGTATAGTGGAGAAGGATCTTTATTAAGAGCTTCATCATGTGAGGTGAATGTTATGTTAGGTATAGCACTTTCATTTTCAAGAGGGATACACGTTAATGAAACCATGTTCACGTACTCAAATGGAACTAGCTCAAATGATGTAGAAGATTGTGCTAGAAGACATTGACCTACCTAGGTTTCATTTTCAAATATCCAAGAGTCCATCTACCTACATATCTATGGGTTGTAGACTAGGTCACAAAGCTACATGCTTCACGACACACAAATCTACAACACACCTAAGACACAAGAGAAATATTCTCCAATACCGAGAAATGAAAACAAGGAGTTCATGTCAAGTTCACCAAAAAATTAGAGAAGGGGGATTCATCACCCTTGAGGCTCTAGGTCACCAAAGAGCCCCAAGGAATGAATTTACCTAATATACTTCAAGTTGTTTAATAGGTTAAGAGAGAGGTTGAAAAGGAAGGGTAAATAGTGCACTATTTCCCCTTTGCTAAAAATAGGTGTATCTGGAACCAAGTGAGCTGGCCACAGAGGTTTCAAACTATAGACCAGATAGTTCATTGTTTGAGGATATTAGTGTAGGAACTCAACTCCAGTGTTGTGTGTCAGAATCTCAAGGACACAGTGGCATCTTGTACAAATAGAGGTTTGATAAAAAACTAAAAAACGTAGAGGGCCTACTTACAACCTGACTATTGAGGGTTCACAGTTTGACAAAGAATATATAGAAAGCAGAAAGTACAACAAGAAGAATGCTAAAAAGCTATTCTATTACAAAAATGACAAAGGAGTAGAAAAATATACCTTTCCACTCATGAAATCCAATCCTTCAACTACAATTCCAAAATTATGAATCGACATCTATAGACACAAAAACAGAAAAAGTGTTAGGTTGTGCTTTGAGGTCTATCTCAACTAGACCCCTATTTTGGTGTTCTCACCTCCACAGATAGCCAGATATGCAACAAAATAGAGAAATCAATAAAGAATAGAAAGTAAATAATATCAAATAGAGTGAAAAGATAGCATGAATGCTAATCTATAAAACACAATGATGCAAATAAATAACAAGAGTAATATCATCTTTTCTTCTACTAGCACTCAAGGCTGAGAGGAGAAGATGATGAAAGTCTACGCCTTGCAAAGAGGATGGAGCTTTCTAGATCATGTAAAAACAATAATACTAAAACAAGAAGGTGTTATGGAGTCAAAGAAGGGAGCTTGCAATAGTTAGAAGAAGCAAGATTGATCAAAAAGAGATGGTGTAGGGGCACCAAGGTATTTCATGTAAATGTGTTCATGGATTATATTTTAGGAGTTTTTGGATTTTTTTTTTAAAATAAGGTCATTATAGACCATTTCTAGTGTAATTTGAGGTTTAGTGATTCATTTTGTTGAAAGTGTCAAGTTATACACATTTTGTCAAAAAGTTGTCATTTTATGCAAAATTGCAAAATTTTCAAAAGTTGTAAAAGTGGGAAAAATGTGCAAATTTGGAACACCAACAATCAAGTTGGTTCAAATGGGAGTTGAAGTTGTTGGGGTCGGTTGTATTTTGAAGTTAATATTTTATAAGACCTCATACAGGTCGAAGAAAGGGTTGGTGAATGTAAGTGGAGTCACAATTAATACAAGTTCCCTATTTTTAACAGTAAATTTTGTGTTTTCATTCTAAAACTTGTTGTTGCAAACTAAATAACTTGCCCGTATAGGAGCACATTTTCCTAAAAGTCTATGAATATAGTGGATACATGAAGTGAATTTTTTTTGTTCTTATTTGATCAATTTTCATAGAGGTTCTAGTGTTTTATTGTTGTTTTTCTATCAAACAGGCATGTACACTAAAGGGTTTGTAGACACTAAAATGAGTTGAAGGCCCATTCCATCAATTGTATTCATTGTGGCTAGGTGGAATGGGTCAAATAAGGTAGGAATTATATGTTATAAGGGTTTGGAAGATCATGGGAGCTCAATGGAGGTTTGGGCATGATGCCCTAGGTGTGAAAAGTGTGTTTTTTGAGTGAATTTGAGAGGTTTAATAATGGAAATGGTTGTAAAACCTAGGGGTAGCAATTTTTGTTGTTAGATTAAGCTAGTTCAGGCATTCTTAGAAGTTTTTGAAGAGTTGTTAGAGTGTTGTAAGGTTGGGAAATTGGTTTTTCAATAAAAAACCCCTTTATATTGGCATAAAATGAGGGTTTCATGAATAGGGGTCTTAGAGGTTGTGTCTCAATGTAATAGTTGTGGAATTTGTGGTGTTTTTGTCTGGTTAAGAGTTCCCAATAGATTTTTAGACCTAAGGAAGTGTTTCATTAAGGGTTCCTTTGAAAAACTGGCCTAATTTGGGGTCTAGGATAGTGTTGAAGTCCTAGTTTGTAGATGTTGGTCCAAAGTGACCTAAAGAGGTTATGTGATATGTTGTGAAGAGGCTAAAAGGGTGTCTTAAAATATGATTTTTTTGTGGGTTTGAGTTTATATTTGTGAGTTAAGTTCAAGAAAATAGGTCTACAGACCTACAAGGAAAAGTGTGAGATTGCATGAAGAATCACCCTTGCTAGGGTTTTGGAGATCAAAAACTTGGTGAAATAAGTTGAAATTGTGTTGATCGTTTGAGGACCTCCCTATATTACATCAATTGGTATCAGAGTGTAGGTACCAGATCTTTTGTGGGAAAAGGTTGAAGATTGCATAAGGAAGAAGTTGTAATTTGAAGGGTCAAGATGCCTCCCAAGAATAATGTAACTATTAGAGAATTGCAAGAGTTGAAAGAAAGGCATGCTAGGTTGATGGAGTCTAATAATGTTGTTTTAGCAAGGCTTGCTGCCCTGGAGTCAAATTAGAGAAGAGGTATAGTGTTGGGTGATGTGAGTGAAACTAATGAAGAGGAAGAGGAATAGTTTCAAGAGGTTGATGAAGGGACATTGGAGCCCAAGGAATAGAGAATGACCAAGCTTCTAAAGGTAGTAAAAGGTGATACACACAAGGTAAAGGTTGATTTTCCCATGTATGGTCGAAATTTGAATGATAAGGAGCTTCTAGATTGGATTGCAGCCATGGATAATCACTTTGAGTGTGAAGAGGTACCTGATGAGCAGAAGGTAAGGATAGCAAAGAAAAAACTCAAGGGACATACATTATTAAGGTGGGACTATAAACAAGCTGAGAGGAGAAAGTAGGGTAACGCAAAGATAGTTTCATGAGACAGAATGGCTGCAAAGCTCAAAGGTAAGTTTCTTCCTAAGGATTTTGAAGTTCAATTGTATAAGAAATCCAAGGTCTGAAACAAAAAGAACTATATGTTAGAACTTATACTAATGAATTTTATAAGTTGAGCATAAGATCAGGTAGACATGAGGATGACGTTGAGAAGGTTGCTAGGTATTAGGTGGCCTTAGATTTAACATCCTATATCAATTGGTTGTGGAAAATCCATAGATAGTGGAAGAATGTTTTCAGTTAGCCATTAGAGTAGAAGAAAAGTTAAAAAGAAAGCAAGATAATTCCATCAGAGTTAGAGGCAGCAATCAAAGGGGTAGAGGATCATTTCCTACATCAAAACAATCTTATGAAGAACAAGAAGGTGAAAGCAAAGGTAAAGAGAAAAGTACTAATTCTAGAGGTCATACAAGCAAATTTGGTGGTGGCATAAATTCAAACACATTTGTAGGTAGATGCTATAATTGTAATGAGTTTGGGCATCTAGCATACAAGTTCCCTAAAAAATTTGGTGCTACTTCAAGTCGGGGTGAAAGAAGAGGTGATAAAAGAGTGCAATTGGTCTAAGAAGAAGAAGGTGAAAGTGTCAATTCTCCTAGTCATGTTGCTAATCTAGAGGTAGGAGAATCATTGATGCTAAGAAGACAACTCTTGAAGACATCCAAGGAGAAGGAGATGACCCAAAGAATTAGCTTGTTCAAGACCATATGTAAGTGCAAAGGTAAATTCTACAAGGTAGTGATAGATTATGGTTCCACTGATAATATGGTGTCTAAAGAGATGGCAGATAAACTGAAACTAGAAAGAATTCCTCATGAAGCACCATATAGAGCATCTTGGGTGAATGATAATCAATCACTTTTGGTAAATGAACAAGCATATGTTGAGTTTAGCATTGGAGGATATCAAGATAGGGTTCTTTGTAACATTTTACCAATGTATCATTGCCATATATTGCTTGGAAGGCCATGGAAATTTGATAGGTGATAACTTTATGATGCTAGGGAGAACACCTACACCATTAGAAAGGATGGGAAGACTTTTATACTAACACCATTGAAGGAGAGTGAAGAAGGAAAGGGTAAGACAACAAAGATTATCATGTTTGGAAAGAAGGAGCATATAAGGTTTGAGGAAGACAAGAGTATGGGATTTGCAATCACTTCAAGACCTAAAGGTGTTGAGGCAGCAGAGTGTAAGGGTAATCTAACTTTGTAGAGAAAATAAGGTGGTAATCTAGTATCAAGTTCTGAAATAGAGAATAACAAAGGTGAATTGCTTGTGGAAAGGAAAGAGAAGTATGAGGGAATCACGATAGGGATAGTGTTTTGTCCTGTGGAAACAAAAGAGGTTAGTAGGAAGTCTCATACTATTAGAACAGAGGTTGGTAAGACTGATTAGACAAAGGCCTTGAGGGAAGAAGACTTGAGGGTAGTGATGAGGGAAAAAGATGGAGTGAAACAAGGTGAGAGGCAGGAGTAAAGGAGTTAGTTTGGGCATGCAACAAGGATTGAGAGGATAATATCCCAAGATAAGAATGGAAAATAGGTGTCTATAGGAGTGAGGTCAGGTTTGACAACATTACAAAGTGAAGTGAGACAACATCCATTCAATGGAGGACAACACTTTCAAAGGAGAAATCAGATAGAGGGACAAGATGGTGCATGTTTCCAGTTTTTGACTCATGGGTAAGAGTCACTAGGAGGATATGCAGATTGGAGGTCTTGGTATGATCAAAGGCAACATGTTTTGATGGCATACAATCCTCAAGGGGACTTGGGAATTTCTTTTGGTCGGGTGTATGGTGCTGGGGCACCAAGGTATTTCATGTAAATGTGGTTATGGGTTAGGTTTTAGGAGTTTTTGGAGATTTTTTTGTAAATAAGGTTATTATAGACCATTTCTAGTGTAATTTGAGGTTTAGTGAGTCATTTTGTTGAAAGTGTCAAGTTATACACATTTTGTCAAAAAGTTGTCATTTTATGCAAAATTGCAAAATTGTCAAAAGTTGTAAAAGTGGGAAAAATGTGCAAATTTGGAACACCAATGATCAAGTTGGTTCAAATGGGAGTTGAAGTCATTGGGGTCGGTTGTATTTTGAATTTAATAGTCTATAAAACCTCATACAGATCGAAGAAAGGGTTGGTGAATGTAAGTGGAGTTACAATTAATACAAGTTCCCTATTTTTAACAGTAAATTTTATGTTTTCATTCTAAAACTTGTTGTTGCAAACTAAATAACTTGCCCATATAGGAGCACATTTTCCTAAAAGTTTATGAATATAGTGGATACATGAAGTGACTTTTTTTTTGTTCTTATTTGATCAATTTTCATAGAGATTCTAGTGTTTTATTGTTGCTTTTCTATCAAACAGGCATGTACACTAAAGTAAGGGTTTGTAGACACTAAAATGAGTTGAAGGCCCATTCCATCAATTGTATTCACTGTGGCTAGGTGGAATGGGTCAAATAAGGTAGGAATTAGATGTTAGAAGGGTTTGGAAGATTAGGGGAGCTCAATGGAGGTTTGGGCATGATGCCCTAGGTGTGAAAAGTGTGTTTTTTGAGTGAATTTGAGAGGTTTAATAATGGAAATGGTTGTAAAACCTGGGGGTAGCAATTTTTTTTGTTAGATTAAGCTAGTGCAGGAATTCTTAGAATTTTTTGAAGAGTTGTTAGAGTGTTGGAAGGTTGGGAAATCGGTTTTTCAATAAAACCCCTTTATATTGGCATAAAATGAGGGTTTCATCAATAGGGGTCTTGGAGGCTGTGTCTCAATGTAATAGTTGTGGAATTTGTGGTTTTGTTGTCTAGTTAAGAGTTCCCAATAGATTTTTGGGCCTCAGGAAGTGTTTTCTTAAGGGTTCCTTTGAAAAACTGACCTAATTTGGGGTCTAGGATAGCGTTGAAGTCCTAGTTTGTAGATGTTGGTCCAAAGTGACCTAAAGAGGTTATGTAATATGTTGTGAAGAGGCTAAAAGGGTGTTTGAAAAGACAATTTTTTTGTGGGTTTGAGTTTATATTTGTGAGATAAGTTCAAGAAAATAGGTCTACAGACCTACAAGGAAAAGTGTGGGATTGCATGAAGAATCGCCCTTGCTAGGGTTTTGGAGATAAAAAACTTGTTGAAATTGTGTTGATCGTTTGAGGACCTCCCTCTATTGCATGAAGAGAGCATGAGAGAGTGAGAGCATGCATGAAGGAATAAGAAATTTGCATGAAAGAGTGAAAGAATGAGTTTGGATGCATGAAATGGAGGTAACTTGTCATTTTTTTTCAGTTAAGGGTCAACAGAAGATGTTAGCTTCGCAACCAACCAGAAACTTAACACCTCTATAGATTCTAGGGGCAGGAATCTTGTCGGGACAATAGCACAGTGCGTGGACATCTATGTGGCATGTTTGCAAAAATTCCTCCATCGATGTACAAATGCAAGGCCACACAGAAGAAGTAAGTTGGTGGTGAAGGGTTTGCATCATCAAACTTATAATTTCTAAGGTAAGGGTAAATAAATGGGGAATTTTCTTATGGTGAAAATTCATGTCATTACAAGAGCATTGAAGGCACATATTTCATCTCATGAATCCATGGTCTACCCAAGAGAATATTATATGAAAGATTATCAGGCATGACATAAATGGGGGTTGCAACACAATGGGGCCAAATTTAACAAGTAATGTAATTATACTTGTTGTGTGGTCTCACAACATGCCCCAAGACTATAAGACTTGGGGACCCAAGTGAAAAAACTAATGCTTATGGAAGGTGTTGGCTAGTTGAAAAGATCACCGGAAGTGAAGAGCAAAGAGAAATCTTTAATAAAAGAATACTATGTAATGTAGTGTTCTGGGTACTGGATAATGGGAACTATGAATGTTTGAAAAAGGAAAAAGGTATTGCAAACATTGAACAAAATTTTCCAATCTTATAGTCAAGGCCTAGTAAGATGGAAGTTTCAGTAAAACTGAAGTCTGGGAAAATTCATGGGTAAAACTAAATACCGAGTACCAGGTAATAATATAAAGTGAAGTTTTAAAATATTAAGGTTATTCAATGGGTTTGATAGTCTGGTAACCTGCTATATAAAAGATAATCATGTAAGGATTTGCAATATGTTGGAAAGTGTGTTATTTATGAGAAATTTATACGATAAATGATCTAATGATGGTTTTATTTACATGAGATGTTTATAACTATTTTTTTTAAGGGATTTAATGAGTAGAATTTGTGATTGTAGGAGATGTAGATTGCGATGCAAATTCCAGGTATGGACGGTCAAGAAAATTAAAGTTGCAGACAGATCTGATGGTGTTACCAGGTTCAACAATACACTTTAAAATCTCATGTTGGAATAGAGTTCGTTGTGAAGATACACCAAATACCGGGAAATCAGGACTTTGGAGTTTAAGCATGCAATGAAGGAGTGTATTCATTCCAATCATTGCTCATTCCTAGAATGTTCAAATAGAGAATGAACCTGAACATAGGAATAGAAATTCCACCTAATCATTCAAAATGTATGGGAAGTTCCTACATTTTATTTGAGTGGATTTGTTTGGCTCCAAGAACGAACCCTGATAACAAAAAAGATGAAAAGCCTGAAGTGCTTCAACATGTAGATTGAGGTTGACCTGTATTGACTTTGATTTCAATTATCTTACCAATCACTACATTCCATGTGCCTTGATGTGATTTGTCCCTTGGATTTCCTCTCATGTATTTGTCTTATCCTATTTGTGCCTTTCTTCTATAAAAGGCCAGGGGATACTTCTTTTTAAGTTAACTTTAGAATTTGTGGATGTCGGAAGAGCCAAAACTTCTCTAAGTTTTGTTCTTTTATCCTGTTGTATAGGAGTGAATTTCACCCCGTGTAAATTCCCCCTTTTTCCCTATCCACTTTAGAAAACCAAGTTTGGAGGCTTAATTCCACCTAAGCCTGTTGCTTGCATCCCACTTGGCACTTGTCTTGAGTGTCGATGGAGGCATTTCTATCGGGGACACCCACATGACGTGCAGACGTTCGCACGACACACTTACGTCCCTGGCAGATTCCTGTGGCTAAACTTGCAAAAGCATTACACTTCTCATTGGGAGTCAAGTTGTAATTCCCCCTTCGGCCGACTGACCCGAATATGGTTATTTTTCTCCATTCCTTCTTCAAATTCATTCCTTCAACATGCATTCTGACTCTTCACTCCATTCACAAGCTCACTTGACACTCTTGCATTCACTCTCAACCTCTCAAACAACATAGTAGCACCCCATTGTAGCAAACACAACACTCCATCTTTGGTAGAACAAGTTGGGAATGAAACACCATTGTAGCAGAGGCTTGAGTACTCTTATTTTCTCCCCCAAGTAGCCTTGAGTGCTCTTGATGGAGGTGGTAAGCTTCCCTTTCTTTCCTTCTATCACTTGGTTGAGTTAGCACTTTATTGTTTTGTAGTGCTTTTGTGCTTTACACTACATTACTTTCTTTATCATATTTCCTTGGTTGTCCATGGAGGTGGAAACACCTAAATGGGGGTATGACTAAGGTAGGCGCCTATACAACCACCCAACATTTTACTCTCTTTATGTGTGAAGGAGTATGTGCTTTCAAGGAGCTAGCTAGCGATTGAATTTCTTGGTGAGATTATCCTTGCCCTTTTCACTCTTCCCTTTTTGTTTTATAATATTAGAGAATACTTTATTTACTTAATTACATCATTTTAGCCCTTTTAGTTAGTTAGCTAGGCTGCTAGCTATTTTTTCTAGGTTTGACCTTGTCTTCACTATTGTCTGACCATACGGACGCCATCACACTTTAGAGACACTAGTGTGCCACGCTGTCATCCAGAGAGAATGCTTTCATCCTTGGACAGAGAGCCCCCTGAGGCGTAGTGTTGAACCTGAAAATCAGCTCGCCTAGCTCCACTTCGAAACTTAGGATTGTAGAGTGGTTATAGGACTCTATAGTCCTCATCATTCTCATCATCATACCCTAAACATTCCATTTAGATGAGGTAAGTTAGGGTAGCCTCTCACATCTTGGCCCTTTGTGACCTAGGGTCTTTCACATGGTGGTCCCCCTCTCTTACATTTTTGGTGAACCCAACGTGAACCATTTTGGTTCCATTTGTGTGATACGGACAGTCCCTTTCCTCATACTCTAGTAGTGTTGTAGGTGTGAGCATTGTAAGTCTATTTCTTTACAACCCAACCTGCGACCCCTAGTTGGTGTAGCTGGAAGGTTCCAAAGGTATTGCATGATGAGACCTTAGTTGGGTGACTAACTTATCCTCTTACTTTTAGGGACTCTATGGAAGTATTGTCTGGTGTACATTATGGCCTCCTTCATGCATCAATCCATCCCCTCTACATAGCTTGTGTACAATAGTATTGGCATAACCTTTACTTCATAGGACCTGTCGATGGGTTTCAACAAAGAACCATCCCCTCTTTATATTCTCGCATGGATCAATGGGAACATCGTATCAAGTGTTCTCATAGATCTGACTTCACAAGTAAACATAATCACTAAGGAGATTATGTTGATCAAATTTTTACATAAAGATGGGTATGATGCACCCGTGAGTACTATCCGCACACATGACGAGCTTTTCGTGCCCCCTTTAGGTAGTATTGTCTTATCGGTCCTAGTGGGACCTAAATTTGTGAACCTCTTGTTTGAAATCATCCTTGGGTCCAAACTCTTTAGCATGAAATTGGGTATCCCTTGGTTGGTAGCAATGAATGTGGTACCCTCTTTCATGCATAAGTTTCTAAAATTTATCCACTGAGGTTTTGTACACGTAATCCACGACACCGGTTATAGACCACCAGTTGCACATGGCAGCTAATCCTTGGACTACTCTTGGCCTATGCCTGTTGGTCCTCTCCCGCCTAGGAAAAACCTCTTGCACCAAACTTACTAGAACTATAAGAAAGGGTGCCTAAGGCCGAAAATGAGATACCCTCCTTCGCCTTATGCTATTTCACATCGGGCTTTCTTAAAGGATGACAGCAATGCCATCAAGGCTCAAAAGAAAGAAGAAGTGAAGTGGTCCTATGATCCTCCTTCTTCCTCTCCCACTGGTCAAGTGCTTCTTCTCACTCTATTGTGGTACCATCAAGTTTTTCTCCTTGTTTGCAAGAGAATCCTATGGTGCTCGCTTGGTGAAAGCCTAAGCATCCTGCATTCAAGCTTCCTATTCTGCTGACAGAGCCTAGACCCATTCGGTATGATAGGAAGAAAGTCGCTCCAGGAGAGCCCTCTTTGTCTCAACCTCCATGACCTCCTACCGCTCGTGCTCCCAAGGAAGCAAGCAGGAAGAGGCATGTTGTTGAGGCTCTTGAGCCAACTCCTCCCGTTGTCCCACAGCCTGTCTCTCCTACTCCCATCCAGGAATCTATTCCCCCACCAAAAATTACCATAGTAGATGTTCCTATGGTTGAGAAAGAGCCCTCTTCTCCTTTGCAACCTCCAGCCTCTAGCTCTAAGAGCCGAAGAAACTACCTTGCACGTGAACACAAGCATTAGTGAAAGGCCCTCTTAGCTAAGTAGGCCATCTCACAAAGAAAGGAGGAAGAGACAACCGCTCCTGCTTCAAGGCCTCCTATAGTGTCACCCTCTTCCTTCCTTCTGCTTCTCTCCAATCTAGTCTTGTGCTATTTTTGGCTTCCACTATAAGTGAAAACACACCTAACCCCAAGAGGGTATAGGTGTTCATCGCTCCTTCGGTGGAGCCACCTTTGCTAATGTCCATTCTAGATATTCAACCTTTTCCAAATCTCATGGATATGGTTAATACCTCGGTTGTATCTATTGTGGTGCTTTCCTCCTCTTCCTCTGCACCTCTAGCTTTGTCTATGGGGAGTTCATCTCCTCCAATGAAGAAAGAGGTGGGGAGTGGTCCTTCTAGCAATGAAGGGTGTAAGAGGAGCCCACCTTATTCACAAGGTGGTCCTGTGCTAACTTGTTTTATCCTAGTAATGGAAAAAGTCCCTAGCGGTGAATCTCAGGTGTAGCCTACCCCATCCACTGAAGTTAGACATGGCGCTCCTGTGGAGTGCATGTTTACTTTCATGGATGAGGTTTCATCCTTGTTGGTGATCTTCATGAAATTTCTGACTTTGACTCCACAAGAGCTTGGTGGAGAGGACCTCAAGGGACCCTCTTCCTTAGCACTTGTTGCGAGAGGGCTAGATGTCGTTCCACTTAACATCCCTCCACTATGGGCCCACCCTCCTTCCCCCTACAATGATCTAGAGTGGGAAGTGGACAACCTCTTGGCTGATCAATGTTAGGAGGAGGCCTCTTCTTGATCTTGTGTGTGTGTTTTTTGATGTGTTCCCCCGTACTCATGCTATGTGTGTCTGGATGACCCTTGTCACCCCTATTGGTGCTTAGATAGAAGCGTGATTTTTGTTTCGTAGACATTCTTCTATTTGTATCATCATTCTTCCATGTTTGTGCTTGATTTTCGATAAATTGGGGATGATGCAAAGCGTTGGGGGCATTTAGGCTTCCCTTCCATGTTGACCCATTTTTTTTATTTTTACTTTGTCTTCTCATGCATTCTTCCTGATCTAGTTAGGGATTGATGATCTTTCACCTTGCACCATGGTTACCTATTATTTATATGATCTCAGACAGATCTGACCCCACTAAACCAGATCCCCATGTGCCCTTTGTTTGTATTTTTCTCTCTTTTTCTTTCTCTTTATCTCTCTCTTTTCTTTGCTTGAGTTGTCCCTCTCATGTGCGACAATTTTCTTTCTTCAACATCCCGATTTTTAGAAAATGCATTCATTTCCAACAACTATTTTCTTTAAAATCCTTGCAAACCTTTCTTTGAAATTCTATTCTCAACTTGAAACCCTAATGGAATGTGTTTCTCTCATCATGGGTTCATAAAGAAAGGACTTGAACCTTCTGCCAAAGCAGGAACAACTTTAATCCTCCCCTCACATGGGGGCATATTCTTCCTTTCAAATTCCTTGATGAAAGATTGATTCGAGAGAAAGAACATCTACTTCTAAATTGTGTGACCCTTAAGTGGACCCTCTCTTCACAGTGAGTTCCCAAGGGACCCCTTCAAAAGTTTTCAAAATTGTCGACAATCTGTGTAACTGTTTGCTCACTTGCCTACATGACAGCTTTCTAACTCTATAGAGTCCACTTTCCTTTGAGCTTCCTCCATACGAGAGATCTTTGGGGTGGTTCCCTTGCAAGACTGAGAGCCTGTAGGGCACTTTCTTAGGTTTCCTCCATGTGAGAGATCTTGGGGGTTACCTTCCCTATAGGACTGAGAGCCTATGGGGAACTTCCTTGGGTGTTCTTCATGCTCAATTTTCATGAAGAATACCTTCCCTATAGGACTGAGAGCCTATTGGTAACTTCCTTGGGTGTTCTTCATGCTTGATTTCATGGAGAATACCTTCCCTATAGGACCGAGAACTTGTAGGGTGCTTCCTTTGGGTCTCCTCCATGCTAGAGTTTTTCTGGGACACCTTCCTTACAAGACTGAGAACCTATAAGGTGCTTTCTCTTTTCAACTTCATAATTCTAAGCAGCTATGGATTCCTTCACTTTCCCTACACCTTTAGGTACACCAGACCAAACTCTGCTTCCTCAATGGTTCAGGTATACATTTCTAACCTTACACTCTTCTTGATCTACTTTACTGAGCACTCATCAGTATCTATTCTGTCTAAAGTGGGGGGAAAATGTATAGGAGCGAATTTTCACCCCATGTGTAAATTCTCCCTTTTTCCCTCTCCACTTTAGAAAACCAAGTTTGAAGGCTTAATTCCACCTAAGCTCATTGCTTGCATCCCACTTGGTCCCTATCTTGAGTTTTGGTGGAGGTGTTTCTGTCAAGGACGCCTGCACGACATGCAGATGTCAGCGAGGTGTGCTTACATCCCTGGAAAATTCCTACAACTTAACCTACAAAGGCATTACACTTCTCATTGGGAGTCAATTTGTAACACACCCTTCAGTCGATTGACCCAAATATGTCCATTTTTCTCCATTCCTTCAACATGCATTCTGACTCTTCACTCCATTCAAAAGCTCACTTGACAATCTTGCATTCACTCTCAAGCTCTCAAACAACATACTAGCACCCCATTGTAGCAAACAAAACACTCAATCTTTGGTAGAGCAAGTTGGCAACGAAACACCATTGTAGTAGAGGCTCAAGTACTCTCATTTTCTCCCCCAAGAAACCTTGAGTGCTCTTGATGGAGGTGGTAAGCTTCCCTTTCTTTCCTTATATCACTTGGTTGAGTTAGCACTTTACTATTTTGCAGTGCATTTGTGTCTTTTAGTACATTACTTTCTTTATATTGTTTCCTTGGTTGTTTGTGGAGGTAGAAACACCTAAACATGGGTCTAACTGAGGCAGGCCCCTATACAGCCACCCAACATTTTCCTCTCTTTGTGTGTGTAGGAGTGCGTGCTTTCGAGGAGCCAATAGCGAATGAATTTCTTGGTGAGATCATCCTTTCCCTTTTCACTCTTTCCTTTTTTCTTTATAATATTAGAGAATATTTACTTAATCGCATCATTTTGTCCCTTTTAGTTAGTTAGCTGGGCCACTAGCTAGTTTTTCTAGGTTTAACCTTGTCTTTGTTGTTATATAACCGTACAGATGCTAACGCACTTTAGAGATGCCAGCATGTTGCGCTATTTTCCAAAGACCGCACTTTCATCCTCAGACAAAGAGCTCCCTGAGGTGTAGTGTTGGACCTAAAAATCAGCTCACCTAGCTCCACCTCAAAATTTAGGATTGCAAAGTGTTTGTAGGACTCTATACTCCTCATCATTCTCATCCTCATACCCTAAACATTCCAATTAGCTAAGGTAAGTTAGGGCAGCCTCTCACATCTTGGCCCTTTGTGACCTGGGCTCTTGCACGTGGTGGTCCCCCACTCTTACACCTATTTTTTGAATCATTCTAGTATAGAAACTTGTATGCACGTAGAAATTAATTAATATCAAATCCAATTTGATAGCTACCTATTGTTACCAAAAATTTCACCTTAGCTCATTCTAGTAGAGATGGAATTGTTTGTTACATCTAAGGTACATTCATTTTTTGCTAATAGTTCATTGCAATAAAGGATTTCAAATAAGATTCAGTTTATTATGAAAAATTCACAACACAAAAGATTCATCAAAATTGCATAGTATTGTATTTTATTCATTTTGAAATGAAGGAACATACAAGATTGCATAAACATTGTTGTTTCATGCTTAGAGGGAAAAAGAGTGTTTAAAAGTCCCACACAATCCATGGGAATGACTAAACCACATTGATAAAAAATAAGAGCTAAGCTATTCAACTGAAGATAAGAATAGGAAAGAATATAATGAAAAATTATATCCTTCATTCCATGTTCAATGTTGTTGATGTTCTATCTTCAGCTTTGTTATCAGCTTCCCCCCTATCTTCAGTCCTTCATTCCCTAGGTTCAAGTGCACCTGCAAGATGTTAAACAAATTTGTTAGAGCTCGGGACATAATGTTTCATCATATGTTATCAACAATTGAATAACTTAAACCTATGAGCTATCAATCCAATTTAGACATCAGAAATGTATAAGAGAGAATTAGGATTAGATCATCAAAGTGAAAGTGAAATCATCATCAGAAAGAACATTGAACTTCACTATTTTCTCTAACTTGTTTGTTCACTGTGTAGGACCAAGTACATTCATCATTGCATTACTATCTCATTTCAACATTTCAGCATGTGGATAAAATGGGCTCCCACAAGGGTTGAGCCCAGCATGCTACCCTCTTGTTTTGAGAAGGATGAAAGTGTAAAAGCATTACATTTATTAATTTTGAGCTTAAATATCATCACCTATAATGGTGAGTTGGTTGATATCACTATCATAAATGATAAAGTACTTGCTTAATGGAATTATAGTGAGATAAGGACGACATCATGTATCAAGACAATTCACAACAAATGCATGATTATAAATGACACGGATAGTTCTAGATACAACAAAAACAACAATGTATAAGATGCTCATGAACCCACAAATCCATTGTATAGTCAGATTGGAATGACAACAAGTGACTAAATTAGTGATTGTATATATCACTAAATGCATAGGGGAATGGAAAGTCATCAAATCATGCATAAGAGGCATTTTTGAACCACTAAGTATTTCAATATAGTGTGACAGTAAAGGGATGCAATAAATCAGTCCTTGTCAAGTGACAATAATAAATGAAGCATAAACAATAATACTTGTAAATAAAGGTTTCCATAGTGCATGAACTCTGATATTTGATGGGATATCTACTTTTTTTATTGGGACTCCAGGCTTCACAATGAACAATAACAAAAAGATAGTCATTATGTCACTGAGACATCAATACTATAAGGGATCATCATTTGTATAAACAATCATAAAAAATTCTATTCACCATTGAAGTGTGCAAAAGGATCATGATCTTTGTAGAGATAGTAATAACAGGTATCAATGCAAGAATATTGTGCAATATCGAGTGAATATGGGGGTAGAGCTTCAAGGGATTGTCATATAGGGCCTTGAAGGATAGAAGTCTCAAGGATGGAGAAGAAAAGACTTTCTTATCTCAATAATACTCTAAGAAATGTCAGATATGAGCACTAAGCATGAATCAATGAGGGTATTTTTCAAAGAAAAAAATGAACTAAAAGGAAAAAGTATGAATTCTTTAATAATAATTTGAAGCTTGAGGCCATATTGACAAAACAAGCATCATACACAATGGTATCATTGCAATCTAGATGCAAATAGTTACCTTAGCTACATTATGAACCACATATTCGATATGGCAGTGACATTGATGATAATGATATTGGTGGAAAGGTACTACTTCAAAGGTGACAAAAGGTTTGATGAAAAAAGCATGGCTAATGTCATAGTTGAAAGGGAAATTTGATAATAGATGTCAGTCAAAAAATGAATGGAAGATTATTTCAAGGAAAAGAAAGACTTAGAAGAGAAAAACTCTAGGAGAAAGCTACTTTTATTTCCTTGTGAGTTTGAGAAATAAACAAAAAATGTAGACAATGGTAATCTAGAAAGTAGAGCTTGTGTATCACAAGTGAGTGTTGATATTGAATCAATTTTGGGTGAGACTTCTCCAAGTAGCATACATAGTCAAGATGGCATTAGGGAAAATGGAAGTACGTGAAAGGAGGAACTATTGGGTTTGTTTCTTCTTCAAACCCTCAACAAAGAGATAAAGAAATATGAGTTTGTATGGAGCAAGTAATTCAAATTTATGTTGAAATCATGTTTCTTTCTACATCATAATCCATAGGTTCTATGAAGGCTAAGCCTAGGGTCTCAAAACCCTCGAATATACAGTACAAAGGTCGTGGCATATAGAGATTCTTCACAACAAATTCAAAAAATAGAGAGAATATTCGAGCTTTTCAAAAAGAATTGAAAACACCTAGAGAATAGGTGAATATCATGGCATATAAAGCTTGAATATAATTTGCAGATACATTAATCAGTGGCAGCCATGATAAATGAAAAGGAATGAAGGGTGCTCAAAACAAATAGAGCAATGGTAAGGTAAAGCCCACAGCCATGAACAAGCAGTGAACAACATATTAAATAGAAGGATAAGGTTCTTACCATGCCTGAATAGAAGCTCGAGTTAACTCCAAAATCAAGGACTTCCAATCACCATTCAAACTCCTAGAAGAAACTCCAATTCAAACCCCATCTTCTCCATGGCGGCATTATAGCATTTTTCTCCAAGATGCAAAGTAAAAATGAAAGAAATGATTTAGGGTTCGAGCATTTTGACTCATTCCCTCATTCGAATGATGGGTTTTTTTACTTTGTTTTAACAAAATCATTAACATTTTATTACACCCATGGCCTATGACTTGGAGTCAAAAGTCCTAATGATTGAAGGAGCCCATGATTTTGAAAATGGATTTAGGAGTGAAGTTGAACCCCATCTATGTTATGCATGATTTTAACACAAGAAAATGTTGAAATGGGTGCCTCAATCCTTACTAGCATATAACTCCTGAAGGGAAAAGTCGTTGTGACATTATTGATGTCTGGGTGACTAGCTGTTTTGAATCTTGTTGAAATGCCCTAGTCGCTGTGACTTGGTTTCGGTCTTGCCAAATAGACCTATCGCTATGACATGGAAACTTGGCAAGATCTCTCACTGACTGTTGTTTCTCTCGCTGATGGTTATTCACTCACAGTTATCGGCAAGACTTGGTTGTCAGTATGTAGTCTTGCCGATATGAAATGTCTCGCCGAGTTGCTATCGGGTGTCTAGCGGATGTCAGAGGGACTCATAGCAACTAGGGTCATTGATGTAACCTTTTGTTTTAGTATGATGTCCCAGCGATCGATGAAGCTCTCGCCGACAAGGATATACTTGGTGCTTTCGTAGTGACAAAAGACTTCGGTGTGAAGTCTTGGCAACTTGGAGAGTCTCGCTTATAGTCTTTGGGATGACATGTTGTGTTTGCTGAGATGTCTTGGTGAAAGTCAAATGTCTTGCTGACTCAATATGACATGTTCACTCGGTGTAAGGTCTTGGTGAAAGTCAAATGTCTTGCTGACTCGGTATGACATGTTCACTCGATGTAAGGTCTTGGAAAAATTCAAATGTCTTGCCGACTCGGTATGACATGTTCTCCTGGTGTAAGGTCTTGGCGAAAGACAAAAGTCTTGCCGACTCAGTATGACATGTTTTCTCGATGTGAGGTCTTGGCGAAAGACGAATGTCTTACCGAATGTCAGGTACTTCGGTGAAACTTGAGGAGACTCAGTGTAACCTCTTGGCAAGCGGTAAAGTCTTGCTGATGGAAAAGTTGAAGTCATTGTGAATTGTGAGCATTGGTATGAGTCTTGTCGATGAGGAATCTCTTGTCAATAGAAATGTGATGGATGTTGGTGGTGTCGGTATAACTTGTGGCATTTGCTATATCTCTTACCGACTGTTGGGGCTTATGTCGATATTGATATGAAGCCATTGAGCATCGATGAGACACACAAACTTAGTTGAATATTCCTTTGATCGTTTGACTTTCCTATGTGGCGTCTCGTGGACCAATCAGAGGAAGCAAAATTCAAATGGTTGGTAGTTAGATTTTTGCAATAGCTACAACGCTGGAGCTAAACTATATGCAAGAAAAAATCTGCAATGGGATGGAAACTTTCTACGATGGGTAATGGCGGATAAGGATGAATAGAGGAGAAAAATCAGGATGTGATAAGATTTAAAGGAGAGCATTATGAGTTTGAATTGATGGAGAATCAAAGAGAGCATTTCTGTAATAGGAAGAGCAGTGAATGAAGAAACTGTAAAACTGATACCAGAGTTGTGTCTCTGCATTATATGTAATTTGTTGATTACTGAAATACAAAGAGATTCAACTTGGTGTGGTGGGTTTTTTCTAGAAAGGGTTTCCCATGTAAATCTGGTGTTCATTTGTCTTTGAGTATCTTCTTTGTTTCTATAAAAATTTCATGTGTGTCTTAATTAGATTGTAATTTGAAAATTAAAAGTACTATCTGCATTCTTCCCTATGGTTTTGACATTAGGAAAGTTGCTTCTGCACCTCTGCTTTCCTTACAAGTGGTATCAGAGCCTGGCTAGTTGTATTATCCTTGTGAGTGGGTTGGGTTTTTTCTGTCAATTCTTTTTCAGTGGGAGTTTGTTAGAAGTCTAATAATTTAATTACAGATTAAGATGGAAAGCACATCCAAAAAGATGGAAATAGAGAAATTCAATGGTAGTAATTTTGAGTTGTGGAAACTCAAAATGGAAGATCTGTTAGTGGATCGTGACCTGTGGCTTGCTATGTCTGGAACGATGCCTCAAGGCATGAAGCAAGAGGATTGGGATCTTGTAGATAGAAATTCTAAGGGGCTGATAAGGCTCTATTTGGTAGACTTTGTTCTTCTAAATGTGCATGAATAAAAGACTACATCTTCCTTGTGGAAAATACTGGCATCTATTTATCAAGGCAAGTCCTTGGTGAACAAATTATTCTTGAGGAAGAAGCTATACTCTTTGAGAATGTAGGAGGGAGGATTGGTTGTTGATCACTTGAATGCTTTCAACATGTTGATTGCTCAGTTAACATTTGTTGGTGTGAAGATTGAAGACGAAGATCGTTGCATGTTGCTGCTATGTTCATTGCCAGATTCTTGGGATCATCTGGTGATGGCTATTGGGAGTATGACATCGACTTTCAAGATGGAAGATGTTGTTGCTTCTTTTTTTTCAGAAGAGATGAGAAGAAAATCTTCTGACATGGAAAAGGAGGCTTTGGCTGTTAGAGGTAGATCGAAGGAGAAAGGCAAGAAGAAGGACAAAAAATCCAGATCAAAATCAGTAGGGAGATCAAAGTTTCCTAGCAAGAAGTCCAAGGTGAAGTGATGGAATTGTGGGCAACCTGGTCATGTCCAAAAGGATTGCAAGGAGGAGAAAAAGAAGAAGAAGAAGACCTCTTTTGACAATGATTCTTCTCAAAGTGATGCAGATGCCTTCATTTCAGCCTTGGCTATGCAGGCATCTGATGATGTCTGGCTGATTGATTCTGGAGCATCTTTCCACATGACATCTCATAGAGACTGGTTCATGAAGTATGAAAACTATGATGGTGGAAAGGTGTATTTGGCAAGTGATTCATCTTTGGAAATTGTTGGTCGTGGAAGAGTCAGAATTCAATTCCCTGATGGAAGAGTGAAGGGAATCAATGATGTGATGCATATACCAGGTTTGGCTCGTAATTTACTTTTTGTAAGTAAGCTGAATGATATTGGAGTGCATGTCACGTTCTCTGTAAATGGCTGCAAGATAACTAGAGGCTCTATGGTGCTAGCAAGGGGTGCTCGTATTGGTACCTTGTATAAGCTGGATGCACAAGCTATTCAATACAATAGTGTCTCTGCGAAGTCACAGAAAGCTACTCATGGAGGAAAAGAGGGGAACATTCCTGAGGGTGTAAACTCCATGGAGGTTAAACTTCTAGTGGAAAAGACTATGCTCTGGCATCATAGGCTAGGCCACATTGGTGAGAAAGGTTTAAAAACCTTGAAGAATAAAAACTTGATTGAGGGGCTTGAAGATTGTAACCTCGAATTCGAGTTTTGTGAATATTGTATATATGGTAAACAACATCGTGTTTCATTTTATTCTAGTCCTCACAAATCTTCTGGTTTGCTTGATTATATACATTCTGATGTGTTTGGTCCAGTGAATATTTCTTCTTTATCTAAATCAAGATACTATGTGTCGTTTATTGATGATTATTCAAGAAGAGCATTTGTATATTTTCTTAGAAGTAAATCAGAAGTGTTTAGTCAGTTTAAGGAATTTAAAAACCTTGTTGAAAATCAGACTAGTAGGAAAATAAAATGTTTAAGGACTAACAATGGTGGTGAGTTTTGTTCAGATGAATTCGAAAGGTATTGTACAGATCATGGGATTAAAAGACATAAGACTACACCTTGCACTCCATAGAAAAATGGAGTTGTTGAAAGGTTCAACAGGACAGTTATGGAAAGAGCACGAAGTATGTTGAGCAGTGCTGGCTTGGAGGAGAAGTTCTGGGATGAAGCAGTCTCTACAACATGTTACTTGGTAAATTGTTCTCCTAACTTTGCTCTTGTTGAGAAGACGCCTTTGGAAGAATGGTCTAGAAATAAGCCCTCTCTGAGACATATTCATGTCGTTGGTTGTGAGACATATGCATATGTGTCATTTGAAAAAAGATCTAAGTTGGAAAACAAAGCTGTAAAGTATATTTTTATTGGCTATAGTGCTAGCATAAAAGGATACAAGCTTTGGAATCTTGAGACTGAGAAGGTTTTGTACAACAGAAGCGTTATCTTTCGTAAGCTAAAACCTTCTACACTAGATCTGCAGTCAGAGAAGAAATCAGAAAACGAAAAAGATGTAGTAGATATTCCTCTGACACCAGATAAAAAGAAATTAAAAAATCAAAATGTACCTAATACTGAGGAAAGCTCAAGTAGCTCTGAAAGTTCAGAAGAAGATGAAGAATCACCTTAGCCTTAGCCTGTGAGGAGGTCAACTCATGAAAGAAAGCAACCTGATAGGTATGGGTTTTCTTTGATAGAGTCTACTTGTGCCTATGCTTTAATTTCTAGCACTGATGAACCTAGGACTGT
Source organism: Sequoia sempervirens (assembly GCA_007258455.2). Taxonomy (NCBI): domain Eukaryota; kingdom Viridiplantae; phylum Streptophyta; class Pinopsida; order Cupressales; family Cupressaceae; genus Sequoia; species Sequoia sempervirens. The sequence continues at coordinate 44,690,951 of VDFB02000007.1, read as the reverse complement.
GAAAGAGGCATTTAAAATGTCTGATTCAAACTCTTGGTTGGAAGCCATGAATGAAGAAATGACATCATTAGAAAAGAATGATACCTGGAGTTTGGTGTCATTGCCTAAAGGTAGAAAAGTTGTGGGCTGCAAAAGGGTTTTTAAAAAGAATATTGGTCTGGAAGGCAGTGTAGAAAAATATAAAGCGAGGCTGGTTGCAAAAGGTTTTTCCTAGGTAGAGGGAATTGATTATGGAGAAATCTTTTCTCCTGTAGCTAAGCTGACATATATTAGATTTATTTTATCACTTGCAGTAGCATATGATTTAGAGATTGAACAGATGGATGTGAAGAAAGTGTTTCTTCATGGTGATCTTGAAGAAGAAATTTATATGTCCCAGCTGGAGCACTTTGTGGAAAAAGGTAAAGAAAGACTAGTTTGCAAATTGAAGAAATCTCTATATGGGTTAAAATAGTCTCCTAGAATGTGGTACCAAAAGTTTGACACTTTTTTTTTGTCATTAGGATTTGTAAGATCAAAATCTGATCACTGTGTGTATTTCAAAGCTGAAAATGATCAAGTTCTTATTATTGCTCTCTATGTTGATGATATGCTATTCATAGGAAATAGTAAGCTAATGATTTCTGATCTTAAGTCTCAGTTGTCTGCAAAGTTCAAAATGAAAGATCTTGGTGCAGCAAGGTATATTCTGGGAATGGAAATAACCAGGAACAGGAAAAATAGAAAACTTTGGCTCAGTCAGAGTAAGTACATCATGACTGTTCTAGAGAGATTTTGTATGACTGATTGCAAGCAGCTAGTTGTTCTAGTTTCGCAGGGAACAAAGCTATCTGTTGAGGACTGTCCAAAATCTCCTACTGAGATGGAGGACATGATGAGTGTACCATATGCTAGTGCGGTTGGCAGCCTTATGTATGCAATGGTTTGTACAAGGCCAAACATTGCCCAAGCAGTGGGAGTACTTAGTCAATTTATGGCTAATCCTGGAAGGACACATTGGGATGCTATGAAGAGAGTGGTTAGATATCTAAAGGGCACTTCAGACTATGCTTTGTGTTACCATGGGAACTTGGTTGAATCATAGAGGACTCCCAGTATTCAAGGTTATGTGGATTCATTGGGTAGGGTTATTGATAAAGGTGGAGATCCACCAGTGGATATATTTTCATGATGATGAATGGTGGTGCAGTGAGTTGGATGAGAAAGTGACAGGCTGTAGTCGCTTGTCCACTACAAAGGCAAAATACATGGCAGCTACACATGCCTGTAAAGAAGCAATCTGGTTAAAACGTTTGTGTTCTAACATTGGTTTTGATGCAAGAAAAATTACTATTTACTATGCCAGTCAGAGTGCTATATGTTTGGCAAAAAATCCTACTTTCCATGCCAGGACAAAACATATAGATGTACAGTATCATTTTGTACAGGATATGGTGGAGGATGGGAAGGTCTCTTTGGAGAAAGTGGATACTTTGGAGAATGTTGCAGATGCATTGACGAAGCCTGTGAGCATAGACAAATATAGGTGGTGTGCCAGTTCGATGGGCCTCTTGGCCCATGAATTTCAATAGTTTTATTATGCTCTGGAGGTGTCAGTAAGATCTTCGTCAAGTGGGAGATTGTTGGAATAGGTGCCTCAATCCTTACTGGAATATAACTCTTGAAGGGCAAAGTCACTGTGACATTATTGATGTCTGGCCGACTAGCTATTATGAATCTTGTTGAAATGCCCTAGTCGTTGTGACTTGGTTTTAGTCTTGCCGAATAGACCTATCGCTATGACATGGAGACTCAACAAGATCTCTCGTTGACTGTTGTTTCTCTCACCAATGGTTATTCACTCACAGTTATCAGGGAGACTTGGTTGTCGGTATGTAGTCTTGTTGATATGAAATGTCTCACCGAGTTGCTATCGGGTGTCTAGCGGATGTTGGAGGAACTCATAGCGACTGGGGTCATCGATGTAACCTTTTGTGTTGGTATGATGTCCCAGCGATCGATGAAGGTCTCGCCGACAAGGATATACTTGGTGCTTTTGTGGTGACAAAAGACTTCAGTGTGAAGTCTTGGCAACTTGGAGAGTCTTGTCGATAGTCTTTGAGATGACATGTTGTGTTCGCTGAGATGTCTTGGCGAAAGTCAAATGTCTTGCCGACTCGGTATGACATGTTCGCTCAGTGTAAGGTCTTGGCGAAAGTCAAATGTCTTGCTGACTCGGTATGACATGTTCACTCGATGTAAGGTCTTAGTGAAAGTCAAATGTCTTGCCAACTCGATATGACATGTTCACCCAGTGTAAGGTCTTGGTGAAAGAAAAAAGTCTTGTCGACTCGGTATGACTTGTTTTCTCGATGTGAGGTCTTGGCGAAAGTCGAATGTCTTGCTGACTGTTGGGTGCTTTGGTGAAACTTGAGGAGACTTGGTGTAACCTCTTGGTGAGCGGTAAAGTCTTTCTGATGGCAAAGTTGAAGTCATTGTGACTTGTGAGCATTGATATGAGTCTTGTCGATGAGTAATCTCTTGTCGATAGAAATGCAATGGATGTTGGTGGTGTTGGTATGACTTGTGGCATTCACTATATCTCTTGTCGACTATTGGGACTTATGCCGATATTGATATGAAGCCATTGAGCATCGGTGAGACACTTCTTGTGTCTCACCGACATGTGAACTCAGTTGAATGTTCCTTTGATCGTTTGACTTTCCTATGTGGCGTCTCGTGGACCAATCAGAGGAAGCAAAATTCAAATGGTTGGCGGTTAGATTTTTGCAACAGCTATGATGCTGGAGTTGAACTGTATGCAAGGAAAAATCTGCAATGGGATGGAAACTTTCCACGATGGGTAATGGTGGATAAGGATGAACATAGGAGAAAAATCAAGATGTGATCAGATTTAAAGGAGAGAATTCTGAGTTTGAATTGATGGAGAATCAGAGAGAGTATTTATGTAACAGGAAGAATAGTGAATGAAGAAACTGTAAAACTGATACTAGAGAGTTGTGTCTCTGCATTGTATGTAATTTTTTGATTACTGAAATACAAAGAGATTCAACTTGGTGTGGTGAGTTTTTTCCCGAAAGGGTTTCCCACGTAAATCTAGTGTTCATTTGTCTTTGAGTATCTTCTTTGTTTCTGTAAAACTTTCATGTGTGTCTTAATTAGATTGTAATTTGAAAATTAAAAGCACTATCTGCATTCTTCTCTATGGTTTTGATATTAGGAAAGTTGCTTCCACACCTTTTCTTTCCTTACAGCAAACAATGTAATTAAATATTAAAGGTAATTTTTTATTACCTTAATATTTAACATGTAAATGTAAAAGAAGGAAACAATTACATATTAAATATTAAAATAATCATTGATTGATTATATTTAATATTTAATTAAATGGTTACCTTTTCCAAAATTTATGCAAGGAATATAAGTGAAGGTTAACTGAAGGTCAAGACATGCAAATTTTGAGATCATGAGTTCGAGTTTTGACTTTTAGTCAAAGTGAAGTGAACTCTTTATTTTTCCTCTTTTCATACCACCTTTTGAGGAGATTTGCAGGGGATTTTGTCATAGATTGCATGGATTTTATCATTTGACATGAGTTATGCATGGATTAGGGGCAATTTGGCCACCTTTTCCCATAATTTACTCCAATTCTGAGCCTTGTTTTGCATGCTTTTCAAGCTTGTACAAGGAAAAAAAAATTTGACTGAGGCTCACTTTTGGCCTCCCTTCTCTTTATATTGTACACTCCTTTCATATTTGGAGTTAGTTCTTATTTTCATCTCTTTTTGCATACCTTTTGCAGAGAGACTAGATTTGTAACTCATTTTTTATTTATAGTTTATTGCAGCAACAAATTTTTGATTTTGATTTTGGTCAATTAAGTGCAAAGGTTCCTTCTATTTTCATTCAGAATTCATTAAGTTTTCCTCTTTAGAATTATATAAAGTGTCTTTGTGAATGATTTGATGAAATTTTTGTGTTTTAGTCATCAAAACCTCTAGTTTTGTCTCATTCATAATTGTACATCATATCACAGGTCTTAGGTTGTGCTTATATTCAATTTATTCTTCAAGATTGTGAGAATTTATTCTTCAATTGATAATGATGGCTAAACTGCAAACTGTTTGACCTTCTTTGGAAACATTTTTGTGATCAACTTTTGATCTGTGTAAACAGTTTTCCATAAATAGTTGTGAATTAGTTTGCAGTTTAGCCATCATTATCGTTTAGGTGCATCACCATAGTTCAATTTTTAGTTTATGTATTCATTACTAAGCTTTTCTTCCCTATTCCTACAAGAAATAAATCATTCATTAGAAAATCATAAACGAAGTTGGCCTATAATCTAGAGGTTAAATTTCAACATAGGGTACCCACAACCTGAAATTTTTCCCATGTTACATAGGATTGCAAAGCATCTTTTCTTTCACATGTGGGTGCACTCTGTTGGAATCAAGGAACACTAAGAGGGGGGGTGAATCAGTGTTCTACAAAATTTAACTTTATTAACTTGATCTTTAAACCAGTTATAGCATTGAACCAAAAGAAAGATGTAAGAACACAAGGCAATCAACCACAATACCATAACACAAGGATCTTTACATGGAAACCCTATTAGGGGAAAAACCACAGTGGAGGTTAATCTACAAGATGAGTATACTCAAAATAAGTGTTTACAATGGAATGCACATGCATTCAGGCACACTGTCTAGAGCTCATTGCTCAAATACAAAAGGCTTACTACCCAAAAGAAGACTCATTGTCTTACAATCACAGTCGGAAGACAACTAGAGTGTATGAACTATGAGATAGCATCTACTAATGCCTGATTATAGTTTTGGTTAAGCACATTGACCGCATTCTCCACATTCTATTTGATTATGATCTTGAAACTTTGTCTGCTTTAATCTGAATCACCTCGTTATGCTCAAGTGAAACTTCACACAATCAATCTAGAATCCTTCTAACTCTCGCATCATATATCAAAATGATATGAATAATTGATTATATATATCGGCATCTAGAGATTACATCAACTACATGTCGGCTCAACAAAATATAAAATGTGTACAAACTGTTGGCCCAATCCATAAACAATTATAACAATGTTGGTCAAAACATAGTAAGGACCCAAAACAAAATTTCTCGAACATGAAACACCTTTAACAATTATGCCTCAAAGATCCGCAACACGCTATACTCATCTAGTCGGCCTTTCTACACTGTTAGACTGAAAATCAATAAATTGAATCTTCTAACTTGCACACCAATCAATGCAAAGCCCAATGATTCAAATATAAGATAGTTCATACATCAAAAGACTTTCCTTGAGATCCATAACACAAAATGATAACAAAAAGTTACAAGTGAGTCAATGTACACAACTCTGTCGGATGCCCTATTTTAGCTTTGACAGTTAACATGTATCTTCAATCTATCTTCCAGTATAAGAAATTACGGAGGTGCAAATGAGATTACTAACTAGGGTTTCCATCAATGACAACACCAGATGACTTGTGCAATGTCTCTTTCCAACACACTCTTGTTGATAATAGTTTTTGGCACGCCTAGTGGGACTCTGAAGTTCACTTCAGAAAAAGAATTCAAAAGTTTCAAGTTGTTTTGGAATATACAACAGAGTTTTCACCTTTCAAAGGTTACAATTTATACCTAGCGACTCTGACCACAATCTACTAGTTTCAAGTAGACAAACTGCTAGTATGTTTCATCTTTGCAAACGAAGTCTGATTCACTTTGATTTAAAGAAGATTTTTAAGTTTCAAATGCTTTAACATGTCAAGTTTTTATGAAAAGAGCATGTTTTCACCTCCGTATCATGAAAATAATGCCTATCCAGATCCTTATCAACCATATCAAGCCAATTATGTTGGTTTTATTGCAAACAACCATGCAACAATAGCATATCATCATGCTCAACATGCTTACCTCCCACCCACCCCTACTCAACCTCCATATTAGTTCAAAAACTCTCCTAATTACCTCCAGGATTTGGAGGTTAGTGATATAAAGAATAACATGAATGACATGAAGGACATATTGTTAGACTTCACAAAGAAGATAGAAGATATCAGGAGGCAGTAAGAGTATGATCAACAACAAGAAGAGATGGCTTATGAAGCCTATCTCTATGAACAAGACTTGTTGATGCAAAGGAGACAATATGAAGAGGATCTTGTTGATAAGGAAGAAAAAATTAGAATATTAGTTACCCAAGAACCAAGAATGGAAGCCCAATCAGTTTCTTGCATAAAACATTAGCTAGCAGAGGAAAGGGTTTCCAGCGTTTTTATTCAATCTCCAACTAAGTCTTCTAAAATTGACATTTCAAGTTATAGGGGTAATATTCATACAAATGTTAAAGATCAGCCCCTACAGGAGCTCGTGAATGAAAAAAATCTATCAAATCAATCCATTAATCCTCAATTTTAGACATGTCAAGAACCTAAACTAAGTAATCAAAGTACTGAACAGTTATGGTGGCCTTCTTGGACCAAACATCCTAACTATGAAATTCCAAACCTTAGTAAGGATATTCCTTGTGTATTAATTCAGAAAGAGGAAAAAACTGTAGAATCTAACTTGATCAAGGTTCCAAGTTGGTGTAATGAATAAGAGGAGTAGGAAATTTTTGTTGTTTTTACTGCATCTCCAGCTCAATATAACCATAGTACATGTGAAGAGGATGTTGGATCAAATTTTCTACTGAACCCCTTAGATTTTGATTCATTTGAAAAAATTTATGATGTTATTTATAAGATGAATGAAAGCAGAGTACAAGGATTAGTAATTAAAGATCTTCACTTGTAAAGAGAGGATTACCAAGCTTCATTGGAAAAGGCACCACATGAGGAGGAGAAATTGATTTATTTGTTTGACCAACTACCTGGTTTTATCGAGAAAGTTGAAGAAAGCACATAGGTACCTGATTTACCAGTTGATTTGAAACACCCAACAGATATTGCAAAACATGATGTGTTGTTGGTTCAAGATGAATTTGAAGCCTCAATCCATATGAGACAACAAGAGGTCAATCCTATTTTGGAGGTTAATGAAAATAATATGCATGAAGTTTCCCAAATTGAAGAAGCAAGCAAATTAGAACTTGTGTTTCAAAAGCATGATCTTAAATCTAAGGTAATCCCTCTCATGCCACAAAGTAACAAAGATTATGAAGAAGCCCTATTTTGGAATGACATTGAATTATTTGTTTCAAGCTTAGATGGAAAATGAGAGCAAATTGAACATGTTTATGTAGAGAAAATTGAAACTAAATCTCATAATTTTTCTAATTTGTTTGATGAAATTCCTCAATTTGTTGATGAAAATGAGGATATCACATGCATGATAGCATATATTCCTGGTATGGAACAAATAAATGATAAAACTCATCTAGATTTAATGCACGGTCATGAGTTAGATGAGAATATGTTTTTGAACATCATAGAAAAGTTTTGTTCTAACATAGATAATAAGCTAGTACTATATGAGCCAGCAGCATGTGATCAGCCTATTCAAGTCAAAGAAGCAAACATTCCTTCATTTCATTTATGTGAACCAACTCTTTCAAATCATATTGAAATTGAGATAGAAGGTGAAACAACATCTTTGGAGGAAGAAAATCTTACACTACAAATGGAGACCCTAATCAGCAAGATGGAGAGATAAAAGTGTATAAGCATGAAGACAGCAGTGAGAGGCCAAGTTTTATCCTCTCAAAAGGGTGTCCAATCAGATATTTATCTAAAGAGGAGTCTACAGAATTACAAGTCATGATTGTTCCAAAGCATGTGATTGCAACTATGGAGCAGAAGGTTAATCTTATCTATATGCCTCAAAATAACATCTTTAGTGTTCAATCAAATGAGGGAGGTGTGATTTTTATGATGTTCCAAGTTTTACTACAATAGTTGATCAAATGTTTATCATTTCCTTACCTCTTTTTGATTGATCTTAAGTATTTGAAGCATCCTCTATTTTTAAGGAAGGGCGGCTATTTTTCAGAACCAATAAATGGTCATGTCTGAGCACTAACACTATTGGTTAGTGTATATTTTTTAGTCAATAAGTGCTCTGAGTACATTTCATTCCATTATTATTTTTTTCTCAATAAGTGCAGATGGTGCACATGTCTTTTGGCTCTGCCTTAAACAAATTCATGATAATTTGCTTTTAGTTTTTTTCTTGTTGTTGTATTGTTCTAAATAGTTGAGTTACAAAGGTTATGAATCATAAAGGGGCATAAAATGGACTCCATTCTCAATGGATTATCAAGGCAACTGATCTAGAATGCTTAGCAAGAAAGCATTCAACAAAAATCACCAGAAATGTTACCACAAATTTCACCTCAGCTCATTTTGGTAGAGCTGGAATTGTTTGTTACATCTAAGGTGAAAGCTACATTCATTTTGTGTTGATAGTTCATTGCAATAAAATATTTCAAATAAGATTCAGTTTATTATGTAAAATTCACAACACAGAAGATTCATCAAAATCGCATAGCATTGTATTTTATTCATTTTGAAATGAACATACAAGATTGCATAAACATTTTTCTTTCATTCTTAGAGGGACAAAGAGTGCTTAAAAGTTCCACACAAGCCATGGGAATGACTGAACCACATTGATAAAACATAAGAGCTAAGCTATTCAACTAAAGATAAGAATAGGAAAGCATATAATGAAACATTATTTCCTTCATTGCATGTTCAATGTTGTTGATGTTCTATCTTCAACTTTGTCATCAACTTCCCTCCTATCTTCATTCCTTCATTCCCTAAGTTTAGGTGCACTTGCAGGATGTTAAAGATATTTGTTAGAGCTTGGGACATAAAGTTTCATCATATGTTATCAACAATTGAATAACTTAAACCTATGAGCTATCAATCCAATTCAAAAATATCAGAAATGTACAAGAGAGAATTAGGATCAGATCATCTAAGTGAAAGTGAAATCACCATTAGAGATAACATTGAACTTCATTGTTTTATCTAACTTGCTTCTTCACTATGTAGGAACAGGTACATTCATCATTGCGTTACTATCTCATTTCAACATTTCAGCATGTGGAGAAAATGGGATCCCACAAGGGTTGAGCCCAGCATGTTGCCTTCTTGTTTTGAGAAGGATGAAAGTGTAAAAGCATTACATTTATTAATTTTGAGCTTATATCTTATCGCCTATAATGGTGAGTCGGTTGATATCACTATCATAAATGATAAAGTACTTGTTCAATGGAATTACAGTGAGATAAGGACAACATCATGTATCAATACATTTCACAAAAAATGCATGATTGCAAATGACATAGATAGTTCTAGATATAGAAAAAATAGCAATGTATAAGATGCTCATGAACCCACAAATCCATTGTACAATCACATTGGAATGACAACAAGTGACTAAATTAGTGACCTTATATATCACTAAATGCATAGGGGAATGGAAAGTCATCAAATCCTGCATAAGAGGCATTTTTAAACCACTAAGTATTTCAATACTGTGCGATAGTAAAGGGATGCAAGAAATCAGTCCTTGTAAAGTGACAATAATAAATGAAGCATAAATAGTGATACTTGTAAATAAAGGTTTCAATAGTGCATGAGCTCTGAGGTTTGATGGGATATCTACTTTGTTTATTGGGAGTCCAGGCTTCACAATGAACAATAAAAAAATGGCAGTCATTATTTCACTGAGACATCAATACTATAGGGGATCATCATTTGTATAAACAGTCATAGAAAATTCTATTCACCATCGAAGTGTGCAAAAGGATCATGATCTATGTAGAGATAGTAATAACATGTATCATTGCAAGAATATTGTACAATATCAAGTGAAGATGGGGGAAAAACTTCAAGGGGTTGTCATACAGGGCCTTGAAGGACAAAATTCTCAAGGATGGAGAAGAGAAGACTTTTTGATCTTAGTAATACTCTGAGAAATGTCAAATATGAGCACTAAGCACGAATCAATGAGGGTATTTTTCAAAGAAATCAAGTGAACTAAAACCAAAAATTCTGAGATTTCTTTAACAATAATTTGAAGCTTGAGGCCATATTGACAAAACAAGCATCATACACAGTGGTCTCATTGCAGTCTAGATGCAAACAGTGACCTTAGCTATCTTATGAACCAAATATTGAGTATGGCAGTGACATTGATGATAATGATATTGGTGGCAGGGTATTACTTCAAAGGTGACAAAATGTTTGATGAACATAGCATGGCTAATGTCATAGTTGAAAGGGAAATTTGATAATAGATGTCAGTCAAAAAATGAATGGAGGATTATTTCAAGTCAAAGAAAGACTTAGAAAAGGAAATCTCTATGAGAAAGCTACTTTTAAATGAATGGAGGATTATTTCAATTCAAAGAAAGACTTAGAAAAGGAAATCTCTATGAGAAAGCTACTTTTATTTCCTTGTGAGTTTGAGAAATAAACAAAAACTGTAGACAATGGTAATATAGAAAGCAAAGCCTGTGTATCACAAGTGAGTGTTGATATTGAATCAAATTTGGGTGAGACTTCTCCAGGTAGCATACATATTCAAGATGGCATCAAGGAAAAAGGAAGTACATGAAAGGAGGAACTATCAGGTCTATTTCTTCTTCAAACCCTTGACAAAGAGAAAGAAATCTAAGTTTGTATCAAGCAAGTAATTCAAATTTATGTTGAAATCATGTTTCTTTCTACAACATAAGCCACAAGTTCTGTGAAGGCCAAGCCTAGGGTTCTCAAAACCATCGAATATACAGTATAAAGGTTGTGGCGTATAGAGATTCTTCACAGCGAATTCAGAAAATAGAGAGAATATTCAAGCTTGAAAAAAAGCATTGGAAACACCTAGAGAATAGGTGGAGATCACGGCATAGAAAGCTTGAATATACTTTGCAGATACATTAATCTATGGTAGTCATGATAAATGGAAAGGCATGAAGGGTGCTCGAAACAAACAAAGCAATTGTAAGGTAAATCCTACAACCATGAAAAATCAATGAACAACATATTAAATGCAAGGATAAGGTTCTTACCATGCCTAAATAGAAGCTTGAGTTAACTCCAAAATCAATGGCTTCCAATCAACATTCAAACTCCTAGAAGAAACTCCAGTTCAAACCACATCTTCCCCATGGCGGTGTTGCAGCATTTTTTTCCAAGATGCAAAGTAAAAATAAAAGAAATGATTTAGGGTTCGAGCATTTTGACTCATGCCCTAATTCGAATGATGGGTTTTTTGAATTTGTTTTAACAAAATCATTAACATTTTATTACACCCATGGCCTATGACTTGGAGTCAAAAGACCTAATGATTAAAGGAGTTCGTCATTTTGAAAATGGATTTAGGAGTGAAGGTGAACCCCATCTACGTTATGCATGATTTTAACACAAGCAAACAATGTAATTAAATATTAAAGGTAATATTTTATTACCTTAATATTTAACATGTGAATGTAAGAGAAGGAAACAATTACATATTAAATATTAAAATAATCATTGATTGATTATCTTTAATATTTAATTAAATGGTTACCTTTTCCAAAATTCATGCAAGGAATATAAGTGAAGGTGAACTGAAAGTCGAGACATGCAGATTTTGAGATCAAGAGTTCGAGTTTTGACTTTCAATCAAAGTGAAGTGAACTCTTCATTTTTCCTCTTTTCATACCACCTTTTGAGGATATTTTCAAGGGATTTTTTCATAGATTGCATGGATTTTATCACTTGACATAAATTATACATGGATCAAGGGTAGTTTGGCCACCTTTGCCCACAATTTACTCCAATTTTGAGCCTTGTTTTGCATGCTTTTCAAGCTTGCACGAGGAATAAATTATTTTTGACTAAGGATTGATTCTATTCAATTGAGGCTCACTTTTGGCTTCCTTCTCTTTATATTGTACACTCCTTTCATATTTGGATTTAGTTCTTATTTTCATCTCTTCATGCATTCCTTTTTACAAAGAGACTAGATTTATAACTCAGATTTTATTTAAAGTTTAATGTAGCAGCAACATTTTGGTTTTCATTTTGATCAATTAAGTGTAGAGGTTCCTTCTATTTTCATTCAGGACTCATTAGGTTTTCCTCTTCATAATTATATAAAGTGTCTTTGTGAATGATTCGATAAAATTATTGTGTTTTAGTCATCAGAACCTTTAGTTTTGTCTCGTTCATAATTGTACATCATATCACAGGTCTTAGTTTGTGCTTATATTCATTTTTTTCTTCAAGATAGCAAGAATTTATTTTCCTTCTGAAAAGACAAACTATTCAACCTTCTTTTGAAACATTTTTGTGATCAACTTCTAATCTGTGTAAACAGTTTTCTAGAAAATAGTTGTGAATCAGTTTGCAGTTTAGCCATCATTATCATTTAGGTGCATCACCATAGTTTTGTTTTCAGCTTATGCATTCATTACTAATATTTTCTTCCCTTTTCCTACAAGAAATAAATCATTCATTAGAAAATCATAAAGGAATCCGGCCTATAATCCGAAGGTTAACTTTCAACATAGGGTACCCACAACCTGAAAGTTTTCCCATGTTACACAAGATTGCAAATCATCTTTGCTTTCTCATGAGGGTTCACTCCTATTGATAACACCTATCTCATGAATCTTTGTAGTTGTTTTTGTTAGTTTAGACAAACAAGACTATGTGTTGCGTCATTTAAGGGTGCATATAGAGCCTACTTGGTGTCCAAACTAAAACCCCTCTCTTTAAAAGCTCACACTGTTTTATATGTAGCTATGAAGCAATCTGGTGAAGTATAAAGTGAATTGCTTTGATTTGATTAATTCTTTGGGGCATGTGGAGAATAACTGGGAGAAATTTTAATTTTCAGATTTTTTATGCTTTATTTTAGAATAGATGTTTAAATTCTTGAAAATGCTTCAAAAAAGAGATGAATGAATGGAAATTTATTGAAAATCCTTCATTTTCTATGAATTTTTTGAATTCTTAAAGCTAAATCTACTTAAGTGATAGCAAAATTATTGATATTCATGAAGTACTATTTCAAATCTTTTGATTTCATGATATTATTTTATGATTGAAATGAGAATTCAGTGTCTAATACATGTGATTTTAATTAACCATATTCCCTTTGAGATTAACAGCAATGTCACATCATACCCTAAAGTGAACCTAGAACTTTCAAGACCTAACTACCTGCTGCAGAGCAAGGTGGAGGAACAATCAACCAAGCTTTGAAAACCAAACACCAACTCAAAATAAAATAACTAGCACAACTTCCTTAGGGTCAACTCTATGGCTTCCCAATTCACAACTGAGCAACTGAAAGACCAATTCCTCAAAGAAAACTGTAAGAACACCCACTGATCATCCATATAGAATCCATATTCCATCAAAAAGATAGTTCCAAGCTTACAAGTAAGATTCATTTGTCAAAACATAGAAAAACATTAAGACTGTGTCTAAGGGCTAGTAGAATTAGCCCACATTTACAAACAAAGTATCTTTTAAACTGCCTTTCACCTTACCAACTCTTGGACAGTCACAAATTGTGGCACAAAACAAAAGATTCACTGATCAAAACCTCCATACTACCCTTCTATACTGCTGCTCCAACAAACCCTCCTTTTCCTTCCTAAAAACTAGGGCTTATTGAAAGTCCTATACCCAGATCACTTGCAGACCTAAAACCACTTGAATCCTTCATATTTCCACCTGCACATGCTCAACACATCTTGATATTTGACTACCCTCACGTTTTGCACATACTTCCTTTGTAAACCACCTTATTTTCCACTCTTTTCACCCTTTTACCATAGGGTTTCTAACTTCCTCACACAACCAATCACTTGCAGCCACTCAAAACTTCTAGATACATTAAATACACCTACCAAGGCTATCTTCTAGGGTTTCTACCCATATTTCATTCCCTATAGGCTTTTTCACTTACTCTAGCCTTGACTCCAAGGCCTAAAACTCAGTTTTACAACAGGGCAGTGTTGTTAATCTACTTCCAATGCTCTTCCACCACAAGGAGGCTCATACTTATACTTACCCTACTTTATATAGGCTCATTCCTCCAAGTTACAACCTGCACAGAAGGAGGAATGGCCCTTCAACACACATTGAACTTCAAAACCCTACTGCCCCTGTTTCAGACCAGTCTTCAAATTTCAGTCACTAAGTTGCTTGAAATACAAGTTTATCCCTCAAGAACCAATTCAAAACAAAGGAAAAACAATTCTATATCAGAATCCAATCATTTATGACCAGTTCCTGTTGTACGGACCCGTACACAGGCCAAGAAATGAAAGAAAAACTGGAAAATAGAACTTTATATTAATTTTCTCTTTTCAAATGCTACAACCAACCTCTCTCGAGCCTTCAAGAGGAAATTTTAAACATTTTCCAATCCAAACTATCCATGAAATTCCTATAACTGACCACAAAACTACCTTAACCCTTACATTGCTTAATTTTGCATTGTTTGACAATTTGTTAACAATAAACACAATATTATGCAACATTTTTCACTTTTGGAACAACTAACCTTAGAAACCCCCCAATTACATGAAAAATAGTCTCAAAGACCTTATTTAACATTAATTTACTCAAATACCCCTAAATTCCTAATGCCTTCCCTCAAAGGATAAATTGTTGAAATTGTGTGTACTGGGTGCTCCTGCACCACTACCGGAGACATGGGATTGAACTAATCCAATCATTATCCTATCATATGGATGCCCCTAGGTTGCCTTTGGTTAAGTCTTTCAAGAAGGATAGGCTCTTCATAGTTTTCCTTTGAGTAATTTATCTACATTGTTGTTGTGAGTAACATTTTCGTCAACAATACCAAGTGGTTTTCTTCCCACATTGTAAAAACATTTGGTTGACAAAGCATCTAGTTGGATTAAGGTTTTTTCCACTGCATTTTTTTCTAATAGATGAACACTGCAAACATTAATCTCTGAACCATTATCAATGAGGGTATGCCTAATCCTAATCTTGTTAATAACAACCATTATCATCAAGGCATCATTTTTTTGTATATCTCTACATGGGGTAATTCATTTTGATGAAAGAAAATATCAAAATTAGCTTCAAGAAAATTTTCCACATCATTTGTTTGCACACTAGGAGGGACAACTTTTTGTGAAGCATCCTTAAGCATTCCATGATTAATAGGTGATGTTTGAATCAAATCCCACAAATACATCTTAGGTGGAGTATTATGAAGTTTCTCAACAAGATCATATTCTTAACCACTACGCTGATGAATATTAGGTGTGGGTGGAAGGTATGTTGAGGCAATGGGATGTATGTTGGCATTTTTTTGGTTTCTTGTCATTTCTAGTGTTATATGTCTAAGCAATTGTGTGATAACTTATTTGTTGTGACACATTTTTTTATAAATTTTAGGATATGGCCATGAGGTTTAGGAGGTCCTATAATGAGAGGTGACTTAAAGGAGGTCCAATAATTAAAGGAGATCTAATATCCAATTGTATGTTCATAACCTCAACAAAGTTAACTACTTGTTGCTAATCTTCTAGCAATAGGGGATCTAATGTCACCTTAGCATTTTCATCTATGCAATCCATCTTACGATATTTTAAAATAAATGTATCAATGATTTCATCCTATTGTCCCACAATATCTTCGCAAGTAGGAGAGGTATTAGGGGAGAAAAAAATAATATTCTCATGATGCTTAATGATTAGATCTTCTAACACCAAGATACCTTCTTCACAAGTAGATGAGGTATCAGGAGAAGAACAAATATGATTGTCATGATTTTCAATGATTGCATTCTCTTGCACCAATCTAACCTCACACATAGGAGAGATAGTGGAAGAGGGATCAATGAAAAATAACAAAAGAGGAGAAATAAACTCATTTTGATATGCTTGTAATGAAAATTCCTTGAAATGTTTAACAAGATCTAACAATAGAACATGAATTATAACAATACAAGATTTTTACAATGAGAACACTGTGTTATGTCTTATGGATCAAGATAGCAATGTTTTTATCAAAATAGATATTCATAGGACTGATATTCAGAAACTAAGGCCATATTTGGGTAAAGACTAGAGACAAGATTCTATAGATTAAATTTGGGCTCAATTTAGATGGACAAGGTTACCCAAGGTGACTATTTCCTACATAGCTTTTTGTAAAATTCAAAATATAAGGCAAATTATACCTAAGAAGACTGAAATTAACCCTAGTGCAACATATAATGCAATATTGTATGTAAATTTTTTATTTTGTTTGCTTCTTATGACACAAAAATGAATGCCTAGATGAACAATGCAAAACAATACAATGCTAAACCAAGATCTAGGATTTTTTTCTCAAGTTTTAGAAGGTATATAATTTTAACAAGTCGGTTTCACCAAAATGAAATGTAGAGAAAGGGGGAAGCCCTGGGATTTGACTCTAGGTTTTAGAGACCTTTCCTAACATTTCATTTAGAGGTTTGAGGTAGCAAGTGTTTGAAGAATTTGGAAAAGATATAAGACTAACTTGAAAACTAAAAGGTGAGTCAACTTTCCCTTGACCAAATCTAAAATAGAATTTGGAATGAAATCTAACAAAATGACTAGGATAATGATGCAAATACCTATTTCTAATGTAAATACAATAGACAAAAAATCATAGAAAAATTTTGACTTCAAAAATAGACTAAGCAAAACACTATGTGCCTCGCATATGAATCTAAGGCTAAAAATTGAGGATCAAGTCACCTAGGGTGACTATGTCCTAGTTCAAAAACTTTAGATCTATTTTTATAGTCCTCTAGTACCAAATCAGAGCCGTTTGTTTCTACTTATCGCACTATCAAATCATTTTTCGATATCATTGTACCTAAGTTTCCATTTGTTGTCAAGGTGTAGGGTTTGATTGCAACAATGAATGAATTACCTTCAATCTTTTCACAATATTCTTTAGATTTGAAACCTGCACATTCAAAGAGAGAGGAAGGGTTGTTCCATATAAGGGCTTGCCTCAGTCAAACCCCACGTTGGTGTTTCCACCTCCACAATGGCAATGTCAATGAAAGATAGATAAATGATAAATAAATTGTGAATCAGCTATAACTTGCAATTCACCACTCAAAAATTGTTTCCTTGAAGGACTAAAGTCATGCACATCTCCTCAAGGCTTGATTATAGTTGCTTGATTTTATTGAAGACCTACAAGGCTTAGATCTCACAAAAAATATGATAACATAAACATGAGAAAACTTACATACACTTTGACATGATGCTTTGATATTGAATTGACATAATAAATATTTGAAATGATACTCTTGACTTTCTTGATAATGCTCTTGATCATAATTTGTCCAATAATTTCCACTTTTTTCTAGATATCTTTCAAATGATGACATAACTATGTATTTATATGCAATTATTCTAATTTACCAAAACTTGAATCTCAATAGCCGATATTGGACATTTGAAATTCAAATAATAAAATACTAACTCTAACACATTCAATTTTGGAGGAAAAATAGGGGGACTAAGTCACCTAGGGCAACTTAGTCTTGGCCCTATTCTGCAAAGTTCAAATAATTGAGAACAAAATATTAAATATGTGTTGGTTTTGTACATGGGTTTTCTTGATAATTGTGTAAATGGGCTATGGAATGCATAATTTATGAAATTAGGTGTTCAATTAGGTCCAATCACATAGAGGGGAGCAAAATAGTGTGAAATTTTCAAGGGTGAAAATTTACGACACTACATTTGTAAAGCATTGTAAACTATCATAGAGGCATGGTTAGGAAGGATACTATTAGTAAGTTTGCATAAATTTTTAATTGTGTTTCTTTTGAACTAATTATTAAGTAGAATATGAGTAAATTAGATGTAAAGAATAAAACACATGCATTTTCTATCTATAGTGAGTAGTCCAAGGCATACACGTTACTTTATGTCTATAAATAAGATTGTGATTAATAGTATGGTGGTTGTAGGTGATATGTCTTTCTTCTCAAATGATATTAAATATACAAACATTATTTTATGGGATTATGCTACTAATTGTTATGAAACAAATTATATTATGGAAATCAAATTAGGCTCAAAGCAAGGAACATCAAAAGGGTATAGTTTTAGGGGATTTGATGAAGAGTAGGTTGATGAATAGATTTCATTGGAGATCCAACAAAAAAATTAGTGGTATTATAACATAATGAAATATGTTCAAGAGGATAAATTATGGATGATAATCGAAGGTTGATCTACATGATTAGGGAAACAAGTTGTGTAATGTAGTGAGCAAGTATTTTTTAATCTAACTTGTGTTTTTCTATGATTCTTTGGACCTTGCATGTGTGATAAAGTCAAGGGAAAATTCCTAAATGTGAGGATGTTTTTTATTAACTTAAAAAAAAATTTAAAGGGACCCTGAAACCCTATACAAAAGAAAAGGCATCACTAAGATAAATCTTTAAAATCTAACCCCCAAAAAACACCAAGCTGATTAAACCGCAATTAGCCTACCATCAACACAAAAAAAAAAACAAAACATCAACAAGAGAAGCATAGAAAACACCCAAAGAAGCAACTAAAGAAGGCCTTTAACATCTATGTTGCTTCCAAATCCTCGATAATCACTTTATCATGCATATCCATTATTTCTTTAACATCCTACATGGGAACCACATTGTTTTTCTTAGTTTTACTATGAGTTTGAACACTCAAACCAGCCAGAAATTAGTAGCCTATTTACCCATCACAAGGTCCTCACCCACAACCTGCTTTGAAGGGACATTGAATAGGGACTTACCAGTCCATTCTTTTGCTTTCTCGTTTAGAAACACCAATCGCTCAGTCATTTTCTCAAGTGACTCCTTGTTGTGATTAATCAAGGAATTAAGATCTTTAAAAATTTGCAAGGAATTCCTTTCCAAATTAGACAACCTTGGATTATGGTCTCTTTTTAGATTAGCAATATCTTCCACTTAGGCTGAGATTAGAGTTCAACGACCTAACCATACTAAAAATAGAATCCTCCTCCCTAAAACTTCTCAGAGTAGAGATGTTACACTAAGCAATCGTATCATACTTACAATGAAGATCTTGGACCTCTTGAATGAGCCACATGAGCAGGTTAAAAAATACATCTACCCCCTCCTTCACCAGACTCAATGCCTGAGTAAAATCCAACATAACCCAATATAAACCCCTCCCCTAATGTGAGCTCATCGAGGGATCCTCTTCCTAAAAATCAGGGGATCCCTTAAGTTTAGTAGGAAATTTGACCTCCTTCAAATAATTAGAGACTATCATTATTGAGAAAAGTAATAAGCTCCACTGGGAGGTTGTCATTAACCTCCCACAACCTAGCTAAAAATATGCCAAAGTTAGTTAAGAAGTCTACAACACCATTAGCCTCATGAAATGTATGGGAAATATAGACTTCAAAGTTACTCATCAAAGCAAGAGCATCAAAGATAAACCTTTCTATGGACCAAGAAGGAGGAGAGAGCTTCCTAAGGTACTTTATAATATTCAATGAGTCCCCTTCCAACCAAATCTTGGAAACCTCCTTGTCCCTTGCCAATTTTAAACCATGCTAGGTTGTTAAGGCTTCAACATAGTGGTTTTTCTTAATCCCCAAAGGGAGTGCCACCACTGAAACTAATCTACCATTAAGATCTCTTAAAACTCCCCCACAAACAATAGGTCCCCAATTACCTTTAGTAGAACCATCAAAGTTAACTTTAAACCACCCAGGAGGAGGAGAATACCAAATCACCATAGCTCTATCAGACTTAGCTTTTTCTAGAGGCTAGAAAATATCAAAGAAAATATTCCACTGCTCAACCACCCAAAAATCATAATCTGACACCGCCACATGACTAGGTAAAATAGAATTAACCACAACCTGCAAAAATTTCTCCTTAATGGTTGCTAAGATCTTGAAGAACGAAAAGACCAAGGGGAGAGTAGCATTCCTAAAAAATATATATTCCTCTCCTTCCAAAGACCTCGAACAACATGAGGAAGGATAAGGGACCAAAGCAAACACAGAGAGGGATTGGAAGATGGAGCTTGTCACTGACTCCAAATCTCCATAACTGAAGAAGGTAAGACCCACTCCAACTTCTAGAGATTAAGAAAAATCCCCCACACCTCCCGAGAATATCTACACCCAATAAACAAATGACGGGAATCCTCTGAATCCTCCTCACATAGATAGCATCTATTAGGCATGGAGAAGCCTCTTTTCCAGAGGTTGTTAATAGTCAATATTTTATCCTGAACTAACAACCAAAAAAATATATTGATCTTAGGAATCAGATTTGAAGACCAAACAAGGGCCCAAGGGGGTGTGGGCCCACAATATTGTTCAAATGATTGAAAGCAAATGCCACCAAAATTTGACCTTGCGGAAGTAGCCTCCAAACCACCTTATCCCTCTAAGGAACAAAAGGAACATTAATTTGAGATAGGAAATCATAGAGAGGATCCAACTCCCTAAACTCCTCATTAATTCTTTTCGACACACCATCCACAATGTAATCAGCAACAAAAACACCAAATTCTTGAACACAAAGATCCCTAAAAGGAGCTGCCCACATAGCATTTGAAGAGGACCATGACTAATCCACCAGTCATCCCAGAAAAGGATGTCTCTACCTTTTCCAACTGACCAAATAAGACCAATGGAGACAATACTTCTCACCTTGATTAATGAATTCCAAAGGATAGATCCTGAAGGAGGAAAGAAATCTTTCCCCAAGAACTCCCTGAACTTTCTAGAAAGATATTTAGAAGAAATAATTCTCGCCCAATCCTTTTCACCAGCTAGGAGAAACTATAACTACTTAGCCATAAGGGAAAAAATAAAAACCTTAACTTTCCTCAAACCTAAACCTCCTTGGTCTTTAGCTCGACACACCTCCTCCCATGAGACAAGACTCATTTGTTTCTTATCCTCCACACCAGACCATAAGAACTACTTCTAAATGCTTTCAATATTCTCCCAGAACTTATGAAAGATATGGAACAAGATTAATGCATACACTAGGAGATTTTGTAGCATAGATTTGATCAAGACCAACTTTCCAGCTTGAGTAAGGAGGGTTCCTTTCTAGCCCACCAGCTTAGCATTAAAATTGTCGATTAGACTATTCCAAAATGAGTCTGGAACATAATTAGCACAAAGATGCAGACCCAAATAAGTGGAGGGTAGAGTCCCAATAGCACATTGAAGCATATTAACTACTCTCTTATTTCTTATTTCTAGTGTATTCAAAAAAAATAGAGTGCTTTTAGGAAGACTCACCAATTGGTCGGAGGCGGCTTCATAACTATGAAGAACCAATTTTATGGCTTTAGCTTCCACCATAGAGGCCTCTCCCAAAATCATCGTGTCAACCACAAACTATTGATGCAAATAAGGAGAGGATGAGGTCAGAAAAATCCCCTTAATGACACCAATAGGCACCTACTTTGAAGAGATATCCTAAGAGCTTCAGCCAGAATGATTAAAAGGAAGGGCAAAAAGGGGTTACCCTATCTCACACCCTGAGAGCTCCTAAAGAAATCAGACGGGGAGCCATTCACCAGTACAAAAAGGGCAACCGTCGAGATAAGACTCATTATCAACTTCAATAATTTATCTGAGAAGCCAAAAGCAAATAAATTTTTATAAGAAATTGTCAATTCACATGGTCATAAGCCTTCACTAAATCTGGTTTCAATAAAAAACCAGCTTTTTTATTAACCATCAGTGAATGGATGTTTTAATGAACCATGATGATAGGATCAATGATTTTTCTACTAGAAAAAAAGCCACTTTCATGTTGAGAGATTATCAACAGAAGAACCCTCGGTAGCCTTAAATCCAAAACCTTTGAGAAGATTTTATAAATAGAATTACAAAGGCTAATAGGACAAAATTCATTAAAGGCAAAGGCGCCCAAAATCTTCAAGATAAGAACAATGAAGGTGGAGTTGAGCTCCTACAATAAATTTCTACTCCCAAAAAACTCCTGAGTAGCATCAACCACATCTCTAGAAACAATCGTCCAAAAATCTTGAAAGAAAAACAAGGGGAAGCCATCCAGACTAGGGGCTTTATTCCCAACAAAAGAAAACACAGCCTTATTAACATCCTCTGTAGAAGGGATGCTACATAACATGTTATTTAAATCCTCAATCAATATTTTAGGAATAACCTCCAACATCTGGCCTTGAACATCTAGTTCAACAACAAAATTACGTGATAGGAGATCAGCACAATAAGCATAAGCGGCTTGTTGAATCTCTCCATCGTTCTCAATCACCAATCCATTGTGATGGATACAATCAATCCAGTTAGAGGCACGATGCTTCAAAGTGGTAATATGAAATAATTTTGTGTTCATGTCACCACAATTGAGCCAAACTGAATGAGACCTCTACTTCCAAAAGTCTTCCTCTTTAGCAACAATATTATGCATGCGAGATAAGAGAAAACTCTCCTCATTAGCCACATTAGCATTATACCCTGAAGCTTGAACATCCTATTGCAAATGATCTAATTCCTCCTTAATACGAGACTTATCATGAAAAATATTCCCAAAGGAAGACTTATTCCAAATCCTCACATTATTCTTCACTGAATCCAAATTCTTAGAAATTTTATACATTACTGAACCATCAACCTGGATATCCCACCATGCTAGAAAGGGAAGGATCACCCTCTACCAACCAAATCTGTCGACAAGGAGATGGGGAAGTGATCTGAACCCAATCTAGTGAGGGCGGATAGAGAGAAGGAATAATAGATTAGCCAATAAGGAGAAAGGAGGGCCCTGTCCAACTTAACCTAAATCAGCATGTCACTAACTCTTTGGTTTGACCAGGTATAGGAGGCCCCCCACAAGTCAACATCAAACAAAACATTTTCGTTGATAAAAGACATCAAATAAAATCTACTCTCATCATCCACCTGGGATCCCCTTATCTTATCCAAGCTACTCATAGGAGTATTGAATTCACCCATAGCCATCCAATGATCTAGAGGGTGACAAACCTTGAAGGAATTTAGATTACCCTAGAACCGCTTACAAGCACTTTTCAAATTAGGGGCGTAAATATTAGAAGAAACCCAGGAAAAATTATCCTTGATGTGATGAAAGGAAGTAGCAATAGGGTTAGATTCACCAAAAATTTCCCTCCCAATCACCACCTTGGAATTCTAGAAGGTTGCCACACCCCCTGAAGCTCCCTCCACATCAAAACCATGGAGCCCACACTCCTTAAACAACCTTTTCTTTAAACTGTCCAACCTATTCACATGCATTTTAGTTTCTTGAATAAAAATAATATTTGGTTTATGATCTCTTACTAAATTAGCAAGGAGATCCTACTTATGAGGGTTGTTCAACCCTTGAATATTCCAAGAAAGCATCTTCATAGGGGATTCTGAGATGTTCCCTTCAAGCACATCTCAAATAAGGTTTTCTGGGAACCATTAGCAATTTTTTCTTTACTTTCTTTCTCCCTATTCTACTGCAGAGGTCTTCCCATGCCCCTCTACTCTGATCCACAGTCAACTTTCTGGTGGTTCCTAGTCATAACACCCCAAGGGAAGCATGTTTCTTCTTGTTTCTGGTCTTAACAAGCGAGAAGGGAGGCTCCTTCATAGGAAAAGAGCTACCCAATTCGTTCCCAATTACAAAGAGGTGAGCAATGCATTTGGTTTAACCAATGAATCAAAGACATCAACATGACACGCTGACTCCACTAGCTCAGGAACCTTAAGCTCCTTACCTTCACCTACCAATGCTTCCCCTCCACTCGTTGGCTCCTTAGCCGAGCCATGTAAGTTATCCTCCACATTAGCATTCAGCTCCCCTTCTTCCAAACTATTCCCATTCATCAAAGTGTTGTGACCATCTGCATTGTAAGGAAAGCTAAGTGCGGAAGACCCTCTCCTAACGTCAAAACCTCAGGGAAGAATGTAGAGATACCTTTAAAATTTTATAATTACAGTCTAATTAAGATGCACTTGAAAGAGATAACAGAAATAGAGAATTAGACATACACATATGAACACCAGATTTACGTGGGAAAACCCTTACGGGAGAAAAACCCACCACACCAAGAAAAACCCCTTTGTATTATAGTAATGAAATTACATATAGAGTACGAGCTTGACTCTCTGATGTCAAATTACAGCAGCTTTCACAATGATCAACCTTGCTACAGAAGATTCCAGTTACAATATACTTAGAATAGAATTCACACTGATCACCCTTCGAACAATTCATCCATCTATTCATCAAACCATCGAACTGATCCTTCGAACCAGGCTACTTCTGCAATCTTTGAGTATATCCATGATGCCCCTATCTGTCAAACTTCCTCTCAGTAATGGCTGCAATAGTCCAACTACTAGCGGTTCCCATTCGGCTTTTCTGATTGGTCGAATACAAGCCACATAGGATAGTCTTTAGTTAGTCAAAGCGTTCAACCTATGTTGGCATGTTGATGAGACACTAACTGTGTCTCCCCAATGCCACAAGACTCAACCATCGATGTCACCAAGAGTCATTACTATTGGCAAGAGGTTACACTGAGTCTAGAGAGCTATCGCTAAGACTTCGCCATGTCGCCAAGACCTCATACCGATGATCATCACTTGTATCGCTATTGCCAAGACCTATCGCTTTCGCTGAGAAATCATATCGATCCTTTATGTTATACTGAAACGTTCAACAGTCGGCAAGACTTATTACTTTCACCAGGAGATCATACCAAGGTTCAAAAGTTACTCTGAAATTATCATCTATCACCAAGATGTATCGCTATCGCTAAGAGTTCTTAGTGAACCCTTAGTGTTACCACGATGCCTCCGCTTGTCACCCAGAGTCTCCTCGATATCCGATAAGAGTGGCCTGTCGGCCAGAGATATTCATATCGGTAAGACTTCACAATGAGCCACCATATGTTACTCTGAGTGTATACTGTCGGCAAGAGATCAACTCGGGTGGAGTGAGATATAAATTTTCACAGTGATAGATACATTCGGCATGACTGAAGCAAGGTCACAGCGACCAGAATTGTTCACCAAGGTTTCAACTGCTAGTCGGCCAGACACTAAGCATGTCACACCAACTTGGCTCTCTTAGAGGTTTCAGCCTGTGGGATTGAGGTAGATATTTCCAATAATCTCCCACTTGACAAAGATCACACAGGAACCTCTAGAGCACAGCAAAACTACTGACATTCATGGGCATTGAGGCCCATCGAATTTGCACACCACCTGAACTTTTCTGTGCTCACTAGCTTCGTTAATACATCTGCAACATTCTCCAGAGTATTAACTTTTTCCAAAATGACCTTTCCATCCTCCACCATATCTCATACAAAGTGGTATTGTACATCTATATGTTTCGTCCTGGCATGGAAAGTAGGATTCTTTGCCAGACAAATTGCACTGTGATTGTCACAAAAAATAGTTATTTGCTTTGCATCAAAACCAATGTTAGAACACAAACATTTTAACCAAACTACTTCTTTACAAGCATGTGTAGCTGCCATGTATTCAGCCTCTGTAGTGGACAAAGTGACTACAGCCTGTTGCTTACTCATCCAACTCACTGCACCACCATTCAACATGAAAGTATATCCACTAGTGGATCTTCTGTTGTTAATTTCCCCTGCCCAATTTGAATCCACATAGCCTCGAATGCTGAGAGTCCTCTATGATTCAACCAATTTCCCATGGTAAAATAAAGCATATTCTGAAGTGCCCTTCAAATATTTGAATACTCTTTTCGCAGCATCCCAATGTGTCCTTCCAAGATTAGCCATAAACCGACTAAGTACTCCCACTGCTTGGGCAATGTTTGGCCTTGTACAGATCATTGCATACATAAGACTTCCAACTGCACTAGCATAAGGTGCATTGGTCATGTCCTCCATCTTAGTAGGAGATTTTGGATAGTCTTCAACAGATAGCTTCATTCCATGCAAAACTGGAACAACTAGCTACTTGCAATCATTCATGCAAAATCTCTCTAGAATAGTCTTGATATACTTACTCTGACTGAGCCAAATTTTTCTACTATTCCTATCCCTAGTTATCTCCATCCCCAGATTATACCTTGCTACACCAAGATCTTTCATTTCAAACTTAGCAAACAACTGAGACTTAAGATCAGAAATCATCAACTTACTATTGCCTATGAATAGCATATCATCAACATAGAGAGCAATAATAAGCACTTGATCACTTTTAGCTTTGTAATACACACAATGATCAGATTTTGATCTTACAAATCCCAAAGATAATACAAAAGTATCAAACTTCTGGTACCACATTCTAAGAGACTGCTTTAACCCATACAGAGACTTTTTTAATTTGCAAACTAGTTTTTCTTTACCTTTCTCCACAAAGTGCTCAAGCTGGGACATATAGATTTCTTCTTCAAAATCACCATGAAGAAATTTTGTCTTCACATCCATCTGTTTGACCTCTAAGTCATACACTACTGCAAGTGACAAAAGAAATCTAATGGATGTCAGCTTAGCTACAGGAGAAAAAATTTCCCTGTAATCAATTCCCTCTACCTGGGAATAACCCTTTGCAACCAACCTCGCCTTGTACTTTTCCACAATGCCATCCAGACCTATTTTCTTATTAAATACCCATTTGCAGCCCATAGCTTTTCTTCCTTCAGGAAAAGGCACCAAACTCTAGGTTTCATTCTTCTCTAATGATGCCATTTATTCATTCATGGCTTCTAACCAAGATTCTGAATTAGATATTCTAAATACCTCTTTCATAGTCCTAGGTTCATCAGTGCTAGAAATTAAAGCATAGGCACAAGTAGAATCTATCAAAGAGAACCCATACCTATCAGGTTGCTTTCTTTCATGAGTTGGCCTTCTCACTTGCTGAGGCTGAGGTTGTTCTTCTTCTTTAGAACTTTCAGAACTACTTGAGCTCTTCTCAGTTTAAGGTACATTTTGAATTTTCAATTCCTCTTTCTCTGGTGTAGGAGGAATTTCAACTACATCCTTATTGTTTTTTGACTTTGTCTCTGACTGCAGATCCAAGGTAGAAGGCTTCAGCTCACAAAAGATTACATACATTGTATACACCTTCTACGTATGAATTCCAAAGCTTGTATCCTTTTATGCCGATTACTATAGCCAATAAAATACATTTAACAACCTTGTTCTCCAACTTAGATCTTTTCTCATATAGCACATGAGCATATGCCTTAGCCAAAAACATGAATATATCTTAAAGAGGGCTTCTTACCAGACCATGCTTCCAAGGGTGTTTTCTCAACAAGAGCAAAATTTGGAGAATGATTTATCAAGTAACATGCTGTAGCAACTGCCTCAGCCTAGAACTTTTCCTCCAAGCCAGCACTACTCAGCATACTTTGTGCTCTCTCCATCACTGTCCTATTGAACCTTTTGCAACTCCATTTTGCTGTGAGTATAAGGTGTAGTCTTATGTCTTTTAATCCCATGGTCTTTACAATACCTCTCAAAATCATTAGAACAAAATTCACCACCATTATCAGTCCTTAAACATTTTATTTTTCTTCCAGTCTGATTTTCTACAAGGTTCTTAAATTCCTTAAACCGACTAAAGACTTCTAATTTACTTTTCAAGAAATAAACAAATGTTCTTCTCAAATAATCATCAATGAATGATACATAGTACCTTGACTTAGACAAAGAAGGAACATTCACTGGACCAAATACATCATAATGAATATAATCTAGCAAACCAGAAGATTTATGAGGACTGGAATAAAATGAAACACGATGTTGTTTACCATATATACAATGTTCACAGAATTCACATTCGAGGTTACAATCTTCAAGCCCCTCAATCATGTTTTTATTCTTCAAGGTTTTTAAACCTTTCTCACCAATGTGGCCTAGTCTATGATGCCAAAGCATAGTCTTTTCTATTGGAAGTTTAACTTCCATAGAGTTTACAGAGTCAGAAACGTTTTCCTCTTTTCCTCCATGAGTAGCTTTCTGTGACTTTCTAGAGACACTGTTACATTGAACATCATCTGCATTCAGCTTGTACAAGGTACCAACATGAGCACCTCTTGCTAGCACCATAGAGCCTCTAGTCATCTTGCAACCATTTCTAGAGAACGTGACTTGCACTCCAATATCATTCATCATACTAATAGAAAGTAAGTTTTGAGCCAGACTTGGTATATGCATTACATTATTAATTCCCTTCACTCTTCCATCAAGGAATTGAATTCTGACTCTTCCATGGCGAACTATTTCCAATGAAGAATCACTTGCCAAATACACCTTTCCACCATCATATTTTTCATACTTCGTGAACCAGTCTCTATGAGATATCATGTGGAAAGATGCTCCAGAATCAATCAGCCAGACATCATCAGATGCCTACCTAGCCAAGGCTGCAATGAAGGTGTCTACATCACTTGAGAAGAATCATTATCGAAAGAATACTTCTTCTTCTTCTTCTTCTCCTCTTTACAATCCTTTTAGACATGACCAGGTTGCCCACAATTCCAGCACTTCACCTTGGACTTCTTGCCAGGAGACTTTGATCTCCCCTCTGATTTCAATTTGGACTTCTTGTCCTTCTTCTTGCCTTTCTCTTTCGAACTTCCTCTAACAGCAAAGGCCTCCTTCACCATCTTAGAAGATTTCCTTCTCATCTCTTCTAATAACAAGGAAGCAACAACATCTTCCATCTTCAAATTGGATGTTGTACTCCCAATAGCCATCACTAGGTGATCCCAAGAGTCTGGCAAAGAACACAATAAAAGCATGCATCAATCCTCTTCATCAATCTTCATACCAACAGATGTTAACTGTGCAATCAACATGATGAATGTGTTCAAATGATCAGCTACAAACCATCCTTCCTGCATTCTCAAAGTGTACAACTTCTTCCTTAGGAACAATTTATTCACCAAGGACTTCCCCTAATAAATAGATGCCAGTCTCTTCCAAAAGGAAGATGCAGTCTTCTCTTCATGCACATTGAGAAGAATGGAGTCTTCCAAATAGAGCCTTATCAGCCCCTTAGACTTTCTATCTGCAAGGTCCCAATCTTCTTGCTTCATACCTGTAGGCTTCGTTCCAAACACAACAATCCAAAGATCATGATCAACCAACAGATCTTCCATTTTAAGTTTCCACAACTCAAAATTGTTGCCATTGAATTTCTCTATTTCAATCTTTCCTGACGTGCTAGCCATCTCAATCTGTAATTCAAATTTGACAAACTTCTACAAGACTCCCACTGAATAGAATTGACTCAAAAAACCCAACGTACCCACAAGGATAACACAACTAGCCAAGCTCTGATACCACTTGTAAGGAAAGCTAAGTGTGGAAGCAACTCTCCTAACATCAAAACCTCAGGGAAGAATGTAGAGATACCTTTAAAATTTTACAATTATAGTCCAATTAAGATGCACTTGAAAGAGATAACAGAAATAGAGAATTAGACATACACATATGAACACCAGATTTACGTGGGAAAACCCTTACGGGAGAAAAACCCACCACACCAAGAAAAACTCCTTTGTATTATAGTAATGAAATTACATACAGAGTACGAGCTTGACTCTCTGATGTAAAATTATAGTAGCTTTCACAATGATCAACCTTGCTACAGAAGATTCTAGTTACAATATACTCATAATAGAATTCACACTGATTACCCTTCGAACAATTCATCCATCTATTCATCGAACCATCAAACTGATCCTTCAAACCAGACTACTTCTGCAATCTCTGACTATATCCATGATGCCCCTATCTGTCGAACTTCCTCTTAGTAACGGCCACAATAGTCCAACTGCTAGCGGTTCCTATTCGGCTTTTCTGATTGGTCGAATACAAGCCACATAGGATAGTCTTTAGTCGGTCAAAGCATTCAACCTGTGTTGGCATGTCGATGAGACACTAATTGTGTCTCCCTGATGCCACAAGACTCAACCATCGATGTTGCCAAGAGTCATTACTATCGGCAAGAGGTTACACTGAGTCCAGAGAGCTATCGCTAAGACTTCGCCATGTCACCAAGACCTCATACTGATGATCATCACTTGTATCGCTATTTCCAAGACCTATCACTTTTGCTAAGAGATCATATCAAGCCTTTATGTTATACCGAAATGTTCAACAGTCAGTAAGACTTATCATTTTCACCAGGAGATCATACTGAGGTTCAAAATTTACTTTGAAATGCTCATATATCACTAAGACTTATCACTATTGCTAAGAGTTCTTAGTGAACCCTTAGTGTTACCCTGATGCCTCCGCTTGTCGCCCAAAGTCTCCCCAATATCCGATAAGAGTGGCCTGTTAGCCAGAGATATTCATATCGGTAAGACTTCATAACGAGCCACCATATGTTACTCCGAGTGTATACTGTCGGCAAGAGATCAACTCGGGCGGTGAGATATAAATTGTCACAGCAATAGATACATTCGGCATGACTGAAGCAAGGTCATAGCGACTAGAACTATTCACCAAGGTTTCAACTACTAGTCGGCCAGACACTAAGCATGTCACACTGACTTGACTCTCTTAGAGGTTTCAGCCTGTGGGATTGAGGCACATATTTCTAGCATGCATGAGGAATTAGGTCACAAGGCACCATAACTATCTCTTTCATAGGGAAATATTTCGGTGTTTTAGCAAGAGCAGAAGGACTCTTCTTCGCCCTTCCCTCAACCTCACTCAAGGAATTTTTCTTCACATTATGGACCACATCCTATTTTGATGAAACATCAATTCTTCCAGCTTTTGTCCTCATCCCCTCCTTCGACTTCTCCTTTTCATTCCACTCCTTCAAGGGTTGGGAAGGAATAAATTTAGTAGGCATTGAAAGGCATTTATTCGCCCAATGCCCAACTTTATTGCAGTGAAAACAAGCAAAAGGAATAGACTTGTACTTAATCACTTGATTCCAGTCACCCAACTTTGAGTTTATCAATATTTTCTCAAGTAAATCCACAGATTGGTCAACAATCACACAGAAGCCTGCATACACCAACCTTTTCTAAGATGCAATCATCTGGTCGATAGAAAGAAGCTTCCCAAAAGTATTTACAATACCAATGAAAACCTTCTCATCCCATAACTCTAGCAGAAGAGCCGAGAGACGAACCCATACAGGGGCCAAGGAAAATGAGCATGAGCTAGATTAAAGCCAACCTCCCACTTCTTAAGGACCAACAATGATTTTTCAATCATCCAAGGACCACCAGTCAAAACACTAACCATATCCTCATCACAGGTGAAGGAAAACAAGAAGAAACCTCTAGCCATCACAACCACCTCCACCTGACCTTTCAGTCTCCATCTCTTAAAGACAGGGTTACAAACCAGTTCAATATTTGGACGAGGACCCATAAATTTCCCCACCAAGGATAAATCCATCAATTCCAAATGTTTCTCAATGATAATATCAGGAATAGAAACCAAGTACTCCCTAGCAGCCAAGTTCGCTAAAAAACTAATAGGAGAACTCTTACCTTTAGGCTTAGCACCAAAAATATTTGACCATTTAGGTCCATCAGACATTACCCCCACACACTTTTTTCCTTCCTCGACAGAGACATTAAGAGGATGCAGAGAGGCCTCCACACTAGGCATGGAATGAGCACCATCCACATAAACCAATGAGTCTACAAAAAAAGAAACTAAAGAGGACCCACCATCATTACCATCAACCCCACTACAGATTGACACTTCCACACCATCAGCATTCTCATCATCACACCTATCGCCATTATCACCAAGAAGCGAACTATAATTTCCTGCCTTCAAAGTATTTTGGAAAAAAAGTAGAACCACCTAAAGAGAGCTCCATTTACCAACATCCACCCATGTGAGGATTTTATTAAGGCCAAAAATTTGGCTTGATGTAAAATAAGATGGAGATTTTCTAGATTATATCAAGAGAAGAAATGTGTTGGTTACAATGGATATTCAAAGCTAAATTCAAATTAAATAGTTATTTAGACAAGTAGAAATCTAGATTTGTTGCAATGGTATATATACAACAAGAAGTGGTGGATTATGAATAGACATATGCTCTTATTGCAAAGATGGTAATCTTTTGATTGGTAATTTCTATTTTTGCTCAATTTTGACAAAGAGTATATCAAACGGATATCAAAAAAAAATTGTATTGCATAAAGATTTATTAGAGGAGGTCAACATGATGTAGCCACAAGGGTTCTACTAGTTCATTGTGTTGTAAGTACCAAATCACCAAATCCAAGTTATTTTTAGACCACTAAGTGTGTTAAACTCAATAGAGAAATAGACCTCTAGCTTTTGATCAAGTAGATAAATTTGGGACTAATTTGATAAGGTGTATAAGACCACCTTAAATTTTAAGATTATCTAGACCTATGGGGATTCTCTAGAGGAATCATAAATAGGATTAAAAACCACTAAGATAAATATATGGATAAATAATTATTGTAGTACCTCATGTATGCCTAAATGAAAAAAAATTGTAACGCCCCACCATGCAAACCCCAAAGGACAACTAACAAACCATTGTAGTACATTTTGTTTTTAAATGGAACTAACATGTCATGTAAATTAACTTACAACACTTGTAATGAAATTATGCATGCACAATAACTAACTATTTCCCTGAGAATAACATTAATCCATGGGCTAAACTACTATTGTAACCTTTATTAATTTGATAAGCACATCATTGAATGATTGTGGAATGTGGGTATGCACAACATGACTCTATAGGAAGATAACAGTTTAAGGATCACTAAGGATGTTTTCCTTGGTTATAATATTGAATCATGAAGTGTATACAAATTGCTTCCCACTCCTAATCTAATAGTGAATGATGTTTTCAATTTAACTACATGGTGAATCATTTCTTCTAGGGCTAATTCCTAATCTATTGGGTTACAAAGTTGTAATACATAAAGACAACAAATCAAAATCAAAAGGATTATGAGTTGTGCAAAAACATACAGAAAAATAATAATGTTGAGTGATTGAACATACTTAGTTATGCATCCCCATACTAAAAAATCCATATGCAATAAATAGATGATCATTACAAATATTTTAATGCCTTAAAATACTATAACATTCATCAAATATCTATTACATTCAAACTAGAACACGTGGCAAGAGGAAACTCTAAGGTACAACTTCTTTGACGATCCACAAATAAATTCATGAAAATATTTAATTGCATCTATCATTTACGGTATTAACCTAAGCCTTGTTATTTGCAAAATATGTTGCTCTAATGGAAACTAGACATACAAGAGTTGAAACATAGAAACACATTTTTCTTGCAATAATGTGGAAGAGAAAAATGGCCAACCATTTGAATGGCGAGAAAAATAGTATTTATGAATTTTTAATTGAATGCATTGTTTCTTATAAAATTTTGATGAGGAACTAGATGTGGATAATATGGAATGTAAAGTAAGCTAAGATCATGTGAAATCTATGAGATAAATAGTGTAGATCAAGCATGAGGATCATCAACATGTAGAGCTTCAACAACTACATTCATGGAATTTTGGTCGCCCTCATCCTCAATAATTAAAAGTATACCTAAATCTACACACTGAAATTATAATATACTCTATACCTAAATCCACACACTGAAATTATAATATGCTCTAGGTCTAGTGGAACCGCTTAAAAAGGAGGTTGGAGTGCTATCTTATGGTTTAGGACATAGAGCACACCCACTTTCAAGCTATTCCATTCAAGGATAACCCTAGAGATCTCAATGCAAAAGAGAAAGAGATCTTGCAATAGGGTTGTCCTAAGGGCTGATTGTAAACTAATGAGGGGTTCACAACGAAGTTAAGTCTTGGAAAAAATAATGAAATTCAAGATGAAATGAAAAACCCTAATATGATGCAAACTTGAATTAAATGACCTAGAAATGCACATAAAACAGAATAAAAAACTGTAAGATGAAATGTGTGCACCTAGAAACTTAAAGATGACTTGAAGGAGTCATGAAATGCTGGAAATTATGACTTTTTGACCTAGTAGGACTCATTCACCATTATGGTCAAAGCAATCCTAGTTCTAGATTTTTGCACAGGAGCAGGTTTTGGACAAAAGGGTATCTAAATCTACAAAAAATTCTAAAAAGCACCTACAATGGGACTTGTTAGCTCTCCAAAACACAGGCAAGGTGCCTCAAGAGGCTACCAATCTCTTGATACGCTTCAGGGTAATAGATAAGGTCAAAATAATTCAACCTTCTACTCTTTAGGTGTTGCAAAACCTGGGTGGGTGTACCTCTCCGAATGGTACAAACTTAACTTGTGATTATCTTCTTAAAGAAATTTGTTCACAATGGCAATGGGAGGTGAACAAATGAAATCCAACTTGAAAATAGTAACAATATTTTAATCTGAATCCTAAAATGAATGCTTGACTAATAGATGTAAAGAAAACTGAATAAGTTCAAATAATGAAGTGCAAAGACTAGTGCCTTGTTGGGTATATGGATTCAAATGAGATCAAGATGAGCAGCACTTCTCTGAGAAAATTCAAGTTATCTGGCATAGATTATGCTTACAGCTGGTATAAACGTGCAAAAATATGATTACTAAGCTCTACTTGAATAATCCAATTGAATCTCTTTGATTACTATGATTAACTAAAAGGATTTAGTCTTTACTTGAAAGAACCAATCAATCGATCACACAAGTACAGCAAGTGTGCACTTGATAAACTAAATACAAACTTTTCATATCAATTTAAACAATCAGAAAGAATCCATCTTGGAGACAACTTAGCAATTCTCTTATTAAATTCAACAGATAACTGATACCAGACATGTGCAGCAACATCAATTGACAGTCATAAATACCTCCATTTTAGAACATGCATCATAGCCTCTGATTTGATAAATTTACTATTTTGTATCCATACAATTTTCCTACTGTATCAAATAATTGATAACTAGTGTTCTTTTACAATTACAAAGATGCCAATTTATACACCAGCATGAAAAAATAAAACATATTGAAATATCATGTCGGCCCTCCACAAGATTCGGGCTCCAATCGAGCTGGCCTGCAATGATCATCAAATGTATACATGTCGGCCATAGCATTCGAATTTCTGCTTTTATTCGCCAGTGAACCAGTCACCAAGACAACACAGAAGGTATGCTGAAGGCAACTGTATCATCAATTGTTAATCATCCCGCGTTCGTCTGTTCCTCATGCTATTCGCTGTAGTTCATCCGGGTCGGTAAGATGTCACATAGACCATTTTTTGTCTTACCGATATGCCCCCTACCACCTGTATATCGTTAGTTTGTTCGTTACTTGAAGCCACAGAGTACCATTATGTTCCATCATTGTAACATTGCAATATCGGGGAGACAATATATCAAGATCATTATGTCAAGCCAAAAGACATTCATTATTTCCAAGTCGCCAACACTCTCACCGATAAGCCTTCTTAATCTATCTCATAGTCACCATAACACCCATCTGTTAGGGGGACCTCCTGTAGATTGTCCAATGCTTCACCGAAGGTCTCCCGCCATGTTATTCCCCAGTCGCCGAGACAAGGAAACACTTACGCCAACAAGGATCTACTATCGCTATAACCTCCAACCCTCAACGAGACGTCATGTAGAGCACTTTGTTACACCGAACAACTGAGCACACCAAGATTGCCAAGAGAAATCAAAACTCTCACAGAAAGACATTCACACACCGAGAGAAATCCATATTGAACATTGTCGGCAAGAGCCGACCCCTTTGCTATGACTTCCCACCGAAGATAAATTGTCTGACCGAAGTGAATCCATATGTAATGTCAGTGAGACCAAAGGTCACTTGCCAAGACCTCCTCTCAAACACCAACTCTTGCCAAAATGAAACTTAAAACGCCAGTCGAGAAGACAAGGGAGCCTCGCCAATACCAATGCCAATAGCCAAACTTACGCCTATAAAATTTCACATGCACAAGTCGGGGAGACATACTGAGCTCAATGAGACTCTACCCTGATAGCCAAAACATATGCCGATAGATGTCTTTGTTGTCACCAAAACAACATGGATGTAATGCCGATAACCAACCACGAAAAAATGCTAGTCGCTATGACAAAAGATAATCGCCAAGATGCAATGTCGATACTACCAAGTCTGGCCGAAGAGAATCCATAGTGTGCCTATCGGTAAGACAAGGAAGACTCGCTAGGACGTGATGCCGAATACAATGAATATGGCCGAAGCAGACCAACACGATCAAATCGGTAAGACATAGCACATTCGCTATGATGTTTCATTGACGGTATAACATATTCCGATATGAATCATTTCAGTTGCTAAAACCATGTGAATATCTCGCCGATAACTGCCAGTGAGTGAACTCCAATTATCGTGACACAGGGAACGTCTTGCCGATAGGCAACTCAGACATTTACAAGCAGAAGAATGGATTGGGGAGACCCAAAAATTATCACGCCAATACAGACCAGAATGAGAAAAATGCACAACTCAATGGATTCAAATGGGGTAAAATGGGTGAAATAAGCACCCAGTAGGACCAAATCAGGAAAATATGAGTGAAAACATATGTAAAAACATCAGATTTTTACAGTCCCAACAGGACTCATTCGCCACTTGTGGCGAATGAGTCCAGTTTGGATTTTTTGGAACTTCAAGTTTGAATCTGGTCTTCATTGTCTGCTCTTTTTGTTCCTCTTTGTTTCTAGATCTGAAACCCCAATTTTTGGGACTATAAGTGACTTTTTGTGAAGATAGAAACCTTGGGACAACTTGATGAATTTCTCCACCCTTGCAACCTAATCTTCAATTATCCTTCAAGCTCTAAGACACCTAGATCTGTAATCACAAATGTAAAGAGGGGGAAAACTTGTTGATTTTTAGTGAATAGGGGTTTGCCTTGGTCAAATGCCTTGTAGGTAATTAAACCAAATGATGAGACAATGAAATGAAGGCATGAAACATGAAACAAAGAACATGAATCATGGACAATAATACCTTGAATGATGCCTTGTAAATGATGTCTTATAAATCTGCAACTTAACATGAAATGGCCATGAAGGATGTAGATCTTGATCTTGAAAATAGGAGTAGAACAATGCTTGATCTTGGATTTTCAATGCTACATCACAACACTAGCTCAATGACATGCTTGATCCTTGATATCCTTGACATGATGATAGACCTTTAATTTTTGCAACAATTGATGAAGAAATATGCCCTTTAATGCCTTAGAAATGATCTTGAATGCTTTCTTGATGATCTTGTAAAGTCTTGGACTGCTAAACTCTTGCTTGCTTGGCTTGATATCATGAAGGCTTATGTGAAATAGTGATTTGAAAGCTTATTTATATAGGAAATTCACTCAAATGACTATTTTTTTTATCCCAAAGGCTGACATAGAAGAAATTTGAACTTAAAACCAAATCTTCCTACTTAAAACCTCAAAAATAGGCCAAATGGGACTCATTCACTGTCTGTGGCAAATGGGTCCCACCTAGATGGGACTCATTTTCCAAAAGTGGTGAATGGGTCCCACAAGGCCTATTTTGACTACTAAAGTGTCAAGGAGTGTGTAAATTAAGCTTATATGTTAATATTGTCATGTTTTTGATCGAAATATGCCTTTGAATGCATAATATAGGGTCATAGGGGCTTATTAATGATGATATAAAGGTCATAAATACAATAGGGCCCAAAATCAAATGTGAAAGTGTAAATAAATATATTGTACAACATTAAATTAAGGCCAAAATAGGTCTATTTAGCTAAAAAGGGCCCTAAATCTAATGTGAATGCATAGAACACATTACATCACTAGATTAGGTCCACTTAATTTACAAGCCTCCTAAATTTAATGTGAAGGTGTCAATAAATACACTTTACAACATTAAATTAGGGAAAAATTAAGTTTATTTAGCTTAGAAGGGCCCAAAACCTAATGTGGATGTGTAAAACTCATCACAACACTGGATCAAGGCAATATCAAGTCCAATTTATCATTAATTATTCCAAAATCAGGCATGGAAAAGGAATACTTTTTTAATTGCCACAAGTAGAAAATTTATAGTTGGGTGTATGTAGGGGTGAAAACTAGCATTAATGGTGTATTGGGAGTTTTAAGGGAGTAGAGGAAGTTCTCTAGAAAAAATCCAAAATTTTGAAGTAGAACAAGATAAGAGAAATGCATATGTGAGGTTTCAGAATAATACCAAATATTGAGATTGGATGGAAGAATGGAAGTCCCAAAGCATAAAGGAAACTTTGAAAAAGGAGTGGAATAAAGGAACCATCAAGGAGGAATGAGGGAAAAGTATGTGGGATTGGGCATCAAGACAAGATTTATAGGTAGAAGTAAAGATATTTGGAAGTCAATTTGAAGCCCACATAAGAATAAATAGAAGGAAAAAGGCTATAAGATATTTGTCATGATTTGAATGTGAAAGTGGATGATGGAAGTGTACAATGGGAAGGAGGTCCAAAATATATGAATGTGTTGGGGAATCTCACAAAAAGAAATAAATGGAAATTTTTTGGAATATAATAATTGAAGAAATGTTGAACAATAGAAGGGAGTAGGAGATGTCTAGATGGATTTCAAAATTCCATAAGGTATGGATATAGGTACATGCATAGAAAATTTGTAAAATTAGATGCAAGAAGTGGATGAAGTGGTTAGGATAAATATTCAAATCCACTTGGAAATTTTGCAAATAATAATAGGGGAGAGGAACAAGAGTTTTTAGGAAAGGAGTGGAGATCTAGATGTGGGAATAGGAAAAGGAAATATCCTAACATACCTAAAAAGTCTAAAAAGGGGTAAATGGAAGAATGTGGATAAATGATGTGGAAATGGATAAGTGAAGTGGATGAGGAGTTGGGAGCTAGAATAAATGTTTGAATATAAATTGAGATCCTACAAAGGGAAGAAGTGAAAGAAAAGGGAAGAGTAAATGGATTCATTAAAATTGGAGGATACCAAGAAATCATACAATTCCAATAGGGACAATAGAAAGAATGGGGGTTGGGGAAAAGGTATGCTAGGATGGAAAGGTCTGATATACCAACAAGGACAAATAAAAAAGGAAAGTTTTGGAGGAAAGGCACGCCAAAAAAGGAAAATCTAAAAAATCCATAAAAACATATGAAAATGACCATATCCAAACATAGAATACTTCATGGTTTTGCAACTTCCAATAACTGACAAGGATATGAAGAATGAAAAGAAGCAACACTTGTGCAAACTTGACCAAATGAGACCCCTTAAGAATTATCTCATATCAGTTATAAATGATGGATAAAATGAGGCCAATAGCATAAGGGGTTAGGTACTAACAAAATTCAACATTTTAAAATTGGGCCCCAATAAGCTCCAAGTTTTGGAAGAATAAAATTTATTTTTTGTGGGTTGGTTAATTCCTTGTATGAACTCAAGCATACTTCTAAATCTTACCATATAAAAATTGATCAACAATTTCAAGATTCAAGATCCAATAGAAGCTATGCCAATCTAAATCTCTATATAAAAAATCACTAGTGATAACATTTTAATATTACTTGTTTATATTGATGATATTGCCACAACTTATAATTTTCTTGGTAAGATGTTAGCTCAAATCCACAAAAAGATGCAATCACTCAAGTCCTATCTCTTTCTGATCCCTAAGTTCTTGATTTGGTCAAGGTGAAATATATTGGTGGATATTTGACTAAATCATATTAAAATAATGTTATTAAATAAATTGATACCAAATGGTGGATAGTGATATGCAAATGTAATCAAGACAAACTAGCTAAATACAAGTGAAATGTGGTGATTCTAAAATGGTAGACTATATCACTTGATTTTGATACATGCCAAGTTAAAAAATAATATGTACTCAAAATAAAATGGATCCAATAAATAAACACACCAAGATCTATTATAATAATAATAGGAATTTAAAAGCACAAATCATCCAAGGTCTTTAGTAAGTAAAAATTAAACTACTAGTGATAAACCATCTAGTTTTACAATGAAAAACAAAATTTTGAACATAATTAAACTTGATTGAAATAATGGTATCAATTTACTAATAATAACTAGAAATTACTAATAATAAAAAAAGAATATACTAAGGGTCATCAATAAATTTAGACTAGAGAAGGAAACATAATAGTCCTCTCTCGCCAAAATTGATTGACCACAAACAATTACAAATTTGGATGCTCCAAAATATTCTCTCCTTCCCAAGTGGAATCCTCAACTAGAAGATATTTTCAACAAATCAAATATTATTTTTTGCTTCTTATTCTCAATTTACATTCCCTAATGTTAGAAATCTCTTCAAGAACCAAAATCAACCTAACTTCTTCATCCAAGGAAGGTATCTCAATTAAAAGAATGAAATGTTGTTCAAGTGTCTTCTTGAGGTGAGAAACATTGAATGCATTATGAATCTTACTTTATTTGGGTAGTTCCTGTGAACGGGTGAAAATACGTGTTAGAAAATGAGTGGCAAACAAAAGAGTGCAAAAAATAAATATAAACACCCTACACCTCAAGATTGGCCTAGTTGGATTCAAAAACAAAGTAAAGATAACAAATAGAGCTGATTTACCTTGTCTTGAATCGATCATTTGGTTGGCCCTTGATTTTTGATGTTGTGTATGCTCCTCTTGATGGTAAAAGATGCAAGTGTGGGATGTAAGATGGATGGAAAATAGGTGATAATGGATGCAAATGCAATTATTTGGCTAAGTATGGCTCAAAAGAAAAATTTGCAAGAGTTTGGCTAGCACAATGATCTCCTCCTAAAATGAGAGAAAATAGGGGG
Organism: Sequoia sempervirens; assembly: GCA_007258455.2. Classification (NCBI taxonomy): domain Eukaryota; kingdom Viridiplantae; phylum Streptophyta; class Pinopsida; order Cupressales; family Cupressaceae; genus Sequoia; species Sequoia sempervirens. The sequence goes on along the minus strand of VDFB02000007.1, from coordinate 44,650,101 downwards.
TATTTATAGAAAATTTTGAATTCTCTAGAGAAATGGATAGTTGGGATTAAACCAACAAGGTCAAGATGTAGGGCTATGGTGAGTTGAGAACTCACAAGCCCTCACATCTTGACATGTGGCATGTGAAGTGGCTTGAAAAGGATGATGTGGAAATGAGTTGGAAGGAGATTACATAACATAGAGGTACTACATAGGACCTTGGGATTTGGACAAAATATCCTCATAAAGGATGTCCTTGTCCCCATGTGGGTGAGAGGACATGTGAGGAATTAAAAATTCCTCAAATATCCACATGGGAATGAGAGAAAGAATTTAAAACTCTTTGGAATGCATTTGGGGATTAAATGTGAATTAAAAATTCACATGGGGAATAGAGTGCCTTCTCCAAAAGGAGAAAGCCTTTAATAAGTTTGACTTAGGACACATTCTATAAATGGCATGGGGATTAGGTTGACCTAATTAAGTGATTAAGGTTGTGCAAGTACCTGATTAGACAAATTAATGACATATTAGAGGCAAGTGGGAAATTATGGACGATGTGACCCTAATGATGATTAGAGGTGTGCACATCCTAACCATAAATTAATTATGATTAGAAGAGGGTTAAATGGTTAAGAGGGATTAGAGACCAACTTGCAAAAGTTGGAGGATGTGACAATGAGAGAGAAAGTGAGGAATTAAAAATTAATTTAAATTTCAAGAGGTAATATGACTAAATTAAATAAAGTGGTATATTTATTTAATTTAGAGAGGAAAGAGGGGAAAAATATTTATTAAATTAAATACTTTGGAAACCTTATGTAGGACATGAAATATTAATTAAATGAATGATTTAATTAATATCGGCAAGGAGGATGAAGTAGATGAGCAAAGGGATGATTAAGGAGATGTCTTTGACCATATGGAAGTGGTCAAATTTAGATGTCTACAATTCCAACTCGTAAGAAACTTCACCAATCCTCTCTTAATTATGTATGGTCCATATAGCGCTTAAGCTTATTTTCTCCACTCCTCTTAAAATAGGACTACCTATATGGTTGTAGTTTAAAGTAGACCATGTCACCAACCTCAAAAGTGTGCTTATTATGATGTGGACCTGCATACATTTTCTAATAATTTTGAGTATAATATAGGTTGTCTTTGAGAATTTTCAAGATATCTTGACTTTGTTGAACCAAATATTTTACCCCTATAACCCTGCTATCAAAAATAACAAATCCAATGAAACTTTGGACCTCATATCCATATAAATCCATAAATCATGTCATCACAATAGATATGTGATACATGGTGTTGTAATAATGCTCTCTCAAGTAGAGTCATTTAATCCATGTATTTTGATGACTAGAAACATAGTTCCTCAAGTAGCATTCCACCCATTTATCAAAAATATTAGTCTATGTAATGCCCTAAGCCACACACCTAGTACATTAGACAAACAAACAATACTTTTTTAAAGAGCCACATTAAAATGAATTCATCATTCATGATATAAAAAATACAAGGAACGATACACTAATGTGCACAAAAGTGTCATGTCAATCATGACATAAGGACACTAGCTACCTTAATGACTTCATCATTGCTCCAAGCAAGGTGGCGCAAGTGGAATACTTATCAATCATTGAATAAAATTTACATGATATAATTACAAGAGTGTAGAACAATAGAACACCAAAATGACAATCAAGTACTAACCTGCAATCATGTTCTCTCATATAAATAGCACAAGGGTCGGATGATGCAATCATCTAATTCAAATTCAACCCAAAAAATCTAAACACAAGGGGTAATACCTTCACTAGAGCTTGCACTACTAGGAAGTACAATCCCTCCATCAATAAAAACAATAATAGGTCATTTCCATGCAATGACATGCTTCCACTAGGTGTCAACATGGCAAGACTCTCAAGACCAAGCAAAATAATTTTTTTATACAAAGTTTCCCTAAAAATGGCCAAAGATACTCGTTGTTTGATGAAATAGAGGATGGAAATTCCCTAAAGGATTATATCACCCATAAGGGACACTAGCACCAAGAAAAGACACTAGTATGTCAAGAGGAAACTAGCACAACTATTCAAGTATCCCAAAGATGTGTTAAAGTCTTGCAAACTTTTTGGAGTTAAGAAACTACAATGTAGTCATGTTATTGCACTATAGCCATGGCCAGAGACTAAAGGGATGACATCTTCTAGGTCTTATACCTAGAGACAACCCCCATGACTCACAAAAAATATCACAACACAAATGAACTCCAAAATGATAAAAAAATTATCAAAAGACCAAAAGGGACAATCATACTTGATCTCCAACACACCAAAAAATAAAGGAGACACTCCCCCATAAGATAGGAGGCCTACAAGTGACTCCAACATGAGTCCAAGAACATGAGGGGCAAAGGGAAACATTCACAACACAACCTAGTTGTCCTACCAAGAGGATGACCCAAATGATACTACCCCATGGAAAGTCCTCACGCACATCCCAAAATTAGGGGGAGAAAACAACACATGATCCAATGATGGAAAAAATGATTTTTCTCTTAAATATATTTATGTTAATCCCAAAACTAGGCACGCTCTAAGTCATTTTTACCAACAACTACATAGCCAAAAATGGAGAGAGAATTAAAAAATACTATTTCCATTCAACATCAACATCAACGAGCCAAAATTAATAGTAGGATCCATGTCACCTATATGGGAAAAATATGATCCCACACCACTATAACCATAATAATTATTGAATTTGTTAAATACATTGACACTAAAATAAACAATTAACATGATATCAGTATTATAAATATATTGATGCCCTTCCAAAATGAGGTGTGGTGAGATACAAGATGATATCAATAAATTCACAATAAGAAAACCTCATCCTAAACATGGGTGGATCACAACCCACATAAATGATTAATAAGAAACATTACCATAAGCATTATGCAATGGTCTCAATGACCAATTTTACAATATCTACATTCTTCAATGAAAATAAATATACAAACTTGCAAAAGTACCATGAAATCCCATCATGCTCTCCAAAAAGAATCAACTTCCATCAATTTCCAATGGTGGTTGAGTGTTACCCAACCATGTGGTACCTTCAGGTCTACCCCACCCTGCTAAGAGATAATCACTTGGGCACAAGCACACACACAATGCAAGGGATTATGCTCATAACATGCCAATTATAAAGAACAACCATCATAAAAAAACATGCCAACAAGATATGATAACCCATCATGGCATACATTCCAACAATTATGATCAACCAAACATAGAATAACACGCTCAAGAGGAAAACTTCCACCAACAATATGCATATTAAATATTCACGTCATGTATCAAAAGTATTCAAGATATGTATGAACACAAATAAATCTAAGTCGTCCAATCACATGCATGGCTAGAGACAGGTCTCTCATTGGATACACAATTCAATGACATACAAGATGAGTAAACTAGATGCAAGACAAGGAGTTCCATCACAATATACCAAGGAACAACTAATTGATGATTGATTATGCTTCCCATCTCAATGACGAGGGCACAAAATTGACATGATTCCAAAAAACTCCCAAATTGTGATATGTCCTTCACATTCCCATCAAGCCTTTATAAGCACTTTCAAATGTGTCATGAAATAATCTTGGTTCATTTCAATTACCCCATAAATTTCTTTAATTATCACTTAATGAATAACACTCTACCTATTTAATTTTTATAGATAACTTTGGATCCCAAAAATATAGTGTCACTCCTTAACCATCTTCTAACCCTCCAATCCTAGGTTCATTGCACCAATTTACTATTTGGTGGGTGGCATAGAAACCAATGCACAAAAATGGGGATGAGAAAATTTGAACATAGTTTCAAAAGATTCAACATGAAAATATAAGAGGGGGTCTTGTTTTCTCCCATTAAAATTCATCCTATATCATTCCAAATTTGTAAATTTGTTTTGAAAGGAAAAATTATAAATATCTCAAAACCACCATTGATGAATGCTTGAATTTTTCAACATTTTAAAATTAAAAATTTCAAAAATCTAAATATATCATTTTGCTTCCAATATGCACAACTACATTTTTGCAATAAGATTCTCAAGTCTTAATTTTTAGAATATTTTGTCATAACCATGACTTAAAATGGATATTTTCAAAATTTTCAAACAATAATTTAATTCAATAAAAATGCACAGAATTCACGTTATGATGGAGGTCATATGCTACCATAAGAGTGAGGGAAAACATGAAATGAGATACTCAAAAAACATAGATAAATGGGGATAATTACCTTGAGTTTGAAGCCCACAAATTTCCAATTTTCCATCATTTATCTTCAAATTTGAGGAGAAATCCAAAATGCAAAACAATCGTTTCCTTGTAATTCAATTCCCAAGTCCAAGCAATTTCGACCAACTTTCCATTTTTGAGAGAGAGGATTTGAGAGATTTTTCTTTTCAAAAATGTAATAATGATTCCCTTTATGTCTTTTATCCTCTATTTATTTTTCTATTTTTCATTTCACCTTGTTTTTTATTTTCTCATTTTTTTCCCATATTTTTCCAAACATAAAATGTCTAAGTTATTTTCCCCTTTTCCAAAGGTAAATAAAGCAAATCCAATTAATTATTTTATATAAATTTATATATTTCAAATAACTTTCCCAAACAATGAAATATTTTTTTGGTCATAATTAAAATAATTGCAATAATTTAAACACTTTATAGGGTATTTAACTTAGCAATTTTCCATTTATTTTCTTTCCCAAATTTCTTGATTCCCAATCCAAATCAGCATTGCTAACATGAAAAGATTTAACCTTCGAAATACAATTACATGTGAATGGAGAAAGAAGCACCACAATTAAAATCACACTTACAAGTTTCCACAACATGTGGAATCTAGAATTATCATCAATTCAAATCAAAAACTATAATATAAAATAGAGTTCATCTTGCATTCAAACGGAATGTGATAGTGGCTACCATACGCATTAACCTAAAGTGACATCTCCAATCTAACTACCATTAGGAAATCAACCCAAAACTGCATATTCATATGGAAAAATAACTCTACACCTACACACTCAATTCACACAAGTGCACCTACTCCACATATAATATTTGAAGCAATATAAAACCTCCCAACAAGGTACAACATCATAATTATAGAAGTATAATAATCAATTAAATACAAGATACTAAGATCATTAAAAAAAATTAATGTGGTCAAAGAAAGCATACACATGCATCTCAAAGAAATAAAAAACATCAATCGACATGTAGAGGAATACTCTCTCTAAAAATGTGGATGGTATAACCACATAATACAAGATGCTTAAAATATATCTCATAAGAAAAACATGTCACTCAATGCACAAACAACAATCAAAATAAGGACTATTAATGAAAACGGTGAAGTCGAAACATCGATAAGCCCCCAATGCAATATGCCCAAACACAACCCATGTATCCCATGATATATAGTTAAAATATGATACCAATCACAAATATCTCAAGGAAAACAAACATGTGGGTGTTACAATCTACCCATCTATTTGTAGTGGTATCTAATGCTCAAAGTAAGCTCAATTCCTATTAAATAAAAAATATTATTCCAAAAAAAACTTAGGAACTAACTATATGTATCAATCGTGATATTTGTAAGAAAAATATGAAGCCTAATCACTTCTTTGAAAAAAAAATTAGTATGTTTAGGCATCTTGAAATTTGAATAATTGGCAAAGAATTTTTCATACTCCATGAGTCTATCCACAACAACATAAATGCAGTCCTTACCTTGCATCTTATAAAGTCCAATGATTAAATCCATTGAAATAATTTCTTATTTCTAATTCGAAATGGGTCAGAGTTCAACAAACTAACTAAAGGTGATTGCTTTATTATATTCTATTGAAAAACTAGACATTCTTTGATGTGCTTAAAGACATCATCCTTAAGTAATTTCCATGTGAATCTCTCCCAAATCTATTTGTAATAATGTTTACTTTGGATGACCAACCAAGGAAGTATCATGAACAACCCTTCAAATCTTATCATTCATTGATTTGGCACCAATAAAAACTCTATCCTTGTATAGGATGATTTCATTAACTACTACATATCTATCATGCTTCAATTTCCCTTCCAATATGCTAGTGGTAAATGTGTTTTTAGAATGTACCATATCAAAGTTTGAACATTCCTATCTACTGCAATTTTCATCATAGAACATAGAGTGGGTTTTCTTGACAATGCATCAGTCATTATATTTTTCCCCTTTTACATATTCAATATCAAAATTATGAGCTTGAAGCTTACTCACCCATTTCTATTCACTTTCATTGAGATATTTTTGAATTGGAAAGTGCTTCAAAATATTGTGATCAATTTTCACCACACTTTCCACCAACAAGATATTGTCTAAACTTAACCAAAGCATACATGATGGCCAATATTTTCTTGGAATAGAACAAAAACTCTCTTTCAATATCCCTAATTTTGTGTCTCTAAAAAATGATAAGATGTTTATTTTTCATCAAAACAAACACAATCCCTTCCCCATAATCATCATAGTCTACCACAATTGAAATAGATAAGTCTATAATGGTTAACACAAACCAAGAACTCATCATTTTTTTTTATTTTTTCAATAGTTTGTTACATTGAATTAGACCATGTGAAATCTCCCTTCTTTGTCAAATCAGTAACTGTAACTTCCAACTAAGAAAATTCTTTCACAAATCTTTGGCAATAGCTACAAAACTAAAGAATCCTCTCAACTATGTCAATGTCTTAGGAGTAGACCAATCCAAGATGGCCCAAGTCTTCTCTTGATGAACTTGTACTCCTTGAGTATTTATTGCATACCCCAAGTATAAAATTTAAATCATAACAAACTCACATTTAGACTCTTTGGAAAATAGAGATTATTTCTCCAAAATACCCAAAACTTCATCTTGTCTAGAGTGATCTTCCCAAGTTTTGTTGTACTACTTATTGAACACATTTTTCATACATGTGGAACCAAGGAAAATGGGGGATATGTTGATTAATTACTATCATACTCACTTTCAAAGGTATTCCACTCAAGGGTAACCCTAGAGATCTCAATGCAAAAGAGAAAGAGATCTTGCAATAGGGTTGTCCTAGGGTTTGAATATGATCTAATGAGGGGTTCACCACCAAGTGTAAACTTGGAAAAAGACAACGAAATGAAAGATATAATTCAAAACCCTAATTGAGTGCAAAATAACACTAAATGACCTAGAAAAGTGAACAAAACAACACAAAAAACTGTAAAACATAAAGTGTGCACCTAGGAATTTGGAGAAGGCTGAATGGAGGTCTAGAATTCTGGAAAATATGCTAAAAGGGTATCTAGATCTGTAAAATCCTAAAAACTGACAGGAACTGGGACTCACTTTCCAAAAGTGGCGAATCAATCTAGTTGGGCTTTTCTGAAGCTTCAAAAGATGATTATGCTCTTCTCTATTTGCTTTGTCTTTCATGACTAGTTTCCAGATTTGACTCTCTAATTCACAATCTGTAGGTGATCTCCAATGTTCTCCAAGGCTTGAGGACAACTTTGACAACTTTGATTACTTGACAACTTTTCTCCAATCTTGCTCCTTATGAAATATGCAACCTAGACCTACAAATCACACACAAAGGAGAGGGAAAAATGTTGGGGGATTAGTGAATAGGGTTTACCTTGGTCAAACCCCTTGTTGGTAATTAAACCTTGAAATGAAAGCAAATATGAATGGAGAATGATGAATGAACAAAAGAAAGTGTTGCAACTCACCAAACCTTGGCAATAAGGTGTTGCAAGTATGCTTGAAATGGCTGTAATGGATGTGGTTCTTGACTCTTGCTTGAAGGATGTTGATCTTGCTTGAAACGCTTGCTTAAATCATAAACCCTACATCACAATTATTAGCACAATAACAAATATTATGGATGAAATATTTGACATGATGATGGCACTTGAATGTTGCTCTAAAATGCTTGATAATCTTCCCTTGAATGCTCTTGTAGATGCTCAAATGCTCTTATGAACTCTCTTGAATGCTAGGTGTGAATATGAGTGAAAGAACCTTGTATTTATACTCAATTATGCAAGAATTCTCAAAATTACAACACTACAAGCTGACATCAAATCTAGGAGAATAAAATCCAACCAAAAATTTGAATTAAATTTTATTTTGGGCCACACAGGACTCATTCGCCCAAGGTGGTGAATGAGTCCCATTAGACATAATGTATGGTATAAAAACCAAAAGTGCTTAGAAATGTGTGAAAACTAGTTAGGGGCAAAAAGATCCAAGTGGGACCCATTCACCCAAGGTGGTGAATGAGTCACAAATCACCAAATCTGGGCCACACAAGTCAAAAACACCTAAATTATGATTGGTAAATGATTGGTGTCGGGATTATCCTCAAAAAGATGCAATAAATGAGGCTTGTGGATGCAAAATAGGGCCAATTAAAGCATAAGAGGACCCAATTATTAATGACAAGCCTAGAGGAATGTGAAAGTGTGTTACAACACTTTACAACACTCCAAATAAGGCACGATTAAGGTTAAAAAGAGGTTTATTAGGTGTAATTAATTAATAAGACCTTAGAAAAGTGTGAAAGTGAATTACAACACTTCACAACACTTAAGCAAGGTACCATTAAAATCCATTAGCTCAAAAGGGCCCAAGACTTAATGTGAATTGTGTCATCCACATTGCAACACTAAATCAAGGCAACATTAAGCCAAAGTCACAAGGAGGGCCCAAACAAGCCAGAAAAGTAGAAGGGTTACTTTTTTAGTGACTCCAACATGACTTAAAATTTATGGAATCCATAATGATGCCTAACTTGGTTATCTTATGAACATTTTCTTTACAAACTTTAATTTAATGGTATTATGACCTAAGGTCTATTTTACAAAAATAGACCATGCCATATAACTCATCAATTTAAGTTCATCAATCCTAGGAATTTGATACCTATTCTTGATGGTCCTTTTGTTTAGAGCTCTATAATTAGTACACATTCTCATGATCCAATCATTTTTCTTAAACAAGACCACTAAAGAATCAACTAGCCTTGAACTTGACCTAATGTGACCTTTATCAAAGATCTCCTCAATAGTCTCTTTGTATCTTCCTTATGTTCCCAAGATGATGATAAGGTGTGGTGATAGCTGATTTAGTTCATTTCTTTAGATAAATGACATGTTCAAACTCTTTATCAAGTAGCCTCCTAAGAGGTATTTCATTGACATGTTATTGTGCTTGTCTAAAAGAGATGAAACACCAACACAATAAGATTTATTACCCTCTAAATAAATGATAGGAATAATCAAGCGTTAGGTTGTCCATATAACTTGACCATAGCATGAAGTCTTCTCCATACATTTGGATAAAATAATTTTTGGAACACCATTTGACATTCAATGAAGAATCACCTTTTTAAGTTATATGAATGGGACTTGAGTTCCATGGTTTGGAAGTTCTAAGTAATTTCTTCCAAAGAATGCAATCACTAAACTCCCAACATTTCATCAATATCTCATATTTGACAATGTAAAATTCATCTTTTACCTCATTATTTTCCAACATGAGACATTTAATTGGGAATCTTCCTTAAGCATTGTATGGTGAAACCATCAGCAACCATCACATCTAAAGCCTTAAATTTTTTAATTTCTTATGCCTATTTTTACAACCTCCCCTTTCATCAATAAAATTACAAGTTTCTCTAAAATCAATGAGTAAAGTAACTCTTTATCCATATAGAACTCCATGAACTATAAAATAGTTATACTAAGGGTTGCTAGAAATTTTGGCAAGAGTACCTCTTGAAGTGTCTATTTTTTCCTAATCTTCTTGTAAAGGCTCTTCTTTATTACTATTTTATTCCAAATCTTTAGCCCCTAATTCTTCATTTGAGACTACCTCAATGTAGTGCACTTGTCCTTTCCTAAGACATCTATGGTTAGTGCCCACGGTTCTTTGAATGTGAATCAATGTTTATTCTTCCTCAATTCATTTTTTTTCTCTTTTTTTATTTTCTTGAAGCAAATTTTTTACCTTGATTGATATTTTTTCAAAAATACTTCTTTGCAAGGAAATTCTTCTTTCATAATTGAAGGCTCAAGTTTCAAGGATTTTTTTATAGCCTTTTGTAGATATGGAGGTGTAAATGCTTCGACTAAACCATTGACAATTTGAAACAATCCTTTTGTGAACAACATAATCAACCTTCTTTCAATTATGTTATGAATTTTAAACTACATAGTATGAATTAACTAAGCCAACATTTATATAAGGTGCTCTTGCTCCTGAAAAATTCTATGATATTTTGCCTCTAGTGAATCCATTTCCCCTATAGTTATCTTCTCTCTTTTTCCATATTAGTTTCTTCCAACATGATTTTTGAAGATAGAAATTCAACTTTCGGATTCTTTGAATTTTTATTTTATTTTCCTCTAATAATATATGTTTGCTCCATCGGCGGGATGCATGTGTAATATACATCTACAATAAAATGATTAGATTTTGAAAAATAGGCTAGTAAAACCACTGGCTCTAATACCATTGTAATAGCCCTAGCAAAATGTTAGCTTAAATCTACTTTAAAAAATTACAATTTCTCAAATCTTAGCTCTTTTTTACATTATTTTTTATATGGGAAAAGTGGAAGCATATTGAGACTAAAACAAGGACAATGGAATTAAACAAAAAAATATTAGATGGTAGCTAACCAAATTACATTAAAAACAAGTCATAAAATTGATTAACACCAAAATGACAACTAGTGATTGCAAATTCCAATCAAGACAAACTAGCTAAATATAAGTGAAATGTGTTTTCCAAAATGATATAGTATATCACCTAATTTCAATACAACTCAAGCTAGTGGATAATATACTGAAACTAAAATGGATTCAATGGATAAACTAACCAAGATCTATTACAATGATAACACAGATTTGGCAATGAACTATCCAAGATCTTCAATAATTAAAAATAAAACTATTGATGGTAAATCATCCAAGTTTACAATAAAAATAAGAATCTTGAGCATAAATAACCTTAATTGAAATAACTATATCAATTTACCAACAATAAATGAAAACTACCTCAAACTAAAAATATGGTTTCAAACTTACAAAAACTTAATGTTTCACCAACTCATACTTATGTAAATAGTTTTTTTTTTTAAATATAAAAATACCTTTTTGTAGATCTATTAGTTTAGTTTTCAAGTATACATAGTTTTTAATATTTTATTTTTTATAGTGCACTAACTAAAAGATTTTGTGTCAAGATGGTATAGTTTTTTTCTATTTTGGATAAATTGTTAAGACAAAAAGTGACGTCCCATGAGAACAATCAAGTAAAAGTACAAAGTTGTGTCACACTTTTTAAAGGAAACAACCAACACTAATCTAACTTTTAAACTTGAATCACTAAAAAGTGACATTTATGTTTTAAATTTTGAAATAATGTAAACTAATAAAAGGTTTTTTTTATTTGAATATAGTTTTTTATAGATTGACAATGTAATTTAGTTGCTGAAAAAATGAGCTGAAAATTGAAATTACATGAGACGTCACTCTTTATATAGTATTTTTTACATTTTTTCCCTCAATTTTTTTGTATGTATTTATAACTTGAACCTTTAGTGCATAGATTTTTTTTTTTCCAATTTTGATAAATATATATATTTTTAAATAAATATTAAAATGTGTGTGTATTAAAACATAGTTGTTTCCATTTGATGTCAACTTTCATATTATTTATTTATCTAAAATGGAAAAAAAATATACTATCTTGATATAGATTCTTTTATCTAGTGCATCATATTTTTTCAAATTTTTTTAATAAGTTTTACTATTTTTCCTTGACATGGTAATCAACCTAATATTTTATGATGATAACCTACTTTTAGTAAAAATAAAAAGGAAAATATAAATAATTATTAAATTAGTAATATAAATATATATTTGAAAACTACACTTATGGATCTACAAAAGGGTGTTTTTATATTTAAAAAATGTTATATACATGAGTAGAAGTTGTTGAAACATCATTTTTTTTTAATAAATCTATTTTTTTGGTACATTGGCCTCAATGTGGTGCTACATATGCATTTAGCCAACAATTTTAGTTGGAAAAGTTTTACACATATCTAACTTAGCTATAATGAGTCTTACAAGATCATATGTTTGACCAAAAAAATTTGTTACTTAGAAATACTTAAATTCACTAGTGTTGATAAGTTGGCCGAAAGTGTGACATAGTTTTGTACTTTTACTGAATTAAGTTTTCAATATGCACACATTTTAATATTTGCTTAAAAATATATATTTATCAAAATTGGGAAAAATAAATCCATGCAATAAAGTTTTAACTTATAAATGCACACAAAAAATGAAGGAAAAAATAAAATTTACTATATAAAGAGTGACATCTCGTTTAACTTCATTTTTTTAACATTTTATCAACAACTAAATTATAGTGTCTATTTTACCAAAAACTATATTCAAATAGGTTTTTAATTTAAAAAAATACAAACATAATTTAATAAAAAAAATATATTTTATTAGTTTACATCATTTCAAAATTCAAACCATATATATTGCCACTTTTTAGTGATTCAAGTTAAAAATTTGGATCAATGTTGGTCAATTCCTTTATAAATATGTCACACAACTTTGTGCTTTTACTTGATATTTAAGTTGTTCTAATGTTAATTAGAGGAAAATTTTAGGAATCAATTTGTTGTTTGCAACTTTCATTTTCTACTCAACAGGGACGAAAACCTTTGTTGCAGAGCAAGATGAGGTCAAGACAAAACCCCTACATCATTAAATCAGCCCCTTATAGCATTTTCTAACTGTAAACTTCATAATTTTCTTCTGCAATATGTTGATTTCAATACCTATTAATCTACAAGTTGGGCACAAGGGAATTCACTCCATTTTTTTGGATTGTTGTCCTTCAACAATAAGTAATCGAGCTCATTGTTCAATTCTTAGTGTCAATGAGTTGCATCAAACCAATCCAAGGGCATTTGTAGAGGGATTTGAGTATATTTACACCAACACCCATCCATGTAGGGCGGCCCCTACCTGTAGGCAAGACCAACAAAAATGAGTGTATCCAGGATACTGTCAAGCACAATCCTAGATTATCACTAGTAGTCTATAAAGTAGTGTGCCAACCCTCTACAATTAGATGGAATACAAGGACAGCCAAGCACACTAGATCAACCACCACTTAAAATGCTAGGGTTTGAAGATACCATTTATTGGTGGTTGGGTCATCCCACAATAATGGGTTACACTTTTTGGCCAAACTTGACATTGAAATCAACATTTTTAGAGAAAACTTCACTTTCTGACACTTATAGTAGGTAAACTATTAGGAATTTGGAAATGATGTAAACTAGTGATTTGTGATATTTTTTCTATAGATTTTAAATGTATTTTTTTGAAAAAAATTGAAATTAAATTGTAATTTTTGTGTCTCCCTTGATAACTAGTTTTTAATAGTAAACAACATTTTTAAAAAGTGGTGTGTACTTCGGCAAGCATAACTTTTTTTCTACAAAGGATAAAACTATAATTCTTTTGAATTTAGGTTGGTAACACAAGTATCTAGGGCTTTCATTTTGTTTCATAGCATTTTGTTCAATAATTTTCTTTTAATTAAGTTTTGAAGTCAAAACATTTATAATTTAGACATAGGTGCACTTCGGCATGCATAAATTTTTTGGTATGTATTGAAATTCAATTTTTCTTTTCTTGTTAGAACGAGGACATCAATACCTAGTGGATATATATTTTTCAAATTTTTTTTCCTCAAATTTACTATTTTTCCATAATGATTTTTCATCGAACTTGACATTCGGTGAAAAACCTATGTACAGTAAAACTAAAAAATAAAATATAAAATAAAAACAAAATATATTAAATTTATAGTTGTTGGAAAGCACATTTTGATCACTACAATCATCCAATTTGGTTTATCAAGTTGACTCCATTTGCATCTCCTTCCTAAGTTTCGATAGTCAAAAAAATGCATAAATTTTGAAATGGTGGAGGGGAAGGTAGAAAAAGGGGGTTCATTAGAACCCCCCTTCTAATGAAGGGGATTCATTCAAACCCCCCTTATATGGTGCAAAAGGGGGTTCATTAGAAGGGAGGGGGTTTCATTAGAAGGGGGGAGGGTTCATTAGAAGGGGGGGTTCATTAGAAGGGGGGTGGTTCATTTGAACCCCCTTCATTAGAAGGGGTAAACCATTTCAATTTTTTTTATGAGCATTTCTAATTATTCTTTGTTTGAAAAATTGTAACCCACTATTGTGGGTTTACCCGGTTACAAGTTGAAGGCCACCTAATTACTCACAGGGAGCACCACACTTTTCAACTACGACATCAAGGACAACTCTAATCCACCATCTATCAAGGCATATGTAGGCCATACTTCCAAATCCACCATTGGAATAGGCAATGCCAGGTCATATTGTACCAAACACATATCAAAATTTGGTTTGTCTACTATTAAGATTAGTGTTCAACCTCAAAATTCAATTGATGGTTTTTTGATATTTGTAAACCCTAAGAATAGTTTGTAACTTGAATAGGTGGAAGAAATCACTATTGAAAACATTGGCATTGCATATCTATGATACATGAGCATCCATGATCATCAATAATCTTGTGTCAACTAAAAATATTTCCTTTCTTTGTTTTGTATTTTCAATAAGGGCTAATGTGTGGGGAATTAATTATTTTCATTTCTAAATATTTTAATTTCCCCTATGGTAATTTGTAATTGAAATTTTGAATGTGGATTTACTTTGGTAAATTTTTTAGGAGCATCCCAAAGTCCAATATTCCAGCCTAGGAGTCCATTTCAAGGTGAGGGCTACTCATCAATGCATGTCCTTACATGTTGATTTCTATGATTTGCATGCTCTTACATGTTGAGACACCCAAGTTTGCATGTTGGTGCATGTTCTTTCTTAGAGCCATCAAAGCCATCAAAGAATAATGAAGCACACCGGATTGACCAAATTTGATTGGCCATTAGTTAGGCACCCATGTGTGAGGGTTATGTTAGCAATAAATAATTTTCACTATTTTCATGAATTATTCACAAAAGGGGTGTGGGTTTTCCAAGGAGGTATATGCATGTTGTCTTGGAATACCATAGTGGTATTCTCATGCTCAAAATTCTATATATTGATGCCTTGTTACTATGAGAAGTGGGCTTTTTGGATTTGAAGTTTTACATAATAGGATGCTACCAGATTCTCTAGAGGATTGTGACTCCAAGTTTTTATATATTATGTAATCAACAAGCCCATATGATGAGGAATGTGATGTAATTTCATTTTATTTCAAAGATAATAGAAATCCTATGCTTCTTTCTTGCATTTTTTTTGTACAATTTGTGGTGTGGTTTGTTAAAGATTTGGAAGGAGGTGTGTATTTTCTTGGAGAGAGGAAAAAGAAATTTTGTTGCAAAGGTTTTCCAGCAGCAAGAGGATTCGTGATACCCATGTTTATTGCAGCAAAGATTTATTGGATGTTGTGGTTGTGTTGCTGATATGTGGTGGTCATTGATGTCAACACTATTAGCATAAATGTATTTGAAGTTGTATATGTCGAGGATATTGAGAAAATTGTAAGAAATGAGTTGCAAGTTGTCAGTGGTTAAGTGAAGTTAAGTATGGTGGTATGTTTTGTACGTTCAAGATTAGAGGTTGTGGAATAAAGGTTTTCTTGTTGAGTGTATCTAGTCTTTCCATGTTGAGTTTCAGAGATCCACATGAAGATTTAATCAAGTTATGAAGATTTTCATTCAAACAATGTTTTTCTTCAGTTAGTGTTCCTAATTGAAAATGAGGCTATTTCTGTTAGTTCAGTTGTTGCGGATGCTTTTCTATTGGTTCTTAATGTTTGTGGATGCTTCTAGATCATGCTCTATCTTTGTTGCACGTTTACATTGATTGTTGTGATTGTGGTTGGCCATTTTCTCTTGCGTGTTCATATTTTTCATGTTCCTGGCCGACATGGTGTTGAAGCATGTTGTGGATCTTCGAGGAGAATTTAATTGAAGTGTTTGCATGTTGAAGATGTTGATTTAGGTCCTTACTAAGTTATGGCCAACTTTGGTTGATATGCATTGATTATTATGAATGATTTGGGCTGATAGTTATATTCATTTTATTATTTATTTATGGTCAACTTGTAGAGGTGAAATTTCTTGTTGCAGATATATAAGAGCGGTTGTTTGTTTGAATTGAAGTGTGCGAGCATGTGTGTATGTGTGAATAATGTCCTAATCATTCGAAGGAAAAGTAGAGTGTGAAGAAAAGTGAAGAGTTGTTCATGCGCTTAACCGAAACTGTGATCAGGCATTAGCAGATGTTATTTTATCAGTTCAAATCCCTGCGAATGGCTTTAATCTGAATCCTTTTGTAAGACAGTGTATAGTCTTCCTTTGTAATTGAGCAGTGAGCTCTAGGCAGTGCGCTTGAATGCAAGTGAATTCCCCATATTTCATTTTCATTATACTTTAAACAGGGTATAATTTTGTGGACTAACCTCCACCGTGGTTTTTCTCCTAACAGGGTTTCCATGTAAAAAAATCTTGGTGTTTTGTGTGCTTCTGATGTGTTGTTATTTTTTGTTTTCATGGTTAATAATCAGATCTGAGAATAAAGTTAATAAGTTGAATAAGTTTTGAATTTTTGGGACAATTGATTCACCCCCCCTCTCAGTTGTCTGCTCTTGTTTTGCCAACAATTGGTATCAAAGCTAAGTTCCTTGGAAGAAGTTTAATAGAGCTTAAGGTGATCTGGGATGGCAAGTTACAAGAAGGATAGTTCGATATTTGATGGAACAAATTACTCTTTGTGGAAGACTCGAATGGAGTGTCATCTAAGATGCATTGGTGAACCCTACTAGAGAATTACAAGTAATATGTATATTATTCCACATAATGCTCCTACTACTTCTGTTGAGATTAGAGATGTTGAGTATAATATCTGGGCTAAGGAAGCTTTGTTGAGTGCTTTGACTGATTCAGAGATGACAAATGTTATGGATCTGAAGATTGCTTATGAGATCTGGAAAAAGTTGGAAACTTTGTATGAAGGTGATGATAATGTGAAGATTGCTAAGTTGCAAAGCTTGAAAGGCAAATATGAAAGGATGAGAATGGGTGATGATGAGAATATTAATACTTTTATGCAAAGAGTGAATGAACTTGTGTGTGGTATTAGATGTGATGGTGGAAAGAGAGAAGAATCTGAAATTGTTGCTAAAGTGCTTAGATCCCTGCCTGATTCCTACAAAGTCAAGGCTAGTGCTATTGAAGAGCTCTGGACTATAACAAACATAACCAGAAATACATTGGTTGGTAAGTTGACTGCTTTTGAGTTGAGTGAATTTGGTGATGCCCTTCCTAAAGTTGAATATGCATTTAAGGCCACTAAGTTTCCAAAAGAGATAGACAAAGATATAAACTAGGTGAGAGTTCATTTAGAAAGACATTCAAGTATGAAGATGAAATCAGACAGATTGAAGAAGAAAAAGAGATGGAAGAACTGGACTTGCACTTATTGTCAAAAAGGTACCGAGAGGAAAAGGTTAGTATGAAAGAAAGTTGCCTCTTAAATATTTTTCTTGCAATAAGATAGGTCATTTTGCATGAAGGTGTCGGGAAAAAGCTGCTAAACCAAGACAAAACAAGCCTAGATTTCAAAAGAAATGTTACTATGCTTCTGATGAAGGTGTAACAAACGAAGAATCTGATAGAGATGATGATGAATGGGTATTTATTGTTGTCAGAGAAAATAGTCATGTATCTTCTGAATCTGCTAGTTGTACAAATGTGGAGAAAGCCCTAGCTGCTCGAATTAAAGGGAAAGATGAAAGGGTAATTGATAGTGGATGTTCACATCAAATAACAGGAGACAAAAGTAAGTTTGTGAGCTTTGAAAAATATGATGGTGTTGTTGTAAGATTTGGTGATAATATAGCTGGTATGATCTGTGGAAGAGGATGCATTTCTCTTGATTCTATGTTTCTCAGCCGTAATGTTCATGGCCGACTGGGATTTTATTTTAAAACGCGATCATAAAGCTACCGACCTTAAATAATGAACACTTCAGTTATGAAATTGGTTTCTTGCAAATTCAGTCTTGAGATTTGTTACTCATATAAAATCCTTAATTTCATCCTAAAGCAATAGTATATTTAAGCCTTGTGCTGAAAACTTTATATTCAAATATAAATGTGAACAATGTTAATAACCATACATCTTTGCATGCATATTGTGTATAATTATCGCATTGATAAATCTGTTGAGCTCGACCTGTTAATAGCGGATTAGTTCAAACATTTAATTTTATTTTCATTCACCGAACCCCGGCCTTTCATAGCTTCCATACAATAAAGCTCGTAGTTGATCGGCCCTTCCATTTCATTCCACCTCGTTTCCTCAGCCATCGCATTTAATCCTCCATCTTAGTGGAGCTCCCTGAACCTTCATATTAGATCCGCGGTGTTTACGCAGCAGTTTAAGCTGAAAGATAACGGTTACAACCTTTATAAATGCTCATTTGGTTCATACATCATTTTCCTTTATTAGCATATGTCGTAGATAAGTGCTTTTGTGTATACACGTTACTGATAATACATTCTATTCTTTATTTGCTTTATTCCTGAATTGATGATAACTTAAACTCATGATCTTCCATATGTTCTAAAATAGTAACTTAGCTCTTAAAAGCATAAAGCGGACCATTCTATTGTTTTGATAGTTTTAAAAGAATGTGTTTTCACACGCGCTAGTATTGTAAAAACCGTAGAGATCTGAAACAATTAGTGATTTTCTATAAACGCTGTGGTTTGTAACTGTGCCTTTATGCGCCCATTGTAACAGAACATTGCGATCTCTTTAAAATGAAGTTCTCATTGTGTGCAGTAGAGTAAATAATTTGTATAACAATAAAGAGTTCAGGAAATCGATGTTTATTTTAAGAACAACTGGTAGCTTACGGCAATAATTCAATTCTCATTGCTTTGTTCCAAATTAAGTAGCACTGTAGACTACTTGTTTTGTTTCTACTTTGAAATCATTCCTTATTAGTATCTTTTATGTCTCTGTATTCATTCGATTGAACAGATTTAACTATAAGTTCTTCAGTTTCAAGTTTAAGGGATGTGCTATCGCATAACCTTAATGGTAACGAACATAATACTTGTCTCTTTAAAAGTTACCTATTTTTGGGTGTGCAGCTGTGGTTGGTTAAACAACCACAGACGTAGCTATTCTTTACATTTGTTTCTGTAGATATGAGTTCTGCCTTTAGAGGAAAATAAGGCCTATCACCGTGGTAAACATACCGTTTGCTTATTTCCTAACGGCTGTGGAAGTCATGATTGCAACGGCTCACCATAGATACTAGGCTGGATGCAATTTCGCAGCCGTTGTTATGTCATCCCTCTGATAATAGTTGCCAGGGCTATCTTGTTTCAAGCGGAACTGTCAGTGGCCTCTTATAATGGAATTAATCTCTTGCCATGTACAAGCAATTATGAATAGAAATATATATATATATATATATATATATATATATCTAAGTATTTATATGTATGTAAATATATATTTGTATATATACATATATACTCATACTAGTGCTCATAATTATGAAGAGAAAATAAATAATGTTGTGAGTTGGTGTTCAGATAAAATAATAATGTACCAACTAAATATTGCGTTTATTTTTATGTTGTGATTGTATAATAACTATACCATTATAGGTTAATGTTAATGGAATCCCTTTGTGATAGTAGTAATTTGTTGAAAACTCATTCTTGGTTTAATCTAGCAAATTCAAATATCGGAATAGTAATGCAGATATCAAACTTGTAAATTGTTCCTTTGATTAGTTGTTGAGGCAAGAATACCTTATTTATTCTAATATTAAGAAATTTAGATTAAAGCATAAGTAGTCAAATTGAATAAATCAATTTATTTTATTAATTTCTTCTTAAATATAGATATTTGTTTGAATTTTAGCTTGTTCTTGAAGCAGGCATTACAGAGAGAAACTAGAGAGGAAAAGAGAAAATCAAAAAATGGGAAAGGATGGTGGTGAAATTGAAGAACCAATTCAACACACGAATTATGAGCTAGAACTGCTAAAGAAACTTCAAAATCCGAGGCAAAGGGAGGAGACAATCGAGGAGTACACAAAAGAGTTCTATAAGATGATCATACGAACTGGTCATAGTGAAGTCGAAAGGAAGAAGGTGGTGTGAGACTTAGGGAGGATTCAATAGAGGACTCTTCTGGGGAACTTGTTTCAAGTGCAGAGTAGGGCACCGTGCGTTTGAGTGTTGCCAAGGAAGTGTGAGGAAGCGAGGGGAGCACAGAGCTAGGGTATCCTACATGGAGGAGGAATCAGACAGATCATCAGAACTATGGGGCATCCAGAAAGGGGAGAGTCATTGGTCCTAAGAAGGGCCCTACTACAGACCGAAACCAAGGAGAAACTGGCATAGAGGAAGAGCTTGTTCTAGACAAGGTGCAAGTCAAGAGGCAAATGTTGCAATGCCATCATTGATAGCGGTAGTATGGACAACTTGGTTTTAGAAGAGATGGACTGGAATGTGAACTTGAAGAGTATGGAACACCCAAAACCATATTGGATAGCTTGGATTCAAGATAATCATAAAATCTTGGTAAGTGAACAATGTCTCGTTGAATTTCACATTGGATCATATAACCTGGACGAAGTGTTGTGCGACATCATGCCAATGGATGTTTTCCAATTTTTGTTGGGGATACCTTGGCAATATGATAGGAGGGCTATACATGATGGTAGGAAGAACACCTACATGGTGACCATGAATGGAAAGAAGCATACTTTGATTCCTCTTGAGGAAGAGTAGAAGGATGTGGTATGTGGCAACACCAGGTTTTTCTTGGTAATTGGGAGGAAGTTTTTGGATGGATTGAGACATAAGAACGTGTGTTTTGCCTTGATTCTGAAGAAGTGTGACAGTGAAGACACCGAGAGTAGCACAACAAAAGGGGGAGTCTAAGTACCATAGAATGAGGTCTCAGTATTACTGAAGGAGTATCAGGACATTGTGTTAGAGAATGTTCCAAAAAGACTCCCACCAATCCAGAGTATCAACCACCACATAGACCTCATACCCGGAGAAAGATTTCCAAACAAAGCAGCACATTGAATGACACTAGTGGAGAACACAGAGTTGAGCAGGAGGATGCAGGAGTTGTTGAAGAAGGGATTGATCCGGGAAAGTTTAAGCCCTTGTGTGATACCTATTGTCTTAGCACCAAAGAAGGATGGAGAGTGGAGGATGTGTACATATTCCAAAGTCGTCAACAAGATCACTGTCAAGTGTTGGTTTCCTTTACCAAGGATGGATGACATCATGGATTGTCTGGATAGAGCTAGATACTTCACCAAGATTGACCTCAAGAGTGGATACCACCATATCAAAATTCAGGAAGATGACGAGTGGGAGACTACATTCAAGACCAATGAAGTATTATACGAGTGGCTGGTCATACCCTTTGGACTCACCACTACACCAAGCACATTCATGTGGTTGATGAATGAGGTATTGAAGGAGTTCCTAGGCAAGTTCCTTATTGTTTACTTAGATGATATACTATTTTTTAGCAAGGCAAAGAAAGAACATTTGCGGCATGTTTAAAGACAAGTGTTCTAGTGATTAAGAGAAGAGAAGCTATTGATCAATATCATGAAATGCAATTTCATGAAGGCTAGGCTGGTTTATTTGGGGTTTGTCATTTCTATAGAAGGATTGAAGATGGATCCGAAAAAGGTGAGAGCAATTGTGGAATGGCCAACACCAATAGACATTGAGGACATAAGATCTTTTGATGGATTGAAAATTTTTTACTGAAAGTTCATCTGAAACTTTAGTACCATTTGCACACCAATGACAAAGACCATGAGAGGAAACCAAAAGGAGTTTAAGTGGACATCCAGAGCACAAAGTGTTTTGAGTTGTTGAAATAGTAGGTGATGGAGCAACTGGTACTGGCCTTACCAGATTTCAACAAGTTCTTTAAAGTAGATTGTGATGCTAGTGGCAATGCCATTAGAGCAGTCATATGCCAAAAAGAGAGGCCAATTGCATATTTCAATGAGAAGTTGAATGATGCCCGAAAAACATATTCATTATATGACCAGAAGTTTTATGCCATAATACAAGCCCTAAAGAAGTGGAGGCACTAACTTAGAGAAGTGGAGGCACTAACTTAGATATGGAAGGAATTTATGTTACATACTAACCACCAAGCTCTCTAATACTTAAATAGTCAAGTCAAGTTGAATCAAAGACATATGTGGTGGGTATAATTCATGCAAAGCTATACCTTTGTCTTGAAACACCTGAGTGGGAAGTCAAACAAGGTTGTGGATGCACTAAGCAAAAGGAGGAACTTAATGACATAGATGATGGTAGCAGTGATGGGATTTGATGAGCTAAAGAACCTATATGAGGTTGACCCTGACCTTGTGAAGGTTTGGAAGGCAAGTAGAGAATTGGTAGCCACAAACAGAAGCAAGTGGATGGACTATTTTATTCGGGATGGTATGTTGTTCAAAGGGTTCACCAATTGTGCATCCTAAGGAGCTCAATGCGAGAGAATTTGACCAAGAAAAAGCATTCTAGAGGATTGGCAAGACACTTTGGCTTTGATAAGACTACAGCTTTGGGAAGTGAGAATTACTTTTGGCCTCAATCTACAAGGATGTCCAAAAGTTTGTTCAAGAATATAGGACTTTTCAAGTAGCTAGGGGGACTGGTCAGAATATTGGTTTGTACCAACCTCTTGCAGTTTTGGAAAGACCTTGGGAGGATATCAACATGGACTTTATGCTTGGACTATTGAGGACTTAGAGAGGATATGACTCCATATTTGTGGCGGTGGACCAATTCTCTAAGATCTGGTGCCTTTCATCCCTTGTAAGAAGATCCATGATGTAGTACACATTGTCGACCTTTTCTTTCACAAAGTGGTGACACTACATGGAATATCGCAAAGCATTGTTTCAAATCGGGACACTAAGTTTACCGAATATTTCTAGAGAACACTATGGAAGAAGATGAAAACAGATCTAAATTTCAATTCCAAATTCTACCCCAAACGAACAAACAAATAGAGGTGGTGAACAAAAGTTTGGGGAAGTTGCTCAGTTGTTTGGTAGGAGACAAGCCTAGAAACTGGGACTTAATCTTACCATAGGCGGAGTTTACATACAATAACTTAGTAAATCAGAATATAGGGAAGACACCATTTGAGGTTTTTATAGGATTACATCCTAAGGGAGTTTTGAAACTCGGAGACATCAATTCAAAAGATAATAGGTGTGCAAAGGCAAAAGAATTTGCAAACCACATGGAGGTTGTGCACAAGCAAGTTAAGCAGCATATGGAGACCATGAATGGAAAATACAAAGCCCAGGAAGATGCCAGAAGATGTCATAAAGAGTTTGTTGTTGGAGATGAAGTCATGGTGTATCTCCAAAAGGAGAGGTTCTTGGTAGGCACATACAACAAGCTAAAGATGAAGAATTTAGACCATATAAGATCCTCTGAAGACTTGATTCTTGTAATACCTATAAGATGGAGTTACCAGAGGGCATTGGCATTTCACCAATCTTCAACATTGTGGACCTTTGTCCATTCCATGAAACAAAATCAAAAGGAGACAGCACAGAAGCCCCTCACTAAGACCAGTTATCACAGCAACAACCGAAGCAAATAGAGCAAATTTTGGATTGTCAGACTAAGCATAGCACCCAAAACAAGGAATATTTGGTCAAATTGAAAGATAGGCCAGAAGAGGACGCAACGTGGATCTCAGAAGCTAAATTAGAACAACTTGAATCATTTCCAGACTTGGTAACGTGCAAGGCGCACTTTTCAAATAACCTTGGGATTTTTATGCAAGAGCATCCCAGAGAATCATATTGCATCTTATCGCAACAGCCAATTTTCCCTTGTGGATTGGAGCAAAGGTGGAATGAGAAGTCTACGACAGCATACCCAAGTGATGGCTCTTGTGGCACTATGATTCAAGAGAACCCTTCACCAAAAGATCGCCTCATCAAGCAATTTGGACCCAAACCTATTGGAGGAAATGTGTGAAATCTCCCTATATCTTGCAAAGTCTTCATGGCTCACCAGAGGATGAATATAAAATAGGACCAATCCCAATTAGGTCCACACCCATCTACACCTATGTTTGATGCTTGTTCAATCCCTTGGGGCCGAGCTATATAGGATCTAAATGAGGCCGATGTAGACCACTCCTAATACTTGGAGCTAGTACATAATCACTATGAATTCAGTAGAAGGGTGACGAGGGGATGATGGAGTCAAGGGTTAGGGAATTAGATTTAGGAATCAATTCTGCATTTAATAGCAAATAAGAGTGTGGCAACTTGTGAGCCGACAGGTGTGGCCTATGGCACCTGTGGTAATCAGCATTTGAGAAGGCCTGTAGGCATATATGTTTGTGTTTCAATCAATAAAGTTGCATGTTATTATCAATTGTTTGTGTTGTGTTGAATCTTATTGCATGGCTGGATAGTCCAATCTAGACCCTCAACCCTTGACTGCATCATATAATCATAAATCATCACATCAAAACTAGAAATCTTTGTCTATTGGAAGCAACTGACAACCTCTATGTAGAATTGAATTGCTTTGAAAGGTTGGGAGAGTTCTCATCCTAAAAACCAATATTTCAAAGAGTTTATGTCCTCGAGAGAAGAAAAAAGAACTCATCTCCATTCTTGGAAATTAAAATTGTTTGAATGAGCAAAAAGACCCTTTTTCCAAAATATTCCTCCTTTATATAACTTTTCCAATAAAATAATATAATATTATTTATTTTCTTAATTATTCTCTCAAAGTAAAATAAACAAAATGTCATTTTTCACTCACTTTTTTTACCTCGAGTCTAGTGGCTTTATTCATTCATTTATAACAACTTTTTAAATAATTAAATATAAGTCATCTTTTAATTTATAGTTCAAAGCTACTTTTCGACAACTTTATTTAGTTATTTAATTAATTTCCCCTTTTTCATCACCCTATTAGTATACAGGAAAATTTGTGAAAAAAAAGCTAAAGGTCATCAATAAACTTATGTTAGAGAAGGAAACATGACAGCATTGGAAGTAAAGTCTAGTCAATTTAAAGAGTGAAATCTGATCTCTTTGCAACATTTTTAAATAACCAACTCGCATCTGTATGCATTATTGTTTAGATGTAAAATTCCTGGCACCTACATGTTGTATTTGTATCTCAAACTTAGTATGTCAAGTATAGTTTAGAAATGTTTGATAGTGCAATCCATCATCTACACCTATGGAAGTTGGGATCAAACTTTCAACTAATAGTAATTCACTATTAATCCATGGATCAATGTATCATCCACTAGTGGATAGTTTGATTTATTTTACTGCCAATCAATTAGGCTTGTGTTTTCTTGGTAAGTTGCATTTGTATCGCAAACTTAGTATGTCAAGTATAGTTTTAGAAAGGTTTGATATAATCCATCGCCTACACCTATGGAAGTTGGGATCAACCAACTAATAGTAATCTTTACTAACGTGGATCAATGTATCATCCACTAGTGGATAGTTTGATTTATTTTACTGCCAATCAATTAGGCTTGTGTTTTCTGGTAAGTTGCATTTTTATATTCATATACAAGACCTCGAGAACATTGACAAGATGCATAACATATTATTCACTATGTTAAAAGGAACACCCACCTCTAGCATTCTTTATTGATCATCTACAAATGTTATACTATCTACTTATGATGTCTCTAATTGGGTTGGATCAATTGATACACATCGATCTACAACTAAATTTATATTAACTCTCAAATTAAGAGTAATTTCATGGCAGAACAAGTTGTACAATAAAGTTTTACTATCCCACACCCATTACGAAATATAAGGCAGATGTCAATATAGGCTGTAAGCCATATGACTAATAGATCTTGGTAAATCTTCCAATGATATCAAGGAGTTCACAAGATCTGAAGCATCCAATCTATCATGTTGAAAACCAAATATAATGAAGTTTATCATTATTACATCCATCAATTGATTGATAATCAGAACGTGTCATATTATCATTCTACAATGGAGCAAATTGTGAACATAATGACCAAACCACTTAATAGAAATAAATTTGTCAAAATTACAAATAAGCTTTGGACTTGTTATTGGTTTAATCATTAAATAAGCGTGTTACATATATTAGTCATAATTAGTTGATTAGAAATAAAATTTAGGAAACAAGGATTACACAAGCATTATATTAGTGATGAATACTAGATTTAGAAATAGGAAAGGCGTTTCCTTTGTTGACACGTCATTTTGTCTCCTTATGCAATCAATTTCACAAATAGCCAATTTTGCTTCCCTTAAGCCTATTTAATAGGCACAATGTCAATGAATTGGCATTTTCTTACTTTGTGGCTTAGATTATGCAACAAATCATTTCCTCTAATAGATGTTAGATGAGTTGTGGCCTCAAAAATACTTGACACCTTCATGTTGTGTTTGTACTAAGTTGTTTTCTTCTGTTAAGGGGAATATGTTTAGGATGTTCAAATAGCTTCTCAGGTTGTTGCTTCATCTTTATTTGTAGATATGTGATTGCCCTTAGCAGACTTATGACTTTCTAAACCCTTTTCCCTCTTTTCTTCTCTCTTTTTACAGAACACTTCACATGTGTTTAAAAAGTTATGTTTTTATTAGTACAAAACTTAATGTGTGCAATAATACAAAATAGGGGAGAGGGGCCTATAGTGCAGCACCCTAACTTTGCCTTTCTCAAAATCCTACGTGGAAATTTCAAATCACTCTCAATTCTGTACAATAGTTTATTTGGCAACTCATGTGCTTCTATATTTCATTTTAGGGTCACATCATCAAATATGATGCCACATCAGCATGCTTTTTGTTGTGGTATCCAAAAAGGCCCAAAAAAAAAGTGAGACCAATAATGGTGCACTAAGTCATGTTTTATTTATGCGCTGATGTGGCATCACATGATTTGTCATTTTGCATACTTTATGGATAAAAAGTGTTTTGCAATTGGATATTAAAGTGTTCCACTATGGCGCCCACTAAGGACTACTTCTATCCCCACTATTGGACCATGCTCCATTATGGGCCTCTCCCCTAATACTCCATTTACAAGAACAAAATTTGAGATGCTGAAAAAACCACCCTCTACAATTTTCATGATGCTGATACCAAACCACATCAATGGCAAAGACAATGCCTTCATTATAACTAGGGAGAGATTTCATCTTCTATGATATATAATGCATTAGAAGAGTTTTTAGAGTTCAGATGAGAGATGATCGAGACAACAAGCCAATACAAAAATCTTGCTTTAAATTTCTTTTGAATTACTTAGATGTCATGTATATTTCTAAGTACAAAGGATATGATACTGCTTAGTTTTGCTTTCTGCAAAATATTAGCACCAAACAACTGGAGGATTGTTTTGCTCTCTTTCACATTTCAGCAGTATTTTGTGGTGGGCAAAATTTGACTGAAAATTACACTCCCCTGTACAGACTCCAGCCATTCTATTTTGCAGGACACTTGTCTTGTACTTTTTCTTATTAATACATACTCAATCTTTCGCCAAAAAGAGCAGAGTTTGAGAAGACAATCTAATGAAACAGATATTCTACTGAAAGTTGCATCAACTATATCAAGATTTAAATTCCAAAAAATTATAGAGCAAGCTCATAGCTGGTGCCAAGATGGCACTGAAAGCCAGTTAAAACACGAGCACCCCTGATGAAACAAATAATTAGAAGAGGCAGCCTAATAACTAGAAACAAGTTCAGCAGCTGCACTCATGGCTAGTGGGCCTCCCCTCTCCAATAAAGCAAGAGCAAGCTCGGGCTCATGCCACCATTTCAACCTTGTGGCCAGTCTTTTGAGAATTTCTATATTTACTTCACAAATCCAGTTGGGAGAACAATTAATTACCATCGTAAGGAAGCCCAATACATATGCTCTCCATGTTGGATGTTCACATCCCATAGACATGTTCCCGTCAATTGCACTTGCCAGAAACTCCATGTGGGTCCCAACAATTTGGGCCCTCTTCTTTGAAGATGGTGAAGTGCCTACTCCCCATGTGCAAGCTCCACAAAGAAAGGAAAATTGTGCTATTGTATAGCCTTCTAGTGTAGAAACACTTGCTGCACTTTTTGTCTTGGTTTTGTCATACAAAAACCAAGTTGGCAAGGTTTCTTTATAAAGTATTTGAACCAATCCCAAACCACCAGAAATAGAGAGTAAGGAAGCTCCTAGGGAAGAAGCTTGTTTAGCTCTTTCTAATGCATTTTCCAATGACACATTTTGAGATTTTAAGCGCTGTGGAGCTCTAAGGGATTGGCCAGAATGTTGGCAATTCATTCCCATCGTTA
This sequence comes from Sequoia sempervirens, assembly GCA_007258455.2. NCBI lineage: Eukaryota > Viridiplantae > Streptophyta > Pinopsida > Cupressales > Cupressaceae > Sequoia > Sequoia sempervirens. The sequence goes on along the minus strand of VDFB02000007.1, from coordinate 44,621,518 downwards.
CAAAATCTCTTACTGCACCAGCCACAAGTGAGAATTTCTTCAGCTACAAACCTTATGTCATACATTGAGCAGTAAATGCGGAGAGATAAAGGATGCCAGGTGCTGCTAGAGATGTACCACAAGGAGAGGAATGTGAAGAGAAGCCATGTCCTAGCAATGCTCCTATTCCACCACGAACTGTCAGCTTTGACGTCAAATTGTTTGTAGATCCAAGAGTGGCAGCAAAGCAACTTTTGAGAAGCTATACAACAGCGTGCTTATCATGCATGAATACAGTGCATAAGGAATAAAAGACAATAAAATCATGCCACCTTCGGACCTTTTGACACCAAAGTGCCGCAACAATGGGCATGCAAGGCCATGGACTTCCAGCTGCAGCAGTTTCCAAAACTGAACCAGCAATACCAGTCAATAATTCTGAATGCTTATCCAACTTGAATGTTATTGTTAGACTTACAAGTGCTGCTAATGGCAATGGAAGGGTAGCTGATGTATTTCCACCTGTTAAATTATATATCATGAGTCTTTAAACAAAATTCACAAGTAAATCTATTGTACAGAGGGTAAGAATCAAAACCAGTACCTATGACAAGGCTTGGTACATGAACACCTGTATCAGCTAGTATCTCCTTTATGATAGCTTCAATTGACAAAAGATTTGCAGCAGGACTTGGCCAATCAGTTCCATTCATTGATGCAGGTTTCCAGACACCTCTAGTAACCTCTGCTGAAAAGTAGCTGACTATTGTTGCAATGGAAGCTGGAAGAAAATCCACAAGATCTCTAAGGCCTGCATTTCAAAAATATATAGAAGAGAACAGTCATGTTATCATAGTACGCCAGCACCAGTTTCTTAAGGAAACACCAAAAGTCTCATATCATTATAACTTGAAATTGCAATGGAAAGTGCTACTTGTATTTGTTTTATACTGAGTTACCAGTACTAGTACGAGTGCGTGCACAGATACCGGGTACGGTGATACAGCAAAAAAAATCCCTTGGGTACAGGTACAGGTTTGGCTATATATATATAAAAACTTTAAAATTATATAACATAAAACAGTGATACTCATAATCGGCAATAAACAAAATATTTAAATACCTCATAATTTGCAAAAATGAAAATACTCATAAATTCATAATTCAGTGTAATGTCACCTTCCTAACCAGTTCAGTAGGGTGGTTAAGTTAGCCTATTTCAGACAGTTCCCATAGGCTAATGGGTTGTGGTTAGGGAACTTTGGAGACAATTTATCCAACAGTTTGGCAGTATCAGTATTGTTGTGTTCTGAGGGTTGTCATGAGCATAGTGCCTCTTTTTTGGAGTGTTTTGGCAAGATCTACAATACTTACTATTTTCAGTAAGTTGATTTGGGTCACCAACAAAGCCAGTTGTTAGTACTTCTATTTTTAGAAATGTTGCTGGCAGCGGTTAATATCAATATTTTGATATTTAATATAATCCAATGTATTTATTTTAAAAAATTACAAAACATAAAAGTATTCAAATTAAATTAAATATTGAACTTACATTATTTATTTTATAAGGTTGTTTTTTGAAAGGGGCCAAGGGAGATATAAGTGATGTTTAAAATGTTTTAATAAAAGTACTTCTAGAAGTGGGCGCCCAACTTATGGGAGACATATGGGGTAAATAAATTAAATAAAATATTTAATTCCTCTTTTGGGGCATTGGAATTGGGAAGGATATAAAAGTGTTTATTGAAGAGTTCATTCCTTATGTTGATTTGGATATTGTGGAGAATACATTGTTGGTTGAACTTGTTCATTATGTGGCTTTGTGAGGATGTCAACCCTTGCAAGGAACATCTTCTACGTTGGTGAAAGACCCAATCTAGAAGATTCGTGGTGATTTTCACTCAAAGATCAAAATAGAGCTTCATTGTTTGTTTGAAATCTACAATTTAAAATGGAATACATTCATAGTAGATTGGTGAGCGGCAGATTGGAGGAGTTTGTGCTTGGTTTATTGTTGTTATTACAGTACCAGTTGGTGGTACCATTCCCCTAGCTGGCCATACCATCTTGGCTGGGGCATGGGGTTTTGTGACTAAGTCGACTCATTTTGTGAGCAACTTTTTGAGGGTTTGAGGGCGCTTAAGGTGTGTGTAGCTCTGTGTTTTAGTCTCATCCATGAAGCATTCATTTTCAGACTGTGGCGTCCCATTTTTGTAGTCTCCAATTTGTTGGTTGCAACTACAACATTTTGTCAAAGTCTTCTAGATTTTCTGGGTATATTGGATTGAGATATGTAATGTCATTTAATGATCTAGGTCACCTCTATAATTGAGAAAAAATACATTTTCTGATCAGGGTATAAATCTAGAATTTTCTGCTCATTGTAATCTGAATATTGTAAAATTTCTGAGTTGTTTTGTTGCTGCAATCTACTTTATTTCTGTTCATTATTGTTAAGAAATATCTCTGCATATTACCTTCTTTTCCTCTCAAAACATATCAAACAAAACAAAAAAAACAAGGGCAGATTGAGGGTGTTTGGAAGAGGAGACCCCAATGGGATTGAGGGGCAACACCCCTCATGGGGGTTTGGGTGCAACACCTCCAGTGGGGTCGAGGGGAAATGCCCCCTTTTAACGGGGTTGAGGGGTGGTGCCCCTTGAGGGGTCTAAGGGCAATGCCCCTAGTGCATTCCTTGTCACAATGCAAGGCAAGGTGAAGGGAAAAGCCCCTGCCAACAAGCACAAATTAAGGCAATTTAAAACCAAACAAAGCTTCATTACACACACCACTTTCACAATTTTATCACTTAAGGGGAAAATTAGGTATGCAGGAACTTTTTTGTTTGTAAAAATGTTTTTGAGTTAGTTTTGTTTAAAAAGATGCTTTTTAAAATGTCTTTTTTTAATTTTTTGGGCCCAATGGCCACAAGTCCCCCTAGGTTTGCTCGGGTTCACCTAGGGTGCCCGAGCGGTACCCTAGGCAAAACCAGCAACGTACCAATACAAGATGAAGATCCATTTCGAACCCATACAAGGATGGGGCCCAAATCTAAAGTACCCAATAACATAGGTTTTATATCTATTGTTTGGCATATCTTCCAATATTGTCACACAATGATTATAACCAAAGTTATTTGTTTGTTTGTTTTTACTTGCAATAAGAGATCTGTTCTATGTTTTCTATTCTAAAATAAGAAACATCTGACTGGGTCCTAAGACATTCTTGATGAAATAGAAGGGAGAATTCACATTAGTTTTCATAACACTTCATATTAATATTTTGCAAACCTTTTTTTCCACAACTCTAAAAACAGATACACCTTTCATAAACATCGTTTTGCATGCAAGCCATATCCTTCATTATGTTTTGAAACTAAATTTTCCAGGTAGATTTATATCTGAATTTTAGGTCCTAGCATGTATGTTGGTACATCTGATATTAGCATGAACACTTCTCTGAAGACATTGATTTCATCATAAAGGGACTAGATGCTTCCATTAATTTAGTTCTTTAGGCTGGTGGTAATCAATGGATTTCAACTTGCAGTGCATAACAATCTAACACCAAATGTGTTGTATTTGGAGTTGTTAAGCTTGAAAAACTAGATCCTAAAATTTTGGTTTGGAGATTTGTATAATAATATCTTCATCACTACTGGATTCCTCCTAGGGTGGTGAGTCCTTCAGTAATGTGGGCTACTCCAGTAACCTAGAAGGACTATTGTCCTGCTCATGTAGTGTGGAAGGACCACCTTCCTGTAAAATTTGAACAATGCCTATGGTCTCCTAAGTGCTAGGAGGCTAAAAAATGTCGGCTACAATTTGAAGCCTCGAAGTGGATTGTAATGCTGTTGACTGCCCTATTTCCCGAGTGGGGTTCAAGGGAGGGTGCTATTTTATTCCAATAGGAGACCTAAGTAAATGAACAGGGAGAAGCAAATTTAGGAAAATTTGGATAAAGTCAAATGTTGTGCCAACACAACTATTGTGAGCTATTGTTGATATTATACAACCCTTCCCTTTACTGATGAATTCATAGAACCTGCTCATTTCCTTGCTACTAGAGAATTTGGAAAATTGTTGTACAGTCTCCTACAATTAATTTTTCCTCAGATTATGGATTTGGCAAAGACATGGAACCCATCCTATAGGATAGTGTTTGTAAACACTATGTTTGCATTATAAATATATTTTAAATAATAATTAAATATTAATAACTATTATAATACTATTAAATAATAAAATAAATTTAAATTATTATATAATAACACTTAAATTTAAATAAACTTTGGCCGACCCAGTTGGGAAGGAACTGCTGGTTGAGTATATATGTTTGATTATTTGTTGAAGGAGGGCATCATGATTGGACATCAACTCTTTGATTCTACTTGAGACGAAAACCTCAGCAGGTCTTAATAGGGTAGGATCATACCCCATCCTGTAGTCGTGGTTCTCATTCATGCTTGTGCACTAGTTTTGATTTATCAAATTACTCTCCCTTGAAACAGGTTAGATTGTCTTCTAAGGTGGACAGAGTGAGATTAGCAATAATTTTGTGGCAAATCCATAGGCTCGAGCTACCTTGTGAAGACTTCAGCAATCGTTAGCAAGTGCGGATTCAGGCAACGAATAAGTTCATTGATAGACGCATCATCTAGGCGAGTTTGATATCTTCTAATTGAGGAGCAGGACCAATAGTGTGATTCCCAAGAATTACTTATAATTGAGGTTGAGTGTTACTTGGTAGATGCGTGAGGCATCACTTTAAGACGCTGAACATATTGATTTGTCACCCTCTATGAGTCCCAAGTGTTCAAGCATTAGCATCGCATACCTTGAGATCTTGTGCCAACGTCGATCAATGATTGAATCAGATTTATTTATATTCAAACACCCATATATTGCAGATTGGGTAGACTCAATAGTTACTAATGTCTCACACTAGAATCGAAACAAAATAACCTTCCAGATTTGTCGTGCATCACCTATTTTCTGCTGCAGGTTGATCTACAGAATATTTGATACTATGTTGCCTTAATTCATTATTATCCATTTGTTCATGAATGCCATCTCTTATGGAAACAATACATCACGCGATCGATATAGGCTTGTTCTCATCCATTGACAAGCTCTGTTATTTTCTGTTATTGAGATTCATTGAGATAATATTCTAGGACTATTGTTTGTGCCATTGATCGCATACCTTCTACAATTGATTTATGTTCAATGATATATCATATTGTGCAGACAGTCCACCTAGGATTGGTTTCAAATCTAAGCACATGTCGTTCTGAGTTATCTTTAGTTGCTGTAGTATCAATTGATTATCAATCTCTGTTATATTTCTGCTTGGGAATTATCTTGTGGTATCTTACATTGGTAACATTCATTGTGGCTGGGTATAACTGTGATTGTACTTGTTAGACTGTGATTCATTTCTAATTAGATTTGAGTGTCACTAATTATTGTTGCTAGGCGGAATCCTTGTTTGGCACTTTGTAGTGGTATTGGTATCAGAGCCTCAATCCTTCAAGCCTATGGGTTTAGTTACGCAAATGAGTGAGGAGGAATATGATGAAGTTGTGGTCTCCAAAATTGCTAGATAGTATGAAGGGTATCAAAAGTATAAGGATCTTCTAACATACCGAGAATATGTAAGACTGACGAGAATGGCTATACCCGTTAATGAGGAGATTATCAACATCTTTGATGAGTACTCAGGTGAACCTGAGGCTATCAAGGACACAGGATCTTTTGATGGTTACTACATGAGGAAAATAAAGGAAGAGGAAGAACAGTCAAACAATGATGAAGACACGATAGAGCAACCCTTGCCTACAAAAAATCTTTCTAAAGAAGAACCAAGATTGTGTGTTGAAGATGCGCCAATGATTGTTGATGATGTCTAGGAGACACCCGCTCACTTTTTAGGTATGGAAGTAATCAAACCTTACAATAAAAATCTACAATGTTTGGAAAATTTTGATGATTTACAAGATAAGGGTTATGCTATTCTGAAATAAGGTTTCACTAAGTCTCATTCCTGTGAGGAAGGATGGCAAGTTTATTATGAAAACCCTAAGGATAGTAAAGAGATAAAAAAAGAAAACTCCATAGAGGTTGACCAAGAAACATTTGAGCTCCTTTGCTCCAAGATTAATGAATTCGTTGATTGGTTAGTTTGTAATCCTTAGAAGGAAATCTCTTGTGTGCACATGATGGGTCTAGGAGATTTGATTGAGTTTGAGAAAGACACTAAACTTAGAGCATGAGGTAAGGACTAATTTTCTGATGTATGATAGCAGTCCTTTATCTTCACATTATCATGTAATGATAGCCAAAAAGATCAGCTTTAAGGTTTATAATTCTCATGGAAGAATTCCTATTGGACCGACACTTGTTGGAGAACATGAAGCAATGAGGAAGGAGAAGTTTGAGGAGGTTGGAGGCACTAAGGAAAGGTATGATAGTTGTTCTAATTTTTTGATTTGGAATAGCAGTCTTTGGGTTTTGCTTAGTCTTGAGTTGGCAGCTCCTACTCATGAAGATGATAGTAAGAAGTCTTCTTCTCTTGTTTTGCACATCCATAGGAGATCACTCGGAGTTGGGAAGTTTGTTGGAGTTGATGGCCCTGGGAGATACAGCCATCCTCTTGTGTCTGTTGGACGTAATATTGTGATGAGTTCGGATCTGAGCATTGATATGTTTGGTGCACTCATTCATTGGGATCATGATAAGTTGCATCACAGTTATAGGCTAGATGATGCTTATATCAAAGTGGAGTAGTGGAAGACTTGGTACAAGTGGCGGTCATGCCCCCGAAATCATATCTTTCATCACTAGTTGATCAACTTAGCACGCATGGACACAAGCTTGCAGTTGCTTGAGGGCAAGCAACATCTAAACGAGGACTATCATGTCCCCGTTTTAACGAGGACCTAAATTTGAATGGTGGTGGAAAATAATGTTTGTAAACACTTTAAGTTTTCATTTTAAATAATAATTAAATATTAATAATAACTATTATAATAATATAAAATAATATGCTAAAGAGGTTTGGAATGTATTTTGCAATGAAATGGCAATTTGGGATAATAACGGAAAATTGAATTGGTATGAAATCTTGTTCACTAATAGGAAATTGAAAAAAGATTTCCTATCTTTTGGGATTGCCTCTCTACTTAAATTTTGTGGCATATTGGGAGAGCAAGGAATGAGGAAAAGTTTCAAGCTAGAAGAAAGGGGCTTACTAAGTCTAATAAGAGACTCACATTTCTATCCATTGTTTTGTAGGTAATAATGGCGATGGAAATCTCAATGGCCAAGTTTATGAGACTAATTACCGATGGGGTCGTGATGGTGAACAAATCAAAAGTTAAATATGGACACACCTGGCATCACAACCAGGGAGATTCAGAGACATTTCTCAGAGCATTAAGAGAGCTTCAAAGGATATTTAACGATGTTGCCATGGGGAACGTTCCTACTAGAAATGTTAACAAACCTCAAATGATTTATAATGTTGTTGATCCTCCTATTTCTAAAGACAACTCCATGGCACAACCCAATGACAATGAGGCCAATGTTGGTGACTCTAAAGAATGCAACAAGGACTGTGAGAGCTAATAGGGGTGGTGTTGCCAATATCAACTCTTTTTGATTGTTTAATATCCTAGCATATAAGCATTATTTGACGAACTGTAAATGTTGGGTATATATTGGAAATATTGATCTATGTTGAATTATATATGCTGTGGGTAGAATCCGAAATGTTATGAACTATAATTTTGGGTAGTATAAGTTTGAAAATGCTCTAAATGGCATGGTGAAAATGCTACTCTTGATGTACCTATGACTCACTATATTATTATTAATAGAAGAAAATTTATTATATAATAGCATTTAAATTTAAATAAACTTTGGCCGACCCAGTTGGGAAGGAGTCGTTGGTTGAGTATATATGTTTGATTATTTGAGGGTAAAAGCACAAAGCTGTGTCACACTTTATAAAGGAAATGACCAATGCGGATCCACTTTTTAAACTTGAATCACTAAAAAGTGGCATATATGTTTTGAATTTTGAAATGATGTAAACTAGTAAAATATGTATTTTTTAGTATATTTTATGTTTGTATTTTAAAAAAAAAAAATTAAAAAATTATTTTAAACTAGTTTTTAATAAATTAAAACTATAATTTAGTTGCTAATAAAATGTTGAAAAATGAAGTTGCATGGGACGTCAAACTTTTTATAGTAATTTTTTTTTTTTCTTTCAATTTTTTTGTGTGTATTTATAACTTGAAATGTTAGTGGGTGATCCACAATAGTGGTTTACAATTTTTGGCCAAACTGGACACTGATATTTTTTTTTTAAACACAATCTCCACATTCGGGCACCTATAACGATTAAACCATAAAGAATTTGAAGATGATGTAAACTAGAGTCTTGTCATATTTTGTCTGTAGATTCTAAAAATATTTTTTTCAATTTTTTTGGAATCAGATTGCACTTCTTTTTCCATCTCCCACGAAAATTGGTTTTTTTCAAAAAACAACATTT